>JAUMHL010000005.1:18658839-18694810 GCA_032362345.1 Sandelia bainsii
AAACTGGATTCAAGATGAATGTTCTAAATATTTCATTATTTTTCCATTAATTTAGCTCAGTTAAGATGTTAATTATACACAATATACACAACCGGTCAAAAGTTTATTATTTATTATTATCATTATTTTTCAGTTTTAGGTAACCTTACCTTTTTTTTAACCTCTGGCAGTTCACCACTTACCTTTGTACCATGTCAAGCTATTCATTGGACTTGAACGACTTGAATTGCAATAAATAACTGGAAAAAATTTGACCGGTAGTGTATATGACACAGAGTCCTAGTGATAGAAGACTATAGAATAAAAACAATATTTAAAAAAATATATATAGGTAGAATTCTAAATCCACTCTGATGTGACCTAGTGACATTAAAAACACAACTAGAGCCAAAGTCCAACATGCTAATCTCTAGCAATGTGACCCAATTACACACAGAACACAAGTAATTCAACACCCCACTGATCTCATACAATAGCCCTGTGTGATTTCACAAAGAGGTACTGATGTAAATAAAACACATTTTATACTATTATAGAGTTTTTCCTGCATGAGGCCAATTTGCTATTATTCTGTTCTGCTTTAATCTGACTATGTTTTCAATAATAACACTTTGATTTGATAAAGTATGGACTTTTTTGCAGGCCATTTAAGAGAAGATCTAGAATATTTATTGGCAATCTTGTAGTGGAGTTATAACAAACTCTTCTTTGACCTTATATACTGTATGTTACTACCCTATTCAAGTTTCTGCAGATCACTGTTGAGATACTACCTTTGTTTTTGAGGCAGGAAAAGCCCTGAACACCACTTAGGTAAGTTACATACATGTCACTGGAACATACCTGACACGAGACAGTTGCATTTAAGAACATGCATATTAGATTAGACTCCCCTTGTGATAAAAGCATCTGCCAAGTAAAGTAAAGTAAAGATATTGCAGTCCTCAGAAAGCAACCCACTTGTCATTCTGCATCCTGGTCACAGTGTTTCCACAAGATTTATTTTTTAGTGCAGCAGCGAGGTGGTGTTAGGGATGGTATGTATTTATTATTATATTATAATATTTTGATCTTGCAATATATTAAAAAAAAAAAATTGCATCTAGCTAATATACTGTATAATGGGCAGAGTTAGTTACATGACAGACTCAGAGCATGCAGTTGACCAATATGACTCTATACTGACCGTGCTGGCAAAACTGCCAAAAGGCAACAATGACTGGCTCATGTCCTGCAGATTCAAACAATATCAGTTTAGTAACACAGCATTATATTATATATGTACAGTATACCATGACACGCACAAACAACTCATGTAGACTTTCTGCCTGTTTGCTGAGATTTTTGGCAGCAAGTTGTTAGCTTTTCTTACATCGGTCACTAAACCCTTGACAGACGTACACAGAGATCGCCACGCGGCCTTATCCAGGACCCTTCAATGCAACGGGAGCAGCCTGCAATCTTCTCTCAGACTCTGTGTTCTCTGGGCTAAAACCACAGGTGTTTATGACCCTACAGACCTGGATAAGCATCTCAACAGCCATTGCTATGTCTGTGTGTATTTTCTGCGGGTGTGATGTGCAGGGGTATTGTGTGAAATCAGTGGGGTGTTGAATGACTTGTGTTTCGTGTGTAATTGGGTTGCATTGCCAGAGATTAGCATGGGTTTAACACTGAAACTGAGCTTCATTCTAGGAAGGCTGTGGTGGGCAGGGTGGGCCAGCCAGGACAGGGATCTAACAGGGGGTCAAACAGTCCAAGGGTGCTCTCTCAGCTCTTTTCAAATGTCAAGCTAATGTAAAATGCTCTTGACCACGATGTATGAAGCCTTGTGGCCAATTTTATCTCAGAGTGGCATCTATGGACTAATAAATGACAGTTACATATCTTTATATTTAGACTGGTGTTGAACAGAGCAAAGATTGAGAGTGCAAAATAAGGAATGTAGATCCACTTGTTTGTAACACATTATTTTAGGCTGTCTAGACTACTGCAGATTGACATTCTCTTTTCTATCTCTGTCTCAATCTGATATTGGACCTGCCACTGTACCCCCTGAGGCATGCTGCTCCTGCTCCTTGGGGAGAGATTAGTTACACATGTACTATAGATATGATTCATACTTAAAAGGAAAAGTGAGGTTGAGCGGCAAATGCATCCAATAGCTCCTAGGTAGTGGTGCACCATCAGGGAGTTAGAGGCATTTTGTTAAATCTGTGCTCTTAGAACTAGCAGACCACAGAGAGGATAAGGAGTCATTGAATCTATCTGCAGTGACTGATTTTGTTTTAGGTAAACAAGGAGTGTAAGTATTTTTCTTGCACCTTATCTTTCCTGAGTGTCGGGAAAATCTGACTTTAAGTGTATAAATACACAACAGAGGAGATAACATCTCTATCTGTTCTAGTTACTACCTTTTCCCAGCCCTAGAATCACCAACTGCATGATTGTCATTCAAGTGCCCAGATGAATGAATGCTTTGAAAGGTGATCTGAACCAGGTATTGGATATTGGCAAGAAACTGGGAATGTGAGAACTCATGGCAGGCTTGGAAAGGAAGATGGAGTTTGTTGTCCCACTGGGACTCTAATGCTTAGTAAGCTAATACAAGAAGTACAAGCTTTCCAGCATTATGTGGCAAGTATGTGTGTGCATTTCCATGTCTGTGTATGTGCATGTCAGCACGCTGCTCTGACACTGAGTGTCATTTTGCATGCTGTGGCTGTGTGTAATTGGGTTTGTGAGCATGTTTTAATACAGTGTGTGTTTATGTGGGTATTTGTGTGTGCACGTTTGTCCCTGTGATATTGGAAAGCAGTATGAGAGTGAAATGTCTGTCATCTAGAAGCTAATGCACCAGCACTGCCAAGGCACGTTCTGCCAAGCAGATGGACCAACAGAGCAACAATGAGGAAACATAGTGTCCATGACTTCTCTACAAATGCATTTACAAAGCCCTCAACACAGCACCAGAGCACCAGCCCTCTGACCACTGCTTGGCACCATAAGACTGATCATTCTCCTCAGATAAATTAGTGTGTGTGAGAGCTACATACAAACTTATGTGAGCAGTGGATCCTCATGGTAATTCAGTTAATTAATTAATTCCTTGCATCCTGGCATAGAATGGATATTATATTAAAGGGCAACTCTGCCTATATTTAATTGGCTTCCTGTAGTTCTACTTGGTACAGGTATGTGACTGATATTTCATTTCCTTATATTAAAATATTGTAATTCCAGATTATGTCATCTGGAGGAGTTTTTAGCCAGAAGCAGAGAGATATTTTAATATAAGGCAGACAAATTTAGACAGACGTTTAATACCATTCATACACATGTAGTCACCAAACTAGATTTAGGGGAAGCAAGTTGCAAACTGGTGAAGTCACACCTTAATCAAATGTGATTATTTTCAACTACTTTATCGATCTCCATTAGGAAACTGCTGCCCATAGTACACAATTGTTTGTCAACGACTGTCTAATAAACATAATTTGAAAAATCGACTAAAACATATTCTTACTCCTGGAGCACCTTGGCAGCCGAATGGTTACAGCACATGCCATGTAACTGCAGCGTTCCCAGTTTGAGTCCGACTGGGGACCTTTGCTGCATGTCATACCCCCCCTCTTCTTCCATGTCTGCCTTTCTACTAATACTATCAAAAAAAGGCAAAAAAAAAAACCAAACAACGACTTTAAATGCATATTCTTACTCTTAATATCACATTAAATAATTTGTTTGTCTCCGTTTCACCCACTGTCACTGAGGTCATTATTTGAGTTCGCAGAGCCCTAATCTGCTGGTATTAGTTAGTTAATTGCATAATGCTAATAAAGAGAAAGCAGATTGCTGGCTATTGAAGCTAGGCTTCCGATGAATGTAATTATCAAGGGTAAAAATACAGGCTCCCATGAGGTAGTAGGATTAAAACAGGTGACAGGGACAAAGTTTGACTTAGCACAGATAGATAAGCAGCTGAGGGGGTGATGTGGGAAAGGTTAACGGGTGCAACATGGCAAAACAATTCCCCTGCCTGTCTACTTGCCTTTTTATTAGAAGTCCAGACAACTGACATTAAAATGTTCCAGAGTGAATAACTGATCTATTATCTTTACCTCAGATTACAACTTATGTGAAAGTATGAAATCAAAGACTTACAGGGAATGAGTTATATTTGAAGACAAACTATATTTTAAGTTAAAATGACAACTAGGTCACCTACAATGATATCAAAATAAAGAGTTATTTTCTGCAGCAGCTCACATCATCAGAGCAAAACAGAATTCTCTTGGGTCCTATTGATGTGAGTATTAAAGAAGCCTGTGCATTTGCAAGAAAGCAGTGTGTCAGTGGAACAATGTACTATAAATACATGGAGGCTAGATATAACTGTCCAGAGAGGCCAACAGGGTTGCCCTTCCACTAAACCAGACACTCACATCTCCATACCTCAATGAGTGGTGCTCCAGTTAAGCTGCCAGTGGTCAGATTCCACTATAACCTTTGTAAAGTTAGCATTTCCTCCAAACTCTGATCTTCTGTGGTAATAAGCTTGTGTATGGTTGATTGAGAGGGTCTTTGTGGGACAACTAACCCACAAATTGCAAATGATATGCAGTGTAGTCATGTGTCTGGACTCATATAAATGCTGTAATACTTTATTGCCTGTAGCATGTTCTCACCCTGTGTTCGTTCCTCAGTGCCGTGGATGAGCTAGGATGTTGTGCCATGTCTCCACCACGGTTCCTACCATCCACTGATGGCCCGCCGAATGGCTCTGAGAAGCTGCGCATCACGTGCCGCATATGTTCCCTGTGAGCACGGAAAGGATCCCTGTAGGAAAGAGTGGACATGAGACTTCTGAGGACTGCATAAGTTCCAAAATCTAGGCACAGAGAATGACTCAAATCTACTTCACCATCTTGAAGCTATTTAAAGATAAATTATACAATGAGCACAACACAATGAAATAAGAAGCACCCTTAAAATAATGTTAGGCACTCTTCTACTGTTATAACATAAAGGTTTACATTTAACAAAACTCAGAGGTCTCCCTACAACAGCTGTTGCTAGGTAACAGTGTAATTAAACTGTAACTGAATGGTTCAAATTCAGTGCAGTGGCAACATATTATGTCTATAAATAAGCTCAGTTACTCTCAAATTTGTTTAATACAGAGTGGTAACGACATGACAGAACCAAAAAAAAAAGTTGTTCACCTTAGTGATATAAAAAACTATATTATTTACATTAGCCTAAAGTTTAGCTGCAAACCTATGAGCCAGCATTAGCTAACAGGACAGGTTCAAAGTGATTGACGTTTAACTAAGCTAGGCCTAGCCTGTCAACGTTTTGTTTTAATAAAATAAAGTGGAAATACATTTGGTATCCTCGGCAGCAACTCTCTTTATCTTCATTTATTTAACCTAAACATAAGGTCAAGTTTCAGCATTAAGTTAGTGGATATTCTTTTGAGTTTGTTTTTCTGTTTTCTTTTTTGTTTTTTATGCAGTAATAAAGTCTGTCTTTATTGGCGTAGAAAAAAAACAAATGCTGTTTATTCCCGCGATAAACAGATTCTAAATTTATTTTAACTGATGCATTATGATAACATATGCAAACCAAGTTCGAACCCAAACATTCTCACAAGAACAGATTTAATGTAAGAGTTAAGCAACTCACGAGAAGAACGGATCCTCGTCGGCGTCCCGGAGAATACTGTTGAACATTTTCACGGATTCTTTTAAGCTGTAAACGAAAACTGAGATAAAGTTTTTCAAGAAATAATCCGTGTAAACCACAGGTGTCCCAGCCACACCGCTCAGCCTCGGTAACGTTACTAAAAAGGAGGTGGCGTGGAATATGATTTAGACACCGGCCACGTGACGCGGACCCGGCCCTTTGATTGGCTGGTTATTTGGAGCTTCGAACAGGTTCTGTGTTGTGGGTGGCTTCCATAGTTACGGTTTTCTGGAAATTTCTTATAAAACCAAAATTATGTTAACTGTTTGCTTATCAAATTTACCCAAATAGGGATTATGTAACCTCTATACAGCTGAGTGCACTAATTAAAAACTACAAAAATATAAATAGTTGTTAAAGCCACATAGAAGTTAAGTGAAAAACGGGTCAGACTAAATGTCTTTACTACTGTACTACCTAATTATTCTAGGTTTAGTAATGGTGGCATAGAGACTTTTAGGACAAATACCTGACACACGTAAGAAGTGAAAACACACACATTTGACTCACTCCAGGCAAGCAATCATACCAAAGTTTCATTTGTGTCCTCTTCTTAGCAAAGCATTTGTATATTCTTATTTATTATTTAATTAAAACACTATTACTAAGTGACACACTATGTACGCAGCTCAGTATAGGTTTACCATCTGGCTGTTCCACAAATAGGCCTGAGCGTGGTCTCTACAACTGCCTTGAATACCTGCTCAAAACAGCAACACAACACTGGATAAACATAAACATAAGTCAATGAATACTATATACGTATACTTAAGAGCAAAGTTCACAGCAGGTGAGAGGCAGTGGACTCATACACAGTCATATGTTAATCCTGATGCAGATCAAGGAGATAAGGTTACCTCAGGGTGAAGCAGGCTACTGTACGACAGGGTGACTCATTTGGTATCTATCTGTACGAACTGCTGCAACCTCACTTTCAAAATGTCGATGTGTCACAAGTTTCTGGTGAAGACACAGTTTCAATCAACTGAATCCGAGTTACAGGTTTATGTGCATAAGTCACCCACAAAAGCACAAGACAGGTTTCACTCAAAAACACGTGACATCTATCTTTATTTGGAGCGTTTATTACAAAAGACAAAAATATACATATCTACATGGTAAAACAGTTCACCTCATCTGACTATAAGAGCTCCCCTCATTAAAAACAAACAAAACCCAACAAAGGAAAGCAGATTATTTAATTAATAAAATAATCACATCAAACCCAAAAACATTTTGTTTAACTCACAAGATTTTACAGCAGGTAAAATGAATTAATGGAAGAAAAAAAACACATTATGTTGTACTAAAACAAGACAGAGTGTGACGTGGATTCAATAAAAGCAAACTTGATGGAGTAATTAAGGTGTAGATCTGGATTGAAACTGCCCAGAGAACTGGAAGGATCTTCCAAGTTTCTGGTGTCCATCAGGTCACAGGACTTCCCATGAGCCTCTCCTGTCGTAGCGAGACAAGTCTGTTGAGCCACAGCTCCTCTGCCTTCTCTTTGTCCATGAACAACTGCAGGACAGCATAGAAAGCACATGTTAATAAGCACTCAGGCAGAAATACAAAAAAAAGCCAGGGACTAAGGGAAAGTGTGCAGATCTAGTTGTCACATTTTAAATGTAGCATAGTCTACTGTTCAATTTCAGGCCCTGGATCCATTGTTTCTTATTTGTGTGTGTGTTGAGAAACAAGTAAAGCCACAAAACTACAAGAATATCATTTTGATTTTACATATTGTACACACTGAAAAGCCTTTTCAGGTTAAATTCTATAAAAGGTTACTGGAACAACACCAGTGGAATTTGTTGTCCAGCATGTTTCTAATGTATTTGTTTCTTTTGAATTACCTATGGGCAGTGAAAGCTGTATTCCACAGCCTACTCTGGCACTTGAGTCATTACCAGCTCCTGCTGACAGGGATTGTAACTGTGTTATGGCCATGCTATCCTACCATACAAAACCTTTAACATCACTGGTGTGACAGAAATAAATAAGCTCTGTTTGCTTGTAATTCCATAAGCCTGACACAGGGTTGTCAGTACTGTGCGGTGATGATCCTGCAATAGTACAGTGAAGGTTGTGGTGTTTTATGTTTCACTAGTCCTTCCCGTCTACGGACGTTAACGGAGTAGAAAAAGCCTACACCTGTGACTTCTATTCATTGCAGTACATCTTCAGCAGCAAAGATATTGATTGTAGAAAGGCTATACAACTGCTGCTGCAAGTGTCTGATGAATGAAGGCATCTGTTTATTAGGAAATAACATAATGACTGAGACTGAGAAGCAAGGCAGTCAGACATAGGGGAAAACTGGAGGATCATTTCCATATTCACTGTGTGTGTTTGTGTGACAGATAATGTTGACATGCTGACTATGTGTATATACTCTACATCTATGTGATGATGCATGTATTATTATGCAGATTGCAGAACAACCCTGGCCATATCAATCCTTCATTCCTAACCAGTGCCGCTTACAGCTACACTGCATGTTATCTGTGTGTTAGATTCAACACAAGTGAGTTCTTGTCTGTCGGCCGTGCACTGGTGTCATGGTGCTAATGAGGCTGTGTGTGTGGGATGACAGTATCTGGGCCGGGCTAATGGGACTCATCTGTTCTAATTGGAAGGGGAGCTGGAGCTGAAGCTGGGGCCGGGCCCGCCTGGGGCATATTGCTGCCATATATCAGCCTGTCTGAGGGTGTGTGTGTGTGTGTGTGTGTGTGTGTGTTTGAGCTGGGGGGCGGTGAGTGTGTACATACATGTGTGAGTGTGTGTATGTGTATATGTGAGGGGGTTATCTGCATACGTCAGGGCATAACTTAGTTTCCCCAGTGGAGATAGATGACTGGGAAGCCCCAGGGAGCATTATTGGAGTTTAAAGTTTTCCTTCTCGTTTATCATTGGTCTGCAGACATAGGAAGAGGTGCTGTTAGGACTAGAAACTGCTACACTGCAGTGTCCTGATACAATACACAATTATTAGAATATTAGTATGTTAGAATATGCTAATAAGTTTACAAGGTGTGTCCAACAAGACTCAAGATCAACTTGACAGTTGTAAAAAGTTGTACAACTGCAAGACATCTTGTGATAGTTTGCACACTGAAAACTTACATTGGGGTGGGCTAGTGTGTCACTGTCGTTGTACACTATGGAGATGGGAAGAGTGATGTCCTGAGAATCTGCTCTCTCAGACTCTTGCTTCACCTCAGCTGGCTCAGTCTGTAGTCACAGAAACAAAACATAACATTGTATAACTGAGAATTTTCAAATACATAGATAGCCTTTACGGTTCCATATAGAAACATTTTCACATGTAACAATACCATTGATAGATGCAATTAATCAATTATAAAGGAAAAAAAAATAAAGTAAGAATACATCATATTTTATTAGCAAAACAAACAACAGTAATTACATCCTATGTACATCTATTTCTCATGCATATGGTTTTGAGTATGTAGTGTGTCCACACCAGAACAGTGACAAAACAAGGTATTTCCAAAACAGCCAGTATGCATACTAAAAGCTCTTGATTATTGTAAAGTGTGCTGCAAATACACTGTATACAACTGTCCTACAGTGCAAAAAGAAAAGCAGGCAGTACTAATGACAGCTAAACAGTTGACCAAAGTGCAAAGAGCCTGAGAAACATCTTGGAGAACAAAGAGTTTAAAACCTTTGGAAAACATATGCTTAATGGAAGTCATGAAGCATAAAGTACATGCATTGCATAAATTCCTGCAGGCACTAAACCAGAGTTTGTAGGTTTTTCTACACCAACTAAAAATAGTGGAAAATATACTAGAAAGATTGGTATATATTACACACTATGTACAATTAGTTATGTGACTGTAGTATGGAACTAGGACACAGTAGATAATCGTAAAATGCAATATTATATTCACCCAGCAGATGGGAGTGAAAGATTGGCCTATGCAGTAGACCCGTAGAGAGCAGAGTATCGATAGTAATGAGCTTGTATCCTGAACTTCATTCCTGTATCTTACTTGAGACTTGACTCAAGTGATCTAGGTGAGGATCTATTAATGCAGTGAGAAAACATGAGACCATCAGCAATATTCTCAATTTCTCCTGTAGATGAGTTGTACTGTGCTAAACCAGCAACACAGTATGAGAGCCCTGGCTTCAGATAACTAAAAAGTATTAGATCCCTTTTATGTTGGTGATTATTGAAGCCAAAACCTTGAAATATTCAAGGAGACAGGTTAGCTTATTCACATTTTGTTACAACCACAGCAAAAGGATTTTTTTCTGAAAAGGATGAAGGCTCTGTCCCGTTCATGCTGCCATCTGTGAAGTTCAAGCTGATAGAAGGGAATTTGGTAATTAGAATGCATCTTCCTCCATCCCTAGAAGTTTTACTTAAAGTTATAATCAGCCTCATATCTGGATGGATGGCCTTGTTGTACCTGATGAAGAAGACATATCAAAATGAATACTTAGCCAAGTCCATTCATGTTTTAAACACTTCTAATATCAGCCCCAGAGCAAATGTTTGCCCAGTAGCAAAGATTGTTTTAAAATTATTTTGGCAGGACACGAAAAGTGAGATATAAAACACACTGGCTAAAAAGTAGGGTGATGTGCCAAATATTAGATAGTATAACTGGTCATTACAATTCTTTGGAATGATATACACATTTCTGACAAATGCTGCTTGCAGAAAGTAGAAAAAATGCAGTCATGTGGCAGATATTAAAGGTTCCTCATTAAGAGTTTGGTTTAAGAGTTGAGCTTAATTCAAACCTAAATATTTATCAGTACTAAAATGAATCAGTACTATCACTAACACTAAGCATATTCAAAAAAGCATGTTCAAATAGTCAAACATATTTTGTTTGCTATACTAACTAATGCATTATTAGTTTCTTTGGTGGACATATTAACCAAAGCTATCTGTAATCAATGTTTAAATTCTTACAAAGCTATTATTCTCTTTAATTTAGCCAGATTTTTAGCTAAAGACTCCCAACTAATGATGAATCATCTGGATATCTTAAGTAATATTTGACTGATGATAAAAAAAAATACCCAGGAGATTAAGCTGAAAAGCAATAAAGAGCGGTTATAAAAATATGTAAACTTGAATTTGTATTTTATTAAAAGCACTGAAGAGAGATTAAAGAGAATTTTAAGAGTATTTTGTCTATAATATATTTTGTTAAGTGATTTTATATCTCAGTGATGGCGTTAAAGATGGGTGGTCATCTGTTTAACATGTGATTAACATGTCACACATGAGACAAAAGCTAGTTCAAGGAGTCACATACACTAAACTGGTCCTGTTCTGAAAGGCATGAGATTTCATCAGGACTGGGATTCATTGATTGTATAATTGAACTTGGTGAGAGTTAGGGGGAGCAATGTGTGAATAAAGTGTGCATGTGCACTCCTTGCTGTCTGTTCAGGCCAGGGCTGACTGGCTATGTCCAGTCCCAGCTGCAGCCACATGGGTCTTGACCTTTGTCATACTGACCAAGATGTGTCCCAAAAGTCTGTGTAGCTTGGCTGTCAAATGTTGTCGCCTATCTTTTCAAAACAGCCTTGAGCCCCAACAAATCTAATTCCTGCTCCTTCAGAGACAGGAACATTTCAATAATGACTTCTGTGTTTTTCCTGCATCTACACAACCAGAGGGGGGAAGAGAGAGAGAGGAAGACAGAGAGGGAGACAGAGGATGGCTGTTGCCTGCTGTGGCTTTTGTGTGGGTGCAGCCGCTTTGGAGGCGGTGAACAGTGGAGTGCCTGATGAAACCGTCTCAGGTTGGAACAAACGGCACTGAATGGGAATGTTTGATTTGGTCTGGGCTGTCTCTGGACAGACGGCCCAGCACTGTAGAGAGGGAAATTCAATAAGAGACAGAGTGAAAAGACAGAGAGACTGAGGGGCAGGGGAAAAAGAGAGACAGAACGCACCTTTATATCATCCCTGGATGATTTGAAAGCCTGAGGAACAAAGGAATCACTCTCGATGGCCTCAATGTCCTTTATCCTTCGCACTTGTTCCTCCAGAGAAGTTCCCTCTGAAACACGTTAGATAGAAGGGAGACTGTGAACAAAAGCACAAACACATGTGCACACATGTACACAGACACACAGAGGGTCAGCTGTCCCTTGTCGTGATCTGAAAGGCACCAGATTTCATTTGGACTGGGCGTAGTTGACTATATGTTATTTTTCTGTATAATGCTCTTCGACACATAGAATATAAAATATCAGATATTCCCCTATTTTAATCTTGGCCTCCAAGAAAATGACTCTTGCTTAGCCAAGGGCATAGACTAGCTACAAAAGGCAGGTAAAAAAAAATACTAACAAGATAATAGCCAGACAGTGAATTACACTCAGATAATGCATTCTAAAATAATCAAAAATATGAACACAAACTCACTGCAATGGAATTTCATTATGGAGACTAAATGTGATTAGGTTTCATACAGTTTTCAAGTATCAGAAAGTATTTTGCTCTGGTTTGTCCAATCAAACAAAAAGACAGAAAGGGTTTCCGGTAAATTACTTTGGGATATAAACACATCAGGATTCTGCATATCAGATAATAAATCATTTCAAGAATTCAAGAGCAGTTTTCATAGCGTAGGAGGGCAAAAATAGGTGTGCCAGGAAAGTTAGCAACAGGAAAAAAAAAAAAGAAAGAAAGTCTGAATGCTCCTATTATTCTCTGGCTGTCAATCTTTCCACTGATCAGTCAATATTCATCTCTCTCTCCCCCATCTATCCATCCTCTCCTGCACTCTCCCATCTCTCTATCTGTCAATCCAGCAGACATCCACGTTTCTCTGCTCCACTGATGTAGGCTGTGTCATAAAAACAAGTACACAAATGAGAACACACACACACATACACAAAGAAAGGCAGGATACAAGTACTCCCACATGTACATGTGTGTTTGCAAACTTACATACTTCGCAGTAGTATTCATGGCAGGGATAAATTTGAACATGCACTATTCTTTAGCGCGCACACACACGCTTGCTGTGTGCACTTGGAGCTAATAGCAGGAATTAATTCAATCCATTAGCAGCTACAGAAAAGGTGTCACAACAGATCTTCATGACTCGGTGTTTAATGAATAAATGAATATTTGTTTCAGCTTTCATAGCAAAGCATCACATGCTATCTCATCCTCACACACACACACGCATCCTATTATAGTTCATAATAGCACTCAAACAAACTCTGTTTTGATGTAAATGCACTGCAGAATTGGACCACTGAGTGACAAGTAGAATTAAGCCTTCCCATATGACAGACTATCGGCTTGTCATCCTGTGCAGGAAGACGTGAGCAGAGATGCATCACACGGCAGCTCCAAAAATAGTTATTACCTTGACTGGGCTTCTAGATGAAGTCTGAACACTGGCCTAATATCCTCTTAGAGACTGTGGCCTGTCCTTCACACTACTATCACCATCACACACCGCGTGGTTGCATGTGTTCAAATAATAACCAATGCCCGTGACTGGCCGATAATTAATTCAGCACAATTAATTTAGTTTTTCAATTACTCCTTCTCTGCCGTGCTTTGAGCATGGACACTCTACACAAAGAACTACCACAGAAACCAACACACTGACATGTATCCCCGCACACGCCCCCCCCTTTATCTGCTACCATCTCCTTGGCAGGCCTGTCTGTTGCCGGGTTGTCCGTGTGTGCTGCAGGAATCCATTAAGAGCTCAGACTTTTTGACAAACACATTATTGGTAGATAAAATGACTTCCATATGCTGTTTGTCAGATGTCAGCAGGAAAAGATATGTATTTCATGAGAAAATCAAAAATAATGGACTTTGAGTGCGGGCCTAGCAAGCTCAGAAGCAGACAAAAATCAATACTGTAGCTCGTCGAGCGCACTCTGCAGCTCAGAGAGGTCAAAGTTGATATTTAATATTGACACATTATCTGGCAAATTAATTTAACAGGTCGACTCAATTGTCACCACATTAGGAGTGCTTCTCTGTCAGTGATGAGAGGAGGATAAAGTGAAATCTTAAAAAAAGGAAACAGAGAGAAAGACACAACAAAAAATAAATATAAGCAGAAACTTAAACATACTATATGCACCGCTTTAATTTGGGTTATTTTCTATCTCTGGCATTTGTCTGGATGCTGGAATGTGCTACAACCATTAACACATACCAGGAAACAGGATCACACTCAATCAATAAACTTTTGTATCTTCAGATTAGAATAATGGATAGTGACTGAGCCATGTATGTTAACATATGTTTGTGTCCTTGCACATTTGCAGCTCTGTGTGTGTACATCTGTAAGTGAGGGAGTCCAAAGAAAAGAAAAAAAAAACTCACTTGCCATTTCATTATTGAAATCAGTTGGACAGACAACGGTGCTGATGAGTGGCTCAGAATCAATAGGCTATTGTTCTCTCTAAATAGCTGTTTGTCCACTTCATTGATTGAGACCTGAAGACGGGGAGAGAAAATCAAACCAGCCAATGGAAACGGATTTTAGCTCATTTCCTTCAGCCTTGAAGATGCGAGCATCATGCAGCAGTTACACTTCCCTGCCAGAAGAGGGGGCTGTTTAACAACACATCCTTGTATGTGAGCAGGGGCCTCCGGCTATGGCAGCATTGTCTTTGAAAACTTGACTTTGGTCTACAGTTTGTCAATCAAGAGCAGCCGAGCTGAATATATTGCTGCTGCTGATTAATTCCAGTAATTGAGTGCACTAGTGTGCCAACTAAATTACCGCAGCACTCCTTTTTGTTGTGTAGGGAAGAATTTAGAAAAAAGGAAAACTAACTGTTTGCTTTATTGAGGTCTTGCAAATTGCGGCAAATCTTTGACAGTATTTTGGAATTATATTGCAAACACAGAGCTAAAAGGCATTTAATGAATGTATTAAAAATGAATAAGCCATTGGAAAGAAACAGCAAACTGTGATGCTGTATATACAGTTGGGTAGTGTGACTTCACAATAGTTAAGTACAAGAAATGCAATACAATCAGTGCCTCCCATTTTAATTTGGCCAGTTTAATCAAACAATATATTTTTTCCAATTTGTCAAAGAAAATGATTAAAATTCATAAAGATGTGTTTTATGTTTTTATAATTTTCTTTATGCATTTATCTAAGCACCAGACCACTGACAGATTTTCAGTAAACCCAATGAGGTCACAAACCTCATTTCTAAACATTTCATAAAGATTCACCTGAGTTTTGTAACCCATGCTCAAACTTCCAAATATGCATGCTCACATGCTTATAACACAACATCTCTTGGTTTCCTAGGTTTCAATAATATGCCCTCCCCTCCTTTGCCAAGCTCACTCCTTGCACCACAGTAAAGATGTGTAATTCAATGCTCAATTTAGGCCCGTCTCAGTGGAGATTTTTTTTGCCTGCTAATTGATAGAAATTAAGCCATTAATCAAGCCACTAGCCATCATTCAACCCAGGGAAGATGAATACAAACTTTCATAATAACCACCTTCCCCATTTTAGCCCTCATTAGCATTAATTTTTAATGTAATTATGCTATTCTTTTACACTGAGCTCATAAATTACTGCTCTTTTGTTGCTGGCTGGCCTTGTAAAATCCAAAGTAATGCTTTGTAGTCTGATCTTTAAGGCAATTACTGGCTTCTTCACTCTTTTATCTCCCTGCATTTCCAATAACCTGCTCTCTAATGATTTATCTCCGCTGCACCCCCCCTCTTCCCCTTGCCAATCCCGTTCACCGCTCTTCTTCTCTCTCCACCAGCGGCCAAATGCCCCGCTGCCAGCCTCCGCCTCCAATCCCCCATCCACCCACATTTTCCCCATCTCTTTACAACAGCCCAAGATACATCAGGGATGCACACAAACATGCCTGCACCAACTTAACTACATTAACACATGTGTATGAGTGTTTTCAGTGTGTGTGCAGTAACTTTGTTTAGTATCTCCTTTAGTCATTTTCCAGCTTGCCCTTCATTAGTGAAAATCCAGCTCCAGCAATGGCGACAACACCTGGGGAATGCCAAGGTAAGAGACTGCCGCTCCATCTCACTCTCTTTCTCTTGGCTGGTCTCCTGTGGGTCTTACCTGTAGGCTAGCTGCTCTTGTTTATGTAACCCCTGAGCCGGGTAAACACACACGCACGCACACACACAGGCACACACTTGCAGAGCTTGGCATCAAACAGCTGAGTTAAGCTTAGCAGGGCTGTGTGCTAGGAGCGATAGAGGGGCTCCGGTCTGGCCGCAGCATCCTGGCTGCATCAAAGTCTTTACTGCACGATTCTCCAGGCCCAAACAACAGGCTGCTCCAACGCATGCCTGGGAAATGGACTGAACAACAACAGATAAAAATTAAACAATAGGTTACTCATTAAAATCTGACTGATGAGATTTCATTATCAGCACCAAATGACTCTCTGCGAGACATTTTGCTTCATGGATAAGGATTTCCATTACACTGTCATTAAAACAAAGAAGGAAAACAAGCTTCTGTGTATGCTTGACATCTGTGAATATTGCCACTAATGAGTTATTTTGTTGACTGGATAGAAAAGTTTAAGTCTATCCTACATAGGCCCAGAACCACTGAGTCAGACCTACTGCTCTGCCTCTATAAAGAAAGCCAGACGGCCAACTTCTGTTATTAAAAAGGTGTCTGGTGTTGGCCTTGGTTTCATAATACTTTTAGACTTTATTGATTAGGGGTTGCTGACAGGTTCTGATGTTAGCCCTGGAAAAGCATCAAGTGGCTAATGAGCAGCTATTAGGACCATCGATTTGCTGATTTCAGTTGATAGCTAGCAGGACAAAGCTGCACATCAATATTTGCATAACTAATACCCTACAGCTTAAGGCACTGAAAAATGAGACCTTCCTGAGTAAGGGTGACAAAAAGGAGAGAGACACATTCAGAGAAAGAAAGAGAACAAGCAGAAGGAACAGACAACAGATTCAGCAACCCAGAGGTATGAGTAAGGAGGCCAGCAGACAAACACCTGGACTAACAAAACAATCCAAATGCCAAGAAAAGCATAACCATCACACGCTTTCTCTCTCCATGTGTGTGAAGCAGTATGTTCTCTGTAAGAAAGCAAGCCACCAACAGTAATGCTGCAACAATGACAAGATGGGCTGCTGATGTTTGTCTGACGTCTGTGGCAGCTGGGGTCAATAGGTCGCACAAAATGAAAGAACATTCTGACAGGCTGAGCCAGATGTCCTGAGTGCGCCCCTAAGGACTTTGTGTATATGTATGTGTCTGTAAGTCCATGTGTAAGCAATGAAATGTCCAATGATAGAGCAGGTGGCTAAGCCAGTCTAATGTGCATTCTCGTGAGACTACACACACACACGCTCATACATTACCCCATCCCCCTTTTAAAAAAAAAAAAGAGTCTCTGTAACCCATGTCTTCCAACAATGCACCTTCCACCACAAATACATACACAGGCCAAGTGATCCCCTGCAGTACTCACCTAGTTATGATAGTGTCAACTGCTCTCTGTGGACTTCTATCACTCTCATCAGGGGCATGTCACACATCACTAATGCTCAGTTGTCTCCCTTAAACCTCTTACAGGAACAGTCAGGTCCATAGGCAGAACTTGTGAAGAATCCCATATATGATCACTTTCACTGGATAAAATGACCATGTGGCTGTGCACATTATTTGACCTTTGCACATATGGCATGTGATACGTTTGTGCGATATCTATTTGGCATCAGGAAATGAAGAGCAGCTGGTGACTCAGTGTCTCACACACCGTCTTCTAGTGTCTCCTAGTGATAGTGATCTCCCACTCTCAAGTCAATAAAGGTCTGAATGATGAATTAAAGACCCAAACAACCTGCTAATGACAGGATGACATGGCAGCCACGCGCCATGCTTTGCTATCTCCTTCCACATCTCTACTGTCTCCCTATTCACCACTTCTCTCTTCTGTCATTCAACCCCATTGTGCTCATCTATCCTCTCAACTTCCTCTCCTCAACTGACCCTGGTTCAGCTGCATATTCTCCCCATTTACACCAATAATCTTCTGAAGTCATGGGGAGAAACAATAGGCTGGCCTCACTCTATCCTTCCATCTATCATGCATAATATCTGGAGTCACAGGCTGTCTACATAAGGAATGACGATGCATGTAATTGTTTGATTCTGCCATCAAAACTGCACTGATTGATCTAAAGGATACAGTATTTGTTTTTAACTGGCTTAGAAAGAGAATTTGCATTTATTGGGGATGACATGTTTATTGATGCCTTGTTGACATTGTACATATCAGGATCATGGCTATAAATAATGCATTTGCATACAAAGTTAAAAGGCATATACTGTTTGTTTCTGCATATACTATAAATCTATTTAACTGCAATCCTATCTAAGACTTGACTTCTCCTGCTGACCTGACTTCATGATGCTAACTGCAAACATAGAGGGTTAACTAAAACTAGGTGAGTGTGTTTCTCTCCCTTTGTGCATGTGAATGTCTGTGAGCGAGAGAACGAGAGCAGTACGAGTGTTAGCTGATGTCCCGTGTCTGGGCAGCATCACAGAATCTCATTAAATGGCAAAGCTTTCACAGGCTGAGTGGTGAGATCTTTAAGATCACAACTTTCTCTGTCCTCAAACATGAAAGGCATTCCTGATACTTTGTATTAAATTTAGCTTTCTAATATTTTATCAAATTATCACAGCGGTTTGCAGCTTTAATGAGTCTTGCAATTTTAAACTCTGCCATAAGTTATTGTTACTATTATACAAGAGCATCATATACATAAAAAGTCATTTTGTTAGGATAATCTTTTGTGTGTTAATAACAGAACAACTTCTATTTTTAAAGATAACTTTATAGTGTAAAACACTTTGCAGAAACCTTCAAATTCTTTCAAATTACTCTTCAGCAACCTGTCGTTGAGACTCAATTAGCTCTTTCTTAAGCACAGTGGTGTTTTAGTGTGATTAGAATATAGAGTCCTGCCCTGCCTTTTACCAGAAATAACAAGCATTTGACTGCATTAACTTGATGTTAAACCAGGCCTTTGCATATGTGTGTTTGTGTGCATGTACAGAAAAAAGTGCAGTGGTCTACATTTTTCGATCCCAGGCCTGTCAGCAGCTCTTTTATGAACAACTCTATAATTAGAGAAACACCGAGCAACTAATTACTTAATTGGAGAAAGCTCTTTAAAATGAAAATGATGTCATCTGGATCCAGGAAATGAGCTCGATTTTCACATGCACCAATTCATGAACATCAACACACAAACAGACACACACACCTTGTGACCTACAGTTTTCTTGACATGAAGCCATCAAGCAACCAACTATTTCTCCTTAGTTGGGCTGTAATTGATTCCCTTTCAGTCTCCGGGCTCCTGACAGGGTGTGTGTGTGTGTGTGTGTTGGTGAGAGAGGAAAAGGGACAGAGGCAGACAGTCTCCTGTTTGTGAGGTCTGTTACAAACTATATTAGTAAAGGTCATGGCCGTGTGTGGATGTGTGAGTGTGTCTGAGTAGTAATTAATTAGGCAAATGTCCTCCAACTCCTCATCTTCTAACATCAGTTGTAGACTATTAACCTTGGCACTATATTACACACTACCCTCCTTTATTTTCTGGGGCATTTTTACAAAAATAACAAAACAAACATCACATAATTTGCATATAAATCCAAATCTCCTAACTCTAAATAATTTTCCTTCATGCTCTAAATTACACAGTTGAATAGTTATGTGCTTATACACTTTCTGATTTCTGTCAGATGTAAAAGCGTTTGAGACACCTTCTCATCGCACCTGTGGTTATTTGTGTGCACAACTATAAAATGGTGCCCTGTTCCATACAGTGACCACATACTCTCCACATACTCTCGCTCTATCGCTCTACACTCATGACACCTAACTCCAAAATACTGCTCTCTCTCCAGTTTGGCCCAGGACTGGATGTGTACTGATGTCATGTGTAGAGCTTGTGCCTGAGTTGCAGAAGCAAGAATATGACAATGTGCAATATTTCTTTCTTTTTTTGCCACAATGTATCATCATATGACCATAACTGACAGGCAACTTGTGCAGTACCTCATGACACCGTGTGTTTCCTGCGCTCAACCTGGAAACCTGGTTACTGTAGATCAGTGTATACAGGGGCAATTCAGTCATCAGATTCCTCTCTTGTATGTACATGTATTATGCGTACATGTTTTAACTGTGGCAGTAACAGAAGTCTCGGCCTTGAGGTCTTCACTTATTTCTGCATTGTATTTGTGTCTCAGAGTAGCCCTTTTAGCCAGGTGAGAGGGCAAGCACACACAGCAGAGCTTTATCTCACTAATCTATCTGAATTCAACAAATAGTCCAATTCAGCGTGAGACTGATATATTTAGACTAGTGTTGCGCCACAGAGGCACAGCACTACACACACAACTGTCTCAAAACAAAAGCAAACACATGAAGGACTCTCATCCAACGTCATTTCAAGAATCAACACAACCTCCCTAACCCCCACTCCCTACACTCCTCCCCCCAACATACCTTGCTGGGGCCACCACATGGCCAGAGCCACCCACTTTGACCTGCAACAGTTTGCGGGTTTGTCTAATCACAGCAGCCTGACCACCCTGTTTGACTGCATCAAGTACACTACTGCTGTGTGTGATCATGTCCAGACATACTGTACATGTGTTTCAAAGACCAGTAATGTTTTCAGTTAGAGAGGTGTGCTCCGCATTAAAGCTCTTAGTGGTAAAGCTACAATGCTATGGCTGAAAAGGTCATACAGATTATTCAGCTAGATACAGTGTTCCATTTTCTGAAATTTTCAAGATAAAATTCTGTGAAATATAATTTGAAATTAAATATAAAAAAAGCAATTTGCAAAAAGTCGATGAAAATTATGTATTGCTACACGCACATTCATTTTCAACAAATCTGCCTGATACTGATCTGCCTGATCCTAAACCTAAACGGAATGGACAGGAAATCTAGGAAATATATCAGCCTGGTGACTCAACGCGAGGTTAGCAGCTGAATGTACACTGGTCCAATGGCAGCAGGTTAATTGATAAGGGTGACCCAAGAAACGATTACCAATCACAGAGGGTAAAACGGTGCTGTCAATCATCTGTCCACTTGACCTGAATGAAAACCGGCTGGAACCTTGCATAGTCAATTTCTGTGTAATCTAGTTTATGGCAGAGATAGTTTGACTGCTATCGTGTCAAACATGTCATTCTATAGATATACTTATAGATATTATTAAGCTATAGGCTCCATAGCTGCAGCAGTGACAGCCAGACTGGGCAGCATCCCATTACCTCAGGACAACAAAGGGTCACACAGGGTTAGTAGAATTCAGCATTCGCCTCTATTCATTCACGGGACCAGCAGCTCCTGGGACAGCAGGTCACCTAATCACCTTACAGAGCCATCTCCAAGGGAGAAAAGGGGAAGAGAGAGGTAGGGGAAAAAATCAACTTTAAATTTGCAGTGATGAAAAATCAATAAAGCAGTAATTGCTTGGCTTATCACCGTGCAACGAAACAAATTGAGAGGAAGAGGAAGGCAACGACAGGGCTGGCGTCCATGATGTACGCCAGGGTTTTTTGGCTGCAGCGTGTGAAGCTGAGCGTAGCGCGAGAAAGATAGAGGGGAGAGGAGTTTGGGCTTCAGTGGGCCAAGACAAGGAAAAAAGGTCTCCTCGTGATAATTAAATCTTCTCACACTGATTTTCTGCCAAATTTATTTCCCCAGGGACCATAACTCTGATTCAGTGCTTACAAGCCTTGCATAACTAATCATTTCAATGTGGGGGGAACCACAGACCTGAATGAATAGGGAGGAGAGAGGAGAAAATAAAAAGAGAGATGGCTAGACTGAATCTGTGGCACTATTCATCTCCAAATCAATCACTATTTAGGCAGGACAAAAATCAGAAATAATTGTGGAATATCTTCTGTAAGATTCTATTTGAAACAGACCTTAAAAGCGAAGGTGTAATTGATTGTCAGCGAGCTCTTTTTACACTTTTTCTACAGTGCTATATGGACAGAACACATCCTTTAATTCCGGGAACAAACAGAACTCATGGAGCCAATGAAGTGTCGGTTCAATATTCCTGTGACTGCTCCTGGCATGATTGTGTTGAACATAATAACACAACAAATAAGGCCATTTATCTGAAGTAACGACAGGAGATGAGGCTAACTCCACTAATCAATACCAAATCAATACAAACCAGATTTTCTTACATCAGAATCACTGAGACAGATCTTCCTTCAGTTCAGAGTGCACAAGAGCAATACAGTGCCTCCCTCGAGTCCTAAGGTAGATCATATAACCAGTGGAAAGAACACAGTTTAAAAAAAGTACACAGGTTTACCCTGAGTGAGGATGCTAGGAACTATAATTATAGCTTGGTATAGCTCAAACACTCTCCTTATTGAATCTTCATGTTTTAGTTAATGTGATGAGATCACGGACACCAGATCACTTGTGTTTACCAGCAGATGAATTTCACCGCTTGTCCTTCAAGAGGCAGCCTGAGCAGTGCAGATACAGCTCGGTGAGGTACCGTGGCATGTCACACTATGGCCCCGGTAATTAAAACATTTAAAGCAAAGCCAGCCCCCCTGTGCTCCTGGGGTGTGATATGGGGGTCACGCGCCTGTAGATTCTAATTTGCGCTCCATTTGTATTCATGACAGGCACGTGCTAAATATTTAACAGCAGCCCGGCAGGAGTTTTGTATTGTTAGGCTTTCCAGGTCAAATAATTTGATTTCAAGGCAGATTACATTAAGCGTCAATGTCCAAGCCACCACTCTCACTTGCCTCATTTCCTGTCTTTTATTACAGCTGAGATAGGCCAGAACTGAAGGGATATGGCTTTGGATTATACAAGAGCTTGTTATCCATGGATTAGTTATTATTTTCAATTAGTAAAGGGATCACATCATTTATTATGGACGTACACACCCACACCGATATTGCAGGCAGACACTTGCATGCAAAGCGGAAATTTTAGCTGACTGACAAATTGTTCAGCAGAGCATGTAATCACACACAAGAAAAGAAATATTATTACAAACAAATGACAGTGCGGGCACACGCACCCCTAATGTTATTTCACTTAGATAGACTGTCCTTGATAGAGGTATCCTCGGTATGTGTGTTCTCACAGTCTTTTTCCTATATAGCTGGATGTGGTTTCTGGCCCAACAGGTTAGGCCAGAAACCACATCCAGCCATTTTCTGTTTCAGCCAAGGCCCTGCAGTGATTGACAACAGAGCTAGTTAAACGGTGATGAGGCTTTAATGGATGCTAGGTCGAGGGATTGTTGGGGGGAGTGAGCTGGAGGGGGCTGGTGGCTGAATATTTAATGGTCATATAATTCCTGAACACAGACGCACACAGACAGGTACACTCCCAACCCGTGACCTGTCCTACACACTGTGTAATTAGGGAAACAGTCCTTTCGTTTAACTGCCAAAAGAGCAAACGGTAGGTATATACTCCCCTAATGATATGGGTTAAAGAGCTATTATACGTCTCATTAAAATATATGATCTCCCAATCTGGTGGTGGTTTGAGGTAATGGGGATAGAGTAGCACCGGGGCTAAAACACCATCCACAGGCTATAGCCTAGTGTCCGATCCAAATCTACATAATTCTGTCAAAGAGTGGTGGCACAAATGAAGAGATGTTTCCCTCAGTGCCTCATGAACGACGCACAGGATCCATATATCGCCATGCCAGTGTGTTGGAATGAAGTGGGGACATCACGCATTTGACACAAATTAATTGGTACTGGAGGCACTGTATAATGGAGACAAACACATCTTAAAATATATCTCATTACTTCTTACCATTAAATTTGGTCATTACCAGTTTTGAAAGTTTGACACTGCATCACAGTAGCTCCATTTGCAGTTTAAAGCCATTATTGAAAACTGTGACATTAGTGAATTTGCTACAAAAGAGGTAGGAAATAAAGGAAATGAAAAGTAAAGCAGGTGTTTCTCACAGGTAAGGAAATGGAGGAGTAAGTTTGAGTTAGCTAGAGATTCATAATGTCAGTTATTTGTTATATTTGGTTTATTGTCCAGGCTTAAATTAATTACTACCACACAGGCCTTAATCAAAGTGCCAGCTGACAACATAGATGCACAAACAGTTACACTGGCAGTCAGTCCACCTTATTATAGCTGGACACAGTATGTAAACTGCCTCCAAGGCACACAAACAGCAACTCACAGCTTTAATAGCTTAAACAAGGCATTCAGCTAACAAAGGAATCATCCTCCCCTCTCATTCTCACAGACTTTCATATCACATGTTTCCTTTTTCAACCACTAGCATCATCTGGCTGCCCTTAACTAGAGAGCCAAACACTTCTTTTAAGTGGAGACTACTTTGTTAACTGATGACCACAGGGCCAGTTATTGATCCTTTCTCTTTTCTCTCTCAGTAAACCCTGCTGATAAAAACCCTTCTCTTCTCGCAGGGCTCCGCACTGTGCAGTCATGGTTCCCTACAATAATAACTTGCATATCACAGGATCCACATGAATCAGATCTCAGTGGTTTCGATTAGGGCTAAACTAACTCAAATACATTGCCAGTCTAGGATGTGAATCTATTTATGAACGAGGAGTGTAGGTGGTAGTGTTCTTCACTTCTCCCCTTCATTCTCTTTAAAGGCTTTCTCATTTCAGTTGACTTAACAGTTCAAGTTTAAACTTTATAGTTATGTCGACCTCTAAGAGGCCCTGCGGGGAATTAGGAGACCCCTGGTGATCTGCTGTTTAGCAGCAGCAGTGGCCCACCTCTTTTAGTGCTGGGAGGAATGGCAGAAAAGGATGTAGCTGGCTGACTCTGCTTGTGTGTATGTATGTATTTGTGACGGTGCCACTAGTTTCTCTCACTACCGAGGCAAGGGCAAGTCATTAGGGCCACTTTGTAGAGCCTCTCTGATCTCACTTCATGTGTCCCTGTTAAGGAAAAGGAATAATATGATCACCCTTGAAGGCAGCACCTGTACAGCATGTAGTACTGCTCCGCTCGACTACACTATCAAGAACAACACCCTTTTTCACACAGAACACACAGTTGGAGTGAGCCTTTGAGCAAAGGGGAATAAGAGTCAACTGATTCCAAAAAGATACAACAGTACAGTGTGAACTTAAGAAAGTTATTTGACTGGGAGTCTTGCTCTGTTGCCCCAAGCGGGGCACTTAGTCACCACTTTGCAATGTTTCCACACAGAGTAGAGAATAGCAGGATAAAGGAAAGAGTAAGAAAGACAGAGAAAAGATGGCTGGAGAGGTGGAAGTGGTTGATGAGGACAAATGGTGGTGGGATAAAAGACAGTATGCGAGACAGAAAGTATAGGAGGAGAAAACAGAGAGGGGAGGGAGGAAGAGTTAGAGAGGTAAGTCCAAGAAAAATGAATAATATTAATGTAAGAATGGAAAGAAGCTGAGAAAAAAAAACAAAAAAAACAAAAACAAGATGCAATAGTGAGAAGACAAGAATAAATTCTTCCCAGAACTCGGGGACCAAAGCAAGAGTGCAAGGCTAATTAGTTTCTGACGGCTGGACTTTCATTTGGCTAAAAGGTCAGCTAACTTTAAAGGTCACACTGACACGCCTGCTCCAAGTAAACACAGAAAACTGCACAAAAAGAGACGAGGGAGAGTCAAGCAATGTAAAAACACTCACACTAGAACAAATTACACCACTACTACGCCTGTGTGTGCATAAACATACACACACACGGGCATGTGTAATTGGGAACAGCACATTTGAGATTCTCATTTATTTCATGTTCGGGTCAGAACAGGAACTAGGGTCATTACTCTATCTGAGGACTTTTATTACTGCTAGCATATCCACTGCAAATTACCCTTGACTTTATTTGAATCGTTATTTAAAGATAATCTTTCTGTGTGTGTGTGTGTGTGTGTGTGTGTGTGTGTGTGTGTGTGTGTGTGTGTGTGTGTGTGTCTGAATGTGCTACTTTGGTGGTAGTTTGGAGGGGGGGTCAGGTTGGCAGGATGCATTTACTGCCTGCAATGCTGAGCACATTTGTGGTTTACACATCTACTATGCATCTTTATGTAGATTATAGCTTTGTTAATAAAAACTAAGGAGTGTGATCAGCATCTCTGAGTTCATGTTCTGCAAAGTAGAGAAGAACCGTGAAAGCAAGATTATTAAGACTCAAGCCTATATAATGTGTTAATGTAAACACATTAGTTGTGTTAAAATGTGTAAAATCAGAGACATTACAGAGAGTGGAGCGACTACCTGAAATAAGACACAGGAACACATAATAGATGTCCGAGGACTCAGCATATGTTGTGTTCACGCGCTTCATTTAATTACAATTGTTGCCTCATTTTCATATTGTTATTTAATTGCATATGTAATACGTTTGCCTTGTTGTTTTTATCATGTTTTAAACATGCTTCAGCCTATTTAAGACAGACATATAAACAGAAGCTGAATAACAGATGTCTCACAGCCTAAAATATTTGTTTATATTTAGTGATCTTCTTCTCAGTGGTAATATCAATATCTATTTAACAGAGAAGAAAAAACGGAAAAACAGGGCTAACTTGAATTATTTCAGTTTCAAATGTTATCTTGCCAACAAGTTTTTATTGCAAATTGTATTCCTTTTTGTGGCTTATGCTTAGCTTTTTGTTTTCCTTTGAGACTGTGCTGTCAATTTAGAGCTGCTTTGGTATGTCCATATGCCGATTAATGAAGGACACAGACACACATAACTCACCTTCTTCTAGTTTCTTCCGCGCCTCCTCCTCTCTCTTGGCTACTTTGGCCTTCAACACCTCGTCTGTCTTGGCTAAAAAGACAAAAGACAGACAGTGTCATTATGGTGCTATACAAATTAATATAACATTTTCAAGATTTAATTATTAAAGGGATAAACTATTATTTTAAATGATTTTTTATTATTTTTACTCAAATAAAAAAAAAAAAAGGAGCATACTAGTACACACAAGGTTTAAAAGATATTTCTGTGGAATCTACTGCGTTTAGATATGATTTGACGCTCATTGCAGAAAATGTTGAAAATTACCAGAGGATAGTGGCTCAACACTTAGTGTACTAATCAACAAAAATATGAATCATGCCGCCTTCTCCTTTTCCTACCAGGCAGTACCTTGCTCTGCTTTCCCTTCATACCCCTGTAAAAGTCAGCGTGTCTTCCTGAGAGGTGTTTATCGTCTCGGCATAATGAAAAGCTTAAGAGAAAGTGAGGCAGCAGGAGTAAATACTCGTCAGGGCATTTTAAGCATCTCTCATCATGAGCAGTGTTGTTGGAGCTCCCTTTTCCGCCGCCTTTCCCCTTGAATAATCAAGATGTTAAGCCACATTAAAAAATATAATGCCGTGTATGGCAGGACTATCAATACTGCCTCTAAATTAATTACATTTCCATTGCGGCGCATCATTTATTTTGCAGTGTTAGGGCCTCGGTGGAGCCATTCGCCTTTATTGCTATCTCACTTGGTTGATGAGTGAGCTATGTAAAATTGAGTCTCCAATATCATTACACTTAATGAGTTTAAACTTTGAGGAAAAAAAGAGGGAGAGAGAAACAGAAGAAGGGCGAGCAGAGAAGGGGGAGGAATAGAACTGCACTGTTTTGGGGAAGTTAATATAATATAACAGTGGGTGTAAGTGTTTGTGAGTGCTTACAGAATGTTTGTGTTAGGGCACAGCTGTGGGTGTCCGAATGTGGTTTATTGCACCACTTGAGATGGCCGCGTCTGCATGTGTATTTTGTGCATGCTGCTGGTTTTGTGTCTGATTGTGCACCGATTTGTACTGCAAGCAAGTTATGTTATATAAAAATGACAACACACGCATCTGTGTCTCTGTGTGTGTGTGTTTGGTTGCAGGAGGCCATGGGTTGTGCTAGCCTCTCTGTGACTGTGCTGCTGGTTTTGTTGAGTAATTGGCACAGACAAAGAACCTGTCACGCTGCTGTTACGGCTGGTTAAATCTGGAGGTTCCACATCTTTACTAACAATGACTCTACATGGATGACTGAACCCTCATCTACCTCCCTCAGCTAGTGTGTGTGTGTGTGTGTGTGTGTGTGTGTGTGTATGTGTGGGAGCATGTCTAACCAATCCTACAACACCAATCCATTTCTCTTAGCCAACACAGTCATAATTTAGTAAGTTTGTGTGTGTATGAGTGTGCCAAAAGCCAAACCATAGGCTACACCATCCTACATTTTTTTCACAGTTACATTAATCTGTTTTCTTGTTTGTATGCACACGTGTATTTGTGTGAATATGCCTGTGTATGTGGTTTTTGTGTATGTGAGTGAACTTCTCTTGTGTTCTTCAGTTCTCTCTTTGCTCAAGGCTACCGAGAGGCAGGTAGGAGACAGAGTGGTGGTGAGATAGAACGGGAGGGAGAGAAAATGGAGGGAAAAAAGGGAAAGGGAGATAGGCAGATAGATGGGGGCCATGTAAGAAAAAGGAAGAACTGACAGCGAGGAAACAGACAAACAAGCAGAAATAAGAGAAAAAACCCTGCCTGTGTGAACACAAACATGTGCACACAAACAACAGAAACGATTTGTCACCTCTTTTTGTTTGCATGTTTATCCTCCACCTCTATCCCTTCTCCCCCCCCCCCAACAGGTTCTCTTATCCTCTCGCTCTCTCTTCTCTCCTTCTGTTATGCCCTCTCCCACCCCTCCCCGTTTTTATATTTTCTCTTCCTTCTCTTGCTCATCTCTCCAGTACACTGTGCCTGGGGGCGATAGCAGCAAATCAAACTGTTTATCCATCTCTCATCAGTGCACTGCCTCACGGGGCTCCTGCCCCCTCAAAACAATGAAAGTAGGCCTGAGCGCTGAGCCAGGGATACGATTTAATTACATCAATAAGGAGCTCTGCTTTACTAAAAGATAAACTACAAAAACTACATTACAGCAACACACTTTGCTGCACTATCATGAAAAGCCTTTTAACATTACAGTTAAAAAGCATGAAAAAAGAATCAAGCCTCACGATTGTACACATCTAGAAATGCAGGCATGTTTGCGTGCAGAGGCTGTCTATTGGAAGTATATTTCTTAGCAACTTGGTTGCTCCAGTTCATTGTAGTATAATTCTGTGATGGACTTTTATTAAAGCGGGTAATAAATGGCTGGGTGTTGGGGAGAAGAGAGGCCTTTCACTTCATTTAGACTTTGTTCCGTCTTGGCTGCAGGGGTGGAGGGAAAGAGGAGGGATGGCAGTGGGAAGGGGCGGAGAGTGTCAGTGAAATCGCATTGTGATTATGAGTGTAATTGCAGCTCAGGGGCCCAGGGGCCATGTAGCTCTGACGGCGCTAGAAGATGTTTTATGCACAGCAACAGAGAGGAAGATAGTCAGAAAGAACGAAAGAGGGAGAGTGGGAGGGAGAGGCAGGCTGCCAGGATGTTTTTTTTATTTTTTACAGAATCTCCTCCTATGTCTTTTCTCCTCCCTTCTTTTTCTCCTTTTTCTTTCCCACCCCCAAACATCCTCCTTTACACCTCTCTTCTTCCTCTCCTATTCTCTTCTCCTCCTCTCTCTTGTCCTCATCCCTTGGCAGGATTAGCTGGGTCTCGTTAGAGGGGAAATGTAATAATGCTCCCACCAGGTGGAATCGGGCCCGCTCCATTATCAGTCAGGAGATGGATGGGTCGTGTAGGGCCGGCGGGGGCCATGAGCGCACGCAATTTAGATTCAATAAACTGGCAAAGCAAGACCCCCAATCTGATTTATCTCTTACACGCCGCCAATGCTTGCTGCTATGATGCTGATTCCCTATTACCGCTCAGAGAAGGACTATTCATTGGATGTAAGGCACGGCAGTCAGAGAGGCTTGTCGGGCCCCCGGGACAGCAGCAAAACAGATACAGCAGAGGGTTAATACGTTTACACACAGATAAGCAATTAAATCTAAGGCTGAGGTGAGTTATAGAGTTATTAAAGAGGGATTGGGGGGGTGGGAGGTGGGAGGTGGGGCGGGGGCGGAGGGACGGAGGGTGAGGAAAAAGAAGCAGAGAGGTGTTATTCAACACAAGAGTGTGGTAGCTTGGGCCTTAGGCCAGTAACAGTAAGTGAGAGAGGCTATCATTTTGTGGAGTTCGTGAGGTGAGAGAACAACAGAGGAGCAGCCTGCCCACATTGTTCAATAAACTCAATACAACAGTAGCATGTGAGATAGGACTGAGGTCAACACAACAGTTATCCACTTAGTCTGCATGCGTTTGCGTGAGTTTATCACTGAGCATATGTATGCAAGTGTCTTCATGTCAAAATGTAAGTGGGTATGTGTTGGCGTTATAGGCATATTCATATCCACTGCATACCTGACTGAGTATGCAGAGCATCACATTTGACTGTTTATGTTTGTGCATGGGTGTGAGAGCTGCAGTGGTGTTGGCGGTGTTGGTAGTGGTGGGTGTCGTTCCATCCAGCCGCCAATCAAAGTGAATCTGAATGTCAGCAGGAGAGGAGGCGTGATAAATCAGCCTCGCACCCAACGACAAACAGAATATTAGAGGCAGCATAGCGCCATTGGAAAAATGTCCCTTCCAATAAGCCAAGTACTTTACAGTGAAGCTCAGCAGCTGGCCCTCGAAACAATGCTGAATACCAGAGAGACAGTTAAAGACAATAAATAAATAAATAAGAGATAGACAGGTTGTAAGACAGGCAGACAGACAAACGGACATCCAAGCACAGTGACGAATAACGGCCCTGACAGGCAGCGAGTCGAGACAAAGAAACATAAGAACACAATGGGGCTGGAGGACAGATAGATAGGCACACTAACTGACATATAACAAGTCTGACAAGCAAGAAAGCAAAACAGACAGACGGAAATCTGCTGGACAACTGGATAGCCCTGCAGATCAATATACTGTTGAACTTTCAATATGGCAACGTATGGAAGTGCCACAAGCCCTTTACTTATTTATTCGACAACTTAGGCTAACAACACGAGAGCAATGTCACAACTGACGCCAATGTGATACACACAAAACATCACACAACTATTTTTCCATGTTGCCAGACCAAAACTTTACATTAAGTGGAAAAAGAAAATGTGTCTATGGAAGAAAAGTGAATAAAAGTCTCACAATTGAATGATCAAAGAATAATGAAAGAAAAGAAAAAGCAACAACCAAACAATATTACAATGTAATCATTCAAAATAACATTAGGCTATAACATTTATTGGTTGATCAGTCATTTGAGAGACATGGTTTTGTGCCAAAATGTATATTTTACATCCAGGGAATACAGAATGTAAAATGTAGAATTCATGAAAGACACAGATACCACTTTATCGTGTGTAAACACAGACACAGTGGTGCAGTGTTAAATAGGATGTTCTGATGTACATGTACTGTGTGATGAATGATGAATCAGAAATGAAAAATCATAAACAAAGAAGCCAACAGGAGATAAGGAATTTGTAAACTTGACTTTGAGATGAGGGATTAAGGTTTTCTAGTTTCCTGGTTTAATCAAACTTACAGACTTAGATGTCACTACACCTAAACTGATAAATCTTCATTTTTCTTTTTTTCTACTTCTTTTTGAGACTTCAGGTGAAAAGAAAACCAGTGTATTGAAATCTCATGGAGGAGTTATATGAATTGTAGCAGGAAGCAATGTCTGAAGTGACCACTAGGTGGCACAGCACACAGACAACAAGTGGAAAGTTTCAACAAGGCCTTGATTTTACATGTGTCAGTCTGCCACAGCATGCAGGTGCCTCTGTGTTCGTACAAGACCGTCTATCAAATATACGCATATAACTTGTAGAATTGCATTGTACTGCATGCTGATTGGAGGGACAGAGATGAAACATGAAGTAATTTCAATGTTTAGCAACAAAATGCATAAATGCCTATGATTGTATGTATGTTTGAAAGTCATACAGAGTGAGGTTATTCACACAGAAAACAGGAGACCTGAACTTAAATGATCTTTATTGCAAGCTGCCTTCTGCATCCGTCATCAGGCTGATTTAACACCCATGAAATATTTACAAACTAAACAATTAGAGAGAGATATCTTACAAAATCAATCAATTATTCATTGCCAATCGTCTCAAAAGCTTTTTCTTTTCCTTCTGATGCTGGGGGGTGCATCAATTACGGTTCGTACTCCTGTGGTGTTATGGGTGTTTCAGAGACGAATGATTGCCTAAAAGAAGGAGCCAAATGCACGTTGCCAGTACTGCATGCTGACTCGGTTGTGGCTTAGATAAGCTTAAGAAAAACCTTGATCGACATACTGATCATTACACTACTCTATACATGAAGCCAGAGGGACAATTTGGATCTTGGATTTGTTGCTTTGAAAGCATTCCTTCAACTAACTGATGAGTTGATTTAAGCATAATTTCTCTTATTCTGGTGAATGCAGTCATGTAGGAAGGAGCTGTTTAACGAGAAAGACAAACACTTAATTTGAATTGGTTAGACTGATCGATCAACCAAAATCTAGTTGACAACAATTTCAATCAAAAATACTAAAAGTTTGGCTATAGCCTCTAAAAAGTTAAAATGCAATTTGCAACTTCTTATCTGACATATTCTAGATAAGGAAGTAGCTATAAACTGTCGGTGGTGTGAAAATGGTAAGCAAACACTGTTTTATTTATGATTTGTATATCTGCAGTCCTACATCTTCTGCTTTTCCTTTCTGAATGACAAATACTACCACCATCTGCTATTATGGACACTTATTTCCTCTCACATAAGTGTAGAACATACATTGTACATGCTGGTTGGCTGTCGCTGGCTGTAATTTTTGCAGTGTCTTTAAGTCCCTATTTTTGGCCCAAATGCAGGTGATGTGATGCAACAGTTCCCACATATTGCCACCAGTTCTTTGATGAAGGCTTGGCATGTCTCTGGTCTAAGGCTTAACATTTCGAAATGCTGTTGTGAGGACGGAGGTGTAACTCCAGTTTGTAGTAATGAGCAATTACTTGACTGCTTGAACAACAACAGCATAACTATGCATGCAAGTAATACGGCCAGGTAGCTTCCTTTGAGTTGTCCGTCCTAATTTTAAAGTCTGATTCTAAGAAACAAAATTTCCATCAGTTTTAAGTGATGGTGTCTGATGAGGATGATCAGTACAATAAACCTCAGTTCCATTACCCAAACTCCTTGTACCAAACTACACTGTGCTCCGAATAAGACACTGGGATCTGGGTCTTACTTCCTTTGGGCAAAACCTTAGACATGAGGTCTGGGGTCGAGAACAGGTTTCATTTGGACTCAGCAGGTAAATAAGCAGCTGAGCAGTGGGGCATTCACAAAGCATGTGGGTGGCTCGAGCTTCGGCACCACAACATGCCCTTTAAACCCAAGGGCAATACTGTATCCCCTGACTCTGAAGCTGCCTCACTGCGGTCAGACAGATGTTGGACCTGGACCCTGGGCCAGAGAGGAGAATTGCTGAGAAAGTTGGGGAGGGGCAGAGGCCTCAAGCAGACAGGGAGATCAGAGAGGGAGGTTACTCTGGGGACCACACACTGCCATGGGCTGCGCACACATATGCACACGCAAACACACCTGAAGAACACACACGTCCACATACTCACACAAGGCTTATGAGCATTGCACACACAAATGCATAACACACAACCCAAAGGGGGAAAGCTAACAACAAAGCCTCTATACTACATCCACCAGGTCACGCAAAGTTCAACCTTGAACCTTCTCTACACTATGTAAAGATATGTAAATTTACAAATAACCTGCCATGTAGGACTTATATTAGATATTAAAACATATTAACGTGTGTGTGTGTGTCAGCTTTAAAATGATGGTTTACTGATTTGATGCGACTGTGTGTATGCCTTTAGGTAAATATAAAAGTTCTGTCATGAAAGTGTCACTGAGATGGCAAGTGCATAACAGAGGCCTTGAGAGGGCAATCAGACCAAATTCATAATGCAGGGATCACACGGTGAAATATTAAGCATCCCGGGGCCTCTGAATGACATCTCACCCCCAACTTCAACCTTGTCATGTCTCCACATGACACTGTCTCTTCCTTATGTCTCTCAAATTTTTCTCCCTTCTTATCTCCCTTATTTCCTTTCCTCCGTTATTTTTTATCTTAATGCTTTTCTCTTTGAACACCCCTACTTCTTTGCATTCATTTCTATCATTTAACCTCTGTACATGTTCACACACCAGGTGCAGGAGATAACCAATTTATAGACAAATCCTTCGTACAATGCTAAAAATACATTCATCCCACATTTGATGATTCATGCCAGGCTACTTGTGACATGATACAAGACAATTGTATCATCTTGAAATGCTATGGTGCTTGAATGATTCTAAAGGTTAAAAGAGGTTCAATATTGCATAGGTACAGTGTAAAGTAAGTTTGCACATTACTGTCACTTAGAAAATTATCTTTTTCCATGTGTTTATGCTAGTGACAACTTTGCTGTGTCACCCAGTCACCAAGTGGCTGTCTCCAGAGACCAGTATATCTTCTCTCACTTGCTGACATCGTGCAGAATTTTTAAGGAATTAAACACACCAAAGCCAATTGTTGTAGCAACACATTGTTGTGAATGTCTTCAGACATTATTGTAGATCATATTTACTTTATCTGGAATGTTATTTATGAAAACATTCATGTTGCATGTTTTGTGGGAAAATCTCAACAGAGATCTTTAGCCACATAAAGACATGGCAACACAGACAAAAAAGTAAGAGGAGTTTTTCCTTAATTTTTTTTACTAAAGCAGCAGACTGATAAGAACAAAAGCCAGAATAAGGGTTCCAATAGAAGAATGTGAGTTTGAACATCTGCCCTTCAAATGGCCTTTACTACACCAAACCACTGCCACCAAATATGAGATCTCTCTGCCAGCTGTTGCTCCACTGTCTGATGCTTCACTCGCTGTCGATTACTGTCTCAGAGTGCTCATTAAAAATCAAATAAGTACCAGCTGCTTTGTTCCTGCTAGTGTGAGTGCACAGTTGAGCCAGATTTATGCTTCTCTATCAAGGTGTTCATGGTCACAACACGTATATACACGTATATCTCCTGGACAAGAACTGAGTTATAGCTCAGAGCATGATTTTACTGAAAACTACACGTATGAGTTGCACTGTACATTATCAAGTCAGTCATTACCTAACTAAAGTCATTACATTTACAATCATTCACTCAGACAGAGTGCAACAATCCCCCCAAAAAAGAAGATTGCATTGTATACTGCGCTGCTACATCACTAATTTTACTCTTTCCCAATACATACCGCTAAACACAAAGAGCCCAGTCACAGTTTTGGTGGTCTCCATATTATATTGCCATAGACATAGTCGTCTCAGTGTGTAGTTTCTTGAGAATGTTCATGGCAGGACTGGTAGTACCTCTGGACAGAGAAAATCTATCCAGTAGGAACTACATGTCTGGACAACATGCTGTAGATCATTATACCAACACAACCAACACACGGTGGTGGCAGTGTGATGGTCTGGGGCTGCTTTGGACTTAAATCCAATTCAGATGAATTGGCATGACCCTAAACTGTTCATGCTCAAAAAAATTCCAATGTGGCTAAATAAAAACTATTCTGCAAAGAAGACTGGGCCAAAATTCCTCCACAGTCATGTGAAAGACCCATTGCCAGTTTTAGCAAAGGGTGGCAAGGGTGGCACAACCAATTATAAGGTTTAGGGGCCATAGGGCAAATGCAAGTTTGGACAGCTTTTTTCCCTTAATAAATGAAGTAATCATTTACAAACTGTATTACTCTGGTTATCTTTGTGTAATTTTAAAACTAGTTTGATGGTCTTAATCATTTAAATGTGACAAAAATGCAAAGAAAATCAGGATGTTTGAAAATACCTTTTCACAGCACTGTAGCTTAAAATGTTAAGTATCAAATTCATTCATCTCAATATATTTTTGCAAATATGTCTAATTATTTGCTCAATAAATTGGCAAAATACTTTCGATTTAAAAGAAACAGCTCCTTTTTCCACATAAAATAACTCAATTCAGAAGCTTATAAACTGTTCTATACCTACAAAAAACTAAACTTTCTGACATACAATACTCACAAAAAGTTAGGGATATTCAGCTTTCGGGTGAAATTTCAGGATGAACCTAAAATGCACTATAACC
>JAUMHL010000005.1:18694910-18720017 GCA_032362345.1 Sandelia bainsii
TTAAATGCCCTACTTTCATGATATAATATCACTGTAGTGTGAACTTTTTACGTTTTCCATAAATTTCACCCGAAAGCTAAATATCCCTAACTTTTTGTCAGTAGTGTATTTATATATGTATACAGTACATATTTATTTTACTTATTACAACAAATTCTTTGATTATTTCATTTTTCTACTGATTGTGACATATTTTTCAAAAGATCACATCAAAATAAAACAATTAAGTTCCGCAAAAGCTCACTTTGGGCCAAAGTAAGTACAACCCCACTCTTTATGATCTTGTGTAGTATGTGTAACTTCAGGTCAAAAATATGCTTGCCTTGTGTGTGTGTGTGCTTGTTCATTTATTCCTGTGTGAATCCACTTGATCGTACTGCTGAATGGTGGAGAATAGACTCTGATTCCCCTGCTGAAAACCTGTTGGATGTCATTGTGATGGTACACCACTGAGTGCTTGTCTCATGTGTGTAGTACTGGTGGTGGTGGTTGTGGTAGAGGGGGCATGGGACTAAGTCTATCAGGACCCCCGCACATGAAAGGTAAACTGGAGCCGCTAATCGCAGTGCTGACACAAGAAGGTTCAGAAGGGCGGCCACTTAGAAAAGAAAGGCAGGAGAGCCGGGACACTGGCAGCGTCAATAGGGCTCAGCACAACTGACCACATTACAGGAACAAACACACACTGAAGAATGGACACACAAACTAGGTGGTCTTGGCTAGTCTCTGCCTTTGGTGTGGACTTTATGGATGATGAGTCAAGTGTATGAGTATTTGTGTGAATGCACTTCTCCAAAAGATGGTCTTCATGACATTTTAGATATTATTTATTTTGACAAATTTGCCAACACTGACAACAATGTATTTGAATAAAGTTTTTGATTTTTTTTCTTAAAGAGGAAAAGAAATCATATCTTTTTTGCTTATCAGTCTACACTCATTGACCTATAATGACAGAGTGAAAACACTGCATGTCAAGAAAAAAGCCAAGTCATAAAGCCCAGGGAACTCTCTCCGCACCTCCGAGATAAAACTGTGGGAATGCATAGATCAGGACATGGGTGTAAAATCCTTTCTTAAACGTAGCCTGTTCAAAGGGACACAGTGGCCTCTTTGGGCAGAACTCCACTAAGTCTGGTGAGCACCATAATTACTGCTCATCACCTGGCTAATACCATCACTATAATGAGGCATGGTGGTGGCAGCACCACTGAGGAGGTTCAGTGACAGGGACAGAGCCAATTTACAGGGGGGTTGATCAGAATTAAGGAAAGAATGAAGATGATGATAAATGAAGTCAAATACAGCGCTCTTGAAGAAAACCTACACCAGAGTACTTAAGACCTAAAGCTGTGTGATAGTTCACCTTTCAGCATGACAATGACCCAAAGCATACAGCCATGACAAGACAGGAGTGGTTTATCTCTGACATTCAAGCCCTGACCAGGTTTGAGAAAATTTGTCAGGAAAAATGGGATAAAACACCCAGAATCAGGTGTGCAAAACTTACTCAAGAAGACTCAAAGCTGTAATTGCTGCCAAAGGGGCTTCTGAAAAGTACTAAATATTTTAGATTTGAGTTTTTGATTTTTGATAAATTCAAAATTTCTGATTTTATGTTTTCACTCTGTCATTAAGAGTTTTTGGAGCTAGACTGATGGGCAGAAATTACTATTTGATCCATTAAAATTAAACAAAAATGTAAAGGGGTTTTAATACTCCCTGAAGCTACTGTATTTAGAGATTAATGCTGTATAAGATACGATAAAGGAAAAATGAAAGAAAAAATTCATGAGAGCAGGAGGGGGCAGGCTGAGAGTGGCACCAGGAAGAGGGGGAGATGGGGGGAGACAGCCTGGTTGCAGGAGTAGTAGAAGCGAAGGGTAGAGAAAGAGCGAGGGAAACTGGACAAATGACAGCCCTCGAAGGCAGTGTTGTGCACTCCCTTCTCTCTTCCCTCTTTCTCATCTCTTAATGCTTATTTTCATCACTTTGCTTAAAATATTGATAATCAATTAGCACTACGTCTGTTTTGCTACAGAATCTGTGTCACGGTCTATCACTCTGTCAGAGCCAATTCACTGCTCATTCAAAGTTCATTTTTCCTTGGCGGCTCTGTGCCTTTGGAGGAGTCATTACGCGGGGAACATAGCCTGGGGTGCAATCACCTATTCTCTTTCATTACTGGGGAGATGGAGAAGGTGAGAGAGATTATTAGAACTTTGGAATGATCACAAAGCTCCACACCGCCTGTCAGATCCCCCCTACGTGTAATTCATCTGGTCTCACTACCCCTACCCCTTTCCTTTCCACTCTCCCTCCTCCCTCCTCCCCCAGCCTGAGCCAGGGGTTTGGCCATAGACATTATTCATGAACATCTGCAGCGCGCTGAATATTCCACAGCCTCTGCCGTGATGAAAAGGGAGCTGCCCCTTTGACTTGAAAATTAACATGCTGGCACAGAGATTATGGATGCGCCGTTTCATTCCACGCAGAGCTGGGCCACGCTGAGACTGGTTGAGCTGATGGCCCGGGCTGGGCTGAGCGAGGCAGAATAAATGGGGCAGGTGCAGAAATGGCTCTTTGTAATGGTGAGGTGTCCGTTTCAACGGGTAACAGGGAAAAATTAAGTTATTAAATTATTTTATTTCAAAGTAATGAAAGTGACCATGGTGCATGTGCACAAACAGGAACCATCATGGATACAAACACAGTCAAATCAGACATTCCTAGTAGAACTGTGATACGGTTGCATCGGTAGTAGAATTATAGGACTCTGCCATCACTTCACTCTCAACTCTTCAGCTCTAGCAGTAATCATTATCTCAGGTACAATTTCATAGATATGATCACTCAAGCTCTCTGATTTATGTGAGAAGGGATTAAACAACTGTTTCCTGTACATAAATGCTATCTATTAAACACCATTTAAGATAATGAAGTAGAACTGAAAATAACAATTATCTTCATTATTGATTGATCTGCAAGTTATTTTGAATTAACTAATAGATCATTTTGTCATTTGAGAAAAGCTCGAGGCTGCAAATGTCTGACACTAAATTGATAATTCAATTATCAAAATACTGGCATGAATTTTCTGTCAATCAACATTAAATCAAATAACTGAGACAGCTCTAATTCAAAGAGGGGTGGTAAACCTAGAGCAAATCGAAAAATGTTTCCCAGTAAACATCTCATTGCATCCTCTCACCTCTGTGTATTTTCCCTTCATTCTCTCCTGAGTGTCTCTACATGAAAGCTTAGCCAGAGAATGGAGAGTCTTCCTCTCTCACACCAGGAGCACCACTGCTGGAGAGAAGCCAAGCATCCTCCTCTCTTTCTGTCTTTCTCATGCCCATGTGTGCTGTCCCCTGCCCACCCCATGTCCTCTCACTCCACAGCTCCTGGTGTTGTCACTGTGACATTACTCACAAAGAAATAATAACTACACAAATATAACAGGAAAAATTGCAAGTGCAATATTCATGTGACAACTTAGTGCTGTTTGAGACGACTGCAATATCAGTAACTATGCTGATTGACTGAAATGTCTGTCCGTATTTGAAAGAGTAGCATTAAGAATGTAGAGGATGATCCACATTTTTACATGTCTCTTATTTTTCCAGTTTTTTCACAATAACAACACAGTGGACCAACTTTCTCCAACTTGTAGGAAAAAAACAGCACAGTATTACAATATCAAAAGATGTAGACTATTCTAAGAGCTTTCTACACATGCAGCCATCTAAGACTTGAATTATAATGTCTTATAGTGTGAAAGTAATTTACTTTCCATGAATTAGTTGGCCATTCACATACTCTGATCCCTTCACATGATGGTAAAAACTAGGGAGGCTAAGTGTAGTTAACTTGCAATAACTTTATTCTAATTATTTGACTGACCTTACTTAAGATCACAAGATGTTCCATGTCTATAGGCTGACAGGATGTCAAAAAATATGATCAAACAAAGAATTTTAAGATCTACTTTGCATGTTTAGAGTATGACTAACTACTGTATGTGTGTATATCAATACACGTCTTATGTTGTCTATACACACTTCTAACTACACTCAGCAAAGTTTGCACCACAGTAAATCCAGCAAGATACACAACGGAGACAGAAAGAAAGAAGAAGGTGAAAAGAGCAAGAAATAAAAGCAGACAGACATACTACAAAAAGAGAAAGAAGTTGAGAAAATACACTTTAATGGTTCTGAAAAGGGGAGCAGTTAGCGGGTTCTGATAGGGATAGGGGAAGGACTTTGTGCTGCCTCTTGTTGATTGTAAATGGCAGAGCAAGTTTACTCTGGCAGTTGGAGTCAAAATGGAGTCTGACAGCTTTGTCAGGGAGTTTGAGCGGCTCAGTGGCAGGGCAGGAATCAGGATGATTCCATCCCTTTCATCTCCAAATCGCCGGCGTACGCTCATGAAACCTCCATGGTAATAAAAAAAACACACAAAAAAAACGGGATGACAGGCGATTTTTCGATACACTTGTCAAAATAGAACAGAGAAATAAAAAAGAAGCAATGAATAAGAAAAATGGCAGACCAAAGTCTGAAAGTGCAGAACAAACATGTCAGAAGATGTTAACAGTGCCTCCAAAAAATAAATATAAATAATCCTAGCACTCATTTCCACCTTTCCTCTCTCCTCTTCTATTTATGTTTCTTTGTAAATTATTCCACAAGATATTGCTGCATTACAACCCACTCAAGAGCTTGCCCTCTGTGTTTCCTAACTGCTCCTCTACGTAGTTCCGGTCATCTTTGCAACCTTTGGCACTATATAAAAAAATTTCTTTCCCAAACTGCCCAAAAACATGAACATTGGCAACTACTTTATGTGAAATCCAGGCCTATTTATCTTCTCATTTGTTTCATCAACCGCCCTCTCCCCAAACTCTACTTTTCTTAGGGAGAGTCTGAGAAGAGGCAGTAAGAAACATAAAGTCAAGTCTATAGCATGTGTTTGAGAGAAGGGATTGACAGAATAAAGGAAGCTTTACTAGCGTTGCTTTGTACTGTTACACTCTCCTTGCTTTATCCCTCTGATCCCTTCTACCTCTATCTGCTTGCCTGTTTTTTTAATTTCTTTTTCAATTTACAGGATTTGTTTCTGTGTGTCTGACAGCGAGAAGGATGAGGTATAAAATGTATCTTTATCCTGGTTTTGTTGTGTTTCCTCCTCCTTGACAATGCATGTCAGTAATTAGCCGACCAGTTGGGTTCCAAGCTTTTCGATGGGTGCATTCGTTTGCCAACTTTCGCCTTTTGTTCTTGCCACACAATACCGCCCACTCGCCCTCAGTGTCTCTCTCCCTCGCTCTCCTCTCTGCTCCCCGCCTCACACCCACACAGGGCGTTACACAATCTATCCAAATGTGCTTCGCTTTAAAACCCCATTACTTAGCCCCTGTTGTTTTGTTCAACACAATTAAAAGAACAGGCCCTTCATGAGAATTCAGAGAGCTTCACTCTGTCCTTCCCTCCCTTCTCTCCTTCACTTTCTGCTCTTCTGTGGATCAGCATTGGCTGAAGAGTTACTGTGAACAGGCCAGCTTAGTTCCCCTAATTCCCTGGGTTTTGTTTGCATATCGGCTTAGTTTGGTTCCATTTGAAACTACTCAATGCCATGCTTCATCCTCTAGCTGTAGCCAGACCAGTGAGCAACTTTAAAGACCAGTCAGCCAAATAGAAACAGGGACGTCCACACACACACACACACACACACACACACACACACACACACAGACACACACAGCGCTGAAGAGCTCGACAAGGTTAAAGGGCACAAGCATTGTTATCTTTCTAAGTACTGACACACTTCAAAAGGGTGAAAAACTTGAAGGCTTTTTTTGGTAATGACTACCTAGTCAGGCTTTGGCAGAGTGTCTGGTGGCAATTTCAAGCTCTGGACTTCCACATAGGCATGATGCCCAGCAGGATGAGTTTAGTTCAAACAAAAGCCAGGTAAATGAGAGAGAAGGCTACTGGTCAGTAATGACCACAAGGTCACTGTCAGGGAAGTGTCAAGAGGGAATAAAGATGTCTCATCTAAGTCACCCTATCATTAAGGATAAGTATCCTTATATTTTAGTCTAAAACAAATCTATATTGCTGAGGTAGAGGTTTGTGTAACAACTACTGCATACAGAGCTGGAATGACCACTTACTCAAAAATAATAAAACTGACAGTTCAGACTCTAGTGGATTGAACTGAGAAAATTAATTGACAACTACAGTCATTGTACAACGTCAGGAAATCCTGTCAAACTATGTTACTGAATCATTTTGTAATCACTGTCATCATAATTTCTGGCTTTGTGGTAAATATTAAAATATAAAAGTTTTTTAAACCACATCCATTACAACTGATGGCCAGCAAATTAATATATTTCTATAAAAGTTCAGAAAGCTGGTGATGCAAAAATTTATAGTAATGATGCAAAACTCAGTGACAAATACTCCATGTCTTTGAAATAAATTGTACAGCTTTGAAACCTTGCAAAGATTATGTGATCATGCTTAGCATTTACTCAGCACAATAAAGCAGCACAAATTAAAACAATAAGTGTAATGTGCCTCTAGCTAGGTGTCTTAATGACATTAAGTCATCAACTTTACTAACATCATCTGAGCCTGTGTGCCACACAGACATGTGCATTTATCTAGTGACCTCTGTCTTTGTTGCAGAGTCGATCCTGCCCATCAAATGACAGGCGTGACTCTATATAGAGTTGTAGAAAACTCTATAATTCACAAGACTTCTAGGGACATGCACCAGAAAACCATTTAGTTGTGGGTTTGTGTGTCTGACAGAGAGCCCAGCAAACATTCACCTGTTTGTTTGTTTGTCTTTTGGCACAGCACAAAAGAAATACGATCATTTAAATACACTCTGTGTAATACTGAGAAGAATGGGTTAAATTTAAACTTATTAACATTTATAATCAGACGTTTGAGCTGTGTTTTCTCCTGTGGCATCACAGTCCACAAACCAAAATTTATTAACAAAAGTTAATTTATTCAACCCCTGACTCCCGCCAAGTTCAAGGCTGCTACAGTGTTCAACAGCCAGAATGAGACACAGTGATGCTTCATTCAACACTCCTCACTGGCTGAGAGGTCTGTGATGTGCTCATAAAATTAAGATTTTACTCATTTGGTCTGATGAACTAATAGTATCTAAACATCAGCAAAGATAGCAATGATGTGTATTAATAATTTAACCATTTGCAACCAGGGCATCCTACTCAAATGTACTACTTACTCAAAATGATTAATAAAACAACCTTTTTCTTAATAGAAAAATACCAGATCTATATATTAATTTGACAAATTACTGTATGCACAAGAGCTGGAATCATTTAGGGGAAAACTTTAATTGTTAAATTTATCTAAAATCATCTAAACACCACCAACTGCAGCTTAGGAAAGAGGCAGAGTAAGTGTTTAGGGATACGATTTGTGTTTCTTATCCTCTCTAAATACACAAACAAGCACACTTTCCTGTTTGTGTTCATCATGTGTTCATGTAACGCTGTGTGAGCTGATGTTACGCTTTCTTTAAAAGGTCCTCCATAATAAATTCCAGCCCCCCTAAAACACAGTCAGATACGAGCGAAACACTGGCTTAAAACCACTAATTACATCAGTGCTGAAAGGAAATCATTGATCAGTGGAATTATGGGAAATTAAGCTTCCCCCCAAAACTGGATCAAAGTGAATGAAGTGGCTTATTGGGGTTTCACTGGGCTTTGCAGACAGGAGACCGGATTATTACCCCTAGATGCATGCATAAATATCTCATTAAGACAATACAGTAGTATGTTACCAGACTTACACGATGCACACACCATTTTTTGTCAAGACCATGGTCGTTAACAGTTGCGTACAAAACCACATTGGCTGACTTTGGCCAACTTGATCCTTATCACTCATTGCCAAACACTTCAATTGGTTAACTTTGTGTGTTTCACATGCTCTATTGTAACAGTTATTTTAACAATTTGTTCAACACAAAATAACCATTTTATAATGCAGTCCTGGGCTAATGTGAGCAGGCCTCATGTCCAGGACCTGTGGAGGAGTCCACAGGGGGAATGAATATAAGAAAGGGGCCCCTGCTGGTTCATCTGGCCATCAATTGGTGCCCCGAGACTGCCATAATCTGTTTCCCCCATCCCACCAGCCCCACCAGTTGCCCCTTAGGGCTTCCAACCTGCTGTTAGGGGGGCCCTTCATGTGTAATTAACAGTTCCCAAGCTGCAACGCACATACGCAAACATACAAAAGAAATATTGTGGTACTTAAGAGCAGTGATTATGTTTACATCGGCTGCAATTTTTCAGTATTACCTTGATTAAGATAATTAAGTAAATTTGCCATGTACTGAGCTTTTTCTGATCATTATTGCTTTGAAACCTGTTTAACAGCATGCAAAGAGGAACATGAAAGACACAAGATCATGTACAACCCGGGGTAACAGTACATCTGATAAGCACTTTCAATAAATACTGTAGTTATTGACTACATAAATTGGATTTAGATTAGCTTTCTCATAATGGTAACTCATCTTTGTTGGTGTATTTGGCAGCAACAGTGGCATATTTATGTTTAAAAAACTGAATTAAACAATAATGACTAGATTATATTCTGTATATCTAAATCTTTTTAGCTCAGTGTTTCTTAACGCTAGTCTGAAAAAATCTTCTGAGAAACAACAAGTCTGACAGACCAACCAGCAAACTACGAGGAGCTGATGAGGACATCTGTATGACCAGCACTAAAGTTTGAAAAGGGACATGTGACTTTGTGGTTCTAATCACATAAAGTCAGAACCAGGAACCTGCAAAATAATTATGGCCATTGCCCAATGGCAATTCACGCAGGTAAAAAGCTGGTTGCTCTTTAGAAGTTTGGGGTCCACTTAGACACAATGGCTGCACTGTTAGTTCAAATACTGTAATTACCACCTCAACTTCTTCCCAGTAAATACAAAGTTCACATTAGAAGCACACTTGACAAACTAGAATTGCCGCATTGTGGTTGTATGTCTCCGCTGACCAGTGAATTTGTGATTTACACACATCCACACGTATTCTAATAGGAGTCCAAGCGGATGTTTGTGCCAGATATAATGAAATTCCTTCCAGGCATTTCTGAGATATAGCATTGACAAGAATGGGACATACATGAGGTCAAGGTGACCTTGATCTTTGACCTTTGACCACCAAAATTTAATGAGTTCATTCTGACCCCAAGTAACAATTTGTGAAAAAAACAAGAGTTCCTGAGACAACACATTCGCAGCAAGATATAGTTGACCTTTGGCCAACAAAATATTGTCAGTTTATCACCGACTCCAAGTGGACAGGTGTGGCAAATTTGAAGAAATTCCCTCAGAGCATTCTTGACATATCAGTGCACAACGATTGGATGAAAGTGAGGTCGCTACGACCTTGACCATTTTACAGTTGGCCACCAAAAAACAACCAAACACAGCCACTATAAACAAAATAACCAGCAGGTTCAATAATTCTTGTAGCTGCAGTCAGTCGTCTGTTACTGAAAGCTCCAGAAACTCTTAACGGTGTCTATGTTAAACAGAACGTCCCTTACTAAGACACAGCAAGCTGCCACTTAGTACAAAGTTAGCTACATCAACTCCACTTGTACTTACATTGTGCCCCAATCTACTTACACTGGAAAATCCAGGGCTTACATTACACTGAAATAAGCAATGGATATTGGCAGAATTACCCAGGAATTGTTCTAACTGAGCTTTTCTGAGGGAATTTTCTGGCCTAGTGTTGAAGAAAGAAAACATTGAGGACAAAAATAAAGTCGTTGTTGGCCATGGTCTTCAGGAGGAGTTCAGCGGATTCAGGGGGGTGTTAAGATGATTTGTAGGCCTTTTCTACTATCAGATCATCTTAAACTTGAGTGATTACACCGGTAATCATTTGCAAGCTGACACTGGCACAGTCTGTATTTAAAAGATAAAGGATGGGAGAGAGAGAGAGAGTTAAGAATGGACAGAAAAAGACAGGCAGAGAATGAGAGACCTGTGAGAGAAACAACAGAAAGAAAGAGAGGATGAAGGAGGTGGCAGATTATTTCTCAATATTATCACATGCCAGGATGGCCATCATCCCTCTCTCTGCCTGTCTCTCTCTCATACAGTCTTTCTATTCAGTGATCCGTTTGTACTAGGCCAAACAAATCGCTGACACTGCCTCGTCAAAGCTTTGGATTGGCAGCCCGGGCCAAGTGGGTCTGTTGACAAGCGAGGGCAGTGAAAGCAGAGGAGGAGCAGAAAGAGCAAGACAGAAAGAGAGACAACAGAAATCCCTGTTGTAATTCCCCAAACTGTAATCCACTGGATTTAATGGTGTGTGTGGGGGGATTATACATTTATCATCAATTCTCATCCCTACTCTCATACAACTCTGTGTGTGTGTGCGTGTGTGTGTGTGTGTGTGTGTGTGTGTGTGTGTGTGTGTGTGCAGAGTAAAGCCAGCTTGTATAAAAGGCCCAACAATGCCAACTAAACCCTCGCTCTCTATCATATAACTACATATCCTGGCCAATTCAGAATAACAACTACCCTATTCATGGTAGATCCCACCGATTAGTCCTGATCTGGAAACAGCCCGCAACACACACACACACAAACTCTCCCCCTCACCTCTCTTATCAACACACTACTAATTTTGTCAGAATTGAAGATCCCCTTGTGACTGTGTTCTCACTGGTAGTCAACTGGTCTCGGCAAGAGTAATCAGGACTCCCATAAGCTTTTGTAACTCTATCAAGGTCAAAGTTCATTCCTGGTTCTACACAAGCCTGGCGAGGCTTAGCACAAAATAGGGATTTAAAGGTCTGTCACTATTAGAAATAAGATTACACCTCTAATTCACCACTGCAGCTCAACTAAGCTCAGGTTGCACATAGATCATACATCTTCTCTCACTATACTATATCTATACAGTATACATCCAGTTGCCAGTTTAATAGCTACATCAAGCTAAAACTAGTGCAATCTATTAGAACAGTCTTCAATAAACCCCCCTTCATTAAGATTGTGATGTTCAGTTTTTTTTAAACTGTTCAACCTTATGGTGATTTTAGAGAATGTATTTCTTGTTATACTCATGTTACTCAAATTATACATCTTGGATTGTATTCCACTGTATCACCGGTACTGTACTATTTTACATTTCCACTGCAGACATGGTGATATCAAGTTCTACTGTAAAAAACTTTTCATATGATATCTGTGAATGCAGACTGTTAAATAAACCACTGATTTAAGCTGTTCAGTCTGAAATTAACCAGAGAGACAGTGTGCATTTGATTCAAGTGGAACTAATTTACTTGCTATTTATAAAAATACTTAATAAAAGTAAGGTTTTAGTCTAAAGCAGTTCAACGTGACCATCCCTGACTGCTGTGACCTTTCAGCAATGACTGTCACTAAACCCTTAGGCCAGTTGTAGAGCTTGAATGTGGCCTCTGCATAGCTTAAACATGTCCATAAGGCCTTAGATCAAGACAGGTTTAATCTGAGTATGAACAGCACATGGTTCTCTGTGCTGGCCTCTGCAGCTAGGATTGGCTTTGGCTTTGTCCATTGGCCCTAAAAAGACATGAATCAAACTGAGAGAGACATATTAGCCTTTGGTAACAAGGGATAATGTTCAAGACATCAGAATAACATATTTTCACCATCAGCTGACACAGGCCTGTACATCTTTCTTTTAAGCTAACACACACTAATTCATGGTGCACAGACTGAACATGTGTCCTGCAGATGTAGTAGCTATGAAAAAGGCCCTGTTCTCTGTGTGTATGTATGAGCAAGAGAGAGTGAAAGAAACATGGAGAGACAAGAAATACCTGAAGAATGCAAATATATGAGCAGAAGAAAGAAGGGAAATTAAATGAACATTAATTCTCCCACAGCAATTCCCTCTCCTCAGCACGAGGAGATGAAAGAGGAGCAATGTACTTTCTGATATTTATTTCTTCTTAAACACACAGCCTGAGTTCTGGTCTGGGAGACGGGGCCCTGGCTGGGAGGAGAAGGGAACCCAGGGGCCCATATTGCCTGGTTTACTAATTAGGAAGAAATACGCAAGATTGAGCCAATGGAGGATTAATTAACTGTTTATTTCTCTTCACTCCTCTATTGAAACAAGTAGGTTTGGGCTGAGGGATGGAGAGTGAGAGAGAAAGAAAGGAGAAAAGTGCTGGGTGCGGCACGTTAGAGAAATGAAAATGTGGATGGGTGTAAATGTGTATGCGCATGCATGTGGCCTACTGTAAGTAATGCGGCACTGCCACCCTTGTGAATCAGTGTGGGTAGATGTCTATCATCAGTCCACTGTGTCACACAGACGAGGGCTGATTTAGTCATTATGTCTTGAGTGTGGCTAGCACACGCGGTGCCAAGACTGACTGAAAAGACATGAAGAGACAAGTGAGGGACAAAAGGAAGAGGAGACATGGACATTTGAAGACAGGGAAAAGAAACACTCAGAATATAGTATGTGCTGAGAAGAAGTGACCAAATGGAATCAATGTAGTAAAATTCTCCAGATTTACTCCACTTTAACTACAGCAGGGGTCAAACTAAACAAATTTTATAAAGTGGAAGTACACATGTCTGGGTTAACCATGGTCAGAAATCCCCCACTATGACTACAACTTACTGAGACTAGGTAATGTTTCTTGTCTGATTACAGTGCAGGAAATCTTGGATTGGAAGTGAATGATGTATAATTATAAGCTATTTCTGCTTGCATAGTGTGTAAATTGATTATGGATTATGGACACAGATGGTGGAAAAACACTTAAATTTCTGTCCAACCTGGATGCAAAGCTACTATGCAAGGAGAAATAGCTTATAATTATAAATCAATCACTTCCAATCTATGATTCCCTGCACTGTAATCAGACAAGACACATCATTCAATAAAAATCTAAACCACATGAAATTGTGCATTTGGAGACATACAGTGTGCCCAGCAAGCAAGAGTTCAGTGGCACATCATAACTTTCTAGTCTTCAGAGGTCTCTGAATGGTCTTTTATCAACACGCTGTTGATAAAAGACCAAGGTGCTTTGCCTTTTGTCCTTTGCCAAAATGTCTTATTGGAACAGCTGATCAAAGTGTGGAAACATCATGATGTTCATGCTCAGGCTTACCAGGGACTTGCCACCACAGTAATGGCAGTTCATTTACTTTAGCCTACAACACAGAATCATACTGGAAATCAAAAGACTCTCAAAATGGAGAATAAAAATGGGAGATAAGGGTAGACAGGAGCATGTAACGGGAGAGAGAGAGCAGAGAAATAATGAGCTGAGTGTATGTGCGTTGGTTGGGTCAGGGTAATAGCGAAATCTGCACAAAATTAGAACTCCATTAGAAGTTTGAAACGACTCATGACTTCCATCTGTTCCTGAGTCCTGGAATGTGAGATTGGAGACGACAGGTGTCTAAATGTTTATCAGCCGTGCTGCGTTTATTCCTGTGCCTTTGAGTTAGGAGGAAAAATGACCCACACTAATCTAATTCAAACTAACATTCACTTTGCAAGGTTTCTGGTGTGGCAGGAGTAAAACACATGCTGCCCAAGACCACTGGAGTCAGCAGAGTATGTGCCTTGGCATGTAGAATTTAACTCTTCATCCCCATGAGAATAAACACAAATGTAAGCATGTGTATACACACATGCTAATGCATCAATCTTACAGAAGAACGTCATAATATGTAACCAACACTTAAATAGGCAGGGTGCTAAAAATATGTTGAAGCACAATTAATTCCAGATTTGAATTTGGTAACAAGTAGAGGTGCACTGATTTACTGGTCATACATTGGTATTGGTCGATATTCACCATGTTAACTGGTATCAGCAATTTGGTAAATAAGTTGAAACAAACTGATAAATTAACCACCAGCATCAGTCCAGAATTTCACTATCTATGCATCCCTAATAACAAGTTCATAATAAGTCCTAACTACACAGTAACAAGTTGTTCTAATGCAGGGATGTTTGGCCGTTACTTACATTCAATCACAATTCCACTTTGAATGAAGAACTATTCCTTAAATGAAAAGCTACCAAAGGCTTTGTTGTAATTTTGAAAACTGCCTTTTGTTTTCCAAGTGAAGATGAACTACATCATCAAAAAAATATTTAACAGTTGTCTTGATATACAGTAGAGTATACAGTACAGTATACAATAGATGTTAGGTAACAGGTGTAAGATGAGAAAGAAATTTGTTGTTTTAATTTAACAAACAGCAAATTCCTGCATCTCCCAATTTTATTTCCTGGCACATACAACCAAGCACAAAAAAGTTCACAAGAACACCAAGTTATTTTCTTTATCATTATCACCTGTAATATATTAAAATGGTGCCATAATATCTACCAGCTATATCATTGGTGTAATCCGTCATGCATTTCTCCAACCAGCAAATCTGTGCCATTACCAGATCTACCAAGCAATCGCTCACTGTTGAGGTATTTTACACAGATTTGTTGCCAATTTGTTGCTTTCCAATTAAAAAGGTAAATATAATAATGAGGGGGGAGAAATTCATTAAACATGTGTATGAAATACTTTTCAAGTGCAAGAGGAAGATTCATGGTGAGTTTCACATTGTGCATAATCATGCCTTCATCTGCTCAGTCTTTAGTCTGGGATGAACACTTTCTGTTGCCTTCCCTCTGTCTTTATAGAGTCTCTGCCTCTAAATACCCCATACTCATACCACCTTCCTCTCTCCCCCTCTCTATATCTCTCTCTTGCTCTGTGACTGCCACAAACCACAATCATAAAATTATTAAAATGCTGTTTGGCTGTCATTAATCAGTGGTGGCGATAAATCGTAGTGTGGGAAGTGACAGAGCATTAGTCACATACCTCCTGGCCTCAACAGACAGAGAGTAATGAGCCACGAGCTGGGCCGGGTCAATCATAAACTCATCAAATGCGTCATTTAATTTCTTCATTTAGACAAACACAATTTGTTTATGGGAAAGATATCAGGTGTTGTGGAATGAGAAACGGCGCTGAAACGCTGGTTCATTAATCAGGGCTTGATTACACGCGACTCTGCGGTTGTTTATCCTAATTTCATTCATTTCCATCAACAAAGCAAACACAGACGAACACAGCCATTAGCGATGGTTGGGGATGGCACAATTACAGCCACGTATTAAATAAAGTGATGATTAATGGTCCAATACAAACTAAAACAAAGGGGTTTTTATTACTTCAATTCCATCCCAGCCCTCGCCTTCCTGTGTGTGTCTGTGAAGTCTTGCTGGTGTGAAAGGAGAGAAGAAGCTGTTTCAACTTTGCTACTAGAGGAGGCCAGATTGATGAGTGAAAAAAGAAAGGAAAAAAACTGAGTAGTATTGACTTCTTTGAAATGACAGTGGGTGAGCTTGTTATAGAAGCAGCTGAACCCATGACAGTAACACATAAGAACACACATGCACACATACACTGGAATATATTTGCACTGTAGCACACCACACAGAAGCTGATAAAGATGAAAAACTAACAGCAAAGTCAGCAAAGTTTCTTGATCATGTAAAGCTTCAATAAGATCACCCGTGTGTTTGCAGCTTGTTGATGTCGTCCAGCAGGCACACTACAGAACTGTACGGGGAGTCCGCAATTTTCTGCATACCACTGACTGTTAGTGGTAACAACATTAGACACTGCCTCAAATGGACTGTAAACTAAGCCACGCTTAATTGCATAATGTTGCTATTTTCACAATATCATAATCGTTGCATCCAATGATATGAAAATGTTTTACAAGACAATAACAAAGAGCTAAGTTAACTTCACTTTTGCATGGAGCCAGTCTAGGTAGCCTTAAAGCAGTAGCTGGACATCGTAGGAATTAGCATCTAACCCCTTGTAAAATACAACTTATTGTTTTTACACCCTGGTGTCTGTACAGATCTAACAAAACAGACATAAGTGAGCTTTAGATGTGGTGGTAGGCAGATTTTTATCTTTGGACAGAGCCAGGTTGTTTGTTTCCCTTTGTTCTCAGTTGTTATGCTAAACTGCACTAACTTGCTGCTGAATGTACAATTATATTAATTGGACAAATTTGAATGTGGTTTTATTTTTCTAAATTTTATTTTCCTAACAGAAATAGTTTCAGTGCTTAGTTATTAAAGGCAATTAGGTGGATATATTTCTACCCGACAAGTCTGAAAAAGTCAGAATTTTAGGCAAATAATTTCATTAAATAAAGGTGCTGAATAAAACTTTCTGATTGCTAAATTAATTAAAATAACATTCTTGCAATTTTCCACTCTACTAACTGAAAATCTTTATCCTATACAGACTCATATTAAATCATGCATTCCTCCATTACTCATATGAAGCACCACAGGCAATCACAGGTGCTGTGGCCACATTCAAACCATTTGTCTGCTACTGTAGCTCTGTCGTGCATCGGTGCGGCTCAACAGCTGAGCTGTGTATGTTAGTATCACGTGATGCATTGTGTAAGCAAGGATTTGATCTTTATTAGAAAATACATAAACCTGCACTTCATTTCAAGTGTTAAATAAAAACAGACAAAAAACAACAACATTCTGGTAGTAAAAAGCATTATTTATGAAAATGTCTAAGTATCTATGATTAGAAAGATTACATATTTAGTGACATCAAACAAGTCTTAAAGTTGTTCTTGTCAACAAATCAATCAATTCAATCACCTAAAAAAACATCAGAAGAATCAAATGTGATGAGAGTTTGAAGGCCAAGGTTGCTGCTGCCACCATGCTTGTCAATATATAACAGAATACTGAGCATCTATCAATTTTCTACACTCACTTATCCTCTTTCAGGGTTAACACAGGGTTCAAGTGTTGTAAAGTCAAAATTTCAACAAATTCACTGAGATCAACAATTATAATTAACAGGAATGACTGCAGTATTAGGCTAAATGTGATTACATTGTGGGCATGTTTGTGCAGTGGTGGCCTTTACATGAAGAATAGTGTGTCAGAGGCTAGAAATTATTAGAAATCATTTAAAAGCAAGAATTCACAGGTCTACACTTTGTTGCAATCCATTTATGTTTACACCAGGGCAGCTACATCCATTAAACCCCTGAAGAAATTGTTAAAATCCCCCAAAAATGTCAGAGAACAGCTTGTTACAAGGATGACATCTCTTCTCTGCCTTTCTCTTATAAAGGCACCAAACAACAAAATCTATTCCAGCAATACCCTCCAAATGGTGAGAATTCAATAATACTGCTGTTAGCAGTATACACTCTTTACTCTTTCTTTCTCATCTCTCACACGCTGCATTCTCTGCGTTCAGCCTCCCGCTCCACCCCCTCCCAAAAAGCTCTGAGTGCCTGCCAGCGGTGCAAGGTAATTAAATTACTTAGCAAAGTTTACTTAACAGTAAATGGTTAGCAAAATTTAAGGTGATTGCAAATTTGCTTTCATTTCACTTCAATGGCTGGCCTGTTTAAGGCTCGTCTGCAAATAATTAGCACACACATTTGCATCAAAATCATTTATGCCATATGTTGCAAAATTATGGAAAGCAGCAAATTAAAAATATTCTTTTTCTGTTATGGAAATGTCTACATGTTGAGAGGAGAGAGAGAAACTGAAAGAGAGATTGAGGGGGGAGGCAGGGAGAGGCAGGGAGAGAAGGAGGGGGGAAAGATATTGCCATGTGTCTCCAAACACCAACAACAAGGAGAGGAGAAAAAGGAGGGAGGAGGAAGGAGGGAGCAAAACGATTCAGTTTGGATTTGAACATACTCATAGCGGTCTTTTTCAAGAGCTCACCAGATGCTGTTTGAAATCTGCCCACAGAAGAAAAACAAAGCCTTCTCAATCTCTCGCTCTCTTTCTCACTCACACATACAGAATCAGAGAACTTCCTCTAAGTGGCTGACATCCTCTCTCTAGTACAGTATATATTGTTCCCTAAAGCAAGGCAAGGAAACTTGTACACTAATTTGATGAGTTCTTTTAGACCCAAAACCTTCAGTTTCAGAAAAATGACAACTGTAGCTGAAATATATAGAACTGTCAACAAAATATAAAACAGAAAACATCTGCTCTTCTCTCAGTCATTAAATTAAGGGCTGCAATATTTATTAATTTTATAGTTTATGAAATGCTGAAAAAATACAGAGGAAGACATCCTCAAATGTCTTGTTTTGTCCAACCAATTGTGCAAAACAAAACAATTTCATTAATGCCCTATTGTATTTAGGACTGACACTAAAAGTTATCTGCATTATTGGCTGGTCCGTTGATTGTTTTGTTGTTAGGTGATAAAATGTTAGACATAGTGTAAAATATTCAAAACAGTTTTCATAAGGCAAAAAAGGTGCGTTATGTCAGTAATCCATATATGAATGTTTATTATACTTTGTCCAACATCGTTGACATGTATGTTTCCTGTTGATCAACTAAGTGATTAATTTTTTATCATTTCTTTTATTGAAGCATTATTCTTACATACTTTCCATTTTTTCACCAATGCAATATAAATATTAAGGTGAATAAAGAGTGAGTAATCGTATCCATCATCTAGCCAATGTTATTTAAAGTGTTTTCAACTGCTGATGTACAATGTCAATACAGCCCTAATTTTAATGGTAAATTTGCAACACACAAAACTGCTCTGCTAAAGCACTGAAGGACAAGCTTACTACAGCAAAGAGAAATCCAGGGCGCAGCAAGACCTATGTTTATTATACCCATAAAACAAACCAAAAATCAATTGCACATAAACCTCTGATCCATGAAGTCCTTGGGTCACTGAACATGCCCTATGACTGACAGACACCTTTGAACTGAAAATCTTACTAGTTATTGAAATAAATAAAATCTACTTGCAGGTACACATCTTTAATGCTTGCAGAGGAAAAGCTTGAGGCAAAGGGCTCTTACTATGAAGTATGGTTCTCTAACTGAGCTTGACAAACCCTTCCATCCATCCATCCAGCCCTCTCATCTGGAGGTCAGTCAGTCTGCCACCAGTGTCAATCTGCTGCAAAGTGAGCGGCAGGGGCTGTTTGATAAAAGCTTATTCAGGTATTTGGGTCCTGTGTAAGTGGAGGCCCCATGCTCCCTCTCTCTCTGTGAGACATAATTACGACTCTTGACTGGAACAGTGAGGTAATGGCACATAAATCCAGCTGATCAATGGTTACAGAGACAAAATTACAGGACACTCCTGTGCCATTATTTCCCCAAAGGACAACAGGAGATATATTCCTGCACAGATGCAAAGGGGATTTCTGTTGTTGATGTGTAACTGTTTCACTTGAATATGGTGGACATTGTTATATTTTTAGCTTTATGCTTGAATATTTCATATATACTATATACATATATATATGTATATAGTATATATATATATGAACAAAGTAAAATATATATATCTCTACATAGCAACTAACCTGGAAGCATCTCTGCTGATTTCTTAAGTTGATACTTTAAAACTGGTGTTTATAAAGTGCTGAAGGGTAAATATTAGCACATCTTCTCTATGGACCAGGCTGTTTTAATCATTAAACCATGTGAGTTGTGTTAAGCTGCTTTTATTCTGCCCTTTCTGATCTTTGACGGAACATTTACTGTTAAATCAGAAAATCAAAATTCAACAGCAGTGATATTGCAAGACAAAGCAGTGCATAATAAAATCAAGTTGTTTACTACATTTTTCAGAAATTCCCTATTCTTGAGGGAAAACAAATCAACTCATTTCAGTTCATTCAAGTCCTCACAGTAGAGTAGTGTGCTTTTGTTGTTTCAACACATTTAGCATAGACAACAAGTAGTTAGGAGTTACTATGGGGTAATTTCCTTCTGTTTTCAGATGTAATTTCCTTTGAAATAAAGGTCACTGCTGACTGGTGTTTGTGACAATCACCTTCGTCATGTCACACAAAAAGTGCTGCTTTTGACCAGAGTGACAGTGGTGCATCGAAGATGGATAATGTGAGATAACTATAATCAACCGCCCAACAATTCCTGCACCGCATTACAGTGAAAAGTGCTGAATTTTAGGCAGATGACAACAAAGGTACAGAATGGATAGGGGAGAGAAAATTGGAAAAATTAGAAAAGAGGAAAACAGGTTTATAGTGGAAAAAATATGCAGACAGGGGCCAAGTAAAGAATTAGACCTCGTCTCCATCACCTCTTATTCTGGCAGCACAAAGGGCGGCAGCCTCCTAAATGTGGCGCATTAGCCCTTTAGTTCCAGAGGGGGTAAGGTGACACCCTCCAAGTATGTGGTCCGTTCAGCACACATCTGTCAGAGCCTAAGGGAGTGGGCTGGGGTGGTGGGAGGGATAGCGAGAACTGGAAGCACAGGGAAGATAGAGGAAAGAAGCGAAGAGCCTGAGAGAAAGGGTGTGTGTGTGCGTGTCTGTGTGTGTCTTCAGGACCCCTGCTGCAACAGAGAAGCCTAATACCCAGTATTTACCATGGAAGAATTAGTTCTATCGCATGATGCTGTTAATCTAGGCTGATCACGCCCCCCTTTGCCTCTTTATGTCTGTCACTCAATCAGAGAACAGATATAACCAGAAAAACACATAAACATAGACACAAACATAAAGCATCATGCACCATCACAGAGCTGCACACAACACGCAACTGTATTTCTCGTCGTTCTCTCATCTCAGTCATCTTAACAAAATGCCAGGAAAACTGAGTTTTTGCTTGTTTGTTTTGTTAATTTTAAGAGTGGGGTTTATCGTTGATATCGTTGAACACTCTAACACAAATTTATATGGAGGTAGCAGCACTTTCTAAAAGAGTACTTAAACTCTACTACATTTGATGTGCTGGTTAATAATAAACAGCTATGTAGGTTATGCTATGGTTTGAAAATCATTTTGCACAATCATTTTGCAAATCCAAGTTTTGTTAGAAAAGACTTTCAAATCTGCCATATTGTTCAAACAAGAAGAACACATTTACCCTAATCAGCCTTCTCAGTTTTAGGTAAAGGATTCTGTTAAATAGCCCAATGACCTTTTTGGAAAGCATTTAAGACTTCTACCACCAAAAAACAATAAATTATACCACTACAGTATGTAGTTGTTAACATTGCAATTGTAACTGTGTAGCTTTAGTAATAAAATAAATACTGAGCTATTCCAAATCATTAGAATCAAACAAACAAGTAGTCCAAAGTAGAAAATGTCTTCCTACCAGCTCCAGCCAGGTGTCAAACTTAAACCAGCAGAGGAAGTTAATTCAGACCTGTGAGCTCCTGCCAAGTTCAAGTCTCTGATAAGATCTTAAGGATTGTTTGTTTTGCTGCTGTCAAAGGTTCAAATAGGGAGAAGAAGGAGGTTTTGATGACCCTTGGCCTTCAGGTCCTTAGTGGGTGTTCTGCAAACACTCTCTATTGACATGTGGATGAGGAGAGGCCCGCTGCTGCACACAGTGCTCATGCTCATTTGAGTGGAAATGGACACTGCTTTGAAAAGAGCCAAGAACCAAGCAAGTGGCTGGAAAGAAAAGAGCATAATACATATGTGAGGGTGTCATGGTTCCTGTGTGTGTCTGCATGAAAGTATGTATGAATAGATGTATTTTCTTTTGAGGGTGATTTGGTTTTGAAAGCAAGAAGACTGCTACAGTACAACTCTGTGATGTGTTTCAGTATCCTGAGTGTGTGTGTGTGTGTGTGTGTGTGTGTGTGTGTGTGTGTGTGTGTGTGTAAAGATGCACAGGAATTGAAAATACACTGTAACCGTATAAAATAATACAGAAATATATGAGATAAATAGTGAAAGAAGTCTGTCTGTAGTTGCTCAGGCTAAGGTTTACAAGTTAAATGACAAAGAGAACAGTTACAGATGAATCAAACATACTGAAGGTGCGACACTGTGACAAAATTGACCGGAGACAATCCAGACCGGAGTAAATAAAATGAAGTAGGCAAAGAAATTAGCAAAATTTCTAATACTGCACATTGTAAATAAAATGCAGTAATGTCTCTCTTTTAACCTCAATTTTCTGAAAGCAAAAAGCATCTTTGACAGTTAAATATCTCAGAATTAATCAGAAATATTAATATTTCTATTTAAAAAGTGTTTATCTTACGTATATATTTCGTGCATATTATGACTGAGTAATGTTTTAGAAATACAAGTTAAGTTACGTACATGTATTAATTACTTACAAATAATGAATCAGTGACGATTATATTATAACTCATGAAATGAGTAAGTGAGTTTGTCTTGAAATATGGTGTGTATGTGTGTGTGTGTGTCTGATATGTAGGCCAAGCAGGAAGTGACCCATAAACATATCTATCCAGCTCTTTCACTGGGGGCCAGTGTAGCCTCACACACACACACACACACACACATACTCAAAGCCCCCAGTGAGCACTAAGCAGGCCAGCGGGCCAGCCAAAGGGGCTCATTACAGGTCCACAGAGCCCCCCAACACAAAGGCCTGAGCCGCTTTAGCCATGGGATGATCTGCTCTCTACTGACTAGAGAGAGTCCATAGATGGACAAAAGGAGGGAGAGAGGGAGGGGTTGGGAGAGAAAGAGGTGGAAGAGAGCAGAGAAGAGGAGAGGACAGGGGAGCCGCAGGCTTTAAGGATGTCAGGAGACCCCGAGAGAGAAAGCCTGGCGGGAGCTCAGAGAGGAATGGAGGGAAGGAGGAGGAGGAGGAGGCTTAAGCTGCACGGCTACGTCAGGACATTAACATTCACACAACCTCCCAACATCTGCTGCTTCCTTCTCACCCTCCATCCCTCCCTCTTTCCATCCCTATATCCCTCTCTCTGGTAATAACACTGGAACAAAGACAGTACAACAGGGAATGAAAAGACAGATAAATGCAGAATGCCAAGAAAAAATCAAAGTACCAAATATGAACTATTTTTCAAGTTTTTCAACTGTAGTTTTCTAGGGGCTTAATGATCGTGGACACTTGCAGGCCTGATACGGGCCAGTCTGGGACAATCTTTAACTGAACTATAAACCTGTTCTTTTTGAAGCCTCCGAGAAAGAGAGGAAAACCAGAGACATGTCCAGTGCATTAAAGCCTCTCCCCCAGTGCTGCATCTGGCCTGGGGCCTGTGTCTGCACCAGTCTGGCCAATTGTACTTGAAGTCACATGCTAAATTTTATGATTCTTCGCTGCTATCGTTACAACATTAGCCTCGAGGTGGCAGGGAAGGGCAGATCGTGGGAGATCTGACATACTTTAGAAAGATGTACGAGCAAAGGAAAACTTTCATTTCAATTATAAAACAGAGGTTAAATTGTCCCCACTACAAACGTCCACGTAGAGTCAGTTGCAAAACACACTTCATAGAGTTCGAATCAGTGAAATTAGAGAATGAGATCGCAATGTTGTTCTGTGGCCTACAGTAAGGCTGAACAAGTCTTAAGTGAGGTAAGTGTGTGGCTGCTGGGTGCTTTATAGATGATGTATAGATGCCTGGTTCTTTCATATATTTCCTGTGGTGAAATTAGACCCCTGTTCTGAAGTGCTGCGCCGCGCGTGTGTGTGTGCATGACTGTAAACATGAAGACATCTTTCTCCACAGTCAATCTCTGCCTGTCACATCTGGCTCGCAACTCTACCCCTCGAATACACACTGGAATATATACACCGCCTGTATGGTGACATCCATGACTTATGTACTGGGAGGAGTGTTTGAAATTAAGCTGCAGTGAATATGGGCCCAGAAGCACTCTGATTTTGGTGGTGTGTGCAGGGAGGAGTGATGTGAGTCTGTGTATGGGAAAACAACCATGAAACCAATGCACACTGAAGTGTACATACAGTATATGAGACTGTGGCTCATTACCAAAATTTTAGTGGCGTGTCTGCAAAGTACATCTTAAAAAAATAAGATTTGCAGTCGCTTCAGAAAGTATTCAGACCCTTTCACTTTTTGCACACTTCAATTGCACTGTAAATTTAATTTAAAATTGAAGAAAAATTGTATTCTTTCCTATCAATCCACAATAACCTAGAATGACAAGGTAAAACATATTTCTTTTAAAATTTTGCAAAGAAATTTATATCAAAAACGTAGTCTCTCTAGGCCTGTAAGGATATCTACATTTGTTGGATGATATATTGTCCCATAAATAATTGCGATAAACAATGTTATTGACATTATATATTGATTTATATTATTGACAAGACCATTTAATGTAAATAACGCATTTTCTGAATGGCCTACAATGTACTGTCCCTGAACACCTCAATATCACATTCTGAAACGCTGCTTATGCTACTCATTGTTTTACTTTTTTATATATAGTCTGCATGCACAAAATTTTATTATTTACTTGCATCAAATTTACTTCAAACTCACTTGTGTCACTAACTACCGTCAAAGTCACAGTAACACATATTAGCTAGCTGGATAACTTAAATGCCTTCTCCATTCTCATTCTCTAAAAGAACAGCTACTACTAACTACTTTGTAACCATATGTGTTAAATGCACCGTAACGTCTCCACCCACTGGCCTGTGTTGTAGTTTCCCTTTTGTGACGACACATAGAGTGGCCCACCTGACGGGTTGTCCACCACCTACTTTGCAAACACACATTGCAAATGTTGGCAGCAGTGTTGTTTTGTGCATCTTGGCAAATTCACACGTTCATTTTGATATGAACAAACATGCATGTAAACACAATGTGCAATATCAAAGTCAGCAAAAATGACCACAGTCATGTCCATATATCAAAAGAGAAGTCCTTAACGGAATTATTGTGAGAGGCCTAAATTTCTCATTTACAAAAATACTCAAGTCAGGGATTTCCCTGTATTTCAATGCCAAAACTGAACACGTTTTCAGTCATTTATATCCATAAAAGTAAATATATATAAAATAAATACATATGACAATTTGTAAGTTGTTTTACTGCATTTCCAAATATATTTATACTGCAAATATGTGCTGCTGAAGTGATGTCACAGGGGTGTGTTTTTCAATGAAAACAGATTTAGTTAAATGGTTAAACAAACTGGAATGTGACAAGTGTTTCAAAACAGTGAGGCAGTGTTCTC
>JAUMHL010000005.1:18720027-18732287 GCA_032362345.1 Sandelia bainsii
GTTCTCATACGTCACGTTCTAGCATCCCTGAATGAACCGCACTGACACTCAAAAAGAGAAACAGAACTATCATCCACTCACCTGCAGCCTGCAGGACCATGTGCATTCGAACTTTAGCCTGTTCTGCCGGAGTCTGCAGAAGAGTGACAGATAAAGACATCAAATTAAACAGACAATTAATCAACAATATTACTATGCAATTTTAACTGGTTCATACAAAGAGTTCCTTGTTTTTATTTTTTATTATTCAGCTACACAGTGGAGCCTGAAGCTGGTAGGACCTGGTGTGTTACTTGAGAGCACCTTAAGCAGGGCAGAAGGCTTTAAAGGATGATCTATCACAAAACTGCCTGAGTTATCAAAAAGTGCACTTCATGACAGGACAGACAGCTTCCATACTGGCAGAACTTTATCTGTGTAAACTATCTCAAACCTGTGTCTCTTAGATTGAAATATATTTTACCCATGACAATCTTACTGCAACCATTATAGTGAATGTTCCCTTAAACTGTCCTTATGGAGCACCAAGGGACAACTTTGCCCAGCTACTCCTCTAGTCTACTGTAAAAAAGCCTGCTAGTGAAAAACAGAAAGCAACAACATCTCAACACACCAGGGAGAATCAATGAGGAAGAGATGAAGAGAAATTTAGAGACAAAGAAAGAGAGAGAGAGAAGAGAAAAAACAAAAGCTGCTGTAACAAGTCTTTGGAGAGTTGGATAAGAGGGCACAGAGAGCACATTTTACAAAGATCACAGCCAAAGACTCAACATATTCCCTTTCCCATCATGTGTGTGTCTGTGTCTGTGTGTGTGTGCACATGCATCAGAAACGCTTAGCTGGCATGAATGGGGGGAGGGCCTTGTGTTTTGACAGCTGTATTGGGAGGCGAAGCCCTTTTTCCTGACATGCCCACAAAAGGGCCGTGCTGTAATTCCAATATCACTGCTATTAGATTTGAGGGTCTTAATTGTCAAGGAAGAATGATTGCTACGACAGGGCGCGGAGATATAAAAGGCGAGTGTGCTGCAGATTGCTCTCTGAGGTTTTTTCGGCGCTGCTGTGGCACAGCGGCCCTCGTTACCATGCAGCGGCGGAGACTGTGTGTAGGATTAGAGAGAAATTAAATGCTAATGGGTATGGGATCTGAATCCGCTGCCTGGGAGCATCATTTAGACGACAGGGCCGGGGCGTCGCTGACAGGCAGCACTTCCTCACCCCTCCTCCTCCACAGACAACCCGACTCTTATTCCCACCATTTCTTCTCGTTGCTCCCCAACCCACCCAGAGCAAAAAATCTGATTTATCAAACTGTAAACTTGTCACTTTGTAAAAACGTCACTTTTCGGTGGCAGTCGGGGAAACATAACGACCCCCTTTAATGTAGCAATGTCAGGGTGCTGCATGCTAGATGGAACACACATCTAAGCACTGCACAGACGCAGACCAGCACACACTTAATGCAACACGGAGCAGTTTATGTGTACGTGCGTGAACACCCTGTAGGAGGTGACATAGTGGATCATGCTCACAGTGACTGGCAGTGCTCGACAGCTGAAATTACCAATAACTATTATGCTGGAGAAGAGGCAGAACACTTGAGGCCTTCACCCACACACACACACACACACACACACGTGTACAGACACACTTTCCATTTTCCTTCATGAAGAACTGATTAGGGCACATTTCACTGTATTTCTGCATCGGTGCCTCTACAGGAACTAATTTACAGCAAAAGGGGGGATTACATGCCACAAAATAAAACTCCTCGGCTCCTGCAAACCCAGATAAATGGTACGGGGCTTAGTCAGCTGAACAATTTGAATGGCATAGAAATCTGTCTTGGTACAACCAGTCATTCAAAGCAATAACATATCATAGCTTAACTAACCTGATCATTGTGTGCTGTACAATCATCTTAGTTACAGTTTATTACAACACCCCCTCAGTAATTATATTAGCGTTTGTTTACATTGGCCTTGAGGCATGTGTGAGCCCATGACACACACACACACACACACACACACACACACACACACACACACACACACTCCTGCCAGCTCTTTAAGGGTAACAGAAAACAGAATCACACAAGACAGAAAACTCCTGTTACACTGTCACTGTACACTGATGAAACTTTCAAGAAACTGTCTTTTCTTCTAACACTAATCAGCGATGTCAAAGCAGCTCCTTCCTATTACTTGTAAGTGGAAAACACCTGCTTCATTTAACAACTGGTATGTAGCTAGAGGCGTGCAACATGCTCAAAAGTTGAGTTGAGAGTATCAGAACAGGGGTTTTTTTAGCATGCGTGATTATGCACGGAAATATCCTTTCAGAACTGCACCTAATTATAATTTTCATTATTTATTAATCTGAAGCTCATTTTTCCTGGCTGATTAATCACTTTGTTTATTAAAGGTCAGAAAATAGTGAAAATTAATGTTATTTTTTTCCCACAAGGCGGTGACATCTTCAAATATATTTTTTTTGCCAGACCCAAAATAATCAATTTACTATCACGTTAAAATGGTTCAATCAATGAATGTTTAGCATTTTTGCCTAAAAATATCAAATTATTTTATTATCAAAGTACCAGTTTTAAATTATTTTCTGCTGATCAACTAATCACTACTCGTCTGTACCCTCTAAATAAATGCAGAAATAAAGAATGATCAGTGTTTGCTTCCTGTATACAGAACTAAACTGTAGTTAACAAAAGCAAATTATAAATCAATTATCAAATTATAACAGTAAAAGTACTCAGATGTCAGCGCACAACTAAGCAAACACAATGACAATGGACGCACACACAACTATTGCATGCTTCAAAACAAAGTCTGTATTTTTCACTGTAATTCACACTTGTACGCCTGCTTCCTCTGCATGTAATTCATTAGTAAACAATAAAAAGGCGTTAATTGTGCTCCCCAGAGGCAGATCTAAGTTCCCCCAACTGGGAGAGAGGCACCGGCTGCATCTGAAGTGGCTTCACCCCTCAATTAGAACCGTGCCTTCCCGACACACACAAATAAACATGAGAGACCAAAAGAACGACTCTGTATGTGTGTGTGTGTGTGTTTAAAAGAAGTAAGCTGGGAGTGTGGGCTGAAAATGAGCAGTGATTTCCTTACAGGGACATTATATTATCACACTGTGGGGAAACAGGCACAGGGGGACAAAAAGGGGCAACACAGAAAGTTGCTTTTGTTTTCCGCAGAGCTGAAAGACAAACCAAATACAGACAGGGTTGGACATAGCAATCAAGGGAAGGTTTTGAAAAGTTAACTTTTACACTGAAATTTGTGGTTTGTTACAGAGTCATTGACACTGGAAATGCACAAATGCACTGCTCTAACATACTGTTGCTCTTATCCCGTGAATATAAGTTCTTTGCAATGCCTTTTATTCAGACATACGAACACAGCGACAGTGACTGAGCTGTTGTACAAAGAGCTGCTCTGCTCACTGACAGCAGTTTAGGTTTCAGTGTATTGCTCTAACATGTAGAAAGAATAGCCACTGCAGAACCTATGATTTTTATAATAGAACAGCTGCTTTACTAACTGAATCACAGCTGTCCTGAGGTTGAGAGTGTGACAGGTCATCAAATCACGCTGGATGGGTAAAGTGTTTATAGCTGTTATGAGGCCAAATTCAAAGGCACATTTCCTGGAAAAAAAATACATACTCAATTGTACACATGAGAAACGGTTTTCTTCCTACACCTGCCCATTCTCAGCAAACATCCAACAACCACTTTGATTAGAGAAAACCAAAGCCTTATGCGTTGCCCCCTGTTTGGAAATTTAGCAATTACTTATACGGAGCTAGGCTTTGAGATATCTATCTTTTTTTGGCTAAAGCACTTGATAAGAGCAGGGGCCAACTCAAATTGTTGCCTGCAACCATGCATGTACAGTACAGATATTAAGAACAACATAGACATATGAACAAATGTATTTCTCCTATTTAAGTGTTAAGGAACACCCGTTCATAAACATCCTCCTTTTCAAAGAGCTGCCATAAAGGAATCTACTATTGCTGGGCTATTATTGCCACCATCAACGTCCACACCCGTTTGACTCAGGCTCACTCTTGCCCTAAATGTGACAGGAAGTCCAGCAGTCTCACAGTAGGCCTCCAGATTGGTTCGCTTACCTCACCACAGCGATGACAGACACGCTGAAACACGTTTGCTAAGTCCAAGCACCCAGCGCCTGTCCCATTAGTCAAAAATAAACACGTCCCATTAGAAAAATAAACAACACTCACTCAGCTTGGTAAAAACATTGCTACACTGTGTATAATGAGGAACTACATGTAGGAAAATTCATCTAGTTATGCTCTGCTCCAAGGGACTGTTTTTTATTATTATTATTATTATTATTATTATTATTATTATTAGAGCCAAAGCTGAGCAGACAAAGCAAAGTGTGGTGGGTCAGCAGACAAACAACGCCTGTTAGAGCAGACACAAAAAGACTGAACAAAGGTCAGATAAACCATCTCTGGTCAGATTGTGGTCAGATGGCTGGGCTGCTGTCTCACTAAACTATTTACTCCTTTATCAGACCATACAACAACAAGAAACGATTTATGACTGAGCAGAAACAGAGCAGATAATATTACTCTGTCGCTAAAAAGACTTGATACTCCATAATCTGTGCATCTGTTTTATATGATCACTATCAATCTCCAATAACCATATTTAACCCAGGTCAGTCCACTGGATTGGCCAAGAAAGGACCAAAATTTAGAGAATTCAAACTCAGAAGTGGTTTTGTCATTTTAAACATTCATTCATACAGTGAATTTGACATAGACATGTGAGATAAGATAATGAAAGCTAATATCCAAACAGACTTTTGCTTTTGGCTGTGTCGTTTACTCAGAAACTTGCAAGTGTGTTTCTTTATTGCTTTTGGGGAAACAAAATGACCCCTGTAGTACTATAAAAGTTCCATCCACTAAAAAACAAATCTTTGAATACCCACAGTAAGAAACTCCGTGAAACACAGCAACATCCTGGCTTTTCATGTTATCCTCTCTTTCCTGCTTCCCACGTCCCGAACTAATAGTAAAGAATCTGAATAAAGAAATAATTGAAAACATGAGTGAAATGTGGGTTTGAGTAAACACACCTGACAGCTTCAAATGCCTTAAAATAACATTTTGGAGAAAAAAGAGACATCAATGACATCATCAGTGCATCTACTGTAACATAAATCTTAATTGCACAACTGTACCCATTATTATCTGTCAATAAACAGTTTCAATATATGCACACACACACACGCACACGCACACACACCGCCCACCTCAACTAACTCTCTTTATGCTGGAGTTGATATACTCAATATTCATCTCATTATATTTTTAAAGTCTTCATCTGTTTCCATTTTCTTTCATTTGTTGCATTTCGCTCGGGCTTCCTCTGCATCATCTTTTCTCCCTCTCTCCCTCCCCAAACAAACACACAGCTATATCCCACACCCAAAAGAGGACAGGGGAAAACAGAGCCCCTGGAAAATGCAATATTTCTGTTTTTAATATCGAAGTCTATACGATCAGGGCAGAGATGGGTTCCATGGCAATATGTTTATTTATATATTTTATAAGGAGGAAAAAAATCTGCCTATCAGTGTATGTATTTGGGGGGTCTGGGCCACTGTATCTGAGCTCATCTTATATGAAAAATAATGTTGTGTATGGCTATACTTTTATATATAATGGCAATATGGGATCAGGGCTCTTTTACAATGTGCCATACTTCAGGCTAGGGCTAACAGCATTTTATGGCCCGCCAGCAGTTCATCTTCATGTCTCAGGCAGGCAAGAGCACTGCATAATAATGTCGTTTCCTGCCCCCAAATGCTATTTCACAGGCCGGGGCTCATTTCTCAAACTTCACCACTTTTACAATTTCCCAAACTTTTATTCCCGTCATTATTACCAACAAGATTTCATTACGTATTTAGAATGTAAACAAGTCTGAGTAATGACACTCCCCCGTCTCCCTAGAATCATTCCTGCTGATGGCTTTGCTGCTATCTCGAATGCGTGTATACATACTGACACACACAGTACAAACACACACACTAAAACATGCGCGTGGATACAAATACACAAACTTCATGCACTGCAGTTTGCCCATATACAAACACACAAAAATATGCACTGACAGACTCACGTGAACTGCCCCAGCCCCAAGATACAAGTGAAAGGTAGTAATTTACCACTCAAGTGCATTTGCGTGTGTCTGTGTGGGTGTGCGTGCATGTATGTCCTCTTGATGCAGGGGGAGGTGGAGGTGATGAAGGGGGGGAGAAGGAGAGACTTTTATACTCAACTCACATAAATCATGTAGAAGAAAAATGAGCAAATGTGCAGGCTAACTCATCTTCTCCCCATCTGGAGAAAATGAAATTCACTGGAATACCTATCAAAACTGCAATCATCCAGAGATAATATCTTCTTTGGTCTATCTGCACTTTCCGATTTAATTTCCTCCATGCCCTTGACATCCAGCGATACCATTAAGATGAAGCACATACAGTAAGGGAGTAGTTCTCACGTTTTGATATATGAGATCTCTGCGCTTAATGTAATATCATCATTTGAAAATTAATGCAATCTTTCTTTTGTTTAGGGGTCTCTCTTTTTTTTTTTAGGGGGGGAACGCTCTAGGAACGAGCCACGAAGAGACAGGCAACAAAATGAGAAGCAAGACAGTGATGGGGGACACATGAAAAGGAGACACAGAAAAACAAGTGATATGAAAGAAAGGAAGGAAAGACAGAGACACTGTGTGCTGTGGAGCCCCCTCCACCTCCTCCTCCTCTTCCCTTTCCATGCCAGAATGACATGCAATTACGTCTGGGCCTGCCCCAAGTCAGAGGTCACTCAAATTACTCCATCATTTAGCCGTGCCATCGAGATGAGAGAGAGAGAGAGAGACAGAAAGAGAGAGAGAGAGATAAAACACTCCCCACCCCTTCACCCATGATTCCACATCCTCTCAACCCCCGCCACCACATCAAATATCATGAAATCATTAGTGTAATAAGCATGGAAATCTGTTTGCAGATTATCGACACCCCCTCCCCTTTCCCTTCTTTATCTGTCCAGAATCTCTCTCTCTCTCTGGGCTGTTTTCACCTCTTTATCCTATTCAATTTATCCTATTCACAGAGACAAAGAGATACAGAGTAAGATAAAGTGTTTGATGAGATAATTAAAGTTTGACAACATAGACAAAGGCAGAGTGACAAAGACAAACTATCAGATATCGTTCTGAGCTCTGAATTGTCCTTAACTTCTCATATTTTAAGACTACTCCAGGTCGCCTTGCTGCCAAATTCAGTGATGCCAGGTTTGCCACATTCTTAGTGTGTGAGTGCATTGTGCTGACTACAGCTGCTGTTGCCTATCTGTCAGTAGGCCAACAAGACAATTTGCCTCAGTAAACTCTTCAACTCTCCAAGGGACACATCTACCGTCCCAACCATGTGTACAACCGTCTGATTTATTACCAAAAGTAACTCTTACACTACCTTTTCGGAACAGAAACACCATCATGCAAAGAATGTCCCCAATGTTTTCTAAATAAATTCTTGATGCAGTGTAATGTCTGTGAATAAAATGAGGTGTAGAAGGCAGCCCCAAAGAAAAATCTAATGAGAGAAGAAGACTCAATGCTGCCTTTCCTGCTAATGTTCTACGTGCTTATTTCGTTTGTGTTTTTGACAAGAAATGGCCTGTCCTCACACCTTCCCAAAACTAAATCTGAAATGAAGCATTTCACTGAGCAGCTTTCACAAAGACCCAGGAACTCAGTTCAATGTGAAAAATCAGTGTGGGTAAGAAATTCAGCTCACTGCATAACATTTTAAATAGGAGAGTGAAGATTTAAATTTAAACTTTTGAAAGACGCAGAAACACTTCAGGGTGGAGTTACAAAATAACTGACTTTATTAACTAGAAGATCAATTCATTGCTTATTCTGACATAGCAATGCACTGACCTTTTTTTTTTTTATTTAAATCTGCAGCATTTTTATCCCCCATAATAAGGATATGACTAAATAACCCCTATATGTAACGCAGCTGCACCTATTGTCCATTTGCAAACAATTCAATTTAAACTACATGCTTGTTTAATTGACAATGAAAATAAATGAAGAATTCTTTTATAGACAACTTTTAATGGCACAGCTTGTTGCTTTCTCCACATAACCAGAAGACAAAAATGCTAATTATCCCTTGAAAAGAAATAAATGCCATTTAAATTTTCCATAAATCAAGAGGTCAACTAAACCAGACCTCTGAACTACCCCTTCCTTCCTTTAACATAATGTCCTATTTAAATTCCCTCTGCCAGACTACTGACAGATCCTCCTCTCTTTTTCCATCTTTCCACATGTAGTGTGTGCAGTAGAACGATGGGTACAGCTGTTGGTTGAACCTGTAATCCTGATGAGGCAGATTCTTTGTGTTTTAACTGAGCTGCTGGGTTTCTTCTACTTTGCTCCATGAACCTCTGGACTGATAAGCTGCTGTAGGCCACCTTTTCACTATCGCTCCATTTCTCCCAGAACAAGGAATCGACCAACTCAAACTTAGGAGTCAGTGTATGTGCGTGCTTGGATGTGTACGTGCATGTGTGTACAAAAGCAGGAACTAACGCAGAGCACTGGGAGCAATTAACTTCTGTCTTTTTCTCTGTGCTGCTACTGACTGTGTGATTCAGCCAATCTGCTGAAATACATAACAAAACAAACATGAACAATAAAACAAACCTCAGACCACATAAATCTTAATTGCCCACCTAATTACTGCACCAGTCATTCACTCACACAGTTAACATGAGGAGGTAACGTTAGTAGTCATCATGTAAAATCAACGATCAGACTGTCACATTAGTGTGAAAGTTCACATTTTTTAAATGGTTCCACTGAAAATGTTTACATGTATAATATGAAATGTTTATTTGTAAAAAATAAAAAAGAATTAATTTATAGTGATTCTCAACCAGGTTCAAGTTAGCTGGTTAAAAGAATAATATGACTTTAGCTGGTGCCACCATAAATGTCAATATGGTTGATGCACTAATCTTAAGAGCAGTTCATCAACATAAATGTCATAAATGCCTGTTTAAAAATCCATAGGGATCTGTGTGTGTGAGACATATAGGGGAAACAACACTTGGAACAGCATCTCTACCTCTGAGGGAGACAAGCTTTATTATTTACAGTCCTATGTCCCGAATCATAATCAGAGACTTGCAATCCCCAGGCAGCTGACTGCTGGTGTGCAATCTCCCCTTAAGCATAAACACGCCCATAAATTCAAACACTCAGTATTCGGATATTCAAATTTCCTGAGACACATATGCAAAAAATACATGGAAAACATACCACTGTGTGTGTGTGTGTGTGTGTGTGTGTGTGTGTGTGTGTGTACACAAGGCACTAACTAAGAATCAAACGCAAACATGCTACAATCTGTCTCTGTAGGTATGCTTATTGCCAAAGTATATGGGACAAATACGCATCAATCAATTAACAGCAAAAATAAACAATAAACTACAATTCCTCTCATAACATAATTGTATAAAAGATAAACAAGTTTACATTCCTCTAGTACTAATGTTCAGTATAACTTCAGTGAATACAGAAAGTATAAAATCAGATCATGATACAAAGAAACACTGAATTCAAAATGACTGAGGCCAAAGTGCACTGAGTTCAAAAACATGAACGATCAGTGCACTCATTTTTGAATTTGAGTTCTCTCATATAGTCACATATTACACGTAAAATATTTTAATGCACTGACCCAGAATTACTTATGCCTTCAAAACTCTCTCACATTCCTCCACTTGCCTTTAAGAGGAATACTTATCTCCACATCAGACACAGGCTTTCTAATGTTTGCCAAGATATAACTGCCCATCCACATATTGATTAATGCTGTTTATGCATGTAATCTTCTCTTGAATAATTCACACCATCTTTTATGTGGTACTACTATCAATCACACCTTAAGACCCACCCACAAACATCTCCAAACCCAAACTAGGGCATTACCATATTGTGCACTATATTTAATGTGTATCATTTTATTTACCTATCTGAATTCTGACTAAGAAATCTATGCTATATACAATACAGTGCTCTGTTAAAGGCACATATGCCCGTGAATTTCACAACTCAAAGCAGCGCATGCCAGTAATAATGCTAAATGAGGATAAGAGCAACTATTTGGGAGCAGTGAATAATTTAATGGTTTTGGACACAGTGAAAAAAAAACAAAAAAACTCAGCACCCAGTTAGGGAGCCTATTTAGCTCATGTGTGCAAATTGCTTAAATCAGACTTCTGAATACAGTCAATAATAACATTTAAGGAACTAACTTAACTGAGCTTCACAACATGGAAATCTGAGATCAACTTTATCTGATTCACTACTTGCTGCAGTGGAGAGTTACTGAGAACTGCTTGAAGTCCGGGGTCAGTCATTTGTGTGGCATATTCAGGGTCATTTGCGTAGCACGTGGTGGGGCGGGGGGTCATTTGCGTAGGGTGCTGGGAGCTGCAGTTTAGTATGCAGGGAAGCAAGGGAGGGAGGGCATGTGACATCCACAGAGAGCCAGGACCCTCACTGACCCCTGTCTATAATTCATCCCCTGGAATATGGGGCACATCAAACCTTGGTTCCTTCCCACCCAAAAAGAGGAGAGAGAACCTTTTCACTTTGTTTCAAAGCACTCTGACCCCGTATTAAAGCAAGCAGCAAGAGAAACGTAGGGAACGTTGGCCATTAAATTTTCAGGGCTGTCTCAGGAGAGCGTTTCCAGCAGGCCCTCAATTCATGGATGGGAGAAGACTGAGGAAAGGCCCCACACTGGCAGAAGTGAAAGAAGACAGAAAAGGAGGGAGACAGGGTGTGTGTGTGTGTGTGTGTCTGGGTCCAACAGTTAGAAAAGTAAAAGACATTCTCCTTTCATACATCCATGTGCAAACAGGTATCAACAACAATTCTGCAAATATCCACAATCCACAAAACAGTGGATAACCTGTGTGTGTGTTCGGGCAGAACTGAAACAACAATATAAAAGCCAGACCAGGCCCTATGGGAGACACTAACCTCCCTCCATTGCCGTTTTCTCTCTGTGTGTGTCTGTTAGCTGCAGGTATTCAGATCCAATTCCGGAGGTTTCATTAGGAATGCAGATATCAAAGTGATGAGTGTGTGTTTGTGCATGTGTGTATGGGGGATAAAAGGGGGTGTTGAATAGGACTTACCAGATGTTCTAATCTGCCTTTGATGTTCCCGACGTCCCTGAAACACAACAACACATTTCCCCCACTGTAAATAAAGTGCCAACACAAAATGTCATTTAATAAAAAAGAACATTTTTGCAGACATGCACACACTCGCTGGAAAAAAATGTACACAAGAGATAGAAGAAAAAATGTGAGCTTTGTTAATGTTTCTAAACCGGTTTTGAATATTTTAACACTTTAACCATAACATTACCTGGATGTAATTACTAACTAAATGAATTTCGTGCTCCAACAAAGCTATCTGTTGTACTGTAATTTAGTGTTTGGTCAGTAGAGTGTCAGGCCATCACAACTGAAAATGATCAAGATGAGATCCTAAAATGTCTTCAAGTGGCCAGCAAACAGTCAGAAACTCAAACATATTGAACTTGATAAAAGACTAAAACACATTTTTTGCCACTTCCGCTTGGACAAATTATCTAAATGATTCACTTATAATCAAAACAGTCGCAATATTGTTCATCCATCCATCAGGCCATGTCCCATGTTCTGTCGTTAGATTGACCATTTAAAGTCTAGCTGGAATATAGTCAGCATTTGTGATTGTGATCAAACCCTCTTTCAGTTTCATTTATCAACTGAGCAGTCTGTAAATAGAGAAATTGATCTTGAAATTATGAAAAAAAAAATTGATTTATAAAAAGAAAAAAAACTTTTCCTCTAATGAGGAATTATCCTAATTGTCAACCTTTCAGACAAAAGTGCTCTGGGTGTTTATACACCAGACAGAGGTTAACTAATATTGTCGCTACACTACTGGCAGTCCTAATAATAATTTTCAACTACAGAGAAAGAACTGGGAGCTTATTATCTGTGAATTAATAAAAAATGTGTGTATGATTATCGGCGCAGCAAAAGCAGAATGGCAAGCTGAGGAAGTGGAGGGGGAGGGGGGGGGGGGGGGGGGG
>JAUMHL010000005.1:18732387-18776769 GCA_032362345.1 Sandelia bainsii
CTACACACGCTCTTCCGATCGGGGGGGGCAGTCGGTTTTAAAAAGAGCAAATTGGCAGTAAATAATAGATGCAATTTTGGCACATTTCAAATTTGCAGCAGTGGAAATCAAAAGATCAAGAGAACACAAACAGCCCCCGTCCCCACTCCCAGCACCCTCCCCGTCTAACTCTGGCCCCCATTACTGACAACCTTACCCTGGCCATGGTGTGTATGTGTGTGGGTGTGGAAAAAGGCTTATCGACAGGCTTCAGTTGCTAATGCAAGCAGCAGCATCACAGTGTAAATCTACACCATCTCTAAAATTACATACTGTCTAATCCATCCCATCCTCCAACCCCCCCCTCCCTGCATTCATCCATCCATCCATCCATCCATCCATCCATCAGGCCACGTCCCCAGTGTGACCACAAACCTAAGTCATTCCCACATCATCAACATTTCTAAATAATGGTACGAAGGGATGACAGAAATGCAAAACAGAAATATTAACAAAAGTAAAGAGAAAGAATGAGAAAAGAAAGAAAGTCATGAAGAAAGGATGTTTGTTTGTTTACTCTGTGCTCTGTCAGTGAGCCGCATGCAGACAAGTCAACCACTTAAGGCAAACTTCATCTAGCTGTAATTACATTACATTCTGACAAACACCCCGCCACATTCATTATACATGACGGGCGCCCGGCAACCAGACAGCAAGACATTTGTTACCGTGGTGACAGTGTGTGTAATCCGCTAATGAAGCGCAATTAGTGAGAAACAATCTAACATAGGGGAGACGCAGCGCTCGATTCCTCCTCCGCCACTCATTTCTCTTCACTTTTTCTTCCCCCTCGCACTCATTTTTATAACCACATCTCTCCTTTAGTCTTTTATTTTTGTGATTGGACCTTTTATTAAGCTCTTCACTGGCATTTAATCTCCCAATCTTTCATCTGTTGTCCTGACTTCATCAAGGGCAACTTGTCCAGCACTGTGTGCACCAGGGCCGAAGGGATCACTCTATCCATTAGACGCACACAGCTGATACACACACCATTTTACATCTCTCTTTTCAAAACATCATAAAATCTGCTAAGGTCTTCAGGGACAGAGCTTTCCTTTTCTCCTTATCGTCCTCTTCCCCCTCTCCCTCCCTCTGTACTGTGTGCCTTCAACGCAGCATCGATTTCTGAATTACGCCACAATATTAAATAATTAATATACTTGCCATGATTGATGTTTTGCATTAGGGCAATATTAGGTTATCAATCAAAATCCACTTGGTTTAATGTAATAATATTGAAAATGTGTCAGTGCCTGTTCATCCAATTTGTAGTGGAGGCAGGCCAGATAGTAATGGTGGTGTAGCACAAGGCCTCGGAGACACTGTGGCCTGCTTACTACAACCATAGGAGCACATTACAGGCCGAGCACACAGCGGGGAAGGCGGGAGGGGAGTGATGAGAGGAGACATGAAGTGAAGAAATGGAAAGATAGATATGAAGAAGACAGAGTGATTTGTGATACACTGTGGCAGTCACGTCACCTAAAGACTAATCATCTGTGACTAGTCTGTCCTCAGTCGACAAACTGAACTTAAGAACTGAACTTAAGATAAATATAGCCTAAAAGATGTAGTATTCTCCCTACAGTATTACTATAAAATCAGTGTGTCAATAACAATCCATGGCCATTTTATAATTGTGTAGAGAGAACTGGGTAGTCAGGTGGGAGAGGCTCAGTCCTTGAGTCGTCCACAGGTCCACACGGACGCATCCTTGAGAAAGAAATATAAGCCACTTTAGTCAGAAGTCTGTCCGGTTTAGCTAATGCCATGATTAAGAGTCAGCAGAGAACATCGCTGTAGCCACGCTGCTAACGTTTGGGAGCTCAGGTTTTCTGGTACCGTGAAGCTAGCTCACTTTTAATCAGGGTAGACCACCGTGGTAACTAGAGCAGTTTAGCCATGCTAGGTATTTTCAGATCTAAAAAAATTGAAGTCATCATTCCTATTGGATCATGAGAGGGACAAAAGTGCTTACAATAAAGTTTTAGTTTCTGAGGGACATTATGTGTTTTTTAATTGCCCAAATATTCTTTGTTTTTACTGTAGAATTTACACATATTCCATCAAAGCAACTCAGGACATTCTGTGATGATATTTAGTATTTTATCAGAAAAATAATCCATACACTCTTAAATGTTCTCCATGATTATAAATAAACTTATCAGTTGAATTGGCTTTAGGGGGGTAACTACAGACAGGAAACAAGCAGGGTATGACATGCAGCAAAGGTGCCTAGCCGGACTTGTACACTGCGGTTATGTGACATCCGCGGAAACCGTTTGGCTACCAAGGCGCTCCCAATGTACACACTCTCAACTAATAAGAAAACCCAGACTTCACAAAGCCAGTTTATAACCAGTTTCTGTGGTTATGCAGGACAGCTAATGTTAGGTTCAGTAAAACCAGATAATCCCAATGAGCCAGAATAAGCTGAACTCACTGAGTGGTACTGGCTCATGGTTTTTCCAGCAGTTGGATTACTGTAAACTACAGAGAAAAACACAAAGGTCACTCCCATAATGTCCTGTTGATAAGGTATACATATTATCTTACATTATATAAAACCAGTAAACCCTCTATGGAAAGATTGGCCTTTGCATCCCTACTACCTCCTCGTTCCATCTAAATAGCTAAAAGATAGAAAGACAAAGAGCCTGACAGAGGATGGCAAGTGAATGGGGTTGATGGAAGGAAGGAGACAAAGAGAGATAAATGTTGTGTTGTTCCAGGAAATGGTAATTAGTTATCCAAGGTCAATTAAGTAAAACTGGAAAAACAAGTGTGAGTGTTAAACTGAGCCCTAGCGAGGTCAATACTGACCAATTTACCATGGTCACTGGATCCATCATACTGTCTGCACTTCTCAATCCAGCTACTTTTTCTTTCTTTTTCTTTTATGTGCACTAGTCACACACTTCCTCTTGCCGTCTCCTCCATGCATCCTTTCTGCCTTTATCACTCACAGTATGTTTTGTGCTTCACTGTGTCCAAATCCTTTTCTGGCTCATGCACTCTAATGAGGATCTTTAAGTGGTTGCCTCATCTTACCTCATCTCCTTCTCTCCTCACCTGTCATTTTGCCCTCTCCCAATCACCTGCTTTTCTCTTTGCTTCTCTAGCTGTGTCTTCTCTCTCTCCCTCACCCCACACCATCCTCCCCAAGCCTCACCCTCCAAAACCCCTGTGCTCCTTATAGCAGACAATTAATTACATGGCCAAAACCAGATGAGTTGTCATTTGTGGTCAAGTTTCTAATAATTGCATTAGGTCTTCAGGTTCTTCTAAGATGCCCTCCCTTCTCTCTTTCACCCCATGCCTTTTTCTTTCTCTTCTTCTCTTTACTTGAACCCCCCCTCTTCCCTCCTCTACCCCAACCCCTTGACACAGCAGAGATGAATATCTTTAGTCAGTCAATGGAGGCGACAGAGGGACTTAAAATGCAGAGGTAGTCATTTGATTTTCAGCTAACAGAGCTGCCCATTAGCCCAGCACTCATCAGCCATGCATTACCTCTCAGGCCTGCTGTCCTGCGTGTGAAAGCTTTAACCCTTTCATTGTCCACTACTCGTCATGTTTACCATGTAATATCAGGCATACTGTGACTCTTCTACTGGTTGCAATAAACCTTTTTATGGTCCCCAGTATGTGACTGCCACAACTTCTCTAGCAATGTTAGATAGCAATTAACTTTTTTTGTATTGAAATGAAAATCAAACACAAAACCAAGATTTTGTGGCATTTGTGTGCATTTAATGGCTCAATTATGCTCTGTTAACTATGTATGGGATTTGTGGATGAATGAAAATCACTTGCTATATTGAACCAGAAGTCATTGTGACATTGAATTTGCCCTGAAAATATTAGCAAATTTGAACACGCATGATGTAAAGGCAGCAAAACTGTTGCGTCGCCTCACATTGCCTTTTCGGGGCCAAAAAGGGGCACTAGCACAGCAGGTGGTGGTAGTCTGTATTTGTAATCCAAAAAAAAGAAAAAAGAGAAAGCAGAAGAAGACCTGTTGGTTACTATTTTCACCTCTCGCTCACCACAGATGGATTATAGCTAATGCTAATCGAGAATATGTCTGATAAAAAGCTGTAAACGGCACTGGGTCAATTTCTTTTTCCATGCAGTGATTCGTTAAGCTGAAAGGCTAAATTACAGTGGTATCTCTCATCGGGTCCAGTGGCCCAAGATGCGGAAAATCCACGGCAGACTGTCAAGAGAATCAGTTACTAATTATCTGTTTAATGCCTAAATGATTAAGTAACAAATGGTTTTAGCTCCAGTTTCATTTTATTGACAATGTAGCCCAAAATATATATTATCTGTTTTGGCCCAGTATTACCACTTACTATCCTAGTAAGTAAGTAAGCATTTAAGCGTAAAATAACTAGAACACACCACTGAACTCCTCTGTGTTAAATCATCATGATTACCAAAGTAACTGTGTGATTTCCTAAACATTATTAAGCACACATGCAGAATTAAGCTGTGACGAAAACATCAGCTTTTTAATTAGCAATGATTACAACACTATGACAATATTGTTAATTTTACACCTTCAGCAGGTTCCCAGCGCTCGACTGATATCAGTCAGAGATACTGAAGAGCAGAAAAGAGAAGCTGGAAAGTCAAGACAGGGCACTGTTATTCAATGACAGAGACATCATTTTGTGTGTGTGTGTGTGTGTGTGTGTGTGTGTGTGTGTGTGTATGTGTGTGTCTGTGTGTGTGTGTGTACTGCATTTACCACAGTTGCATGCCTTGTCAAGCGTGTCATTGAGCATTCATATGTTGTTTGACTGCTGATAGAACGGCAGGCATATTTATTAAAGAGTCGATGTGATGGGGACACCAGATCAAGCATACTCGCACACATACACACACACACTTAAATAAAGCACACAATGCACTAATACACAGTCCACATCAGTGACATCTGCCTGTTTAACTAATAGAAGGCAAAAGCTTGATATTAAGCAGTCAAGGGACGGAGACAGACACACATACATACACACAATAATACAGGAGCTAAGCTTTCCCCCAGGCCTGATTGCCATCTCCATAGCTCCTTTTTAACAGGGCCTCCAATTGAAATTGAAATTGTATTCTTGTGTGTGTACTATCAGAGCTACCTCTCAGGATTTTATACAGCTAAGAAGAGGGTTGGAGGGAAACATACACACACTCCCAGGAAGGGATAATGCAGGGGTAAGTCAGAGCCTGTCACTCTTCTATGAAAAACACACAAGAAGGGACAAAACACAGACTTATGCTTCCATTTCTATGTGGTTCGGCATGCGCACATACACACACGCACACCTACATTCACGGGTACACAGGCTAACCCCCTTTTCCTTGGAGTGGCTCTGCTTTAGCATAATCCCAAGATGGTAGAGAAAAGCAGTCTATTAAAAATGGGGCTAACAAATTCAGCACTTTATGTTTCTCTGAGGGAGGTTTAAGTGCAGTCAGTAAAAAAGTCACAAAGGGAGGAATAAGAAAGGGGGAAGTTGATTAATGGCTGGCCATTTTGCTGTCTTTATACAGACACACACACATACACACCTGTTCACATGTAGCATGTATCTGGCACCTGGACATGGACAACGCAGTAGAGGAGGAGAAATTTATGGTGATGACTGAAGTACTTTGCAAGTGCATCTTATCATCATCATCATCATCACCTTCTACAATTTGAAACACAAATATTTTCTGCAATAAAGATAACATCTGAGAGAACACAATAACAGCACTTTTTGTGCTTACTGTGTTAAAAGTACTTCCAAACTAAAAAATACATAAAAATTTCAAGTTGTTCACATTCATCACCAACTTTATCAAGACATGACTAGTACTAGTACATGACTCAGTAATAAGTTGTATTTAAAGCATTGTATCGCTGACAGCTGTAATAACAACAGAATTGCAACAAATTGTGACTATGTGAAAAAAATAAGCAGGATGATACACTGCACAATTGCCATCATCACTGTTCACTATCAAAAGGATAACTCCCATTATTAACAACATGTATCGGGTCAGAAAAAGGGACAAGTATGTTTAACAACAAGTCAAACTTCCATTTTTGCAGATCGAACAGTTATAAAGGTTAAACAGGTAACAGCAGCCTGAATGGTTCCAGTCATGTTCTTGAAAACCAAAAATAACATGTAACATCCTTGCTATTAAAAAAATAAACATCAGTAGGTCACAGTTAAGGAGCCAAGTCATTCTGAGCCAGGAAAAACTGACACTCACACGTATTTAAACACATAAAACACCACAGACTGAGCTTGTCTCCCTACGGACTGCACACACTTCTCAGCCTATACACACCAACTCAGTGCTAAAGGGAATTGAATTCTGGGGCCAGGTTTTAAAGGAAATTGACTTCTTTTTAGTGTGTTACATAGAGGGAGAGCAGGACAAAGACAGAGAGAGAAAAAGCAAAAGGGAGACACGGAGAGCAATCAATTTCCCTGCGGTTTCTTCAATAGCCAGCAGTCCTTTTCATACCTCCCAATTAGAACCTTTCCTAATCAGAGAAATACCTCTCCATTATTGAGATGGAGACAATGACACTCCCCAACATTTCTGCTTGATCCAAAACTCTGTAGATTGCAGTACTGGTACACAAAGAATAAAGCACTGAGCTATATGGCAGGGGGGGGACGCTTGTGTTAAAATCACATGTGGAAATCTTTTGGCTCCCAGAAAAACTGATGGGGAACAATGGCAGCCCAGCCCAGCATCTGTCATGGCACAATATAAAAAGATGATCTTGGCACTGAATGGACAAAAAAAAAAAAAAGAGAACGAGAGAGAGAGAGGGAGGAAGACAGGGGAATGGAGGGGAGGAGAAGGGGAGGGCTGGGCGAGAGGTAATTCATTTGCAAATCAGGCTCTGGCGCTCAGGTCTATTTCAAGCTGCCAGTGGGTGCCAGGAGTTAACAAGGTAATCAGTTTCAATCCTGCCCTTCAATTGTACATCACAGCCTCATCCAGAGAATACCCGGGCCTTTCTATAGGGGCAGAAGGGGAAATAGCAATCTGGCTGCCGGCTGGCTGCACACACAACACGCACCTGAAGACAAGTGTGTGCTCATACAGTACACAGGCACATTTGCACACGCAGTTTATTAATAGCGGTGTACTCACAACATGTCCTTACATGCAACTGTACTCGGATAACAACTGGTCGATTGATTATTTAATCAGGAAAAAAAAGCCAAATGTTGTCTAATTCTATCCCGTGACATATCGTACACCAATTAGATTAACTGCTTTTCTGAGTGGTATGTTGTAAAAATGTAAAAGCTTTAATAAGTTTTTTTACTGTTACTCTGAAAAACGAGACATCTGAAGACATCTCTGACAGCTCTCAGAAGTAGTGGGAGCCCAGGTTCATTTTTGTTTTTGAAACTAAATTGATCAGAAAACGCAATCAACAGATTAACCAATAGTTTATTAGTCGAAGCATAACCAAAGAAATGTTGAAAAGCTCTTTTCTCTTTAATCTTAAATGTTTCAAATGAGCCTAAAACAAACTACAAGACTACTTCTCCAAAACCTCCCCACTCAGACCAACAGTTCCAATCTGACCAAATGAGAAAGTAGCGTGTGAGGACAATGCTGATCTCAACCTGAAAAAGAGGTTCATGCAAAATGGTAGAAAGAACATAAGAGGACTAAACCTGTCCTAATCCTTTCTTCCTCTCTCTGTATCCCTCTCTTTAGCTTGTGTCAGCTGTAACCGGCTGGCTGAGAGGCAGTTAGCCCCGTTAGTCCCTCATCTGCATAATCAATATGACAACCTTATTTTTCTGATGCAAACAGGATTTTGCTGCTGAGCTGTGTTTGTTGATGTGCCTGTGTGTATGTCTGTGCGTGTGTGTGTGTGTGTGTCTGCCCAGTTTGCCTCTGGCCAGCCTCAGTCATGGCCCTCTTTAGCCTTAATTAGATTAGGTGCGATTATCCCAGCTCTACCTTACAAGTGTACAGGCAGGATAAAGTGGCCACAAAGGCCAGCCTGTCACAGGGACTGAGCTCTGGTCTGCAGGTTATCAGGGCCCGGTGAGACACACCACGTATATTGTTATTCATATCATCTACACACTGTTTTCTATGGTGCCTTTTTCACTTCTCTTCGTGCGCCGATTCACTCACCTTCCATGTCTGTGGTGTCAAAACGGCAAACTCACTGGCCAGGATAAGTCTCTTTTTTTTCTCTCTCACCCTTTCTGTCTGTCCATCTGAAGACAAAACAGCATGGCCCCAAGCACTCTACAGACAGGCCTACAGGGAGAGATGTCAGGCATGCCTGTGTGTGTGTGTGTGTGTGTGTGTGTGTGTGTGTGTGTGTGTGTGTGTGTGTGTGTGCGCGACCGTACACTTCAAGGAAAAGTGGTACAAAGAAAAGTTAACCTAAGTCCCACACTACTGCAAATAAATGAACACGGCAAAGAATAAAATGCACACACAGATGCCTGGGACAGAGTGACTGTGACAGCTCACATGACACCTTGCAAACAAAATCCTACTCTGAAGATCTATTTGTAGTTCAGATTTGTAATCTTGTTTACTTACTCTGATCAAATAAGCGCTTCTTTAAATAAAGCTTTCACCAGTCTTATGTCATTCTATCTAGCAAAACAATATTTTTTTGTGTTTAGACAACACTTGAGAACTTCAATTTCTTTGGCTAAATGATCAAAATGGCTGTGTAGAAAAAATGTATTTACAGTATATTTATCGAAGTCGGACCCCGGAAAGTGTTTTATCGATAGCAGTCTCCAAAAATAGTTGATACTCAATACTCACTGCATGCATACATACTCTACACAATCAGAGATGCCTGAAGTATGACCACATACAACTTCTCTCAAAAGCACACTCAACATACACTAATTGGGCTGTGTGTGTGTGTGTGTGTGTACCTACAAAAATGTGCGAGCCATAACATTGCCCCCAACAGCATTATTCATTCTGATTAATATGTGTTGGAAAATTTAACAACATGATTTGTTACTCTGTTGCGTTTTCTGAAATACTCCACCATATTCCCTAAAAACATTTTCCACATACAGCTCAGCGCTGATAGATTTCAGTTGGTCTGCATCGTTGAGTGTGTATTTAGAGACGAAGAAGTGAATTATTTCACTGTGTTGATTAGACAGCAGTGCCCAAGATATTTATACAAAACTGTACATACTTTCCATGTTGTCAGATCTGGGCATGGAGAGAGGCCGGAACAGAGAGGCAGGGGCACATAAAAAAAAAAGCAGAAAAATAAACAGCAGAAAGGATGAACGCTAGTAAGATATGGAGAGGAAAGAAAGATAGATGAAAACCTGTGAAGAAAGAAAACTGCACGGTAGAGCCAGAGGGAAAGAGCAAAGCTTCAGATAAAGACCAAAAACAAAATGAATGGCACCTCAACTGTGTTTTAAGTGACTTTTTCTTCTTTACCCAAACCAAGTTCCTGAATGTGTCTCAAGAATTCACTGGTAGCGGTGAGAGAAATACAGTGTGATCTAAGAAAAGACTGTCATTATGATACTGTTTCAGGAATCATCCGACATATATTTCAGCTGGAGCTGACATTGCCTCAGTATTAAAGTGACCTTGTGTTATCGTCAAATGTAGTTTCTTGTCCAAATTAAGATTTCTAAGAAAAACCTCATTAAAATAAAAGCCAGTGGTATTTAAACTGTGAGAAGGTTTGTATAATGCATAACAATGCAACGCAGTTCTTTAACTGCTGCTTATTTTTTATTTTTGTAGACTTTTGCTATATTGTGACATATCAATCTCGTAAAAAAAACACCAGTTTTATTCTGAAAATGTTTTAACTACATATCCCAACCCCATGTAGAGCTGATGTATCATACAAAAACAAGACTGCATATCCCTTAGTGTCAAAAAGTGGACATCAGAAAAGAGTCGGCAGTGTGTGGCAGCGAGAATGAGCGAGAAACACTGTAAAATAACTCTAATATTAGAGAACCACAGGGACGACGCTGGAGGTAGAGCGAGCACGACAGAACACGTGAGAGTGAAGGAGAGCAGGAGTGAATGAGACATTAGTACAAATGAATTAAACATAGGCACAGAGATCTAAACTTTGGCTGAAAAAGTAGACTAAATGGATAGGAGGGGAGGAAGGGAAGGAGGGAGAGAGGAGAGGCTTCATAGCTTCATAAATTTCTCACGATGACTCAATGTTCAATATGAGTTGTGTGATACCACCAACTCTATCAGTGACACGGGTAAGTGCAGTACCTTCAGTCTTCACAGTGAAGCATACACACATGTTTGTGTGGTTAATAACTACACTCATATCTCTATTGTTTAAGCTCATTTTGGTGTGAAAGAAAATACTGTGGAAATGCCTGGTGATTTGAAACCTCCACTGAGAATGATTATTATTTGCTCCTCTCAGGCAATATTTACTTCCACAACTGAGTCATGGTACTTTACGTCTGGAACGCTGTTTACCCAGTCTGAAGCAGGTATTCTTGTAATGATCAATACCATTAGGCAAGACCTGCAGAGCCGTATTTCTGTCTGGGAGCAGCAGAGGTCAAATGCATGACGAAATGTACTTTCTGCTAACTGAAAACTCTCCTCTGCCCCTCTCCCTGTCTATCATTCTCTCTCTTCTGTGTTACTTTGTCTGCTCTCTCCAACTAAAAAAAAAGAACATCTCTCTCTCTGTAATGTATTCTCCCTCTCAGTCTCTCATAAAGACTTCAGTCAACACCTCTGCTTGCTCCTGGTGCAGATGAATAAGCTCTGGATTCTGGAGAAAATTAAACATTAACAGCATGTCTCTTTTACACATCATTCTCCATAACAATCTACTGTTTTAGCTCCCCTCTCTACCTTCAACACCCCTCAGTTTCCTCCAAACCAAACTACCTACCTTTTTCCTGTGAGACGCAGAAAATACTGAGAGCAGAAAAACATATTTTGTCGACAAGAACATTTACATAACCCTCCTAAATCAGAGCTGGCCTGTCATGTTTGCTGCTCATAACCTGCTGCTTATAATCCTGCCTGCATCCTTTTCTGATCCCTAAAGCAGAGCAGCTAGCCACTTCAACAGCAGCCAGGACTGCCATCAGTAGCTTCTGCTAAGACAGGGCCGTAAAAAGAGGAGAGGGAGAGAAAATAAAAGAGAGGAACAGGGTAATTGGATTGGGGGGATCTTCTATTTGGCCGGGTCTGGTCTCTGTCATCACGCTCCAGGCCTGGCTTCTCTCAGTGCCTACAGCAGGCCTCAAACACATCAACACAAGCACACACAACTCTAAACGTCTTACAGTACTAAATTGCTACCCAGTTCAGGAGGCACGCTGTCCTCTGCATCACATCTAGTGGTGTTTATTATGTGTGCGTTATGCATACTCGTTTAACAACTCACTAAATGGTTAAACAGATTACAGAGCGCACTAAGTGGATTGTCACAGCTCTCTATCGCTCACTTGGGGTGTCTCTCCTGAGATTAAAAGTGGCCAGATTTCTCTCTCTCTCTCTCTTTTTCCACAGAACAGACATAGGTCACTCACAGGCATAGACAGCATTTCCTACAGTAACTGACAAGAAAAGAAAAACTGTTTCTGTGATGATTCTCATCTGCTCGCAAGGTTTTTTGATACTCTCCTATTAAATGCTCAAATATTTCAGTCTGAATCATAATGTATTCAAGAAATATTGAACAGATTACACACAATAAATCTGAATTAAATATTAAAACTAATACTCACAGTTGAAGTTGATTGGTGTCATCTAAAAATTTAAATTGAGGCCAAACTGAGTTTACTAATATGCAGTCTAATCTACCTGTATATATGGTCACCTTTTAATTTTCTGTGTCACTGCAGTACACTTAGTGACTGAGACTGCAGTTTAATCTCCTCAATCTGTAACAGTCTTAAGCTTGATTTATGCTTCTGCTTATGATCATTGTCCTGCTGCATAACCCAAGTGCACTTGAGACTGAGGTTACGAACTGATGGCCGGACATTCTCCTTCGGGATTTTCATGTATAGCGCAGAATTCATGGATCAATCAATTATGACATGACATGATGTTCCACAATGGGAAGGATCACCACTGATCCAAGTTTTCTCCATTTGTGGACAATGGTTTTCACTGTGGTTCGCTGGAGTCCCAAAACCTTAGAAATGGATTTGTAACCCATTTCCAGAGTGATACAAATATTGTCAGTTATTTAGTTTCCCATCTGTTCTTTAATTTTATTAGATCGTACCATGATGTGTTGCTTCACTTTGTCAGACAGCTTCTATTTAAGTGATTTCATGATTCAATATGTCTGGCAGTAATCAGGCCTGGGTGTGGCAAGTGAAATTGAAAAAGGTGGTTAATCACACTTCAAAAAAAAAAAAGAAAAAGAAATTCCTAACCAGAAAAATCCTAGTTTATCACTTTTGTGTCAGACACTGAAATCTGACCTTAAACCTGATCTGTCAGTTCCCTTGAACCTTTGTTTTTTTTAACATTACTATAAAGAAATGTTTTTTCAGTAAATTACAATTAAGTTGTTCAGTGAAAACTACTAACTACTACAGTACTTTGTACTTCTGTCTGATAAATAGAGGTTCAAACAATTTGACAACTCTCAGATTTTAGTTTTTATTACATTTTCTGAAAATATGGTTGTACATGCTTACACCCATTTTGGAGTATATCTGGTGCTTATGAACAATTAGACATCATCTATATAGACAGGTCTGTATCCATGACCCTTTTCCACTACAGGGAGCTGCTTGAGTGAAAAAGATTAATAAGGCTGTGATTAAGCTGCATAGGTATTCTTAAAACTACAGTGATTCTATAATAATTATTTTTAATAAACATATTGTTCACGCTTTTCTGATCAGAATCAGAAATCAGATTTGCAGAAAGGTCATGGCCCAGACAATTGATATTAACCCATTACGACCAGTGGCAACAGCAGGTTTGTCTTGCATCAATGCATAGGTCTCAACAGGGTATCTGCTTGTCTTGTGTGCATAAATAAATGCCCATGTAGTGAAGTTTTTATGGTCGTTCTCCATCGAATCTATGCTCATTATCTGTGTGGAAAAAAAGCAGCTAATGACTACATAAAGCCATGGGCCAAGAAACACTACAGCTGCACTGCTCTGTGTGTGCATGTGTTCATCTTTTGGGACCCGTGTGTGTCCACCTTTTGCATGTAGGCATCACTCCTATTTCACCCATCCTCAACCAACCACACCGCCCCTTTCCCAAACAACACATACACACACACACACACACACACACACCTACTCCTCTTCAGCTTCACCCACATCTCATCTTGCTCCTGGCCACTAGGCTACATCCCTTGACACACACACAAATAAAACACACACTTACAGCTCATTGATTTAAGTCAATGCGAGTGTATCCTAACCTTCCGAGGACGCCGTTTGAAGTCTCTCTTACCTCCCCAGACCCACTCCCAGAGCCAGACACAGCCTAGAGTCCTGCAAGAGTGCAGACAAACACACATACAAACACAGCCAGTGGTCCCATCCACACCACCCATACACACAATCCCAACAGGCTGAGAGGATGCCGCAGGCAGGGGCTACACAGGCACAGAAACACACAAACACACTTACTTTCTCTGTGTATTACCAGCACTAATGAGCTGATAGATGTTCAACAGAGGCAAAAAAGCAGACAATCATTTCCTCAGAGTGAGGTAAGGAAGGAGAGAAAAATCAACCATAGTGAGGGTGAATGTGTGTGTGCTTGTGTCTAGGGTCTTGTTTTATTTTCTCTCTGCCTCACAGCATCTAGGCTTCCAGAGGTTAAGGCTGTGTGATGGAGCACAGCTAGCCAAACTGAGGCCTGCGGGTCCTGCCGGGACCCCTGTTGTGAGGCTAGGTTCTGTTTAGCTTGCTGGGGTAATGAGAGGAATTACTAAACAATCACAAACAATCAGTAAAAAGAGGAATTACTAAACAATCACATTCAGAGAAAGAGATGAAAATGGGTGGGTTGCTGGAAACGGCTCTTCAGACATAAATGTCAGGAAAACACGCTTCATATTTAAGACTTTAAAAAAAGGATCTCCACCCTCATAAGAAAAAAACTATTTCACACGCACGAGGTGCTGACCTCGCTAAGCGTGAAAAACTTCATGTTTGTTTCATAGACAAAGATATCAACGCAGCTTTAATGAAAGACAGACAGTCATTTCATTTCTTTAACCTTAAGCTCATTATACCAACTCCAGTTTTACATGCAAAGGGAAAAGACGACTCTTCGCTGGCATGAGAGGTCTCCACGCTGCTCTCTCCACTGACCAGCCTCTGCCTATTTCTCACTCAAATGACATTAAATTGAGTCAGACAGACCAACGCTTCTCCCGTGACCCTGCGCAGACAGGAGTTCAGCCTAATTGGACAGACCTCTCTGGCTGAGGAAGTGGTTTACAGCAGCCAATCCACATTCCTCGATACCTAAGTGATCCGTTAAAGAGGAGAGGAAAGAGGTCAGCATGCCCAAAAGAAAGGGTGACGACTTCTCTTGAAAGCAGACAAATTTTTTGATGAAGAAGCTGAGTTTGAAGACGCTGGCGGACATGGAAAGGGAAGGGAAAAGTTTGACAGTATGCATACCTGTGTGCATTAACATTATATGCGACAACTTCTAGTCGGATCAAATGCTGAACCTGTGCAGCACTTAATGAAGCCCAAACCTTTTAAAACACTGGCTTGTAATTAAATATTTTAAAAAATATATAATTTTCTATGGAGAAACAGCCATCTGTTAAGGGTAGATTCTACATTTCTGCTCTTTAATTACAGGGTCAGAACATAAGGTGAATAATGCTGTTACATTTAAATTATTCTTCTGTCAATTATACGCCTGGGGGCAGATGTGCACTTGTTAACTCAACACAGCTTTTGTTTCTCCTGCTCTGATGTAGGTAAATAAGCAAAAACACTGACAAACATCATTAATTAAGCAAGACCTAACCTGACTCAAGCCAAAATGAATTTGGAGAATGTATTTTGTCAACTTGAATGAAAGTTGAGAATCAAAGCTAAGTTGTGTGTTCATCAATTAACATTACTGATAATTGTAACTGATACACAACAGAGAACAGATTAAGATTTTGCTCAACTTTGTAATTTGTCCACGGGATATGTATGTGAATCCCAAGGGTTACATAGAAGGATGACGAGTAGCTCAGCTAATATGAAAATATAAGAAGATATATGAAAATAAAAGTGTAAATCTGGCTGAAAAGAGCCACATATTTATGTTTAGGAGGAAAATATCAAGCATCTTTTGGTGCTGGTTAAATTCTTAAAGGAACCTCTGTACCCTCTGTAAATACAGATTCAGATGACTACACAGAGCAAAGCTGACCAACTCACCCTGTACACTAGTCTGGGTAAACACACACACAAAACCCCACAATCATCCACTTACCCTTTGCCACCGGTGAAAGGCAACAAGATCTCTTAACAACAGCTCGTCTTTTTCAATAAATTTTGCATGAAAACATGCTGCTGGAGCACCAAGTTGCCTGCTGTCATACTAGAGGAGTGTTAAATGTTTAATGATGACAACACCACACATGCGTGCACACACAAAGTCACTGTCAGGGTGCCACTCTGAGGGGACCCTCTTTCATCCTGACAGACACTATAAAGCTCCTGAGACTCTTCCCCACCCCGCTCCACCGTCAACATTGCACTGCTTCGCTCCTTTCCTACAAGCCAGCAAGGAAATCAGGAAGTAAATGAGGTTGGAGTGTTAGTGTGTGTATGTGTGTCAGCGGTGAGGATCAGGGGCTTACATTAAGAGCCTACCCCTATCACCATTAAGAGCAGAAAGAAATGTAAGAGACAGGGGAAAGAGAAGTGGCTTGTCATAGACAGGATATACAGTAAAAAATCCTTGTTTTACATTTTCCTGAAACATCTCACTGCTTCTGCTAAAAGAAGAGTCATTAGGCAGCCAAACAGTGGAAAAACAGGAACAACTGTGTCAGGCAGATTATAGATAGTATAATATTAATAACAACAAATAGATCCAACTTAATTTAAATGCCATTCATTTACTGTTAAGTGTCTACCTAAGAGAAGTCAAAATAAAGTGGAAAATTTGTCTTTTTAGCTAATTTAATCGTCTCACTGCATTATTTTAAAATGGAATTCCAACAATAGCATTATAGTCTATGTTCATAATCAATTTATAATTAATAATCAAACCTACAGAGTAATTTATGTTAAAATTACAACTAAAACAAAGCAACATATTTGAACATCCAATTACTCTACTGTGTTTATTTCACTAACTGATAAACTGTGAATTACAGAAGCATGTACTTGTTACTTTAAAGTAGAAATTGCATTCTATAATTTGTTAATTTGTGCAAACTAATACACAGGTTTAAGAAAACCAAACAGGTATATACAGTGATGACAAGTTAGTTTAGTCAAAATTATTCCAAAACTTCTTACATCACATCATATATCCACAGGTTTAAGTAAACTGGAAGGTGAAATACCAGGACGGACAGTTTGAAATATATTAATGCTGCCACAGGTGGAAATGTATACATGCACACACAAACCAGCAAACGTACTACATATATATATAAACGTGTGTGTGTGTGCGTGCGCACGCACACACACACACACACACACACACAGACAAGCTAAAGCGGGGTCAGAGATAAAGAGATTCCTATCGATGCTGAAGGATATTGAAGCCTTAATAAGAAAATAGATATAGTCTGCTGGCCTCACATTTCACTGTTAGCTTTATTTGTTTTACGGATACAAATCTAAGAAAGGCAATATGTAATTGCTTCAGGTAAATGGAACACTTTTCCTTCGAAAGCAAATCTCCGTTTTCTTTCCACAGTGAGAAACCTTGAGCCACAAAGTTTTAGCTGATGATCAATAAAGCCATCATAAGGGAGACAAAACCTACTGCTGCATACAGTGCCCTCCAAAGGTACTAAAATTGCAAGGCTAATATGTTTGATTTTGCTGTACATCCAACACATCTGGGTTTAAGATCAGAAGATGTATATGCAATAAAAGTTCTGAATTTCAGATTTTATTTGATGTTCTGTAGAGAAGATAGCACCTTTTGTATCAGTGGCAGTGGGAGGCGAGGTCACTGGCAGGTGTTTTTTGTTACCCAGGTTTGTCTCATGAGATTGATTTTGGAACAATTGCTCTAAATGACTGCTCTTGGCTTTAGCCTTGGGTTTTACCTGTGAAGACTATTTGTTGTTTTAAAAAAAAAAAAGGATAAATCAACATGAAAACCAGAGAACTGTCTATGGGACAAAAGCAAGTCATTTTCATTGTGAGAAAAGAGAAAAAAAAACAAAGACATTGCACAAACAGTAGCCAGGAGAACAATTTGGAATATCTTGAAAGTCTAGAAAGAAACCACTGGTGTACTGAACAACGCACACAACGGGTCAGCCAAGGAAAACAACAGCAGCTGATGACAAAAGTATTGTGAGAGCTGTGAAGAAAAACCCCAAAACAATAGTCAGTGATATCACTAACACTCAATCACATGAGCCACAAAAGTTCTGGACAAATATTTATAGACTGATGAGCACAAGATTAACATCTACCAAAATTATGGAAAGGCCAAAGTGTGAAGGAGGAAAGGGTCTGCTCATGATCCAAACCATATAAGCTAATCTGTGAAGGGTTCTGGAGGTAGCATCATGGCTTGGTCTTGCATGGCTGCTTCGGAAACAGGCTCACTAATGTTTACTGATGATAAAACTCATAACGATAGCAGGATGAAGTCAGAGTTGTATAGAAACATTTGTCTGCTAATTTACAAAGAAATGTATCAAACCTAACGGGGAGGAGCTTGATCAGGCAGTAAGACAATGATCCAAAGCAAACTGCCAACTCATCAAAGGACTTCATCAGAGTGAAAAAGCAGAAGGTTTTAGACTGGCGAAGTCAAAAAGTCAAGAAATAATATATGCACTTAAATGTAAAGTCTTCTTTTGAATAACTTGGGCCAGCACAGCCTAGATGAGGAGCTTGGATACAATTTACCTGGGGTACTTTAACTCGTGCAGAAAAGCAGTTGGTCCCCCTCACTCGTGGGATCTATAGTGTGATACACACATCTGTGCCATTCAATATGACAAACAACAACTGGGTACCAGTCATATTACAGTGGCCTCCAATTACATTAGAGCATGAAGCACTGGGGAGGGACTGAGGGTGCTATTCTGGTAGAGGCAAAGAGAGGCCTCTAAGGTAGTTAGACCTATATTAGAGTGTACCTGTGTTAAAATATCCACGACACCGAACCTGTTTCTTGTGTGTATTACAGCCTTATTAAAGCCTGAAGGTCAAGATGTCATTTGCTAACTTCTCTCACGTCTTTTTTTTTTCCTGAAAAAGGCAATAAACGCAGCACAGATGCATATGATTTTGTTATGTTTCTAGACTTATTGCAGCTGTGTCCGGAGGGTAAAAAAATGGAGTTAAAGTCATCAGACTTCATCCGATGACCAAAACATTCTCAAAAACAGAACCCATGCAGCACTCCTACCTACCATCTATTCTGATATCAACATGACACCTCCTCTTACAACAGGGAATTATATCATATTACAAAGAGAGTGTAGCCCAATGTTTGATTGCAAGGGGAAATAGAGAAAGAAAGGGATTGATGGACTGACACAAGTAAGGATCGAGTGATGGATGGATGGACGGAGGGGCCCAGAATGTGCTCCATATTTAAGTCTGTATTTTACTGACAAAAATATTCTGATCTCCTGTGGAGTCGACAGATTTAGATTGAACTGAGCCAACCCAACACTTGTTTGCTATTTTAGTGTCTACTTGTGCATGTACAGAGTCATTCATCACATACCCTTTTTTCTCTGCTTTGTCTTTACTCTTGTCCTTCTCCCTGTCTCTGTCTCTTCCTCTGTCCCTCTCCCGGTCGTGGCCCTTGCGTCGGCTGCGATCCTTTTCCCTGCTGTAGCTGCGGCTCCTTTTACGGCTGTGGCTACCTCGCCTGTTGCGGCTGTCGCTCCTACTGCAAGACCGTCGGTGGCGAGAATGAGACCTGAAAGAGACAAAAAGTTGACATGACATGGTTACAGCTTAGATTACAGCTATTTTTTTTTATTGTGCTATTATTCTCAGTGACTCAGATATACAATGCTGAGATTCCTTACAAATGAGCCTCATCGAGCTGTATTAAGTTTTATGATCAACCTTTTCATTAGATCTATCTTTCTCCCTCTCTGCCTGTCTAACTCACTAATACTTTTAGCTACCAATATGTGTGAGATTGTTTCACTTACTTGTTAGTTATACACGTGCATGACAGGAAACGGAAATAGCAGTAGAATTCAGTTAAGTTCTATAGTTCATACTGAGGAAATCATATTTTGTGAATACACCACAGTATGTGTTTCAGTTCATGCTTGAGGAGAAACTTGGGCTCACCTATGACTTACTTCTCCCTCTATAACTTTTGGACTGTATTTTACTAGTTGCAAAACAGAAGAATCTTCTACTACTAAAATGTAAATGACATCCAACCCAATGCAAGACTGACTTCAATGACACACACAAACTGTTCATGTTAGCATCAGTCAACAGTTTTTTAAAACAAAACCCACAAGGAGTGAGTTCCTAGAGAAGACAAATTCATCTTTCATTGGATGGCAATAAGAATACAGTCCAGACAGACACTTTAGAAATGGAGCCAATTAGAGCCGGGCACAGAGGAAGACCTGTCCTCTGTATTGATCCTGACACTGGCCCTCTGGTCTCAAAAAGATTTACAGTGGGAGATTTACTTTGTTAGTTATGACACACAAACATAAACACACACACACACACACACACACACACACACACATTTAATGTCTGGATGTTTAGAAGGATGTAACTCATCTCTCAATATGGTCTCATATGAGCAGAGAAACAAATGACCACAATCGAATTACTTATTCATGTGTCATTGCACATGCCTCTTTTAATGTAAAAAAACCATTGAACTTATTCTGTGTGTGTGGTTGCATCCCATGTCACTGTGTACCTGCATGCTGTGTATGTGCAGCAGCTTCACGATTTGAAACTCCAGCAGAAATCGGTAGAGAAGACGTTATTTTCCATCATCTATCATTTTATTGATTTGTCTATAAAAACAGTCAAACCTGCTGTCCATGAGCTTTATTGCTTTCCCCCCTTTATTAGTTTGCAGTTTGGGACATCCAGAGCTGTCTCTCTACCGACAGAAAACTAATCATTTTCTTCAGACGCCTGTCACCATCCTAACAGACAACACTCTGACAACTGTTGCAATCAATTAAGCTGGGGCAATCCTGATCACTCCAGAGTTTACTTCAAGCTCTCTATAAAAAAGAATCTTTCTTTCAGCAAAAAGAAACAAAACACTTTTTTTACAGGAGCACTGAAGTGCTATTTTCAATACTAGTAGAATACATAGATTGGACACACATATATTTGGCACATACTGTATTGCATATATAAATCAATTCCAGCTATGCATGTATATATAAACATTATTTTCATTATTGAACAATCACTCAATTCATTTCTTGATCGTTTAAACACAAATGAAGCGAAAGCCACATTTTATACATAAATCATTTAGCATTTTTGCTTAAAATGACCCAAATAATGAATCAGTTATTAAAAGAGCTACTAAATTCCGAGCTCCAGATACAGTATTATTACTATTATCAGAGAAACTATAGCAGTCGCACGTTAGCATCTTTTTTCCCCCCACTGTTAAGCCAGTCTCATTGCATTCTGCAGAACAAACACTAAAGCAGCCACCCTGGAGTGATTATCACAAATAATTATTATGAAACCTCTGATTCAGAAGCAGAAGTGAAAGCAGTCATCAGTCACAGGACATTTGATTTTGCATATTTAATACAGTGTTTACTGCAGCTACGATTAGCCTAGTCAGAGAATCACAGCTAATGGAAAAAAGGAAAAGAAAAACATTGGCATTTTTGGGGTTTAGAGTCTCCAGGCGAGATAATCCATCAATGGCCCAAACAGACCTTGGAATGAGTGAATCTATGTGTTGACAATGCCTGTGTATGTTTGTAATCAGCAGTACATGAGGGGAAATACAACAGAGTTGCAGTGTTCCAAGCCTAAGTCTTAAATTTACAGCCAAGCAAACTGTGGCCAGAAGCAGCAGATGCCATAAACACAATCTCTCTCTTTCTGTTTCTCTGTCTCTGTCTCTGTCTCCCTCTCCCTTTCTCCCTCTGATGGCAAAGAAAACAACCCACTTCTGGGGTGTGCAGCAAATTAAATTTACTGTAGTTAATAGAGTGAGCCTATGCTGCTAAATGTCAATTTCCTGACCAAGTCCTTCCCCTTGGAGAATGATTAGCCAATTTGAGGCTGGGGATAAATGGGCTAATGCAGGACACACACAGATAAACAGCCACAGTTGGACCCCATGCCAAGCCCTTCCCCTGCTTTACTTTTTATTGGCCTTATTATCTCCAGGGAAAATAGGTCCCCCTATGGCCTAAACATATTTTCATTTCTAATAAAAGGCCCTTGCTGGTTGCCCCATGTACTGTACGACCCCCAACACACGCGTGCGAGTTGCCCCCTCACAGCCTCCTTCCTCCATTCCTCCCTCGTTTCACCATCCAATCCATTAAATCGGAGCTTTGCAATTGGCTGGGACCATTTTCCTGGTGAATTATCAATAGAGTAATTATGCTGCATGTTGGGAGCTGGGCTGAAGCTTATCGCCGCTGACCCCCCAACGTGCGCCAGGATATGATCCCTCACCACAGCCCATTGGGGTAATTATGTGGTTGGGTGTGAAGCTGGATGGTGTGTTACCCTTATCAGTCTGTATTCTATTTCTGTTTTCACTGAAAATTGGACATTAATAGCAGCTACGCGATACCACTAGTGTCAGATGCAGGTGAACGTCTCCAATGGAATCTGATCCCAGTTAAATCATTATTCATACTCCGCAGTAAGGGGGGATGGGGAGGAAATGAACACACACACAAACACCCAAAAAGACCAATTATCCTCACTTACTATCTTGCCTGTATTCGAGTAGTAGTGACTAGCATTCATATTGTTTCCCCAGTGACCATCCTTTTCACATTTACGTCCATAATGTATTTGCCTTGTGGCAGAAAACACCAACATAACAGCGGAGAACATAAGGGATATTCTCAGCGATGCCCCAAGTACCATCCCTGGCCACTGGGCCAGTGTGGTGCAGCAGTGATTAATGGCTATGTAACTTTAGCGCTATCACATTTCAGTGGATACTGGTGCCACTGAACCCTGTCTATTTTTTTTTTACCAACATTACACTAAAAGCTAAAGACGAGTTATCATGGATATTCCACCTCTTCACCCTGTAAACCTCGTTACCAATATGTTTAGAATTATTATCCTGCTGAATAATAAAATATTGTCAATGTCTACATTCATCCTGTTGTTTCATCAGTACTGAAATCATCAACGAATGCCAGTTCCACTAGAAGCCATACATGCCCGAGTCATAGATGAGATGGTGCTTTGAGGCTGTTTATTTTTTCCTCCACTACATCCTTTTGATAGAAGTTAATTTTTGCAGCCCAAAGAACTTTGTTCCAGAAATGCTAGTTTCTTTTAATATGTTTTTTGAGACTTTTTTACCATTTTCCTTAATTTAACAAACCAATAAAACTAATGGCAAAATAACTGATATTAAAAATCATTTTTACTTGCAGTCTTCCATCAGGCTATATTCTATTTTACACTAAAAGACCAGTAGTTTAGTTTTTAACAATATCGTTTGTCACTATACCAAAGATGTAACTAAATTATTCAGTTAAAAACTTTTATGAATGTGCTTAGAAAGATTAAATAGTAATAAGATTGGTGCACCTATACCAATCTTATTACTATTTAATCTTTCTAAGCGATTTAGTAGTCAGTTTCCACGAGCAAATATTCTCAGAAGACAACAATTAAGCTTAAAATAGCAGCTGGATGTTTTAGCTTTTTAGAAAGACTGAAATAGGAGACAACCTTAACAAGTGAAAAATGCAAAGACTTACTCAACAACTTTCAAGTGTAATAATTAAATTACATTTCTGTATTATATGTATTCATTGTAATGTTGCCACCACTCACACATGGCTCCATTTGTTACAGGTACAGGTGATGCTCTCTGGCTGCAACTGGCCTATTAAATTACAATCCAGACTCATAGCATTTTTCTGATGAACTTATGCTGAATACATTGTTCTTTTCACTAGTGAAGTGGAATTTTGAAACCTAACGTTTGTTTACAAAAATGCACTTATTCTCTACCCAGCTCATAGCAAAGACCTATCAAGTAACGGTAAAACCTTAGACTGGAGTACTTCCCAGCCACAAAAAGACCAAGAAAAAAAGCTTGCCAGTTGAATTTTCCAAGTAATTGACAGATTGAAAGAGAAACAGGCCTATTGAAAGTGAGAAGATCCATATTTGAAGAACTTCATTAATGCGCTGTTCCCTGCCGAGTTATTTCCAGTGACAGAGCACACAGCAGCAGCTTCATGTTCAAGTTAAAAGTCACTTTTCTTTTTTCTGCCATTTCAATGTGTCTAAAAGCACCTTGAGTGAGCAATGTGCATTTCCTGCTGCCAAAAGACGTGGAAAACAGCTGTTCCTGCCTGACGCTGCCCGCTGAACGGAATGCAAATATGTTAACCATCCAGAATTTATTACTTTTGAGTGCTCTTCAAACGCAACGGCAGACACAAGTTTAATTTATGATATTCCTCTAATTATGAGAGCTGTTGAAATCATTTCCCAAGCTGCTTCCTCCTTCCAAGCAGCCACATTATCTGTTCCCTCAGTTCACAGTACATGCACGCACACACCCGCACACAAAAACACACTCAGTCATCCACCAGTCACACCCACACAGAAACATAAATATACATACACACTAAATACCACACAAGGAATCATTGCGAAGTAGCTGATTGTGAGCACAATTAACACAGCAAAAACAGAGCATGAAAGATTCACAGAAATGTTTTTTCTTCGTTCATCTCTGCTTCATAAAAGCAATGTTTAGATTTGTCATAATCTTCAGTTTGCTTTTAATTTAGCAGTCGTCAACACAAACGTCTGCAATGCCCTGCTATGTTGTGAAGCAGAAATGAGACCCCATGCAGGCCACCCACTCACTACCCCCATACCCACCCAAACACACACACAGTTACAGCCACAAGCCACAAGGTCAAGTCATTTAGCAGAGTTCAAAGGCCTTCAAAGACCCGTCAGATCTATATGAACCTACAACAGGCAGCCGACAATGAGGGGAAAAAAATACTTTCTGCAGCAAGATGGGGTTTCTATGTGTGTGCATAGCCGTGTTTGTGTGTTGCTGTATGCACATATGTTGATTACCCGGTGTCTTCATTGGCACATATGCCTAGTGTCACTCAGCCTTCTCATCGCAATCCTAAACTTGGCCGTCTGGCGTGCACCCACAACCTTTGCCCTCTGTATAGCCGCAGCTCGACATGACACCCATTAGCAGCTGGAGTCGAGGGGGGCCCTGGCTCAGCCACTCAGACCAGACACAAAGTCAAGTGGAGGTCACACTCAGACTAGGTGCTAACTTGCCAACTCGCTCACAGCCACTCATGCAACTGAGACCCACTTTTTTCCTGCTTCCATCCATCACAGCCCAGAACAATTAGTTACGCTGAGTTAGGAGAGACTTGTTTTGGTTGTCATTGCCTCCATCTGTAAGAGGGTGGAAAGCACAGAGGGAGAAAAAGTTGTAGGAGAGAAGAGGAGGAGAAGGAGAGGGAGTGCACACGAATCAAGGGGAGACAATAGGTGAAGGACAGTGGGGGACTATGGCGGGAGAAAAGGCTATAAAATAAAGAAAGTAAAAAGGTTCTTAAAGTTGGGAAGTCAAGAACAATCAGGCTAACAAAAAAAGGGTGAGAATGAAAAAGCAAAGAAAAACGATTGGGACTTATTGAGAAGACAGAGCAGACAGCCGTGCTTCACATCAAGCTGGCTCCAATTAGCAGGTGTGCTCTCAGACGCTTGCTCTCCCTCTCTCTTTGGTCAGGAAGATGTATTTTTCTGCCTTTTATACGCATGTATTTATGAAGTGGTAGGAGATCTGAGGGCCCTTAGCATAACAGCCTTTTATTGTTTAAATGTGGACTGCTCTGCCCGTGTGCTTAAGTGATTTAGGAACCTCACAACTCCAGTATAAGAAAAATCATAAACGCTGAGACAAACCATGTGGGTGGACTGTAAAAGGCACAGAGGACCGGGCTGACAAAAAACAGACCCACATTCCACTACTAAAGGGAAACTACACTTAATTAAACACCCAAGACACAACTGGAATAGTGCCCTGTAAAAAACATAGCACTATTAGTTACTCCTCTTCAGTAAAATAACATAAAGTTGTCTTCTGACAGAACAGAGGCTTGTCTCATAAAGAAGTTTCTAAAAATCATTTTTATGAACCACTGTCAAGATTGAACAAGGTGAAGGAGAGAGGGAGATCATGAAATGAATAGAAAGAGAAAACACCCCACCTTCTAAGAAAAAAGCCTCTCCCTTCCAATACATCTGTCGCTTCTCATAGTCACAGAAGTAGCCCATACAGAAGGCAAACTATTTTTTTAACTAATCACAGTTGGCAAACAGGGTAATAGGGTGGTGGGAGATAAATACAGATGATGCCATTTTGTAAAAGAGTGCAGAAATATACAGACAACATGTTGACCTTTTTCTAGCACAGTTTAAAGAACACTATTACCTGAGATATTATTTATACTAGTTTACATATTTATAATGAGTGTGCACACAGACCGTGTAAGTTACAGCTTGCGCAACTTCCCTAATTCCTTTCTTTAAGCTCTACAGAAAGTTAATTACCATCAGTCAAGGTCAGTATAATTTTTACCACAGTTTTTGCCACAGTGATGGCACAAAATTACTCATTTTATTCATTATACATCTGCAGTAGCACACGGCAGACAGGGCACATACTTTGTTATCCCACTTTTTCTGAGTGTCATCTCTCACTGAGTTTACAAGGAAATTGGCAAACTTCCACTCCAGCAAAACTGTTGACTGCATTTAAAATAATTACATTTTTCCTGCTTTGATTTGAAGCCAAAATCACAACGTCAAGTTCTCTGTTCAACCAGTGACAGAAGTGCTGCTCTTTGTTCAGCCAATCATACAACAGTTGGCCACGTATCCTTTAGGAAATCCATCGATCTCCACTTCCTCCTCATGTCCTCAACTCTGCCAAAACCCAAATGGATAGACAGAACAAAAAGGGAAGACAAATTTCAAATAGAAAACCTTCTGCGCATGCTGAGAAAGTGTTTCATTACTTTCAAAAAGACTGTCAAGGTTTCAGTCAAGACGCACATGGTCCTTGTTCCATTTCTCTGCCATTCTCTCTCATTTTTCTCTGCTTTTTCCACAAATAAATTACTAAACATATGAGTGAAACCACATGCTCGTGTGTGTGTGTGTGTTTGTGTGCTTCTTTTGTTTGTCCAAAGTGAACTGACAAGTGCAGGCAGTGGTTCCATTAGCTGACAATTTGCTCTCAAATTGTCCGAGGGGAAGAGGGGGGAGGGTTTTTAGCAGGACAACGCACATGGATCTGCTTAGGGCGAGTTAAGTGAGGTGCTCACACAGATAATCCTAGGCCATCATTTAGACACTCTCATAACACATAGACTCTCAAACATGCAAGGTCATACATGTTAAAAAATTCAATTATAAATGTGTGCTCAATATGTCTGTGCCAGTGTACAATATACACACAGGTCCCAGAGAATGAGGGTGTCCATATGGTTTGAGCTAGAGCATAACTAGAGTACAAGGTAAACACAGCTGACTGAGGTTTGTCCATGCATGCTCTTTTAGCAGTGGTCTCTACGGACTGGCTCAAAACCTGGCCACTGAATCACACACAACACATAAACATACCTCCCTCCCTCCCTCTTTGTGACTGTGTGTGTAGCATGTTTAAGAGTAAAAAGAACTGTGGACAGACAGTGGCGTTTATCTGTGCATAAATTAAGAGCAGAAGCTGTTAATTAAAAGAGGAAAGATAAGCACAAATAAAATAACACTTTGTTAATCGACAACTAGGCAAGGTGACCTTTGAGTGCACTGGCCGTCACTCTAGGACTTGCTGCCCTGCTGGGCAAGTGGCACAAGGGGGCAATGTACAAGTCCAGCTATGAGCAGCAGGCAACTGGTAAAGACCCCTCTTCTTTACTTTCTCTCTCTCTTTCTGAATCACTGTCTCTATCTCTCTTTCCCCCTCCTTCTCCGCCCAGAGCATTATTAGACCCAGGGCTCCACTGCGGCTCCAAACAGCTCAATGACAACACACAGGGCCTGCCAATTAGAAATAATTAGACAGTCATTTCAGTGGCAAGTCTTTTTAAGTGCATATATAACGATGCAATGATGCTTATTAGCCGGCCTGAGCCGGCGAGGACCAGGGCCTCAAACGCTTTGGTGCTGGAGAAAATAATTATGCCAGTGATCACAAAGCACGCTGCACATCTCTGTACTTCACCTCCACGCGTTTCAAAAATCCACTTCATTAGCTCCCGTAATTAATCCTCCATTAATTGCAGGAAAAGCCCAGTTTACCTCCCTTCGTTTCTAATTATCATCTTATAAATAGTTATGGTTCTAATTAATGTGTTCATTAGGCAGGATATTTCTCTCAAAGCCTCACTGGGAGCCAAAGGTCCGGCTTGGCTCTCTCTGAAGCCTAACCAGCCAGAAGGTGAGGCCATCCTGCCTGCATTTGCTTTTATTTTACTACATTCAACCTCCTAATTGGCATTTAAAACCCAATTTGGAAGAACTTCAAGAAGCTTAAATAGGAGAGAGAGACAGAGAGAAGGCACGAAGGAAAGAGAGAGAGAGATACATTTGGTGTTCATTTTCCTATGCCAGAACTAAAAGCGTTTCTGTCTGCGTCCTTCTCTTGGTCTGGCCAGACGGATGAGGCTTTTCACTGTCATAAAGTGAACACAATGAGGGCTGATTGCATGGTATTAGTCTTTGGCATTGTACATGTTTTATTTGCAAAACAGTGCAAATGTGTCTCTACAAAGAAATAACAGTGGGAGCGTCATACTTTTACTGGATTTCAGTCATCAAACAGACAAACTGTGTCTTTGGTATACAGATATGAAGTAACGAGCCTGTGATTAATTTAAGTATCACAGAAACCAAACATTTGCGTTTATGCATACAGCTTTCAAAAAGGAAAATTACTGAGTGCTCTCAATGATTAGTGCTGTAAACTGTAAAAATTGTTGTGGTTTTTATGAGTCAACTTTTGTTAAAACTACATTAACTTAAAGAATTTATATTGTAATATGAATTTAAAAGTATTTATTATTTATACATTTGTTATAAGAAAACTGAATCATGTAACTTCAATTATGATTTTGTTCCAGATAAGGAATATGTCCATTGTACAGTTTTTTACCCAAAACCATCATATTATGTGTTAACGCATTCATGAGCTCTGTTCTGTATCCCTTAAGTCAGCAATATTAGATACTACTTCTAAACACTATGTCAGACAGAGCAGCCTTTAGACAAAACATTATAAAGAAACAAAACTAATATAAAAAAAATTGTCTCATTTGTCTATTTTACCAACATATTAAATGCTAATACCACCAGTCAGTTTAAGGACCTCTTCACAGAAAACATGTTTTATCTTCCCACCTCCACATTCACAAATGGGAACAAGAGAAAATAAAAACAAATAACTAAAAAAGCTGATACCTGCTATCAGACACTATTCAGATTACCTGCAATTTGATAGTGATTAACGGTCCACAGTGTGTGCATTTAACAAACTACTAATTTGAGCTGTTACTTTCCGTTCAGCATTTCAGCAAACTAGAGAAATAATGCACAGGTGGTTCTGTCTTCACACTTCTTCAAGGTCTACAAAAATTGTTCTTTGTGTTTTATTTTAAATGCAAGTATAGTAATGTTTTCCCTCTAATACTAAATTCAGCTAATTCATAACATTTGAGAATTACAGAAAATACAGCACTGTCTCACTTTACCACTGATACTTGGGTATGAATTTACTTTCCCTGTGTTTGATTTTACCACAAATCATTGTGCCCGAGTCATTTCAGATGCACTGAATTGGCAACTGATGCCTGAGAGATTCCTTCTTTCCACTCTTTCATTCAACATCTAAAAACAACTACCTTTCTAGCCAAGGCTATAACATGGCAGGTTTTGTACGTCATTACTCCCAGTTTGCTTAGCAGATAAAGAAAAAGAAAAAAATGGGACAACACTTTGATGTTAAACTAGTCTTTGTTTGGGACCATCTGACCAACTCCCTCATTTGATCGCCTGTGTGAGAGGACTAGTGCGATACCTTTTCTGGTGAAGTGAATTTTTGTGTGTGTTACTCAGTGCAAATGATACAGTCAGGTTTCTACCCAAGGGAGTGGGCTAGTATGCAGCGAGCCTGAAGGATGGAGAGGTGCGGTGTAGTGTGGTGTGGGGCTTTGGCAGAAGTGAGGGGTGGGGGGTGAGGGGGTTTCTCTGGCAGTAGAGGGGAACACTGCTTGCGGCGAGGCAGAGATGAAAAAGGTTGTCTGTGTCAGTCACTTATTCCTCCCTTTGGTAAATAAAGGTTTCTGACAACAAAGCCGAGCAGCGCTTGACTGGCCTTTACAGCAGATAAATAAAAAAGACAACACAGAGAAAGCCAGTAAAAGAGATAGAAAGAGAAGAAAGAGAAAGACCAGAGAGAGAGAGGGAAACTCAACAACAAAAGTGTTCAGATCTCACGACTGGAAGCATGTTGATTTTTATAGAGTAGAGAACACGCAGCTGAACTAAACCAGGTCATCTTTCAGTTCAAATCAACACTTTGCAAGTCCAACAATAGGGGAAGAAGGAAGAAAGGGCTGAATGACAACCTGAAGACAGGAAAGAAGAAAAGAGTCATTGAGATAACAGAAAGATGGATGAAAAACAGTCAGAAGGAGACTGCTCTTAAATTCCAGTATTGAGCACTCCACCACTGGTCAGAACTGATGAAGGCTTCTGGATGGAAGGTGAAATGTCTTCAAAACAGTTCACTCCAGTTGCCACTGAACAGCATTTCTTGGGCTAAGACCACTTCCTAACAGTGAGAAGACAGATGACATACTGCAACTTAAAGAAGGAAAAAGGATTGAGGCATTGTTTGCATTCCCTCATCTTATTTCTTATCCATCAGCTACGCCATTCATGCTTTATAGTTATCTTATAACAGCAAGATCTCTCATTTAAGATGTTGTTTTACTGAGGAACCCAGATTTTGCTTGTCATGTCCTCAACACATACTCAAGGCTGTTTCCCTTACGAAGCCAGTGACACCCCAAACCACCTGGAACATCGCACACACACTATAAACTGTGTGAATAAATACATTTTGGACACAAATGCACAGAAAAATTCCCACCCTGCCATCTGACAGGGGAATTGCTTGTCCAAATGCAATGAAAATAAAGTTGCAGATTTCCCCCCACTCCATCTCTGTCTTGTACTCAACTGCCCTACCTTCCTCTCCTCCTCTTATAAGACCTTTCCACTCCTCCTTACCTCAGCCCTCCCATTTTCCCAAGCCACCCGGATGACCTTGGGCGCACTCCATGTCGGGGCTAGGCAGAAAAAGCTATCTAGCAGATGTACGACACCTCATCTCATACAGAGGAAAATTGCTGTGTAAAATAAATACCAGGCCATCGCTCACCTCCACACAAACACGCCTGGAGTTCTTCTGTGTTCTTCAGTGAAGAAAGCAGAACTCCTGTAACAGACTTACAACAGCTAGTTCTAAATCAGCAGGCAGGGTCTCCAAACAGTTAGAAGACTGTCCGATAGCCTGAAGACTACACGTCAACTACAGAGGTACAAAACAGTGTACTTTTAAACGTTTAAACATACCTGAATAAAGATGCTCTAAGCACTGACCTCCAATAAACCCCAAACCCTGACCTCTCTGAACGAGGACAGGAAAATATCCTTAAGGCAATCACCAAAGTGTCTAGTGTGATTATTAAATCCTGTTTCATGTCAGCCTTTAAGGAATAGATGGAAATTTGGAAAATAGACTTATAGGCTCCTTAACTGATAACAGCAACTTTAAGCACCCCAACAACAATTTAGGTAAATCTAGAATCTTATTCATTAAAAACATAATCTGTAATACCGATAATAATAATGAATAAAAGATTTTGGTTTGTAAAAGAAGGAAACTCGAGTACAGGCTGAAACTGTAACATGTACAGTACATGTTACAGTTTCAGCCTGTACTCGACTATAAGCACTTTTTTTTATATTTGACTGACTCTGGTCAACTAGCCTAGCATGCTGGGTGGTGTGTTTAGTTTACAGTCTATCTCCTCTGGGGTAAAAATAATTGGATGCCTTGCTCCAGTGTTAGCAGGGCTAAACCCTGACGCTAGCACTCTGTCCTGCTAACTCAACACAACCCTGAAATATTAATAAGGAAAACGAGTTTGTGCGTGCCCTGCTGCATAAGCGCACCTATGTGAGCGCATGCACACATGTGTAAACACGTAACAATGAGTGAAATGCTCCTCTTCTCTGTGGTTGAAGTGGTGGATTTGTCACATCTGACATTCCTCCGCAGCTTTTAAAGCTAACTTTTAAGTGAATGAAGGTCTGACAGAATGACTGACTGAGCCACACACATTTAACCCCTGCTTAAAGCCCAGCACTACACTGCTGCACCGAGCTCACCTAAAGACACACCTGTGATCTGACTGTGATGAGAAACCATGTTGTCTTTGGTGGACTGGGGACACATCAGACAACTGTACATTGCTGCCACAATGCTACACTCCACTCCCCCACTGGACTAGGCTGTGACATCCCTGCTATGAACATGCACACAAATCTGCATATACACGCATATATACTCATACTTGCTGGTAAGCACACAAGCAAGCATGTGTGTATGCGTGCGCGTTAACACACACACACACACACACACACACACACACACACACACACACACACACACACACAGAGAGCGTGATCTGCCTGCTCACATCAAAGAGAATAAACATTAATGGCAAATAGGTAATCTGCTCCTCTTGTCTGTTTTACATTTCAGGGCAAGATTGACTGCCTCTGGGGGACCTAGTCCTTCTCTGATTGAGGGCAGAAAAAAAAGTAGAAAGAGAAGAGAGGGCGGAAGCAGCGATAGATGGTAAACACAAGATAGAGTATTATTCTTACTTCATGTATCTCTTTATTTTTTATTTATACACAGAGATTGGAAAGAAGGTAATAATATTCCTTGCCTTCAACCTACGACGTCCCCACTATGGTCCTAATCTTCTCCCGTGCAATATTCTGAAGTAGATGTTATTGTTCTCATTTCTTCTGAATAATATCCCTTTCTCAAGCCTATATGTTCTCTCCATCAGTGCTAGCTTTTGTCTTTCCTCTTCATTTTCCTCTTTTAGGATCTCCTCTGCTCTCTCCATCACCTGCACTAACTCAATCAATTCTCTCCACATTTTTCCATTCACTAACTTCTAACTTGTTGTCCCCTCTTTTTCTTCTCTCTGGCCGTTGTACCCGGTCCCTCTTCTCTCTCTCTCTCTTATTCTGAAGGTCGTGGTGGGTTGGTGTGGCCGGGGTGGGGGTGGCAGGCAGCACCTCATATCCTTCCTGCGTATCAATCATGAGGTCCTGTCCAGTCAATCCTGCTCTGATCCATCAGCCAGCCTCTCATGCAGCTCAGGCGGCCTCATCCAGACACTCATACACACACCACTGACTAATGGCAGTCAGGGCACCTGTGTACAACCTGCTCTCATTCCACAACTCCAGCATGTGTAGAATATGCAGTGTCCCCCCAGGGTTGCATAGAACAGGATTATAATACTACAACTGCTCTTAACAACACTGAAAATGCTCAAATACTGCACAAATTGTCTTAATTATTCCCTTTAGGGTATCAACTAGCAATTATCAATTAATCTGCCTATTACTGTCTTCAGTAATTGGATTAATCGTTTGGTCAATAAAATGTCAGGAAATAGCGATAAAAGGTATATGCCAGTTTCCAAAGAATAAGCTGATGTTTTAAAATGTCTTGTTTCCTCTAAATAGTGAAGAAAGAAGAGCTTCTGTTTACTCTCAAGTTATTTCTAAATTGTCTAAATTTGTACTGATTGTTTTTGTGTTGATCAGCTAATCAATGAATTGACTTAACGTCTCAGCTCTAGTCCCTAGTTTATAAGACGATTCAGTGCTTGATTGTTCTAATGCTGAAACAAAAGCACACATGTGGCCGCCAACAACAAAGTTTTCCTGACACAAACTGCAGCTTTCCTCACATAACTGCATATATTTATCATCAATGCCATCATTTTGCACATCCCCGCTTCCAACACCACCAACACCACTTCGTAACACCCCACCACACACCCACACAAACCCTCCACCACAACGCCAGCCCAACCCACCTGCTCCTCGCTTACTGTTAAGCCGATTACACAACACCACCCTCCTAATCACAGTGCAGCATTTGTAAACACCAATGTAATCAAGTGTAGTTCTAAATCTCCTAAATCCCCAGAACCTTTCATCTCACGCCACACAAGTAATGTCATTTTGACCGATGTTTTAATCACTAGTGCTGCTGTGAATGACTGTTACTGTACCACACAGAGTACAGAGAGACAACACGTGAAAACTGTTTCAACAAACTCTCTCAATGAATCGTTTCAGTGTAACACTGAAATTTGTTTCTTGCTCTGAAGCCACAAAACATTCTGTGAACATTAGGTTGGAGAGATGAAGTGTGGCACCTTTTCATTGCACCTCCAACCACAACTGTCGCAAAACAACTTTATTCCATCACCCCTTAATCGTGACACCTCCATAATGAAATTATTAAAACTCCTTTTCCTTTGTGATGAAAATGATCTCTGCTCTCCCCTGCAGCCATACACAAGTAAACAAAGGGTTTTGCTCACGCATATATTATGACAACCTTTTTTGTTATTGTGCCTCTGCGCCCGTATGTGTGTGTGTGTGTGTGAAGGATTTAAAAACAGCACAGTTTAGTGGTTCATTAGCACTAGATTAGCTATGCTAATGACATGGACCACCACACACAGAGACTTTGCCTTTATGTTTCTGAAAAGGGAGACACCACTGACTGTGTGTGTATGTCTGTGCATGTGTGAGTATGTGTGTGGAAGTGTGGTGCAGGTGTGTACACATTAGTCTTCCATGAATAAGTTAGTTCCTGACAAAAAAATAAAATAATAATAATCATAATTTAACAAAGCGTGTATGGGTAATGATGTTTTAATTGCATTAATGATTGAAAGGAGAGCTGCTGCCAGAAGAGATTCTGGAAGGACTGGACTGATGTTGCAAATGACCTGCTGTCAATGCCCACACAGCAAGACGGATGGCCTGGGCAAATAGAGACACGAGTACATGCACACACAAACTGTTAATCTACACTTATGACCCAAGTTTCCATGTGGCTCCATCTGATGACATAAGATATAAATATGAAACGATGTGTTTGTTTACTCTGCAGTAAACTTCCAAAATTCTTATTCCTTCCTTAATAAGAAAAGTCTGTGATGACATTCCACATACTGGATTGTAATACAAACACTTAACAAGCCTTTGAAATTGAATTGTTTTATCACTCCTACATAATATAGCCATCGCTTATCACTCCTTTTTGTCATATATTATAAAGTTGCCCTCAGAATAAACCAACATATTATTAAAGATAGTAAAAAAAAAGGCAAAAATATGTTTAAAAATACATGTTAAATATTTATTTAGAAAGTATAATTATCATGATTACTATTAGGCACCATTGTTATAAGATAACAGCTAAATTCTGAGGCATAAATGTGAAACTTTTGTCAACATTAGGAGAATCTAAACTAGATTGTGTCACTAAAATTACAAAACCAATCCAACAAAAAAAAAAAATCTTAGAAAACACCTAAAGTATGTGAATTATTTTATTAGTGGTTGCTCAGTGCTGTACCAAATTTAAAAAGCTGTATTGTGCTGAGTAAACAGTAAGTGTATGTGTGCATGTGTGTGTGTATAATGCTGTTACCTCCTGTCTCGGCTGCGTGATCTGTGTGAACGGTGGCTCCTCCCTTTGTCCCTCTCCACACTGCGACTCCTTTTCCTGCGAGATGAACTGTGGGATGAACTGCTGCTGGAACGTCGTCTTCTCCTGGAGCATACAGACCATAAACACACAAATTTAATTCTGTTATTGGCAATGCTCTGAAAACAAAATATCAAACAGTATGCTTCTTGTTTACACAATTCATCATTGTGTGGTACTGGCAAACCAGCAACACTGAACAATGTAAATAGATTCTGAAAGTTCAGTGCAGATCATTTTTTTAAAATTTCCCCGTATCAGTGAAAACACACTTTCGTTATTCGAAATTACAATTTTATTATGATTATCCATAAAACAAATAAAGCCAAAATCAAACACTTGACCTTTATTGTTACAGCAGCGGATGACAAGCACAAATTTCCACTTTCTGTGGTCATTCACCAGTTACACACAATCGCCTGAAACTCTTCATTCTTGTGCTTAAGAAAAATTTGTTCATTCATTTCAAGAACAAATCTCTGCTAACGTCCCAAACATCCTCAACCTATTATCAGCAGCAGCATTGAATCTGCTCGTCCGAGGCCCAGAGCAGTACAGCCATGCAGGGCTGCCCTACAGTTCCTCCACAGGGGCCCTTTGGTGCTCTGCTGCACTTTAATGTGGCTACAGCCTTGTGTGTAGCATCTATTTTCTAAACACGACTCACATCGTGTTTCTATTGATATCATGAAGCAGGCGGCATTTATGGGGGTGATTGTAAATGCAGAACCTCCATTTTCTGCTACACAAACAGTTTGAGCAATATTCATTATTTAAAACCTCTTTTGTTTCACCAAAGCTCAAAATACCCAAATCGTTTTAGCACACATACAAAAAAATCACATACTCAGTCCTGTGGGAGCACAGCAAGATCGAGGGAAAAAGAAGGAAAAAAAGAAAGAATTACAAATAACACAGAGACTGAACTATCAAACCAGATTTGTACCACAAATGAGTTGCACAGCAAAGACCCATTAGTATTCTAAAAGCTGGATCCTATGAGCGGGGCCTTATGAAATAACTTCCACAGCCCTTGTACAACCACTTCACACATTACTCAAGACAAACACACAGTAGTGAACTGAGGGGTTTTGGAAGGTGATGTTAGCTCACACGTTTTCACTGAATCCTGTGCAAATACAATGTAATAAAACATAATGGCTCAAACACATGCGGGTGTGAGCTGGTTACCACAGAAGCGTCTCACATGTGTGCATCTAAAAAGTTGCATTTCATGTAACACACACTCACTGTTTTTACTACATGTGAGGTCACTTTACACCATATGTATGCAGGTTGAAAACGCAAAAGAATGCATCCACCTTCAAATGAGCACACTAAAGGTACCAGTTCCACGCAGACATGCTTACAAGGTCTTGATTAATTGATTAAATCCTACTGCTAACAGATGAGGGACCGTGGTTTAACGCTACCCACCCAGTCTCACCCCGTACAAACAGGCAATAACTTCCCATCAACAGTAATGGACCTTGACCAAGCCTCATAAATAATTACTACCAACTGGCCTTGTCTGATCAGCCATCCACAGCCAGTGGCAGCTGTGGATGGATGCAGGGATGGACAAATGGATGGAGCAAGGTCCAGCTATGAGCCACTTGTGAAGATGGTTGATTATCAATTAACCTTTTCCTTCCTCAGAAACTGCTCAATATCAAAGTGTGATAACTTCTATATATAAAATATGCTTAAAAAAACTGGTATGAACTTGGTCTTAATAAAAGCTTGACTTGCAAATTTCATGAGTACTTTTAGCAGAGTCCTCACCTGACATTTACTGAGGACAAAACTACAAAATGGACAGCATTTTTGTTTGAGCTACATAGTCACAATGCATAGATAGACAATGCTAGTTTAAGATCAGAATGTCAAAGTGAATTATTTACACAAGAACCAATAAATCTTTCTGTTATCCCTTGCTTCTAAATGAAGTTACGGCATATTGAGGAACATATGAATTATATATAATGCTAATTACTTAGTATTTTAAGTATTTTAGCTGTAATGAAATTTCTTTCTTTCACCTTCAGACATGCACAAAAATGTTTTGAAACCAAAAGCAAAACAATACCCATAATTTTCCTCAAGTTTCAACTGATAAGCATTTCTGTCATAGCTTCTGTGAAATGCAAACACTAAATACTGTGACATAACCAACAGAACCATTGTTAATGTTAATAGTAACAGCTGTGTTTTTCATACAAATCAAAATTTTTCCTGTGAAAAAGCGTAAAGTAAAGTAAAGTATTACACAGTGGTGAGAACTATTTCAACTACACCTTGTTTCCATCAATAAAAGTACATCTCAACTGTTAAAGTGACTGTGGGGTCAGTCTTTGGAAAGGGAGACAGCTCTAACCCTAAAAACAGTTGGTTAAATTGTGTAGACTAATGCAAAACGCCAACACCAGAAAAGATGTGAAACGAACTCTGTCACACTAAACAGAAAATCCATGCTTATAGTGCACTGTCACCTCCTGTCCCTGTCTCTGGTGTGAGACCTGTTCCGACGACTGGACCTCCGACTCCGGCTGCTGGTCACCCGGCTGCCAGAGGATGAGGACGAAGAAGAGGATGAGGACGAGGACCGGCGACGCTGTTTTCTTTTCCTCCTGCTCCGACTGTCATCCTCACTGTCAGATGAGCGCCGACCCATGCTGCCTGACTGTCAGCTGGCATAACACACAGACAGAAGAGTGAGGTTACTGATGAGCCATCTGACAACCTTCAGCAGCAACTTAATACACAACTAAGCACAGAGTATCGACGAGAACACACAAGACAAATAACCAAAGACACTAGATACACAAAATTCTTTATTATTGTAACTTAACCTCTAGAATAAAGGACCAGAATAAAGGTATGAAAATGGATCTAGCTGGGGAACTAACGGTAGCTAATAAAACGTGCAGTTTAGTTTGTCATTCACATGGAAAACAGTATCACATATATGATTTAAATCACCGCAACAGCTGTAACAACACTGGTTTTGCACATATCACAAATATGAAGTAGTCTAGGTAAATTAAAAATGTGTATTCTGTGGAGAGACTAGCACAGCAGGCTAACTATGCTAACTACACCAGCATTTGGCTGTAGTTCGTGTTTAGTGCGAAGCCTCCTAGTTGCTCGACAGCAAACCCGCCCCACGCTTCAGTCAGCAAACGTTACACGAAAGACAAAAGTGTAGCAAAACGAGAACAATCACCTTGAAATGGAAAAACCGAGCTCCTTGCCTTTAAGTCGTCGTGAAGCACGAACCAAACCATATGCACCCGCTCAGAAGACGCTACTCGTCAAAACAGAAACGTCGATCGAGTTCAGGCAGCAGAGTCGAGCACAGAGCAATCGTCGGCGCGGCTGCTGTCGCACGGTGTCACCGGTTTGAATTAGTTTTTCAGGAACCAGACCAAAATGAAGTTTTTTCCGTTTTAAGTATACTTTAAAACTATTTTTTTTAAATAATACGAACGATCACCGATAAAGTCATAATTCCATTTACAAATTAAAGGGTTCGTCTTTAATCAGTGAGCCTTTAGTTGAGCTCAGTATATTATAGGCTATAGCTAATATTAATATTATTAATTTCTACTACTACAAGAAGGATGTGGAAGATGCTTATTCCTTTACGACCACTTTTGACACTGGCACTCTGTCATGTAGAAGCATGGAGCAGTATTGTTCTTCACTTATTATTTTAAACTTGTAAAAGTTAAACACAGCAGAATATGTTGCACTCTCTGCGCATGTCAAGTGTATGTTTTATATGTCAGTATCCAGTGAATTTAAAAGATTCAAAAGTAATAGGATCGTGATGTTTATTCATGCAGAAACAGCCTGGACTACTTGTTTTTCCTTGTGCTCTGACAATACCTACTCGCAGGCTACAACGAAAATAAGAAAGTGCATGTGTGAGTTGCATCTCGTCAGGGATCATTTGCATGAGGTCATCTACTCCGATAATAAGGTTTTATAACACGCACACAGAGAGCTGCAAGGGCTATCAGAGTATATCCAGACAATTTTTTTTGGCAAATTATTAATTAGGCCTACTTCATGAAATTCAAAAATACACAACGAGACTGAAGGTGGAACCAGCAGCGATGCACCGACTACGTTTTATGAGTGAATGAATCAATAACCTGCATAGGAATGCCTGATAATTTAATGAGGTTTTCTTTGCAAATAGATAAAAGAGGCCGCTTATCTCTATACGATTAGGAATTCATCCCGCATTCTGATGCAGCAGAAATAACAGTAATTAATGCCTAAGGTTCAAGCTGAAACATCGTTAATATTTAATTAGGGGAATTGTTAGAGCTCCTGTGTGGAAATGGGGCTTTATATAGCTTATCAATAAACACGCTTAATTCATCATCAAATTCATACCGACTTGTTCAAAATCCGGCTGTATCCTGTTTCTTGACTTGTTATATGTTGCATCCTCTTCTCACCTAATTGCTCTCTTTCTCTCCTCAGCATTCACTTACCTGCAGCAAGTGAAGGTGAGTGAACGTGTTTATTTATTTTCGCAAATATAGGCGAGCATTTCCACGTTAATTAGTGAGCCCAATGGCAACGCGTTGCAAGAGGCAGTATAATTAAACGTTTTGCTGCTATTTAACATCCTAATGGCTTAAAAAAAATCCCACTGAGAATTAATATTAAGCGATATATTCTCACTAATGATGACAATTTAACATACATAATTGCTGATTAGAAACACAAACCAACGTTAAACCATTCGTCCCGCAGAGTCCCCAAACTTACATGTCAGGCTTATGTCTGTTCTTACATTTTAATACATGCATGTCCTGCATGTGCAGTTTAATACTACTATTACTACTACTACTACTACTACTAATAACAATAATAATAACATGCTAATACATTCGTTTATTATTATCGGAAAATAAAATAGGCTAACTCTACATATCTCTGCAAATCTCTCATCGTATGAACATTTTTTATATTGTGAAAAAAAAAATTCTAGTGACGCTACGTTTTAAAAGAAAAGTAACAAAACGTGAGCACACAAAAGCACCCCGATTACTTTATGGATTCATTTCCCAGGCCTAAAGCCAACTAAATGCAGTTGGGGTTAAAGCCAAATATGTTCACTTGAGCTTCCTCTGAAGCTGCTTGTGTAAGTCGCTGCTGCTCAGCATCCCAGCTGGTCCGCTATTACCTCTTCTCTCTCCGTGTCACCGCCGTGTCTTATTTTTACCCCCCAGATCACAGAGATACAGTGAGGAAGGACTCCTCATCCATGTGCTTCCCACTCTCTTGTCATTTTCAGATTTTTTAAGCCACACCCCTGCAGAGAGAGAGAGAGAGCGAGAGAGAGAGAGAGAGAGAGAGAGAGATCCATGACCATCTCCCGGGTGTTTAAAAACTAACTCAGGACAATAGCAGCGAATGAGCGCTTAATTAAATTAATTAGTCCTTCTTGTCAATCTCGGATTAATGGCCAATAGCGACGGTACTGCTTAATGTTTTTTTACTCCTTTTCTCTCTCTCTCCCGTATCAGTGAAGGGGAAGGGGGGCTCATCCCGGCATCCTGAGGGGAGGTAATTTGCACGGATCAAGGGGGCAAGGCGCCGCAAAGTATAAATACTGTGACTTCAATAGAGGATCACCAGCAGGTTCCCAACTCCGCAACCAAAGGAGGAGGAATTGGCTGAGAAGATAAATCTTTATACATTTTTTACCCTTTCCACAGTTGGCAGCATCGCCTCGTATCATTTTCAAGGGGCTGACTTTAAAACGAGCCACACCATTGATGTCTTAAGCTGTCGTGGAGCAAAGGGAGAGAGTGTGTGAGTGAGTGTGTGTGATTTTTTTTTTTCAAGAGGAGAGAAACCAGTGATGGAAGAGCTCACCGCTTTCGTGTCTAAGTCTTTCGATCAGAAAGTGAAGGAGAAGAAGGAAGTGATAACCTACAGGGAGGTGTTGGAAACCGGGTCGACGCGAGCAGGGAGCAGGGAGTCTTTATCCGCGGAGCCGGGGAGCCGAGAGGAAGCGGCCGTCGTCACCAGGAACGTTGCGCTCTCGCCGGGCAGGGAAACGGACATGCTCGGCCCGGAAAGAATCAGGGACGCCGGGAGCCCAAAACTCATTGACGGTAGGACTGCATGGTGTCTTTACCAGCCGGGTTGTCTAGAGGACTTACAGAGGAGAATTAAAGTCTAGAGAGACATCGAACATCATGCACTGATTTTTAATCACGCGTTCATTTGCGAAACTCTGTTAAAACACCTGAATCTTCATTTCGGCTTATGATTATGATCCCGACGGACAGGCCTGCTGGAGATTTTAGTATTGTCGATGTAACTTAGTGGGCTACAGGATGATATCGCTCTGTAAGCGGAGAAATCATTGCTTTCTGAAAGCATCATGCATTCGTGTTTATGTTAGTTGTTTGCCCTGTGCACCGTCAGAATCGCCCTCCTTATAAGCTACGAAGCCGACATTGGCGATGATAATATTCATTTTAAAAAGATGTTTGCACTTTGGCTGCAGTTTAAAAGTTTCACTTCTTAAATCTAGTGCATAAGAAAAGGCCTGCCCCAGATCTATGACTAACAGTGAGGGCTCCTGAGGCTAAATGACAGTCATTCTTTTAACATGACACGAATTAAGCCCAGTGCGTTGCATTTTGTATATCACAAGTTTCTAAAAGTAACAAAGTGCACTGTGAAGTTTCCAAAAACACTGTAGATTAGTGCACCGCTGGTTGATTAGAAGCCTTGTAACAATGTAGCTACAGATTATTTGTATTCGTTACAAAAGCGGTATTGGTGATCAGTTACCTCATGGATCTTTATTTATCCTTCATGTATAAATACATAACAGCTATATTTCAACCAAAAGAAGACATTTAAACACCTGACATACAGATCGCTGCACATGAACGGTGGAAGTCAAGTCTTTATTTCAGGTATGAAAGCACATCAGGTGCAACAGTACTGTGGATCGCCTAAATACAAATCTGAAGCTCTCACGTTAAAAATATCAGATCGTAACAGAACTGGTTTTCCTCAGTAATTCAGTGTTTTATAAATAATTGCTTAACGAAAAATAATTGCAAAGAAAAAATACATTTAAACTGGAATTTAATAGAAATAATTGCCTTTAATCCATTCACATAATTCCCACTATTTTCCTCACATTTTAAGAACAGTGCTACTGGCCGGTGTGTGTTATGAAACCTGGACAAAATGTGACAGCACAGAGGACAAGATAGCTTAGAGTTGGGTGGCTTGTAAAAAAATGACATCTGTTCGTCATGGGCTGCGTGGTTAAAAGCGGAACTGCGACAAGCATGTATCAGACATCCAACAGTGGGCACTGCGTTGCATATTTATAAGCTGTTAATAATTAAAGAGCTTTATGTAGCTCTACAAAACATCCGAGGTCTGATAGCTCTGTGATATTTGAGGGCTGACAGGGCATGTCTTTTTTTTTTTCCTTTTAGCATCACTAAGTGTCTATGATCAAGGCTTGAATTCAATATGTGTAGGTTGATTAAAAAAATCTCTCTTTTGTGTTGGCTGCTTGTTTCTAATAGGTAGAGTCGCTTGCGTGGTGTGCACTATGCACAGAGACTGCACACCTAGTTTGTTCATTTCCAAGACTAAGCTGAACCAAAGCGACGTAAGATTTGTGATGTGCGTGCAAATGTAGCCTATTTTTAAAAGTAAAAACGTATGAAAAGATTTCATAAGTGTGTGGCTGTGGAGGCCAATGATCACCAGACATTGGAGGTCACAGTGCAGCTGCGTGGTGCTGACGTTTCTCCCTCTTTTCATCTCCAAACCCAGGGACCACGGATGTCAAAGAAAGGAAAGAGGACTCGAAGCCCATTGAGGACGAGACACAGACTAAAATCAAACAGAGGCGAAGTCGGACTAACTTCACATTAGAGCAGCTCAACGAGCTGGAGCGACTCTTCGATGAGACCCACTATCCGGACGCCTTCATGCGGGAGGAGCTTAGCCAGCGGCTGGGACTGTCAGAGGCCCGAGTACAGGTAGGAAGAGGCAGCTCGACTGTAAAACAAATATGCTGGTGTAATAATGATAATTATCCTAATGACAGAGGCAGCGTTGAAGATCAGTATGAGAGACGAAGTGACTCTTGTGAAAATGAAGACTACAAAATAAAATTCCCCATACTCTGAAATATAATGAATAATTAATTGTCATTCTTGTAACATTTTCGTCGTCGTGACAGTGACATTAAAGAAGACCAATACTTAATACCTTAACAATATAACAACAACGACAACAATAGTCATACTAATAATAATACAAATAATAAAGACGTATTATATATAATATATATAATGAGAAAATGAGGAAATAAAAAGAAATATTACTCCCAAATTCATTTCCTTTTTCCAGAAGACATTTTAATCATATTATTACTGATTTTTTAAAATTAAGATAAGCTTAGTATCCCACATAAATAAAATATGCATAATGTCTGACGATGACATTTGTTTTATTAATGCTGTTTATGTAGAACATAAATGTACACACACATCTTCCTAGACCACAGTTGGCCTGAATGTGTGAATCGAGGTGTTTCAATAAGTTTCAATAAGTTGATCGAGGTTTTTTAAGCAGGAGGAAGCAGGAGCTTACCATCAAGATAGTTTTGTTCGTGTTTTTTTGATGATCTTACTTTCTTTTCAGCATGTTTTGATAATTTAATTTGTGTTGATTGTCTCATTCGGGCCCTGCTTGTATCACGAGAGTCGTTTTAATCTTTATTGTCTAAATCAACCGAAACAAATAAGCCCACAAATATTTGCCTTCGGTTTCTTACCGGAGGCCCCCGCGTGTCAGAGCTGCTGTAGTACTTCGTGGGGAAACGCCATCTGCGCGGAAACCCAGTAAGGGCTTCAGTCAGTGAGGAGCGGGTGGGGTGGGGTGGTTGGGGGGCTCAGACATGTCTTGTGTAACGGGAGCGGGGGGGGGGGGAAA
>JAUMHL010000005.1:18776911-18818474 GCA_032362345.1 Sandelia bainsii
CCCCCGCCCCCACACACCCACCGAAAAATCCCCAAAAATAGTTAAAGCCAGCTTTTTGCTGGGCTCTCCAGGCCTGAACTGGAATCTCACCAATAAGGCGTATTGTGTCCCGAACAAGGGACACAGCTCGGGGATTTGCATAAATTATGTATTATTTTCTACCAAAATCAAGACCAGCTCTCTCCTTCTCTCTCTCTCTCTCTATTTTCTCTCTATTAGTGCATTATATGTTTTTTATTTATTTTTACCAGTTGCATGCAGAGGCCACGCATTTGTTGTGATTCTTTTTGAAATTCCTCCCCAGTCGATATGAGCAGAGCATTTGCTTTCATTATCGCAATAAATTAAACCCGATGCATGCACAAAAGCACTTCCGATTGACGTACACTGTGGTCAATAAATGAAGCCAGCTGACAGAGAAATCAATATGATATTTCAATCATGCTTTCACTCTCTGTGTGTGTGTATGTGTGTATGTATGGACTTAATGTAAGGGGAATTGCAGACTGACATGTTGTATTGTGAGCTAATGTAGCCCGAGTTTTGTCTGGGAGATTCAAAGCAGATTATCATGGTAATAAATCGTTTAATCTGTGTTCCAAGGCGTTTCTCTGAAATTGACGCTTGTCGATTTTTAACAGAAGGAAAAGAGAAGTGAGCTTTCTTTGAAGCGTCGAGTTTTTTCTTCTTCTTTTTTTTTTGTGCAAGTACGTTTAATGGCGGTGATTAGACAACACTGCGAGGCATTTAAGCGTTTCTCTGACATGGATTTTCTGCAGATAAGGGTAATTAATTTCAGCGGTCATTTAATGAGAGCGAGATGGAAAGAGAAAGAGGGAGATGCTCTCAGATCGCGCTCAGCTCTGATGTCCAAAACCATAATAGCATTGCTGCTATTCGATATCTAAGTCCATTCAACTCTTCGGGGACACTAATCTATAGAAAGATGAAACCAACGCCGACAAGGTTATTTATTATAGTCCAATAGTCCTGCACATTCTCAACAAGGCTGTTTCTGTTGTCCTAATAAGATTTTAATGCCCCCCTTTTCGTAGATTTACTACGTGCCCTTTTCGCTCCACTGTCTCTCTCTTCTCTGTACTCCAACCCCCCACTCTCTCTTGTTGTAGACTAAATGTAATAATTAAAATCTGGGGTTAAGCAGTGTCATTAATATTTCAGTGCTCCTCGGGGATATTGTTTTTCTGCGGTTGTTGTCACTTTGTGAGGAATTACACATGGCCTCACAAGCAGCTGCCAATCAGTGGGTCTCTAATTAATTTCTCTCCCTGCAGGTTTGGTTCCAGAACAGAAGAGCCAAATGCAGGAAACAGGAGAACCAGTTACATAAAGGTACTTTTATCCTGCATGCTCACACTAAGACAAGACGCTTTATTTCTATTTTGCTCCATTTTCTTCCAAGGCACCTACAAGCTCAAATGCAAGCAACACTTTTCATCTTTACGCACTGTTGCTGTTTGGGTGGTGGTTTAATTTCCACTTAATCATGCCATCAAAAATCACTGTGATTTCTTTAGTCAGTGTTTACGCTGGACGTTATTAAAGTTTACGCCGCCAATCAGCTTACTGCTCGTTATTCAGCCCCACAGTTTACTCTTTGTGGTTTTGAATATTCTCCTCACAATTAGGCTATCATCTGTTTTTTTTTTTTTTTTTTGCAGGAGTGCTGATTGGAGCAGCGAATCAGTTTGAAGCTTGTCGTGTAGCGCCATATGTCAACGTGGGGGCTTTACGGATGCCATTCCAACAGGCAAGTTGCTTTGAAGCGTCTAGTCTTAAAACCAAACCGATCCCCGGACTGCTGTCTTGGCACAGTGTCTGCCCAAGTGCTATGCAGAGACTCCAGTTCCAACGTAGGGGGTAACTAAACTCTTATTACCACACTGACAAAAACACTGTGCCAACAACACGAGGCCTGTACAGCCTAATTGGAAAACTCCCTCTATTGTTTCATGGACCATTTATATGCCTATTTTATTGGAGCATGCAAACATATTAGTAGGCCAGTTCTACAATGTGTGAGGCAGATAGTTGGGCTGTGCCAGGAGTTCCTAAATGTTTCTCTTTTTCACTATTCCCAAATGAAAATGAGGCTATAGACCTCACATTATATAGTTTAATATTTTGTCCTATGTGGAGACATCATTAGAATTGACTTATTTTGGACATAATGAACTTAGTTTTCACCTGCACAGTATGTGTGGGACACCATGGTGGACATATTTATATATGATAATATAGAAACTGTGTATATTATGTATTTTGCATTTAATTTCAGTTAAGACCAGTTCTCACTTTGAGCACCACTGGGTTTATAATATTACATAGTAAAAGGCCTAGGACTCCTCAGGGTTTGAACTGCGATTAGATGTCATGCTATTGATGTACAAACAAAAACTCAAATTTGGCCTTTGATATCCTAGAGCTGCGGTGTCATAGTGATATTTCTCAAAGACACTTCTGCAAAAAAGTTGGTGGATTGAACCCTGAACTCCAGCTGTTGGCCACTTTAACCACTAACTATCATCATGCCTCCTCATAGGAGTTCTCAGCTCACAGCTGAACCACATGTACAACAGTCACACTAGTGAAATGTCCCTTCAGACAACACACTGCAAAGTTAACGCATGTTCTCCCCCTTCTCTCCCCATCCGTGCGTCCCGTCCCGTAGGATAGTCATTGCAACGTGCCGCCCTTCTCCTTTCAGGTGCAGGCGCAGCTACAGCTGGACAGCGCCGTGGCCCACGCGCAGCACCACCTGCACTCTCACCTGGCGGCGCACGCGCCCTACATGATGTTCCCCGCGCCGCCGTTCGGGCTTCCGCTGGCGACGCTCGCGGCCGAGTCTGCCTCCGCCGCCTCGGTTGTGGCCGCCGCCGCCGCCGCCAAGAACACCAGCAAGAACTCCAGCATCGCCGACCTGAGACTGAAGGCCAAAAAGCACACGGCCGCTCTGGGACTGTGACGCCAGGGAGACACGAGGACGCGAGGCGTGCACACACTCTCTGGCACTTCCTCGCTACAGACAGACACTGATCATAAACTCCAAGGACAAAATGAGAAAAAGAATATCCATGGACGATATTTATGTTTTCTTTTTAAATGAAGGACGACGAGTATAACTATAAAATATAGGCTATTTATGAGATACAGAAAAGACAATTAAAAAAAGACTGAGACTTGATAGCCTACACCTTTTTGGACGCCAAAATAAAGTGGCGGTGGGATGGATAGCGAAGCTACGCAGGGTCTTTCTCTGCAGCCACTGAGGGAAGCGGCGGGACACCCCGAGGAGGAGGAGGAGGAGGATGATGCAGCTGGGACGGTCTATACTTTGTCAAACAAGGCGAACCATCCTGCACTTGTTTTGTATTAATAGGCTATTATAATGTTATTGTTATGGTTTCATTTTGAACTTATATAGAGGCTGGCCTCAGTATATTTCAAAAAAAGTACTTTCTCTGTGAAAGGACAGAGCGGGAACAGAAACAACGAAAAAGACAATATACCAAGTGTTTCTCCTTCTTCTGTTTCTTGTCCAGATTGAAAACGCCTCAGCAGTGTTTGCATGAGTTTGTCTTCACGGATGACGTGATGTGAGCCATCTCTCCCTCTCCCCCCCCTCCCGCCCTCTCTCTTGTCTCCCTCTCTCCTCTCCTTTCTGAGGAAGGGCAACTCTCACTTGAATGTTTGGCCTATTTGACCTTGTTGGGACCTCCTCTGGTGATGGTGAAGGTAGGCAACATAGCCTGCCAGAAATGTGAGATTATAATATATGTGTAGGTTATGCTGAACTTTTTTGTCAGAATAACCCAAATATAGTGTCCATATTTACAAGGTGGTGATTTATCACCTTTTGAAGGAGAACATTATGTCATCAATGCCATCTTTACCACCGTGAACAAAACAAGACTGTATGCGAACCGGTACGGACACGTGTAAAATATGTTTATACACAAGAAACATGCATTATTTTTATTATTTAGTGGCTTTATGAATGCCTTGTGGGGAATTTGTTCATTTTGTATTTCCTTTATTTCAGTGTATTAAAAAAATCATGTGCTTTCTGTATGTAATTTTGATGTTTTTATAACAGTGAAAGTGAACTTACCTGAGGCACGGGTTTCTAAAAAAAAGAATACTCATTCAATTGTTTGAACTTTTTTCCATCACATGTGAAACGTGGAACCACCCAAACAGAAATGTTTTTCGTTTCTATAATAAATTAGCAAAAGTTTCTTTAACGAGTTGACGTTATTTTTACATTCGAATTTTGCCCAAATAAGCGGCAGTATTATTATTATTATTATTATTATTATTATTATCTGTTTTCTTTCTGTCACAAGATAGAAAAACAGTCAGAAAAGGGAGAAAGGAGAAGGAGCCGGTCACTGACTCAAACAAGTTTTGCAGCACAGTAATTTTCTTTACTTGAAACGTTATTCTAGTGATTATCCTGTTGGACCCATGAGTCAACCCCAACGGCCTAATAATGATTTAAAATAAAGATGTGTTTTTAATTTAATTAGAGCCACTGTTTGTTTGTCCGTGTCAGCGTGTAGGCTACATAATATTCTAAATGCCTAGAATATAATGTCGTAGCCTCAATCAATAATGCTTTTAAGAAACTGTATTATTTTTCCTTCACACTGGCAGAAATGATGATTAAAATAGTTGTCAAACATTTTGACATGAAGTAGGTTAATAGTATTCAGTATAAGTAATTCTAGTTGTAAACGTCTCCGCTTGGCCTCCTGCCCAGCTTCACCAAATGCAAATGTTGCCTGTTTATGTGTCATGGCCCAAAGATGAATACATGCTTGAAAACATATAGGCGACTCTCGAAGTAAAACAAAGCCAAGGTCTTCGAAAAAGCAGATTTATTAACGACCGCTTCGCTTAACTCACAAATTTGCCTGATTCATTTCCTGACATCTTAACCGCCTCTTATTGAACATTTAATAAACACCTGACACTGGAGCCTATAATTGGAGGAATCCAGCTCGCATTACCCTAACGGTATTTCCACACAAAACACAATGTCGTTAGCTATTAATTAATACTGATCTCACAGAGCCTGCACTATAGTCTGGAGTGTTTGTGTATCCCGCCGTTTGGGGCAGGATTTAGACGCCAAAACTATTGAATTATTGATTCTGAGCCTCGCCAGTAATGGAGGAGACGGAACTGGGAAACTGCTGAGCCGGGAGCGCGCACCGCTGCCCCGCTATGGAACAGAAACACACCGAGTCTGGGGGCGCGCCTGTCCTGGAAGATTTTAGTGTAGTGTGTAACCAGTCGTGCTCCTACATGCAGCGAGCACTGAGTGAGGTCAGGTTCTGTAGAGTGGTTATACCACATTAACTACATCATTCAGACATCATTTGCTACAGTTTTTGTCATACAGAAAGTTGGGCCTAATGCATCTAATTTTGTTTCAAAGCATGAAAAAAACCCCGTGGAATAAAAAAACTGCCATTGAAAGGTTAAGAAAAAACAATATAGTGACATGAGATTTGAAAAGGCTATAAACTACAAGTGTCACTCTACTCAGTGCACCCAAAGGACATTCCTCCAGTTTAATGAAAAATACAGCAGCAGCTTTATGAAGGGATAATTAATTTCTGAATTATATTTAACATCACTTGAAGGACTTATCAACTTGAATGGAGTGTGGTGCATTCATACTGTCTCCTGCAGTCTCCACAACAGATTATTAAGCATTTTACTGCTTTCACTTCCCCACCATTAAAGTCCAAAGTCAAGGTCCAGTAGCAGCAGCATGTCCTGAGGTTTGCTGAAGTGGAGGGCCTCTGCTCTGAGGGGCCCAGGAGACAATGAGACGGGGACACACAAGTGTTCTCCTGATTAGACATGGAGACGACCAGCGCTCTCACTCTCCTCTCAACACACTCTTAACACACACACCCCCACGCAGCCAGCCGGGAGCCAGCCACGCAGGCTCTCTCTGGCTTCTCCTCGCTGTCTGTCCTGCTCGCTCGCTCCCTGCTTTCCTCCGGTCTCTCCCTCCTCGCTCAACTTTGTCCACACTCTCACTTTCTCTCTTTCTATTGCAACAGATTATTTTACACTGAGTTGGAGGAGTCAAGAGTGGGCCAATTAGATTCAAGTTCATCAAATGAATGAAAACAAAACTGGACATGTATAACTCCGACTGCAAGTAAGCAAACACACACACCTACACACTCACACAGATCATCATAGGCTGGTGAGTCAGAACAGCACTCCACACCATGGAATCCTTCATATCAACTGGTGATGTCTTGTTGCTATATTTACCCTACTACAACCCCAGAGACAAATACACTAGTCTCTCATTTCCCGCACTTGGCCCTTTATCAAATTAGGGCATGTTAAACAATCACACAGAGTAGTTTTTACTGACAGCTCAGGCAATTTTTGCATCTGAAAGGTTGTGTCTAAATGCGATCATATACCCAGTTTGTAGTCATGCTTGTGTGTGTATGAATTTATGTGAGAAAGTATGTGAGAGAGCTACCTTCTCTCTTCTTTTCTCTCTAAGGGCTTGCCTTTGTTGCATGTTAGGAGTGCTCAAAGAGCAGGGCGCACACCGCACCGCACCAAAGACAACAGCCATCAGGAGCAACAGCAGATAAAAGACCAACTTCAAAGACATCAAATGGAGCGAAAGTGAAAAAGAAACCTGCTGAAAACTCCTTCCAATAGCACTCAGGCCAGCAATTAGGACATCGTATCACTCCCTGTTATCACATGCATGCACCATATAGGCCTGGGTGGCTAACCACAGCGCTTGGTGTGGGTTGCAGTCAGAAGAGAATGCAACATTCATAGAGCTCAACTGTAACACTGTATTTAATTTCACTGTAGGATGAAAAGTGGGTGTTCACACAGATTTGACCCCTGCTACGACCAGGGAGGCTTAGCCGTGGTGATTACAGACATAGAAAAACAACAGTCTCTATCTCCAGCTCCTGCTATTCAGCAGCGAAGTAGAACAAAACAAAACAGAGGTCAGAACAAAACAAGAAGTCTAATTGTTTCACTCTTTCCTGTTTAGGTGCCCCAGGGCAATCTACACATTTTTATGTACTGGGTGCATTTTATTTGTTATTAATTCATTTCCAGTTGCAGCTTGTTTGCAGATTAGGGAGATAATGTATAACTCCCTGCCCTGGGAAGAAGACATAACAAGGGTGTACATGTTGAAACCTGTGGGTTTTAGTTGCTCTGAGGGGATTTTATTGTTTCCATTGAAAAAAGGTGACATTTGGTGTATTGTGGATGCAAAGGGGGTGAGTTTATGTGCATCTTTGTGTGTATGGCTTTGCATTGTGGACGCTAATAGAAAACGTGTGAGAACAAAATGTAATACTGAGGCAGAGAGAGAGAGAAGAGAGAGAGAGAGAAGTGAGGGGCACACAGTAAATGTTAAACATTTGGCCCATGCTGCTCTGTATTTACAAGCTGGTAAGATCCAATCATCTGTGTGTGAGTATAATCGAGTACTTGCTTTTCCATCATCAGATGTTTGTACACAGACTCTTAAATTACAAAAAGCCTTTTGGAAACAGGGCTAACTCATCTCATATTGATTGTATTCACGCTGTCTGAAGTTTACAAAATGTCATTTTAAAATGTCATGAATGTCATGACAAAAAAGCCGACAAATCACCCAATATTTGTATCAGGATGCTCAACCCTCTTTTTAATGTGGGTAAATCCGGGGAGGTCCAAGATCATTCATTCTGGGGCTAAACGCTTTTTCAACATTTTGTCCAGGGAACCATTTATGACCATTTATATATCTGTCAACCACATTCGAAAGCTCTCTGAACTGGTGACAGACGTGTGCGGTCAAGGCAAAGTTTAGATGTGATGGAAAATAGCCCCTGGTTTTCAGTATAAGCATCAATCACCTGTGTACTGTAAATGTTATATTCATAAAGCTGTTAGTTGTTTTCACATAGTCATAAATCTAAGTATGTGCAGTACAAAAATCAATATATCTTACTGATGTTAGAAAACATACAACTCTATGATGGATATGCTGGTTGCAATTTACTTACAGTCTTTCATTCAGTAGTCACATACAAACAGATCATAACTTTAGGAGAAATGCATTTGCATTGTGATTAAGACCTAAGGAATCTGTAAACATTAGTGATATGTTATATTTATTATATGAAATTGCCTTGAGGTATTGGCAAATGTGTTAAAAGGCAAAGTTTATTATGTGGAGCATCCAAAGAAACTGAAACATGATGATCTAAAGATGATTCATGTTTAAGATTTGGACCCTTTACACTTATTTAAACTGTAAACTATTTTGTAGTACACAGCTGACAACTGAGTTACATATGGTGCGAATAAACCTCATTAGATTCATTAGGAACAGGCAATAAATATCTATCAAGAATATTTTTCATCTGCATCAACATGTAATCAGCCAATGTTGCATGTCACCCCCATCTCTACTGTCACTTTGTGAAAAAGTCAGAAACCACCCCCTAAAAATTAAACTTTAACATTTAAAATAAGCAATACAGTAAACAACAAGAAAACCAGAAAACTAATGACAGAGAGGTGATCATCTGCTACTCTCATTGCTATGTTTATTGCAATCTGATACTGCAATCTGAAAAATACACCAGTACAAGTCAAATGCAGGCATAGAAAATGAAACCCAAGTGTTTAAGGACTGTTAGCAACATATCCTTAAAGTATTAAAAGGAAGAATACTGACAATGCAATAAAATTATTCTATTCAGAATTGTATTATCTGATTGTTATTACTGATGCATTCATGTCAAAATTGCATTATATTGTTGTTGTTGGTTTCAGTGGAGATAATCTGAACTATGCTATACAGTACTGTAATTCAAGGTAGGTAAAATAGTACATCATATTTTTTAAACTGATCATACATTTTATTTGGAAAACCCGTGTTTGTAAATTAACTAGATTAAAGATTCAAGAATCAAATAACTTTCTTAATCTTATTAATAAAGAAAATGAATAAAATAAATAAAATAACTGTATTGACATAAAATGTACAGTATGTCCCTCTGATTTGTAGTGGAGTAGAAGTATAAAGTAGCTTGAAATTGAAATACAAAAGTATTTTTTATAAATACTTAAGCAAAATTGTCACAGTGACGTATTCCACGTCTTCTTCTCAACTACATAATTTAAATATTAAATGCCTTATGCTCTATATTTCTGTTAATTTCAGAAATCATTATTACATAGGACGTGTCATTACGTAAACACTTACTGCATCCTTCTTTTATTTTACTGTTAATGCATTAGCCATGAAAATGAAAGTTTACCTATCGTAAGTATCCTCTTGTATATTAATAAGTCTTTGAGGCAGTAGAATACGGGGGCACGAGGTCAAGTGCTTCAGAAGTAATAGAATTTAAAGCAGGTAAGTGCCTGTCATACAGGGTGTCTTAGTCAGATGTTTTCATTGATCCTGCCACTTGTGTCCTTTCATTGCTACAGCAGTATTGACAGCTGTATTGCTATGGTAATTTACTCCACAAGTGCATCTAAGTAGCTGTCCCCATGCTAGAAGATAGATACATACTATACAGAAACACACACACACACACACATACACACACGTGCACATGCTGTATTATAGGCTAATAAGATGAGCATGAAAGGTAATGCATAATGGTGGGGGACCATGTCAAGTTTAACTGGGAGCAGTAGGTTGAGTGGACTGTGTGAGTCACTGGTGGGAAGACTGCATCTTGTTTCAATGCAGGCTAATGTAAATTGATGTCACAAGCTGAGAGAAGGGCAGACAAAATGTGAAGAGCTGACTGAGCTGCATTATGGGGCCAAAGAGGCATCGGAGGAGGCAGGACCTCATAGTGGTGCGATGTTCTATTGGATTACAGTGTTGGCTCAACAATCTGCCAACGTCTAATTAAATAGGCCTGCATTAGCTTCCTGCACAGTGGGGGGTGTGAGAGAAGGACACTATCTCATTCTGAAATGGGATGTAAAAATAGATCTCGCAAGTTAGCCCTCACTCATGCTCCCTCCCTCCAGTGATATTGCTACTTCTCAGTGTGTGACAGTCTCTCTCTGTGTCTCTCCGAGTTTCTCACACTCTTATTTTTCAGACTCTTTATATCATTCCTCATGTAAACTAAACAAAGAAACTGACTGTTAGAATTTGTCAATTTAAGGCGTGTTTATTTAGTGGTTTCCTCGATGACTAGACAGCCTGCAAAGCAGACAGTGGAAAAATGGGAAACTGCTGTGCTTCTACATGAATTGGAGCTTTAAAATCTTAACACCAGAAACACTAGATTTTAGTTTGTGCGGAGCACAAAACCTTTCCTCCCTTTTTGTTTTGCAGTGGAAAAAAATTCAAGGAAGTGACACACGGATTGAGAATGAATATCGCACGGATCCTAAAATAGCTGACACTTGCTGTGGCAGATAACTGTTAGTGTTATGAAGAGGAAGGAAGCAAGCTGATTGACAACAACTATATCTCTCAACCAGCAGAGATATTCTTGATTTAGCATTGTGACCTGAATCCTTTCGGATATTTAACTGACTGACTGACACTGAATTTGAACTTCAGTGGTCTAAACTGAAAGAAAAGGCAGAGCTGGAATGACAAGGGCAGTCATGTAAGCAGAACAGACAGAGGAGAGTATGCTGGCGGAGGTGGATCGAGGTGCCAAAGACATGAGTGTGCCAAAGAGGAAGCACTTTGTTGAGCTAAAGTATTTTTGAGAGACTGCCTCTTATCTTAATGATGACAAAGACCCTTTTAAAAGGTCACATGTAACACACTGTGGGCTGGAAGTGCTCTTGCAGGGCCACCTGAGAGGAGCTATGAACAGGAGCTGGTTTAAGTGAATCCATGGCAGCAAATTTTGACCTCACAGGGTTCGTGACAGCAAATTCTATAACTCACAAAAGTTCATGTATCTCCATGTGAATATATCTTTGGGAGGGAATACTGATACCACTGTCATGTCTGTACTATAAATATAAGGCTAGTGCCAGCAGTTGGTTAGCTTAGCTTATTGCACTGGAAATAAGTAAACAGGTACAGGTACTCACTTAATATGTTATATTTTGTTCAGTTAAGCTGTACAATAATGAAAGTTGGAGGTTGCTAACAAGTGTATTTTGTTACTTTTAGATCCAGTCTAGCTGTTTCCACCTGTTTCTCGTGTGCAAAGCTCAGCTAACTGAGTGTTGAGAGTGGTGCTCTTATACTCTTTTGTCCGCCACTAAGCGTATTTCCACACATGCCAAACTACTGCTTTAAGCAAACGCCCGTAGCCCTGGTTGGCATGAGAAACTGCTTAAGAAACAGCAAGACAAATGACCAAAAAATATTTAGTTAAGAAAAAAATCTCTCGATTTTAGTTGATCCATTTTGCCAAATTATTGAGCTATTTTGCCAGAGTTGCTATGGTTACGCATGAAATATTGAAATAATAACAAGAGATTATCTCAAAGAGAGTCTTTCCATCATGTAGACATAATTTTAGTGATAAACATTGAAAAAGAAATTACAACTGTTTGCAGTTGTGAAAAGTAAACAATCCTAGATATAAGTTTAATAGCCGGTTGTTTCAGTAATATGTAATATAGAAGATTTTTGCGTCCACTGCCTAAGCATGCTTCTTAAGTCACATATCATTTTATGAGAGCAGCACTCAGTTGGGATTCCATGAGCTGTTTTGGATAGATACACAGCTGTTTCCTAGATATTAAAGACAGTACTAATAAACAATATTACATATATTGGTCTATATGTAGCAGAAGGTTACAAGGAAAAAGATGAGCAGTATTATATTCTGGGCCTGCAGAGCACAGAATATATAGACATGCACCACTAATAAAAGCATTACTATAATCTTTTTTGCAATAACCTGGTTTGAACCTTGTTTAAAATGCTATATGTACAAAATGGAAATTTTATTAGACAAAGAGTATACTGTGATTGTGTTTCTGCTGAGCCTTGCATCTGCACGAAAAAGCATTCACAGAACCCTTTTCAGCATTTTTCACTCATACAAGGCTTTACAAGGTATAATTGTGAGCTTTGTGCTGCTGCTAACGTCAACAGTTCCTCATATTAGTCACATTTATTTACTTTATTCCCTAAAAGCCATTTTTCTTTTGTGAGTTGTTGGATAAATATAGCACTGCCTCTCTGAGAGTGGCTTTAGAAGCTTGCAATGGAGCAAATGTAATGTATCTTTATACTGTTTCCTTTGGGTGATATTTACAATCCCAACACTCATATCACAGTGATTTTCCCTAAATACTATTAGAAATAATTTAGAGAAACAGCAACATGCTGGAGTAACTGAACTTCTCATAAATGCTCACTCAATTGGCTCTATGAGAAAAATGTGACATGAAAACCTGAGCTGAGAGCCTGTAGACCACAGAGAGACAGTGTAGTGTGGTCTGGAGGGGGTGTACGGGCACAGAAGAGACTCGAACGCTGTAAGAACACATCCCTCTGGCACCATTATATAAGCATACATATGGGACAGTAAAAATGGAAGACGACACTTTAAATGACATTATTATAAAATGCAATACTCCTGGAATGATCCCTTATTAAATTAGGCCCTATGATCCAAGATGAATTTCCCGCTTCCCTAATCCATCAAGAGGGGAATATTAAAAGATAGGCCTCAACTGGCATTAGAAGCTCACTTCGTCTTGACTTTCATTATTCTGCATTAGGGTGCTGCTGGGGGAGAGCCTCTTAATGAGAATTACAATGATTCACTGGCCCCGGCCCCACTTCTGACAAGTCAAATATTAACTCCTCAGTCACAGCTGTCGGAATTAAAATACTTTGTAGCCGCGGACGTGCTAAATTAAATTGGCCTTTTATGTTCCTTACATGGCTGACCCCCATGGGGCTCCACCGCCTCAGTCCCCACAGACCGTATATATGTAGTAGTGCAAGCAGCACACACAGACATGCTCACACAACAACAAACATTTCTGTCCCCTGTGTGTCATTCTGTCATCTTCTCTCACTATCGCTCTATTCTCCCCATTTTCCTTCATTCTGTGTTTCTCACCAGAGGCTGTATCCTTGGCCGACATCTTCTCTGCGCTGTTTGTTTGATAGCCAATGTCAGTTACTGTTGCCTACTGTCTGTGTTTCACTATAGTTTCTCTCTATTACCAGGGCCACAGACGCATAAAGGCTCGTCACCTGTTGCTTGCCCTTCATGTTCAACAGCCAAAGAGATTAACATAACAGAGCAGCCTTTTTAAAGAGCAGGGAACTTTGTTCTAATGTGATTATGGTTTAGTATGCAGGCAACAAATCAAATTTATATTGACCTTTAAAAGTTTTATTTCAGTTAATTTGCACTCACTTAAGCAGAGGGCTAGGGCTCGCAGACCTGCGCTCCAATCTGCCTTCCAAATTCCTCTGTGTAGGCACCAAGGCTTGCTGGGCGGTTCCTCTGCCCGCCTGCTTGCTTGCTAGCTCACTCTGGCCCCAAGGTCATGTGCGCTGACGGTAAGAGTGGGGAGGTTTTCTGCCTTTTGCCTGCCTCTTTCCCCAGCAGCATTTCTGCTCTGCTCTGGCTGCCAGCAGAGCTCTGAATGCTTCTCCCGGTCTGTTTGAGCTCCTTACAAACAAACGATCGATTTCACAGGGAGAGAAAGAGAGGAGGGAGAGGGAAAATATAACTGCCAGTGACCCTGCAGTCTGCAAATGTTACACTTGAAATCGCTGGATTTTAAAAAAACAATGCATATATGCCCCGGGACATGTCACCTCTCCCCTTTCAAAAGTCAGCTGAATGAATAAAGAAATGGATGGAGCTGATAAAGAAAATAAAAAAATGGCCAAATGGAAGAGAGTGGAGGATTAATTCAGTGGGCAGATGGGTCTTGGGGTCAATTTGAGCTATTCTGATCCACTGAATTAAAACCAGAGCTTCAACCAAGCCCCAAACAAGTCACCTTTGGCCCTCACGACAGACATAATACTGATACTCTATATTCATTCACTTCCCCTGCACGCTTTGTTTAGACTAAAACCACTTTTCCTTTTCCTGTTGTGGCCTTACTTTAAAACTCTGCACCTTAGGTCAAATGATTAGCATGGGGGAGTATATGATAAACTGTAATAGACAGCTTGCTGGCTATCTGTAGTTCTACAGTGGAAGTGCTTTGTACTACTTCGTAACACTTTAAATAACTGTTACCTTATAAATAAAATATTTCAGGACATGACACAGGCTTATCATTAAAGTTAATAATTATCACCCCAAATTGTATAAATTCTTGTTGAAAGCATGTTTATTTTAGCATTGAGTTTCCTGCTGCCTTAGGGGAAATGTAATGCCTAGTTTGTAAGCTATTAGAATCAAAAACTTTACTTAATGTAAGATTGAATATTGAACATTTTCATGGTTTTCATTATCTAGGTATAATTACTGTAGCTTCAAGTGTGGCATTCACATGTTGAGAACAAAAGTAAGCAGAGGGTTGTATTAAAATCATCCAACTCAATGTTTCCTGAGGGGATGTGCATAAATGGCTCCATTACTGTACTTAGAGGCTTCAGTGGGGAGTGATTTAGACGACACCCCTGAAGTGGACCATCAGTCACTCTTTTGGAGTTAAATAAGCCCTGCGAAGGACTGTTATCCTTACTGGCTTAAGCCCCCATTAATCAGTCCACTTCACCTGTCAATACAGACACTGGTTTCCAATCAAACAACCATTACTGCAGAGTGCATCCCAGTAAAGGAGATCTTTGTTTCTTATTGAGTTAATAATGCAGCGTACACACACTGCTCTCATCAGACTGGCACCGGCAGTGTATATTTCTCTCCTCATGCGTGGAGGAGTGTAGAGGTCAGGCTCAACGCACAGTGTGACTTGGAATGCGGAGGAGGCGTAGGATGAAACAATGTAATGAAATTGCTTTGGAATTACAACCATGTGGAGACAGATCATTGTTTGAGATTGTCCTTTGAAGGTGTACCATTGATCTATGCAAATTGATAGCCAATGAAAATAATCTGCTCACTGTGAGTGTCATTATCGTTAAAGCTATGATTTATGCTAACAGTGTCAGTAGTGAATAAGGCAGTGTGAAGAGGGATTGAGCTGAAGGGGTGTGATGGACTGGTGTGTCAACCGCAGCCTGAGTTGGAGGATATCGCTCTGAGCAGGTGGGAGTGAACGACCCTCTGACAGCCCTTTTCAAAATGACAAAAATCCATCCAGCTGTATTGATCAGTTATTCTTCTGTCTTTCAACGGGCATCTTCAGACCCTCCTTTCCTCTCTTCTTCCTTCTGCTGTGACACCTGCCCCTCCCAACCTGCCCAGCCGCTCCCTATTGATCCTTGTTGGTGATTGGTTGAGCTGTAATTTGAGATGGACATTGATGGATGAGTGCAAACTGTTTTTCTTTCTCTCTCTTCCTGTCCGCTCGGGGGTGATGAAGTCATAAAGCAAGTGACAGAGCTAGAGAAGGGCCAATTGCAATGGAGTGCTGGCCTGAGTAACCTTTAGAGTCACTGCAGGGTATTTCCCGGTCTGTCGCACATGCCCACTGGGTCCTCAGTGGTCACTGGACTCATAAATGCTTCCATACAGGTAGCTAGAGTGAACTGACAAAGACAAGAGATGCTCTACATCAGTATCACCTTGCAGAATGTAAAACACTATTGTTCTGATAATTTTTCTTGGTATACCAACAAAGACAAACTCAATATTGCACAAAACCTATAGAATGTGAAAATCAATCCATTAAAATGTTTTCCTTTTTATACATCCAATACCACGAAAAGATAATAGTCTTTGTAAATAAATAATGATTAAGGAATTGTTAGACACAACAAGTATGGTCAAACATTTGGTCAAAGTAATTACAATCAGTTTTTCTTTATCATTAACATGGTGCTGTTAACCTACGGAGAATTATTAGCTACACTATTTCTTCACTATTGTTTCAGTCCTCCTCAGCTTTACTGACCTTTATAGGAGGTTTCTGCTCATTATTTAACTGCTCAGCTGCAAACATTATTGTTTTACTTCTCCGCCACTGTCTTTTGGTGTTTGAACATGGTGGATCACTTAGCAGCTAAGGAACCCAATAGAAAGCTGACATGCAGCATGAACATATTTTTCCCAGTCAAGCAATGACTGGATCCAAACCTACCCTCAATGTATTAATTGGGGGTAGGTTTTAGTTAGTTTAGTTTAGTCAGTAGGTTTAGGGAAACACAATTTAGTTCAATATAGCACATAAACTATTGGATTAACTTTACCCAGTAGCCACTGATAAAAAAAAAAAAGTTCTGAGTCACCAACCAAACCAAGTGTTTCTTCTGACCCTGTGTGAGTGTATAGTGTTATACGGCATATTGTAATTTTCCCTAGCTCTTTTTAAACCTACCCTGCTTCTGATTATTAATGGTATGTTTTGTAATTTTGAATGCAATGCACCCATAGAATTTAATCTGTGTCAGTTTTAAAGTATAAATTGAGATTGGGCCAAACTAGTAAATAACCCAACATAAGAAATGACCCAGTGGTGCAGTGTAACGTTAACACCGTACTGCATCAGAACTATATTGATATTTTTATGTGTAATGCATCTGTTCTGCAATGCATGATTATGAAGTATGCATACACAGACTGAACTTCATATTCATTTTTCATTCCTATTGAACTGTATAACATTATAGTGAGTGTGGTGTTTCTAAAATATTGTCCAGCCCATTATTACTAGTAAGGGTAGATAGGAGAAACACCTTTTTGTATAACTGACAAAAATTCAATACCATCACAAAGCACACCTCAAAAATAATCATAAAGTTGAATGAACACCAGAAACAGCATTTTCACATTCATGAGGTGGATGTATGTCATTAACTGTAACATTATCTGTAACACAACAAAGAAACACTATCCCTCACCCTACAAAGATGACACAGTTGAGAAAGACTGAAAAGAAACAAATGTAAGACTAGAACACATTGGTCTCATCTTGACCATCTCTCTTACTGTTGAAAGAGAAGAGCGACTCTTGATCAGCACTTGTGGTAAATAACCAGCCCATTAGGAGCAGACGTATAGACAGAGAATCATGCCAGAAGCAAGGTTTGAGAAAGCAGCGCAGATACCGGCATGCAGGAATAACTTTTGAGAAATGACGGCGCTCAAGAAAATAATAAGATAAAGAAAAATAAAAAATGAAGCAGTCAGTATCTGCCCACAACAATAAACCCTCTGGTTTTTACTTGAAATCCATTTAGCTGTATAATCATTAACTCTTTATTGCTTATATGTGAATAAAATAAGTATTCAAAATGCTTTATACATGACATTTGAACAGATTTGTTAAAGTGGCATGTCTTAAAATGGCCTTTTCTGTCTGTGATTACAGCCAGATGTCCCTTTTTAACAGCACCCCTGTCTCTGTAATTGTATGCATATTGGATTTTAATAATGGTGTAGAATATTATCAGACAGTGAACACGCTGATAACGAGCCTTGTGCTTTGACTGTTTGACAACTCAATCTTTCACTGTGGTTTACTCTGCCTAATGCCATTACACACACTGAGAAAGGAGGAGGCGTGATAGCTACATTTAGAAAAGAAATCACTGAATGTTATACCTTCTATTTCTTATTTCCCTCATTTTTCAAGTCTTTTCATTTCATTCAACCTGCAATGCCGTGTGACCACAAGGTAGTGAAACAATCACTCTTCTATAAAGAATTGCCTGTGCCAGTGGTTAAACAGGAGACATTTTGATTAATATTTTCCATTTCTTTAGCAAGCTTTGAGCTAAAATTAGATGGCCACCGCTTCCCCTGACAGGACAGCAGTGACTTTGGTTTCACCGCCAGGCCAGTCCAATGCGCACACACGCCAGTTCCAGGGAGGAGAGGAAAGGAGGGAGGGATGATGCGGGAGTAATTTCAGCGGATTGTGAGCGGACAGTAGCTCCGCTGGGAGAGCTGGCAATCATGGGGGAAACAATGTTTACATCGATCAGCTGTCAGGAAGATTTATGGCCTCATTTTGCTGTAATGGAGAATTAGTGGGGAGATTATCAGCGACTCAACACCACCGCTTGTTACCTGTGTCCAGGCCTGGCAATTTGTCTCTCCCCAGGAGCAGCCCAAACACTTGTGACAGCACTAGCACTTGGCCTAATTCAATCAAGAGAAAATGTTGGAATTAATTTGTTACAAGAAAATTTAAATATGTTGCAGTTAAGCAGTGGCCTATAGCCACTTGAAAAAGCAAAGGAGAAAAGAGAGAAGGGGAGCAAAAGCATCTGATTTATTGTGCTGGGCAAGATATTGATCCAGTTCGATCCTGGCTTGTGCACAGAGGGTTTAATGTGTAATAATTTCCAATTTAAGGCCCTTCTCAAAATCATGGCTATAAGGAGAGGAGAGGAGAAGGCAGGCCAGGGCTTTGCAGCCAGACCACTGATTAAGGAGCCTGTTGCTAAGGCTTTGTCAAAAGCTCTGTTTGAATGTAAATGTGAGGTTATCTGTCCTGGCATCCCCCATGTGCCTAACACAGACGTTATTTGTCTGTCTGTGCAGATGGGCAAGAGGACACGGTGGATGCTCATGGTCATGTAATAACCCACAAGTATATTTCTACATGGCCTGACTGTCTGTGGATAATTACACAGACAGATCGAGAAGGATGAAATGTTAATTGTTTATGGCCAGGGATAGACAATACAAGTCTATGGTATAACAGCATAAACAGAATAGCATGGTGCTCATAATATTGGGAACAAAATTATTTAAAAATCTCATATTGTCTTACTGCGACATTTTTCTAAGGCTATTGGTTGAGGTTTTGGCATCAAAGTATTAGAGCAGTGGCTATGAGGTCAGTGTGGATGGTTGGGGTTAGGGTCATCTGTTAAGTGAGTGTTTTGTGGCTTTTGTTCCTCCTGCTTAGGTGCTTCTGGTGTCTGCTGGATACATGATCACCCTTAACTACCCCCTTCCTCAAACCCACCCAGTCTCTCCTCAGCAGCACCCTCAGGACTGCTGTCAGCAGGCTGACCTATTGATCAAGCTGTCTGTATGCTGCTAAGAGTCCTCATTGTGAGCAGGCTAAGGTTAACAGAACACTGCAAGATAGCTAGATAAGCATCATAGCGTATATATCAGCAGTTGTATGACACTGGGCATGTTACTCGATGCTAGATACTGGATTTTATTTCATGTAACATTTGCTCTGACCTGTGCTGCTGTTTATTTTTCAATTTCATTATGTTGCCACCTGCATACTTCTACTTCTACATAGGAATGAGGGAATAAAGATATAATATAACTGTTTATCTTAGCTTGATGATACTAATTTGAAGGTTTATGTATTTGTTATGAAGTAAAATAATGTATGAAGTGGTTAATATAATACAGTCAGTTGTTTCTCATGGATAGAGATTGTATATGTGTTGTATATAAATGCATATATGAAGGTTGCATGATCCCTTGAGTTTCCTCTATGAACCAGACAACCAGCGTTTCTAGCTGTTGAAGCAGCTAGTTCACTAATAACACAAGAGCTGTTGGAAACCTCCTGGCAAAGGAGAGCTCAGAGACAGTGGGCACAAAACACACACACACACACACACACACACACACACACACACACACACACACACACACACATGCACGATTTCTCTGAACTCTACCTTTGGGGGTTCCCTGCCGAACCAGCAGCCTGTTAAGAGCGAAGCAACAAATAAATGCCTCACTTCCCTTTCCTCTCCCTCTATTTCCCTTTCTCACTCACTGCTTTTCTATGAATATGTGTGTATGTAGCTTGCAGGCCATTCCAGGCCACAGTTAAATGAAGAGGAGAAGCAGGCTCCAACACTGTGACCTCTGCGGGCCACATTCTCCTCCTCCTCCAGCTTTGTTTATTAACATCTCAACGCTTTTCTCTATTCCACTCTGATTTCGTATTTTTCTCTGTGTACGTATGAGAAAATAGCCTACAAGACACTGTCTGTTCCCAACTGCTGATGTTTCTGTGAAACAGTTTTTACAAATTAGTTAACAGACGGGCTCTTAAAAAAAATTTTCAATGCATACACATTAGCATGAGTTAATTGATGCCTAATTAATTTCTGCTGCCATGCATAAATTTGGGCTCCCTTCCCTTGCTGCCACAGGAGACCAAGACAAGGGCGATAATTTCTAGGCTTCCCATAAATAAATGAATAAACATCGAGATGGGCCAAAGAAGCTGGTCTCACGGAGTAGCCAGGTGTGCAAGGTTAAAGACCAACTATGTGGGCGTACACAGACACACTGACATACACATACAGCACAGCAGAAGCAGGTGCAAATACAAATGATGCCTGAAACTCACTAGAGATGCCAGGCTAAAGCACCAAGGCACAGCGCTGAGTGCACAGCACAGTAACACATACACAATGTTAACTGCATCCTCTCTGAACATCACACCTCCAGAAATCCAAAATGTGCATTGCCTTTACATTTTTTTTTTCCCTGCCTTATTATTTATTCTACCTGAGCATCCAGCTACATCCAAATCCCATGGAAGTGTTGAAAGGAGTGTGTAGAGTGGATGATAGCAGTGGCCTCTCTCTCGCCTAATTTGTAGTAATTGGTAGCTCATTAGGTGAAGCAGGTCAGTGTCACAGGGAGCAGGCTGTCAGGGCGTGAGGTTAATGACAGAGAGGAGACACAGACAGACAGATTAAAAACTCTGCCGCCTGTCATGGCTCTCCTCTGCTGGCTTGTCTCTAGCCATAGCTCCAGCTGTCCACCATACGCAGAGTTCTGAACATATCTATCCCAGCACTCACTGGAAACCTTCACTGTAAAGAAGCTGCTTCATAATGAGATGATGATAATACTCTGTAATACTATTTTCACATTTCTGGTTGAGAGACAGGGCTTCCTTTGTAACTTTTAGTAAACAGCGACTTCTGTTGTCAGTTAAAGGATAAATTCAAATTTCTCTTCATTTTACTCAGACAAACACAACAACATAAGTCAAACCTGCTTCTATGGTCTATTTGAATGGATCAATGGATCAACCCTCCTTCATAATCCTTGTCCTCATCCGGGGACAGGTTGCAGACTGCCTACTTTGGTGAAATAATGCTTGTCAGGAATGGAGTCTATTCCTGAGTATTTTCCTAAGTATTTTTTTTTTTACATCATTTAACCAACAACACAAAAAGATGTAAAGGAAAAACACAGAGGAGGAGGAGAGAAACTATACAGCATGCACACATGAGCCAGCAAGTTAGAGATTATTTGAACATTTTACTTGAGTTATTATGTTACATACAACATATCCTAAAGGTGTTTCTTGTAGGTCAGGTGGCTGCTGAGCAGACCTGAGTCAAAACATGAGGCTCCCGTATGACAGAGAAATGTTTGTCTTATCTGTGGCACACTAAAAGCTAGGCAACTGCAACAGTAGTAAATAAAGAAGAGTCAAAAAACGGCAGAATTACACAACAATAACACATTTTGACACATTCACATAACTTCTGACCCGTTAAAAAACTAGGGCCAAGGTGTTACAAAGCCTCCATCACAGACAGTTTAAGAAATATAATATCGACATTAAGACAATTAGTTCAGCTAAGCAGTTACAAGCTTTGTTCAAATGTGGAACGGTAACTTAACAAGAAATAGTCGGACACAAATAGCTATACATTCAGTGTGAAAGAGGTTCTGGTGGGAGGCAGTTTTGTTATCATTGAACAGAGCTGTGCGGTGACAGTGCTAACCACCACACCACAGCACTGCACAGAGAACTGTGTTCATCTTCTCACTTAACTCTTGGCAAGAAAAATGAGTTCCCAGTTTTTCCACACTCTTTCTATTTTATCTAAATATTAGCGACCATATGCTATTGATCAAAACAAACGGCTGTATTGGCCTGGCAGCATGTGAGTATTTAATTGATTGGATTAGATTTCCACTTATATTAGGAAGATTTTGTCTTTCAAAAGTTACACACTTTAAGTTGTGTGGCCACCTTTGTGGTTCAGCAGTTCATATTTGCTGTACCTATCAACAAACAGTGTTCAGTGACAGGAAGAGTGATGTCACGCTGAGTCACCGAACACCTGGTGTACGCAGGCTCATGTTTGAATATGTGAGATAGTAGAAGTGGTTTTGTGAGCCTATTTATTTCTCCAGAAATGACCACAGGATGCATTAAGCTAGATATATTAGGACAAGGCAGCATGAACCTGATAGTGAGATGACCGTAAGATATACGGACCTGAGGCTTCACTTGGCATGTGGATTGAGAGGACAGCGGATGGCGCGTCCATCCACATTCAGGTGGTTTGAACATGAGACAGCCTCCTATCAGTCCCACTGGAGCATGTGTGTGTGGTCACTCTGTGGATAAAAACATTTCCTAATGTATCACTTTAAAAGAGCCACCGTGTAACTTAAGCGTGACGGCTAAATGAACACAACTGAGCTTGTAAGAGCTCTTATGCTTATGTAAATCTAACCCCGGGATCTTTTTCATTTATCCACCTTACATAGGCCTTTTCCCATCATAACTTGGAATGGATTACTGTACCTAATTTAGATTGTGTTTCATCAATTTTCTTTTGCAAAGATTCAAACCTCTGGCATAAAATGTGGGTAATTATCAGCTGCCAGTTTCTCAGACGTAATCGGGTACTTTTGACAGGTGAGTTATTAAAATGTCCTCAGTACCTGATAAACATATTAATTTATTTCAAGATAGATAATTTCATCCATGCAGCAGTCATATCATATATACGGTAGACGATACCCTCTCCTTTTTAATTATACAAATATCACAGTCGTCAAAATGACACATTTTTAGACATTTAGATTCGTCACTGCCTGTTCTCCTCAGTGAAGTTTTGATTAAATGAGCAACACTGCAGTCCCAACTGTTTTTGTTCACAGAATCGCTGTGAATAGCTGTGACTTGCCAGTGAATCTTACTCACAGTATCCACCAGGTATTCACAAACAGAACCACCCTGAATCAGATCTTATCCAGCCTTTATTCAGGGTGATTCATTTACAAGAATCATTAAGTCTTTGCCATATGTATGTGCTGGTACTAACCTTTTGCATCTGATTATTTCTCTGTTTTGTTTAATTGCAAATTGATTTTGATTTCTGATAAAACAAGCAATTGTAGGATGTTGGGCTTCTGCAGTTGAGATTTTCCATTATTTTTGGTCATTTCTTTAGGCAATAATCTCAAACTCAGATTTTCTAGAAGTTATTGAAATAATTTTCTTACTAAAACGTTTAGCTTCCTGTAGTCAGAGAAATTTGTCAGATCTTATGAAATCATTTGATTCATAAAAACATTCTGTAATGCATCTTTTGATGTGTTATTTTAAAGATGCACTTGTACTTATCTCCATTGGGTTAAGATTCCTGTTAAGGAAACAAGAAAATGAGCATCAAAGAATAAGGAGACTGTTCCTACTGGTAGATCCAAAATGGTCTACATTGTAATACAGCCAGTCCGTCACAGCAGTATGTGTATGTGCATGTTTGTGTTTGGTTCTGTACACAGCACGCAAGAATATTAGAAACATACAGCCTTTGTACCTCTAACCCGCATGTTTATTCTTGAGTCAGATCTCATATTCACAGATGGGCTGCTTTACATTCCCGCTTTTGCATTATGCATTTTGGCAATCAGTGCTGACATACACACTTTACAACATACTGCCTGTATCTCATCGAGAGAAGAGCAAGCCAACTGTACTCACTGAACACTCTGTATTCAATGAACATGCTGAGTTTATATAGAACAACCAGAAAATGAGAAAAGAAGTGAATTGAAAGAAAGAACAAACAGTGGGAACATTAACATTTCCCTGATGAGGAGCCACTGTCTTCCTGTTGTAAAGTGTTTCTTGCTACTGTAAGCTGTGTTTGGAGTATGATAACCCTGGAGCGATGGACCTTAGAGAGTGTGTACACACAGCTGTGTAGCCTCTGTGCAGGCATTGTCCTACCGACTCAAATGTTGTTCCTGGGCAAAAAGATATGTGGGATCAGCTCAGATGTTTATACAGCTCATCAGCTGTGTTAGTTGTGGTAGACACACACAGACAGTCTGACACACACACGCACACAACAGAGGGTCATGCCAAAAACTGTTGGCCAAGGGAGCAAAATTTTAAAGCACTAGTTGTGACATTTTGGGAAATAAGCTTATTTGCTTTATGGCAGAGTAGGATAAGGCGGTACTACTTTCTTTACTGTACTGTAAATAAAAAGCTGCAGCCAGTTAGCTTAGCTTAGCACAAAGACTGTAAAAAGGGGCAAAGCCAGTTTATTAGGCTCGGTGCAAAGGAAAATAATAATAATACCCCTGCGCTCACATTTTAAGAAGTCATATCTTATTTGTTTAATTCATACAACAACAGATTGATATTTAGTGGACAGATGCAATCATGAAATTGAGCAACTCTCCACCAACCATCGTGCTATTTAGATCTTAAATGAAGTTCATAATGAGACATTCATGGTTTGTGTTGAAATGATGAAAACATGACTTTGCTTTCTAAATATCTCTGTGCTTTTAATACATTTCACAGGACATGATTTCTTTTGTATGCACACACAACCTTTTCCATTTCAGAAATGTAGAATAATGTGTTAATATTGTTTTCATAAGATACTCAGATTTCAGATATTGTCTGCCAACAAGCCAGTGTGTCACTGAATCAAAGTATTGTTCTGACTCTCAGGGCTCAGGAGAATATCTCTGAAACGAGATAAATTAATAGTTTCATTTAATTATTTGCAGCTTTGTTGGTTAACACAATGTAGCGTTCAGCCAGTTCTTTTTTTTAAGGTCCTCTTTCTAACTTGGAGGTCTGGGGGTTTGGGATTCCCCACTCGAGGTGACCTCGGCAGACCGTGTCTTGGTCCAGAGCAGTGTGATTGACGGGTAAGGCTGACCTCATCTGTGGAGGTGGGTCCCTGAAGACTGATCACTATCACTCGACATGGGACAGATGGGATGAAACCTTTACTAACAACACTGATGGAACACCTCAAAGTTTCCTCTTTCGCTTTTTATCTCTTCCTCGTATTTCGTTCTGTAAGTCTTTCCCTCAAGCCTTTACATGCTAATGTAAATCAAACCATCATATCAGATACATAGGGTGAAACACTTAATGTAATGGCTGCAGAAAACTCGCTTGAACACTTCAAATCACTTTCTACTGCAAACACATACAAGTTGCAGGTAATAACTTGATAATAAATTGTCAAGTTTGAAATGAAAGTAGAACATAAGGTCTGTGCTGATCATGAGGTATCAATTAATCACTCAATTATCTAAATGGTTCAGTGTGTGCGTTGAAGCAGAAAGGATCTAAGACAGCAACATCAGTTAAAACAGTCTAATGAACTGAGCTGAATTCATCATGAAACACCAAATAATTAGCAACTGTGTCTTAGGGGAATACTTCAAAAGGAACCTCAAAGTGGTTCGGTTTAGTGAAGCTTTCTCTTCAAAAGCAGAACATAAACACACCGCTTAAGACTACACAGGCATGAAAAGCTGTCCTCCATGCCTTTCATTTACAGCAATAAATAATGATTCATCACCAAAAAAGTTTAGAGAGGGTGTATTTGTTTGCATCAGAAAACACTGACCTTTGTGGTCTTGTTCAGAGATTAAAGTGACACAGCAGCCAAACATGCTCAGAATCAACAAATTAACAAAAGCCCCGGCCTGTTATAGCTTTGGTTGACAGGGAGAAGAGTTCAGTTTGTTGGTTTTTGTAAAACTCTGCTGGGACCTGGTGCTGTAGTATGCATGGCAGCGGAGCTAAGAGACTGAAAGATCACTGGTGGCTCCACTGCTGGGGACCGCAACGTAATTAAAATGACACAAACAAAGTGAATCTAATTAGGAATCCCTCCGCTCTAGCTCGTTAGCGCCCGACACTGCTAAATTATTTTCCTCCATGGAAATAAATGAGGCCACTTGTCTTTGCAGATTTAGGGGCTGCGAGGTGCTCGGGGATGGAGCACATGCTGAAAGTAATTATTGAAGTGTAACTAGCAGAGTTGAGTGCCTTGATGCAAAGTGCTGTGCGCTCACATATGCTGACATCCATATCGGTCAGTGGAGTTCGCGCACACACCTGAAAACACATGTTTTTAGCTGGCTAATGCAGGTCATCCGCTTTATGTGAGCTTGATGAGTAGGTGGCTGTGAGAATGTGAGATTTCCAGCTCTCCCATCCACCACGTGCATGCCATTACATATAAAACACATAGCTCATCAGAAACAGTTGGACCTTCTCAGTGTTTCTGTCAATGTCTGTCTGTGGTCTGGCTTTCTGTCTCACATCCACACTCATTCACGTCATTCACACACATATGCATGCTTTCTTTGCAGTATGTCACATACCCACTACTCAGACCCCCCACACACACACCCTAGTTGATGTAGTGAGGTAAGGGAATCCAGTGGCTGATAGTTTGGAAGGAGCCAGGGGAGCCATTGGAAGCCCATTAGGAGGTTAAGTGGAGGAAGCTCTCCATTGTTCTGCTGTTTGATTCCTACCCGCACTCTCCTGGCCAGAGCCTGGGAAACCCTGCTAGTGATGATGAGGGGGGATAAAAGACGATCACATGTGCATGGGTACATACACACACACTTGCACAGCTCATACACACAGTCAACATACGGGAGGCTGGAACAGTACAGACAGTTGACAGTTGTATGACTCTCTGTGGGCCGCTGGCTGTCTGTAAGGGCGGAGAGGTTTCCGGCCAGACGACAGTAGTGGCGTGTAAGGCCAACAAAAGGGCAAACTCAGAAGTCACTGTTTACAAAAAAGCATGGCTTTCTAGTAAGTACAAATGATTTATAAGTTGCAACTAATGTCTTCATTAATGGCTAATTAATCCTTTATTAGTTTTTAGATCAGATGCAAGTTGTTAATAACATCAACATGTGGTTTGCCAAGCTGTTTGGTTAGAGTTTATTCTTTAGAATGACTTCTTTAGTTCATTGGAAAAACAACATCAATAGATTGTTTGACCACTGACCTTCTGGAAAAGGGCTAAAACATGAAACAAGACAGTTTCAACCTATTCAGTTTAGCCTGTTAGCATTATAACATTTGCTAATTACCAGTAAAACAATGTATCTGAGGGGAATGCAGTTATTCAAGTACATAGTACTCCAAAAAGTATTGGACAAGTCTAAAATTTGATTTGAGAGCTAAACGGAAAGTTAAACGATCACAAAAATTATTATCTTCTCCTTATCCTCTAGGGAACTTGAAAATCTATAAGATTTTTACAGAAATCAAGCCAATAGTGTTCAAAATACAAAGCCAAACAACTTTCTATTGGCCAACAAAGGCCATTAAGATACATCATTTGGGAGCCATGAATGTCTGCCCAGGATTTTGTGTCAAACCACCTGGTAGATGTAAGGCTGTTTCAGTTAGGGGACCACCAAAGTCATTAGCATCGGTGTCTGTACCAAGTTCCATAATAATACGTACTTTTTTTGTTGATATTTCCCAATCCATACCTTAGTAATGGACTGACCAACTGAGCTAAAAGTGCACATACAACACATCTTTATAGACCATTATTGTTGACAAAATGAGTCCAGCTAAGAATAGGCTTCACGTCAGCAGTTGTAATCACTGACTGATTATCTTCAGCTAGTTAAAAAGACAAGCATGCTGCAGATGAATAAACCAGCCAGGGAAATTTTTCACAACCTGGTAATTCAAAAGTGGTTCTTATTAGTTGCCTATAACTTATCTTTAAATTATTTATTAACCAGTAACAAGCCTTTTAGGGTAGTACTTAGAAAAAGTTGTTCCAAGAGAAATACCACTGTGGCTTTTCAAATAGCTCAAAAATCTGTTTGCAATTGTGGAGCACAAATAAGAAGATCAAACAACATATGAGAGAACTCAGAAGCTGCATCTTGTTTGGGAAAGAGTCAATGAGGAAATGATTACATTCATTCAGATGCAATGATCACATTAGCCCTATTCATCAATTTTTATATTCACATTTCTCTCTTATACTCCTTGTTTTTTAATGTCTTTAAAGCCACTTTGCCCTCCCACAGCTGAAGTAGAGCTCCTTTAGGGAAAGGCTGTAGCTCAGCAGGAGGAGGTGATAGATTGGTACCACAGGATGGAAGAACATACTAGGTAGAAGACGTGTAACTGAATGTGCAGAAAAAAGGGAAGATACTAGTGGAGAAAGAGGAGGGTGATGTGAAAGATGGCACTGGTGTATGTGGGGGTGGAGGGAGAGTAGGAGGGGAGGGTGGATGTCCTGTTTGGCTGATAGTAATCTGACAGCTATTAGAGAGGGGAGAGTTACAGACCTGCTGGCTTGGGGTGGTGGCTAGTGGTGGTGGTGTTTCGTGGGGGGTGTAATGTGGTGTTGGGGGATGTGATATATGCTCTACTTCACACTGAAGCCAGCCTGTGAGTGTGTGTCTGTGTGTGCATCCACACTCGCACTATATGTGTGTGTGTGTGTGTGTGTGTGTGTGTGTCAATATTACTTCATTCTTCTACATTCAATTCTCTCTTAGCCTCAATGGCCTCTCTTTCATCCTGACCCCCCTCTCCATTTCTGGCTCTCTCCCTTTCCTCCCTCCCTCTCCATCTCTTCTCCCAATCTTCCTGGTGTTGCTGGTGCCACTGTACATTTCAGTGTCTCTCTACGTTACAAGGCTTGCCCTTAATTTGACAGTGTCACTGGGATCCATCTTCATTCTCTCACTCTTTTCATAATCTGATCTCCTTCCTCCAATATGCAATTAGTGCCCCTCCCCCCTTTCCCCCTCCCATCTCTCCATCCTTGGTCCCCTTGCGGCCCCCAAGCAGCATGCCACTGCCCTCGCCAAGCGGCCTGGATGATTGCTACAGCTTTCCCTGTGCAATCCATTTAGAGCTCGGGCCCTGTAATGAATATGTACATTGAGAGGGACCTCGGCAGGGGGGAGGGTCACGAGCAATCAACCTTGAATTCAATTATGCCAGTGAAGGTTAATGACTGTGCTCAGTGGTCATAGGCACGCGCCACATCGCCCATTAAAGCAGCTTGTCAGAAATGACAACGTGGGGGCAGGGATGCACTGTCTTGGAGGGAGAGTGTGGGTGGGTGTGAAAGGTGGGAGAAAGATATAGGTGCAGGGGGCAGAGGGGAGTAGGGAAAACAAGCAAGAGAAGGGATGTGAAAGAGTTTGCAGGGTGGATGTGCACTGAAGAGGTAGAGAGAGAGAGAGAGAGAGAGAGAGAGAGAGAGAGAGAGAGAGAGAGAGAGAGAGAGACAGAAAGAGCGGGCGAGCGGGGGAGGAGAGATGTGACGCACAAAGCCAGCTAGATGGACAGATAGATAAAATGGTGTCAGTCAGAGATGCTAGATTACATTGAGTTCTCCCGGACAAATCTCATTGTAAAGTTCTCCAACCTCCACTGCCGCTGCCTCTCTACCCCCTCCTCCCCCTGTCTCCCCCAGGGTGAAGCTGAGCGTGCTAGCTGTAATATGATTAGTCTACATAAAGACGTGTCTGGAGTGTAATTCACTGCTCACTAATGAGGCCCTGTCTGAACCCAGGACAGATGAATCCCCCTGGTGGCACATGCTCACCTGCTGCCTGATTCCCCCCCCTCCCACCCTGTCACAGTCAAACCCTTTGTGCCCCCCTGTGCCTGCTTCCTCACCCTTACTTCTCCCAGTGTCTCACCTTCACCTCTGTAAAACTCAGCCTAATGTGTCGCCTCATCGTCTCAGACATCATCTACTTCCTCTACTGTGCACTGCAATCTCTCATATTATTTTATCAAGTCTTTTGAGGGCGAGTCTATGTCAGTGAAGGCAAGTCTTTTAACATCACGTATCAAGTCAAACCTAAATCCTTTAGGGCAAGCCACAAGCAAACTACAAGTCTTTTAGGTCTCTGATTGCTAACCAGTACAAGAGACAGCATTTCAACATCAGCTTTTCAAACCTGTTTATGGTACTTTTAACATACCTAGGTGAAATGAAGCCCCTTCCATACGTAGGCCTTTTGAGTGAATATTCATTGTGTGCTAAACTGTCCTTAGCCTGGAATTGGGAGCAGCAAAGAAAGGCGTGCCTGAGGATTTATAAATGAGCTGTAGCTCATAAGAAGTTAAAATATCAGAGGGGAAGCCAGAGGCAGGGCCTTGAGGACCCTTGAAAGGAGGACCCTTTGCACTGAAATCCTAAAGTCAATTTCAAACCAAGTGTGTTGATGCCAAACTGGGTGCAAGGTGGTCCCTTCATTTTATCTTAAAGCACTGGGAGTATCTCACACATCTGGAAACATGTCATGGCCTGCTGACTTTTCTGTATTGCTGAAAGATTAAAGTGTTTTTAATTTTTATATCTTGGAAAAACAATATGACTGAATTTGTTTACCTAATGACAATGCATAGACAAGCCCATAGAGTGTGAGCATCCCACCACACAAAAACACCCTGTTTGTTGGTGGTTGCAGCAGGTTGGGGGCCATCTGGACATAGATGCTAGTTGAGAGATAATGACATTCCCTGGGACTCCAGTCTTTGATGGCAAAACGATACAGTCCGGCTGTACAGTTGTCCGCCTGCTTCATACTGAGCCGCAGGTTTTTACTCTCAACATCTAACCACTAACGCTTAATGTGGCTATCATTTAACATCAATCTAACATGCTACTAAATACATAGATCTGATTCTCATGACATGATGAGCTTATTATGCCCAATCATCATTCATTAAATACAACATAGAGAAATGGCTTGCACTGTATGCAGACATTGCAGATTATACCCTGCAAGATGTTCTAGTGATGTGAATACAGTTTGATGAAAACTTAATCAACTAAAGCCTTGATAAACAGAGTGATTTTTTGAGAGCATAATGTTCTCAAATGAGAATATAATGAATATAATATTAGAAATAATAATAAAGCTAAATCATAAATGGCCATAGATAAAATTATTCAACCCACACATTCAATACTTTGTTAAACAGCCTTTGACCTATGGTAAACATTTCCTTTAATTTCTCACAAGATTCTGAAAGCTCTTTCTTGTAGTTTTTAGCCCATTCCTCAGGTGCAAAAGCTTCTAGCTCTCTAACAGGCTTTGGTTTCAGTGCTCTCCCAGCTTCCTTTAAATCCTGCCAAAGATCTGGAATTCAAATATGGGGACTGAGATACCCAGCAACACCAGTGACCAAAAGCCAGCAGTGAGGCATGGTTATATTGCTGCATCATGAATCAAATCAACCATCAACCTGTATGACTCTGACACAGGAATCTTATCCTACCTTCTAACTGGTAAATTAAAATAACATTTCTAATGCTACAAACAAGGATAAAATAACTCAAAGTCTAATTAAAATGGACTATGTTTGCAACACTGCTGTGGTCACGACATGTGATGTTATGTGCTGCCAGTAATGCCTGTAACGTGATTGATCTGGACATGTGTGGGGTATATTTTTATATATATTATTTATTGTAATTCATTTGCTAGTTTTATGTGTTGTTTTATGGCTTAAACATAATCAAACCTTAGCCACAAATGTGAAAAGATCAGAAGAATGCTGACATTAACCATTACTGTAGAAGTAAAATGGGCCATTTTGGTAGGAATTGGCAAACAACCTGATTTGCTGTGGTCCCGGAGACAGGGATGCCAAATTAGAAATGGTTTATTTAGGCTACTTTGGGTAAGACTGGCAAATTTTGTTATTTATGTAAATTATAGGTAAAAAGCCACTAAAATTAGCAAGTACTGAAGTCAGCTGCAGTAAAGGCCTGGCAGAGCATCACCAGTGAAGAAACCAAGCATCTAGACTTCTGCAGAGGACTTACAACTAAGTATTAAGTATTTGCCCAAATACGTGAGTAGAAGTTGTTATAATTCATATACAGTTGATCAAATAGTTTGAACCAAACTTTTAAATTAAAGCTGACAGTCTACATGTTAAAAACATCTGAATGGAAATGATGAAATTGTATCACTGTTCAAATATATATGAACCCAACTGTATGTGTTTACATGAGATATTATGAAAAACTGTAAAACAATAGGTCAAACAAATGACCTCAGCACAAAACAAACAGGTGAGTTATCTGTACCATTTAATAATTTGGTTGTTAGTCTAAGGAGAGACCTGACAGTGAAAGTAACTGATTTGTGAGTTGAAGATCTAGAGTTGAGGATGTTGTGATGAAGCTTACTCCATCTGTGTGTGTGTGCCCCAGTGCGTGCTATTCTAGCTGCCCAGTATGAATCCTTCCTATGCTGACTCCTGCAGTATCCATCACAAGGGAATACCCAAAAACAAATTTAAGAGCGGGAGGAAAAGTTTGCCACACCAGCATCCTTTTTAAATAGTTTATGTTGTTTGCCGATGAAGAAAATATCAAATTCCCGATGAAAATTTATGGAAATTAGATCAATGCTATTACGGCAGCGACTTTTTAAAGCAATATATTCTTTCCAGCCACAGTCTATGTGCAGATGATAAATAGAAGGTAGTCAGAGAGAGTTGGGATGGTCTTTCTTCCTGTGGAGCAGACCTACGTATCTGTTATTGCATTTCAGCCTAACAGGATCAACATGCATACTAAAAAATGCAGCTTCCAAAGAAAAACCCCCATCCCAACATTCCCGTTATTCTCTACCCCTCTTCCTCACTCTCTTTATTTGTCATCAAGAATCTAATACCATTTTCACCACAGCGAGGTGTCAGGTTATTGTAAATAAGATGATATTTTCCTGGGGAGTGTGTGTGTGTGTGTGTGTGTGTGTGTTTGCAGGAGGAGACAGTATAGCTTTATAATGTTGATTTATCAGCTTGTCAGAATCAAGTATCATTTAGACACAAATGTGTATGTGCATCTTTGTGTGTGTGTGTGTGTGTTGCTGAGTGACAGCACCTCATACGCATGTCTTATGCACTTGGTCTGAGCCCGTCAAAGTCTCACAATCTGTCCTGGTTTCCCATCGCTTGTGCTGATTGGTTCAGTCACATCAAACCAGCCTTAATTCCGATCATTTATTGGTCGTTCTTTCATCTCTCCGGTGTCTGTGAGTGATATTGGCTTTCCAATCAATGTGCTGATTGTTACGGAGGGAGGACTATTTATTCAAAACTCAACATTTCTGTCTTTGCTAACTCCTTTGATGGTGCATGATATTGATTTTGTATTCCTCACGAGCAGATATTAAGTTTCCTCTTTCACAAACCATCAGATGTTTAAGTAAAAATGATGATAACAGCAGAACCGAGGTCTCTATTCTATAACTGTGTTATCTCTTAAGGTGTGATGTGTACTTTTGTGTAACAACAATCTGTACATAAATTATTGTGACCCAATCGTTCGAAGGTGTGTGTGTGTATATGTGAGTGCTCATGTCTTTATTTCCTTGTATGGACAAACTTTGTTCAATTGTATCTTTCTTAATACAGCGCAGTGATGTTTTTTTTTTTCTCATCAAATTTAGTATCCCTTGTGAGCAACGTGTTTCACAGCAAACCTTCAAAATAACCTTTCAAGTAAGGGTGGTCGATCTGGTTAAAAGATCACATTAAGGTTTTTTTTTATCACAATCACAATCCATGACCTAAATAGTCATCTTTCTTTACAATTTTTAAATGTATTGCATGGTACAACCGGACTAGAAATTGTTTGTCAGCATAAGTCATCCTATTGTTTTTTTTTTGAAAAACATCATGGTGGAATATGAAAAAAATATTGAAATCCATGAAGGATGAAACTAACATAATGTGACAATTAATGTGATTTTCTTAATATACCTGATTTTATAGGGTAACATATGTTGCGCAGTTTGCAAAACCCTCTGAGGCAAATTTGTGGTTTTAGGTTGTATAATGTAAAACAACTCAGTATTTTACATTAATGTGATTACTATATTACTAATACTGAGTCATGTATGGCTTACAATTTCAAATTCAGTATACTGTTAAAACTTTGTGAATACACTGTAACGGACGTGATAAAACTAACCAGCATTTAAAATCTCTAGTCTAAAAGTCAGGATTTGAAATCAATCATCAATCTTTTCCTCACTGAGAGGACGAGCTGTATCAGAAGGCCTTTTGGTTGATTTACACAGTATCATCTCATTGGTACTGTATAAACTCTACACTGGTATAATGAATCTTCTTACATGTTAACATGTGTGTTTAGAAAGTGAAGTATCCACAATTAACAGTTTTTTCTTTTGCGGTTGGCCTACTGGCTAGCTGCCCGGGACAATGAGGTCCTCCAATGAATGCAGGGAAGTGTGATAATTACTGCTATTCTGAGAAGCAGACACAGAGAGCAGGAGAAGGAGGGAATTATTGTTCTGCAGCGAGGGAGGGGAAATACATGTTTCCTTTCCTGGGACTAAATATTTACCCTCCTCTACGACCAGCTGACTCACGCTCAGACAACAGTGCGAACAGGCCCGGAAAGGCCACTCACTGGGTCCAAGTGATGCTTAAAACATGACTGCCATTAGTGCTCTGAGTAGCCACACACAAACACACCAGTGTGTAACACCCGCTGTTTCTTTCACTGAGACACACACACCCAGCTTCCTGATCTGATTAGTGGACTGTGGTGCCCTGTTAGCCTGATGATAACCCATTTCCCATTTCCCCATCAGGCCACTGTCCTGCCCTCATCCTGCATGGGGCATTTGTAGCAGCAGGTGACAAAAGATTGTAGGAAGTGAGACGTGTGTGTGTGTGCCATATGTACTATGACCTTGTGCCGTCATGGAGAAGTCTGTTTGTTCCAAAAATGCAGACTGCCAAATTGTTGCAAACCTAAAACTCCAAATTGTATTGTTTAACTCACCCTTTCAGAGCAAGTTTCCCAAGAAGACAATATCTTTGTGGGAGAAGTTTGCACATTGTAAGCTATACTATGCAGCATCTTGCTAACCCTTATAATTCAGATAATCTACGGAACAGCTGGTCAGATATTCTGCTCACAGTATAGGGCAGCCTTATGGAGAATTTGTATTATAATATTAGTAGGTGGTGACTGAATTAAACAATAGAAGAAAGGCTTCATGAACAGGGTTTCATGCTGACTGTAGTGACCTGAAAGCTCATGTAGCTCCTTCTGTCACCTATGTTTGGGTTTTTCTTATTGTTTTTCTTTTTTCTTCCCCCAGTGTATGGTCAATCTCTCTTCATGACCTACACACACACGTTGTTCTGTACAATACTGCAAGACCTACCGCCTCCTCTTCTGAAGCCTCTGCAGTAACCGAGACACTCAGATGTCAAATAGTTTATAAAGAAATTGCTGTGATTTAAAACTATTGGAAGGCAATGATATCTGCACTGAATGAAATAAATGCAGTATATCTGCTCATTATAAAAAAATTAAATACACATTATTAAATTGTATGAGATCAAAGAAAAATTGTCTTCATAGCTAATTTACATAAGTATTCACGCACTATCCACCCATCCGGTCATCTTTAAACAACAAACAGGGCATTTCCACTGCAGGAGGTTTCACAGGTGACCCAGAACCTTTTGAACTTTACCTGGGTGTCAAAAGGAAGGACCAGTGAATACTATAAATGTATATAATGTATTGCAAAGTTAAAAGTGAAGTTATGTTTTTAGCTTCTGGAGTAGTTTACCAAAAAAGAAATGTACAAAAAAGACTAGTTCTTGGTTAACTGCAGGGCCTGAGTTGTGTACACTGATTCCATAGTTCCTGGAACCATGGTGGTAAAGGACCTCATGTAACACTGAGAGTACAGTTCTGTTAAAGGTGGAGGAGAGGGAGGAGGAAATCTTTGGCATTCTGAGAAATGTCCGGCTGAGTTTCATCACCTGCTGAATACAAATTCTCAACAAAACTAATTTCTACCTCTAAGTTCTCCCCAAACCATTGCCTCTGTCCTGTACAGAAATTCAACATCACTTTGTCTTTTTTAACTGACAAACTAAATGTCTGACTAAATGTACAATAGTCAGTTTCTCCTTTACAACATGAATAACACCCTCCCTTTAAAGTGTAGCTGTTTTGAACCCTTATGGTAGAGCTGATGGTAAATGCTACTGCATCACTACTGCAATCCCAAGTGAAAAACAAAAGAGACAATAAATAATGAATGGTGCTCTTTAAGCCGTGTTCCTAACATCAAAAAGTAATGCCTCTAATATGCAACTAATATCCCATATTTTGTCCTCAGTGGAATCTAATGAATAACAGAGCTATACCAATTAGGTGAAGGAAGTTACTGTTAATTACATTTCTAAGTTCTATTATGTGGTTAGCATGCATTAATCACAATGTTATTTTTCCAAATTCTATTTGTGGTTAAAGCAGAGTCAAAGTGTATTTGGAGTGGATTATGGCTCAGCTATTACATATAAGCGTTCTCAGATAAACAGCAATGGACCATGATACAGTACATTAAGTATGCATGTTATCAAATAAGAAAAAAAAGCATGTTCCTGGAGTAGCATAATTCAATAATATGTATTCAGATTCCTATTTTGAGCTTAAATGTAGAATTACAAAAGCAAAGACCAGACAAGACAAAGCCCATTATAATTATAGACAGAATGCAATATCTAAACCTCACTGACTAACCTAACAGAAAGATTTTGTGATATATGCAAAAAACAAGAGTAAATGGTACTTTGGGCTAATGCTAACATCAGCAACAGAACACAACCCAGCCTATTAACCCAGCCCACAGTCTTTCCCTGACCAGTCACATATCTGCATGTTGAACTGCAACATCGGACATTTTTGCAGAAGAGAAAAGAGGATGTTGTAGATCAGATATTTTGACGGACAAAAGTACATTGTGTACATTTCATTGATGATGTTTAGTATCAACGTATTTGTGACTTGTCATTTAAGTTAATTATGAAGATATGATCATTATGTTAACAGAAAACGTAATTTGGTTGCTATTATATTCCCCACAAAAACATATTTGTGATTGCAGTTTTGTTGTATAGAAATTACATTTTTAGGAGACTGGGTTGCTGTAATAAAGAAAGTCAAGTAGAATCAGAGAATGTTTGGGATTGTCTCACTAATTTTGATTAAAACAGCTGATTGTCAGAATTCACAGATCATATTTATGTTGATTGGCTAATTGATTAATCAACTAATTGCTGCAGATCCAGCCAGCATGCTAACATGCTCACAACAGTAATGCTAGTATGCTGATGTTGGTAGATAGAATTAGCAATAAGCGCATTAGAAATATGTCATAAATTTTGTAGGTATTTGGTAAAATACTGCACAAATCCAAAATTTGCCCGGGTGATGGCATTACATAAAAAGCTAACAGATAAGTAAAGTCATAACTCACTCTGTGGGGAATGTTAATATAGTAAATTCAATAGATGCTAAGGCATTGCAGTCAAAACACAAAATTTACTATCAACGCCATGATAGTGAAAATGTCAACGGATCAGTATGATCCATTGGTGAGGAACCATGAACGTCTTGTAATAATGTAATAATAACTGAGTAGTAGCAACAATTATAACACTGAAGAAAGTGACAGGGGGCCTAGGACTAGAGACAATAGTTGTTTTCCTGAGGCCAAAGAGAGAGTGTATAGAGACACACTTCCTTCTAATCAAATCAAGTACAACGGTCTCCAGTTTCCTCTTCTCCGAGCTGTATACATCATCAGTAGGAAATACTGAGCTAAACAGGAAATGTCCAATTATAAAACCAGAATGCAAAAGATAGATTATCAAATCAAAGAGGAAGAGAAAGTTTTAGGAGATATTCTGAAACTTCTGAAACACCCAGTCTGCACCCTGGGTGCAGATTCTAGTTAAAAAAACTGTAGCCTGTCCACCTACCCATCCACTCATAATGTTCCCTCTTCTATCTTCACTCTTGTGCTCATTTCAGTCTAACAGTGTAGTTGTTCTTAGACATCTAGAGGCAGAACAAACCATCAAACGACATGCATTTGCCAAAACAAATGCTGGAGACAAAAGGGGGCTTTTTCAGTGGTGATGCAGAATAGAGCCTGTAAACATTTGGACTGTTTTTAGCCAGGCAGTACCTGTAAAAAAGACAAAAGCATTACTGTAAGGAAGAGATGAATGAGGAGCAGGAAGTGATTAAAGAAGAGGATGACTGCTTCAGTGTAACCACCTATTGTGACCCTAATCCACTATTCAAGAACTAAGACAACCTATTGGCATCCACTATCCTGAATTGGCTTACAATAAATGGGCTCCTCAATAACTTCTTATTCATTCATTCATCAATACCTATCGACCACTCCTGGACCCCATGCGTCTCACTTGCCACATGCTTCACTTGCCCTGCTTCCTAAGTGCCACCCCTTCGCCTCCATTTTGTTCCATCATTTTTCATGATAGAGCTGTGGCTCTAGGGACGTCATTGTAAGTCGGTCTGTTGGTTCACCACTTAAAAATTGAATTATCTCCATAACTAATACATTAGTTGAAATTTTGTTGATGAGCACCTCCATTTTGATGGCACCACAAGGTTGATATTTTTGGGTTTTAGAAGTGCTGATCTGTGGCATAGGCAACATAGACAGTCACCTAGGGTGGTAACCAGAAGTCCAACTTGTCCTAACCCTCTCATACATAACAGTCATAAATGCAGAACAATAACTGTGTAAGCAAAGTAATTTGGTTAGTATTAGGCACAAACACACCTGGAGTGGAAGTAGGCACTAAATAACCATGGTTAGGGTTACAAAATATTTCACATTTTTGCCTTAAAACTTACTGCTTCCTTAACTTCAAATGACATTCGTCATGTGACTGGTTACAATAATAAGAACAGACGGTTGTTTTATACTGGATTTGAACTTTGGTCTCCTGTGGGAAAGTCTTGCGCTTTGTTGTGCCACCCATCCACACCAACTTGCCTCTGATAAATTTGAGGGTATAAATAGTTGGTAGCCATGTAATGTTCACTGCAACTGCTAGCCATAGTCAAACATAATGCGTACTTATTCATCGTCTTTTTGTTGCTGTTACAATTGACTTACAAAGTCAATGTCTGCAGGAGGACAGACTTGGTGGTAAATGTGTAGTAATTTCTTGGTGGATGCAGTGTGGATATACTAGTAATAACAACATTCAGTGGTCATTAATTCTGCAAGTATTTGCCAATATATACATATCATTGATGCTGTTTTCTGAAAGTTTTTCATGATGCTGTTGTGTGACATCTACATGGCAGTGCTTTTAAGCATCGCAGCATTAACACTGTTACCACTTTTGCTTGACTGTGAGACACAACGGCTCTATGAGAGACTGTCAGTGCACAATTTACCCATGTGGCACAGTGCTATAATTTCTATACTCTTTATCTATGGTAGACTTATTACCCTGAATATTTTTCTGCATATCAAACAGTTAATTTGCAGTGAAATTATGTTCCTGATGAGTCCAGCACCATCACAGTTGTTACTACATTTTTATTTCCAGTAAAAGTCAAAAATTATTATAGTTAGTAATAAATCTAAACCTACTGTTTAGTGCTGGACATGGTCAACTTTATAAATACTAAAATCAGCACATTACAATTGTCACTGAGAGAATGTTAGTATGCTGACAATTTAAGATTTTCTTCACTCATGGTACCCCCTCCAGATCCTGTCATGTCACAGTTGATGACCCCATCTGTGTTTGTCAAGTGAACAAGTAGTGAGCAAGGGGATCCCAGCGCGTGCCACTGACACTAGATGGGATGGATGTGTGAATGGGCGTGTCACTGTGCACAAAGTAAATCAATTAAGCAGAGGGAATCCCTGGGGAGAAAGATAGAGGTGCTGTTTTCTGGCCTCAACTCCCTAAAGACCTTTAAAATACACGTACAATTTAAAAAGTAATCTGTGTTCCTATTAGAAAGCCCATAACCAAACTACAGACGCGTGTCTGGTCATCATGGTTGCAGCTGTTGAACCCCATATTACTGCATCCCACAAAAAGAAATCAGCTCTGATTATATTTCCCTTGTTGTATCTCATACTTGAGCATCAAACCAATGTTGCTTAATCAGCTCCATCTTTAATCAGATTATGTTATGATGAACCATAAAGTCTAATCTAGTCTCCAGGTACCTGGTGTTTTAATCAGGCAGACAGAAAACATTTCATATGATGATGCTGAAGATTTGGAGCATAAAAACCACTGCTCTGGCTTATTTATGTACATCACCCACTACTGTAAACAAAAACAAGTACTTCAATAATCATTTAAAGGTGTGTGCAGATGTTGTGAAGCTCAGCCCTGTAGCTCAAAGGTTGAACTGTCCCTGAGGGGAGCGGTGAGGGGTTGGGGCAGGTGGCGGGTGGATGCATGTGGGGCAAACATCTAGGGTACGCTTAGCCTTTTTGATAGCAGGACCCAAACCTTACCCCAAACAGGATGGTCCACAGGGACAGACTCACTCTTTATTATTAGAAATTCATGGCAGAATCTTAAAGCGTTTGCATTCATCTGAACCCATAAAATAAAATCAGCTATGTTTAGAACAATAGATTCTAATTGGATCTTTATATCTTACACAAATTACTCTCAACAATTTTTATTAAAACATCCTGGAGTAGACCACCCCTCATCCCCCACGCTCTCCTACCTCCATCCTCACCCTGAACCTTCACCTTAACTCCCAGAGAAGCAGAGGGGGTGCTTGAAGGGGACAAGGGCGATAGATGAGGGTAGTGAACAAGAGCAGCGTTTTAATTGACACCCTTTAAGTTATCTGCAAGATAATTGTGGCCAACAGATGTAGATGGTGCAACATGCAACAATGGGACTTATTAGCATTCTGGTGGATGTCTGTCAGAGAGTTCCAGACATGAAAGATGCTTAAACAATGTGGATATTTATTGTAGCATGCAAACACAAACATGAATACATTTATACTTAGTGGAAATGTTCATACACACAAGCCCGTATGGAGGCACAAAAGCTGCGCTGCTTTGAAATGAATGGGAAACTAGTTGAAAAGAAGTTGCAGCTGATTAGTGTTATTTTGTTACATCGAAAGGGTCACAGCTCTGTAAAATCCACATTCTCAGCTCTGCCTCAAAGCAATAGTGGACCCCACTGAACTTAAGAATATGTGCTCCCCATTTTAGTCTTAATGCGAGAATTAATTATAAATTAATTAACATTACACTTAGGAGTGGCTACTTTTAAATCTCCCTCTGTGCTTTTTTTCTCTCTCTCTTTTTGTGTAGTTAGGAATAATAGGAGAGAGACAAAGAGGAGGGAGCGAGATATGGATGCAGTGTGTTCTTATGTCTAAGACTCCAGGTTATGAATTAGAGAATGTGTAGAGATTGTTTCTCCAGGCGAGCCATTAAATATTTCATGGAGGAGGATAAATGCTGGGCGACTGGGGGGGGGGGGGGGGGGGGGGGGGGGGGGGGGGGGGGGGGGGGGGGGGGGGGGGGGG
>JAUMHL010000005.1:18818484-18843244 GCA_032362345.1 Sandelia bainsii
CATGATCAGGCGCCCAACGAGATCTACACTGCAATTAAAGGCCCATTATCCCTCTCTCAACCCTCACACTCTGTACAAACTGAGCCTCAAAAGCAGCAATAAAGAGGTCTGTGATGAAATATGATAACAGAAATAATGAATAGAATACTTATCTTTAGGATTTATAATGAAATTACAGTTTTGCTAACCCGTGTATTTTTATAGGTCACTTCCCACTAAACATCATCAAAAAAATGAGGAAACCCTCCAGCTTCACACTATTGGGTTTTATTCATTCCATTTGATTTGACATATCATGCTTCTGTGCCTTGGCAATAAGGACACAACATTGCAGCATATTGGCAAGCTCATTTGCTTTTCATAGTGAGCGTTGTGTCCAAAAAAAAGTGCCCCCTGGGATAAACACGTGTACGGGGACTGCGGGCTCGCCGCCCCAGCAGCAGGTGGCCCATTGCTGCCTAATGAACACCACAATCTGTTACTATCGCAGTGGTGCTTTTCACCAGACAATTAGGCGACTAAGCATGTCATTATTCCAGGCCAACAAGAAGAGCCTCTTCTCTAATTTCATCTTTTCATTCCTGTTTACTCACCCACACTCCCCTCATTAAGGAGAGATTTTCCAGTCCATGCTAATTGGTTTCAATAACATTCATTTTAGTTGAAAGGAAACGATTCTGTTAATTGAGGAGCGCAGAGAGAGGAGAGAGGGAGAGAGGAGAAAAAAAAGAGAGGCTTCTTTTCATTTTCAAGTGCGTCCATGAGATGACGCTTTTGAAAGAGCGCTCTACAGGTTCAGAGCTAATGAAATTAAGTGATGCCGGCCGTGGCAAAAAGGAAAGCCCAAATTAAAAGCAATTTATTTTCATTGAGGCATGTGGCACTGTTCGGGCACAATTAATGGGCTGAGCATAGAAGCAGAGATATGGAGAGAGAAAACAAAAAAGAGACAGAGACACAAAGAAATGACTGGTGGCACAGATGAGTCAAGAGTGCAAAGTCTAGACCTGGACAGATTAACTCTAATGATTTGTATTATTGTACTTCTATTCCTTCTCCTATTTTGTTAAGTTTCAAATGGAAATACATGCACTGGCTGTTCAAATATTGAAAATGATTTCAAACACTGTAGATGTTTGTGTAAAGTCTGGCAGCGAGACATACTGTGTGGCTCACGACCAGAATAACAACAAGACTGATTGATAATGGAAAATAAGTGGTTTGCTGGTGAAGATGTTGTTCTCACAACGTTTGGTTGAAAAAAAAACACTGTAACATATGCAACCTTTTGGCCTTTACCCCACTGAACACAAACTGTGCATTCACAAATTACACTTTGTTTTACTATTAATATATCTTGATGAACATCGTAGGGTGGTTTTATTCTTGGTATAAAATTTCCCACTAACTATGCAAAACGAATGTACACAGCTGAAGAATTCAGATCATTATTAATATGTAAAACATGGCTCTCTTTAGTTGAGAAAACAATCAAGATATGTTTAGATGCTTTTCTGAAACTATCATATAATCATCAGTAGCGTTGCCCAGTTGTCATGGAATGATGAAATTTCAATTTGTCTCAAGCAATAAACATATTAATTTAAAACACAAATTAAGGATTCATCCTTTACTTAAATATTTTAATTTTAACACACTTTCAGTGACAACTTACATGTCGTCTGCTGATGAGGACCGTGTTTGAAAGCTCTAGAACAGATACTAACTGGATCTTGTTTTTTTACCTAAAGAAAACAAATGATAAAGTGAACCAGTTGTTACATGTTAAAATGATTTTTTCTTAATTAATGAAACAAATGAATACGCCACATGCTAAGAAAAGAAATGGAAATTTGAACATGTACAGTTTCATGACAAACTCCATCTGCCATGAAGATCACGTGATGCGATCAAAAATGGAACATGTTTTCTCATTTGTTGTTTCCATAATCAAGGATTAAATTCAAACTTCATGACTCTCTTCAACAGAATGATCTCAAAGTGCATTTAACTTTTAATTTCTAGGTTATTTAAATTGATGCTTAATGTACTTTATATACAGTATGCTGCCTCCAATTATGAATTTATCTCAGAGGGATTTACAATCTGAACAATATATAACACTGTCTATCCTCAACAAAGAGAATCTGTATAATTAATATACATGAACTTATAGCTTAACACCACCACTAACTTAACAAGCCACATTAATAAATGCAATTATGTAGGCCTTCCAGGCGGCGTCACCACAGCCTGAGAAATTAGTCGGTACTGTAATTCCTTTGGGAAGTATATCAAGCGTAAGAGCAGAATGTCACTGCCAATAGCAGAGCCACGTTTAGGGGTATAACCTCTCAGATATGGTCAGTCAGCTGCCTAACCAGCCGTCGTATGGTTGTTTAGTGACGGCAGAGTGAGCGTGTTAATGGGCTATCTAAACAGTCTCAGCTGGGGGCCGCGGTGAAGGGAGGGCGGGTAGACAGCCCTCTGGTTGCTCTGCAGGCTGGAGGTGTGGCAGCTTGTAGCATGTAAAGGCATTTGGAGACCACAGGAAGAAGAGTGAGAAGGGATGACTCAAGCAGTTGTAATCACTGATCAATATGTGGACTAGAAGAAGGGAAGGAGGAAGGAATTTAAAAACAATTAAAATAATTATTTAATGGCTACAGTGCTGTCTGTTTTGTAGAAGAAGCATCAGTATATCTGTCTCTGACTATGTTTCAGCCAATGAGAAACTAAACTAGTATAAAGTATGACTAAATGCCCTGCTAGTCTCTGAGGAGCTCTGAGCGCGGAGCTAGCGGCAGATCAGTGCAGTTAATTTACATAGCATTTGCATTATGTCAGGACATGAGCTACAAATAGGTATGAGTGTGGGGCTTAATTAGAAATGAGCCAGGCTTTTCAAAAACACCCTTTTGCATCATAATTGAATCAGCTCAGCGCTGGAGTAAATGGCAGTGAGTGGGGGAAAAGATGTCTGTTTCTGAACACGCTCAGAGATGACTGGTAATTGTGATACACCTACCTGGTCTCGGAGCATGCTGTATTATTTACTGTACATACAAAGCATCTGTGCAAACATCTGAACAACTGCAGAGGAAACTGCCCCTATAATATCTGGGCCAAAACAATTAGATATATGATACATATGGTATATGGAGGTTGTGACTTCTTGGTTGCCACTATGGGGGTAGTTTTTGATCAAGATGTATAGAGATGTTTGTATGATTTTTTAAAGGAGGACCACTGCTAAAATCAGCAGTTATAGAAAGCAAGTGAAAACAAAACCTTTAAAATTAAAAGTAAATATAGTGCAATGGCTTTAAAAATTCTCTGTACCCAGAACATTAAAAATAACTTGTCAGGACCACGTATCTGCACAGACTTCTTTGATTATATTGTTGAAAGATTATTTATGTGAAAAAAGAAACTATGGGCTAAATTATTAAATATAAGGAAATAATGAAGCAGCTGTATGCAAAATCTATTCTTTCTTTCAAAGTTGGCATTTTGGTAGCTAAAACTGTCTTTTTCCACTACCTCAAGAAGGTTAATATCCCTGAAATTATTTGGGGGTCAAAGGAATATTTATGTGATAGCAAAAACCATTTCTATGACACAAATGTATGTTTCATTTTTAGATTTTGATCTGGGAGGATCTAACTTGAGTGAAATGAAATGAAAGGACATTGTAATGTCATTGAAATGATTATTATAAACCAGGCTGCAACAGCTACTTTATTACAGATATGTTATTGAATATTTTTTGATAAGTCAGCTAATCCTGTGGTTAGCTAACCATTAAATAACAACCATAACTTCCGTAAGAAAGGCTACTGCAGTTATCAACTTGTTTTAAAATGAAATCACTGAATGAACAAACCAAACTTTTACCTAATGGTACTATTCATCACAGTCATGCTTAGGCTTTTTCGGATAGTGACGCATTTTCAGCATGTCCGGCAGCGGAAAAGAACGTCAACATTACAACGCATCGATGTGTCCCATGCAAATTAACAGATTTATGTGATCAACATAATCGATAACGTTGACGCATTGTTCCAGCCCAAAGTAAAATCACTTTAAGTCTATAAGTTGTTATTGTTAAAAAGTGCACTTGTCAACTGTGAATTTCAAGAGCTAGTCAAACTACACAACAGTGAATGCCAGTGACAGAAATTGTTTGTATTGTTCAACAGTTAGAACTAACATGGGCTCACATGGGCAAGCGGTCAGTAACTTTCTGCCCTGCATATTTCCCTACAGTCATTCACCCATTCATGCATCTTTTCATGCACTTAAAGGCTTCTCTGACTCTCAGTGACATTGTCTTTATTTTTAGACTGTTATCCCATGTGTTGAATTTGGGTTTGAATATTTGTGTCTGTTTGTTTTTATCTAAACTTACTAAGTGATGTGCCAAAAATGCATGTGGGCTGGGGTGCCAGCGCGTAAAGAGCACCTGGGGTTACCAAGGTTGCCAAATTGAATTGTCCACTCCGACAAGGCTGATCTACATAATTTGGTGGTATCATTCACAGCGTCTCACGGCCCAAGTGATGAATGGCACCCGCAGAAGATAATATTTCTGCTTGGATGTAATAAATCTTATGTAAAGTGCTCTACTGCCTGTAAAGCAATGGAGGAGATGTGGCAGAAAAAGACGCTATTTCTTTTTTACTCTTCCTCCATTTCTCTTTTCTTGTTTTACCATTCTCAGTGTCTTTGAACACACAGAGACATGAGGCCAACAAGAGGTCCATGTGGTTTTGCCACAGACTCAGTTGTTATATACAGAACAATATTAGACATTTATCTTCATAGCTACCCAAGGTTCATGTACGTATGGGAAATCTTCACTTTTGTATACAATAAATGCACGTTTAGAACAGTGTGTAGATTCTGATAACACTGATCTCCCTGGAGATATCCTCTCTCTGCCCCTTTCTCTGCTGCTCCTCTACCTGTTGTATTGATTGCGGCCCCAGCCATTCCCTAACAGACAGCCCACAGTGTCCTGCTATTACTAAACCAGCCCTTGGGTCATGAACTCGTGACCTCCTGCTGCTCAGCACCACTGAGTGAGGGGGCACGACCCCCACAAGAGGCTGGGAGGCCAGGGACACTGGGCAGCTGTTCGTGTTATTCATATCCCCCCGATCATGATGTGTTTGCATGTGCTTATCATGCATTAACACTCATTAAAAACCACAAGAAACACTGTCAATAGCTTTGTGATATAGATCCAGACTAAGCTAGACTCTTATTGGTCCAACAAAGCTTGCAGCTGAGAGAAACAGATGCAGGGTGGTTTGTATAGACATGGTACAGACAGTTACTTTTGTCATGTTGTAGAACAAGGAGCACATGCAAATTAAATGCAAACTGTGTGTGTTGCAGTTTAATTTGATATATGGTAACACTGTTCTAAAAGTCAAAGCCAGAAAATGTCTATTTATTCCAAAGGTTACTAATCACAATTGTTTACTAATTAAGTTTCTTGATCTCCTTCCTCCTATTATGCCTGTTTTTAATAAGCTGAGAGTCTGGTGTACTTGACAGTAATGAATGACTGATTTTAGCTGATCGTTATTGCTGCCCTCCTCTTGCCTGCAATGCACTGTGTGCGCGTGTGTACGCACAGGTCTGTGCGTGCCGTGGCTGCCTAATAAAAGGGATAATTGTTCCATCTTTGCTTGCACACACATACAGCAGTGTGTATTGACTGCTTGACAGGCTGTGATTCCAGTAAAGCTAATGGCTTTCTCAATTCTCCTGCTCCATCCATCAGGCCCCGAGAGCACCCCGTCATGTTTTCAATTAATGAAGAGAAAACCATAAAAAGTTAAAAGGCAGTGTGACACAGTGGACGACAGCCAGTACACACACTCTGGCAAGGGCGCACACACACACACACATACACACAAAATTTGTAATCACCAATATGAAATATACACGCATACCTGCACAAGAACACAGAATTGCAACTTGAAAAAAACAAACTTGAGACTTAGAAGCTTTCAGAGCTTTTTTTTTTTACCATGACACACACTGACAGCAAAACAATCCTATGTTTGGTTTGGGCTTGAAGCTTGCCTGTGTTTCAACTTCACCCCCTCAGCTTGTAATCATAATGTATATGTATTCTTGTGCTGGGTCTGCTTACCTTGGGTGCAGCCTGCTGGCTTTATATGGGAGATAAAGGGAAACTTCCGATGTGCCTGGGTGAGAGATAGTAAAGCCCTCCAATTCAGGCAGGAAATTATGGAGTAAGTGGCTTGGTGGCTGATAGTCAAATGAAGCCAGGGTGGCTGGATGCCGGCTCTAATTAACCGGCTGGCAGGTTCCTGCGATATCAGGGATTCTACCAGCGAACCTGATGACAAGACCAGGGTGCGCACAGGGGCACAAACAGACATATGTTCGGAAATGTGCAGGATACTGCATATACAGACATGCACACAAGCCCACACAAATGATTATCTTTTAATAAACTCTCTCAGCATATACGTTAATAAATCAAACCACCTGAAAACCATATTTCAGACATTTGACCTTGCAATGTTTGAGTGAATAAAAAGTGTCCATGATTGTCCGCAGATTAATGTCCAGTATGTAAAGACAGAGACATTCATGACAGTATGATCTGCCAAATCATACTGTGTTTATCAAGTGAACAATGTTTTACCTATATTCTTCCTCATAATCATTTTCCATAAGATTAGAAAGAAATGAAAAACAAACTCTTCACAAACAGCAGAAGAAACCATTTTCTATAAACAAGTCTTTCTGTTGCCTAATGATGTCTCATGTCTGAAGATCAGCAATCTAACAATCACATCATCAGACGCTTTACAGAATTAATTTTAAATGATTGACAGTCTTTTATATGCATATCTCTAATCTCAGTAATTCACCCTTACCTTATTGGCCAGAATAGGAAAAGAAAATGGGAAAACACTGTTAGTAGAACAATCTGAGACAATAAAACAAATTCAACATGTGCAGAACTCACTCATCAATATATATAATTATAAATAGCTGCTTTAAAGGGGCCTGTGGCAATATCTAAGCGCTCAGGTTAAACATGTGACTACAGTGTATAGAGTTACAATCCTGGGGAAAAATGAAACTATAAAAACAGTTTGAGAAGGTGTATATTGGCCAGCAAGGACGAGATTTATGCTTCTTCTAGTGTTTAATTTGTTGGTTTAAATCACCACTGATGTGATGTGAAAGTAAGCTAAAAAATAAATGTCACTGTGACAAGACTGCCTGCTGGGACTGCCATATTCCTGAAGTCTGCTGGCAGTGTTTACTCCGCATAGGCACATAAAACATTTATCCCCACTGCTGGTTTCACTGAAATTAATCAGGAGAAATACTTACATAGGAGACACAGTACAACGTAAGCACATCACATACTGAAAGGAATATTTCAAAAAAATTTTCATATATGTTTGACGTTCTCCTAGTACTTTACCCGACGTGTGAGTACCCCTGACTCCTTGCTGCTAAGGGAGTTCCCACCTTCCCCTCTAGGCCTTTCCATTTCCTGACCAATAATAGGTTTAATAAAGTGAAAATTTAAAGCTGCAAAAAGAGAAGCTAACTTGGTGAGAAGGATTTGATAGAAATCACATGTACGTCTTGCGCTGCGCCTGCACGCCTCTTCACTTTAACCAAACGGAGCTGAAGGTGAGAGAGATACTGGAGGATAGATGAAGAAAGCATAATCATGTGTGGGAGTCAGATATAACCAATGCTTGTCAATCATCATCAAGAACCCTTCTTGGTGCTTGCAGTTTGACTTTGCTCATCATTCAGGATAAGTTCCAACTCGATACACTGGAGGCTTTTTGATTTTGATGTAGTTATTTTTCACTTTGCTTGTGCATGTTGAATGTGACACATACCTTATTCTGTCTCACTAACGCATTTTCACTGCAATGTTTTTCAGAGGGGAGAAAAGGAGGAATGGCAGCTGAGGATAAATGCATTTTTCATTATTATAGATTCTCTCCACTTCTCCGCTGGCAGTCAGAGCAACCTCTGCTTAAACATCTCTTCTCTGCCCCTCGGCGCTTCCTCGTGTTTGGACGCCGGCCAAGCAAAAAGTAATTTAAACATTACAGGAAATTAAATCTCACATTTCCAATTTTTACCCTAAAGTTTAAGTACAATGAAAATGTCACCCATGAATTATGGAATCAAGCTGAATTTCTCCTCCAAACTTTAAACCGTAAATGTAAATGTCCTTGACAACAAGGTGGGCACTTGGAGGCTCCGTCGCTCCCTCTTCCTGATGTGGTGCACGGCCAATCAGAAGCAGCTAGAACAACTGAGAGCATTTTCCTGGGCTGTATTTCTCTAGAAAATGTAAAAAGATCAAATGAGAGTAATATGCTGTATTTTTTAATCTCATTTGTAATTTTCGTAATTGTGACAGTCCTACACTTTACATGATGGTTTAACATACATTTTCAGGGCAAATCTCTTGCGCAGACATTATTCAGCATCATTTATCACAGTGTCTAATGTTATGTCTTAAATTAAGACATTATACCAGTCTCCAGTATTCAGAGTTATCCAAATTTCACCTGTTAAAACACGTTTTTTGTGATATGTTATTCCCTTAGCGCAGCATTACTGCAAAAATAATACATCCACTTGATGTGTCTCACACCTAGACCAAATTATATTTACTGCTAAATCACATTTCTGATGGCGCTGTGTTATTAGAAAATTGCATGTTGTGCGTTTGATTTATGTCCCAGCATATCTAGAGAAAAAAAAAATATCCACCCTCCTACGCTTGCAGGTGAGATGAGTTCTTGCAGATTGCTGTTAGTGTCATCCTCTGGGCTAAGTGTTGTATATTAAAGAGACATTGCAGTGGATTGTCACCCTGGCGCCCCACCACCTAGCAATGGGCCATCTTTAATTATGGTCAGACAGAGGTGAATGCATCAGAAAAGGCCTGACAGAGCGGCCAGTGTGTAGATTATTTTAATTTGTGCCCCGCCCCTAGGTGAGCGATGCGGCCGGCCTTGACCCTCCTCTGACTGCATGGATTAATGCCTGGTAATGACTGCTGAGGCTATCATTGCAGCGGGCATCATTAATTATCCTTATTGATTGTTGCGCTCTTAGATAAAGCGTTCTGCTGACTGGAAAATACCCCCCACATGCAAGGTCAAGGTAAAAAAAAAGAGGAACTTAATCGCATAGTCCCCACCACACCTACAATAGAAAATAAATATGGCCAGCACCCACTGCACCCCATACTACTAATGTCTCACCTCTCTGTTCTCTCCTTTGTTCCTGTCTCCCCCTCTCTCCCTCAATCTGTCTGTCTCGACATTTCCTGCCATCCTGCCATTTTCTCCCAACAGGGAGTGTCAGAGTCCAACAGGAAACCTAAGCAGGTTACGTTATGTGCAGAGATAAGAAACAGAGTTTGACCGAATGTGTGCAAAAAGTAATGATAAGTGAGAAGAACTGGTGTGGAACGAGGGAGTGTAAGTCAAGGAAGATGCTTAGAGAGGAGGATGAATAGTTTGGGGCTGGCAGGAAAGAATCAACAGTGAAAAAAGGGAGACAGGAGCAAGGTGGGCTGGCAGGCAGCTGTAGTGCTCAAGTAGATTAAGTTTCTGCGGCTGCCATAATGGAGGAGACAGCAGGAAGTCAGGGTTTTATATTTACACTACTCTACATCACCCTGCGCTCATATATACAGACACAGGCACACACATCCTTGTTAACAATATTTGACTCTATTGCAATATATGCTGCACCGTGTCTGAGCGAAGGGTAAGAAATCACCCAAAACCTATGAATTTCCAATATTATCACCAGACACACGTGTCAATAATGGGCTAAATCCCAAGTTTTTTTTTTTCACATCTAAGCCTGTGTTTTAAATCCTTACTTCCTACAATATCTCTGGACGGCAACAATGGTATGTTTGACATTTTGGTTTTCATTGTTTGCAGAGCTGGATGTGAAAACATTCATGTCTGTATAGTAACTATGAAGCAAAAGGTGTAAACCACAGTTTGTTGATTTTACACTTGTGTTTGTGAGGATCACACGAGATACAAACAAGATACAATGCGTTAATTTGTGAACTTATGAGGTTCTGGTAAATTATTTCAGTGGTTTTAGGCTAAATATTTCCCCCAGTGTATAATCTGTATGCTGAGCTAAGCCAGCTAACTTTTGCCATACAAAGGTTAGAGAAATCAAACCTCTCATCCAATTATTGGAAAAGAGTAAATGTTTTGCAAATTTTCTAAACTATTCCTTAGGGTAAGAGGAAGATTGTGGTGGTAAATAAGTTTTACAGCAAACAAATGGATATAAATAATTACAATTGGCAAATAAAACAATTATGTGGAAATGAAGTTATTGTTAATAAAAAAAAGGTTAACTGCAAGATGCAGGATCTGATCTGAAGATATGGACATTATCCTTAGGGATAGGGGATATTTCATGCACAGTGAATGGTACATTTTATTTTGTGTCATCTGACAGTCAGTGAGTTGGTTTGTTTTAGTCTACTACCTTCATGAGATGCCTAGTATGTGTACCCAGTGTATGTGTGCTTTCCCTATACCTAACTCAAACAGACGGGAAGTGAGTGTGACAGAAATGTATTCTCTTTTCAAACGCTGGTTGGAGACGCTGCCGTAGCACCTCTCTCGTCCTCTCTTCTCTCTGCCTTCTCTAAGCTTGTGATTGGCATGTCTTCATATGTGGATCCTGTTCCTTCTGCAACTTGCTCCATTGGCAAGTAGCCAGTGTCAAACAACAAATAAGTACAAATAAATCCATCTCAAAGCTGTGGATGGTGAGACAGAGCTGGATTAAAACACAGTAGACTATGCAGATATGCAGTCATAAAGGCTGATGTAACATTAACGTTAATAACGTTTTCATGTTTTATATTATATAAATTTATACGAAGGATGCATTAGGCACACACAGCTGGTTTTGGTGGTCTTGATCCATAAATGCACTTTGTTTGGGTTTCATGAGGCAATAGAGACGCAGACGGTGGATGCAGGGCAAGATGAAGGAGTAGTCTGTCTTTTTTTGTTAGTACCTGTTTGAAGTGTATCAGAAGGAGCTTTCCAAGGTCTGGAAATTCATTACTGGACAGGAGCTTTGAAAGAGGTCTCTTGGATTTGTATTGCTTTCAGTGTGTGTGTGTGTGTGTGTGTGTAAGCCTGCAGCCTATTGTATTCAGAGTGGAATTGCTAAGCAGTTGCCTCAGGCCATGAGAAGGCTGCTATGACCAGGTATGGCTAGCCATTACTGCAGGGCATCAGACTCTATCAGACACTCTGGAGAAAAGATCATACAGGCCATACACACTCATATAAGTTGTGTGTATATTTTGGGTGTGTGTGCATGCATTTGTGCGACAACACACAATCTATGTCTACATTGTAAAGCTTTTTATAGGATCCAGAGCATTAGAACGTAGACTGTGATCTTATTCAGAATTAGAATGACTTTGATTTGGATCAGATGACTCCGTACACAATGTGTGTATGTATGTATGTGTGTGTGTGTGTGTGCGTGTATTCAAGCATGCGAAACAGAAGCGGACAGAAAAACGAGAAAGACAAGTCTGACTGTGTTTTTGTACAACTGTCGGCAAATCGATACATGACCACAATGCTGACAAGAGAACGCAATCAGAGGCCAAAGGCTGAAGTTATGGTTTCAACGGCTTAATGCACACATTTACGCTGAGAAATACAGCAAACTGCTGTGGCGTTGTTGTCTTCTCTTCTCTTCTCTTCTCTTCTCTTCTCTTCTCTATGGTCAAACATCAAACATTAGATTACAGCTGGAAGCACCTTTAGGTTTCACCAGGAGAGGATATCCTTGGGGCAAATAGGCAGACTCTCCTCCAGGACAAAGATCAGTGAGACCAGTTTGACAGCTTCCAGAATCCCAGGATGCATCAATCATCAGGACTGGCATGGGAGAAAAAAGTCACCACCCTTGGTATTGCTACATGCAACCCTGGTATGTATAAGTGGTGTGACAGGTACCAGTCACACATTATACAGTGTGAATATGGTGCTTGCTTCAGATACTAATTCCAATATAAAATAATGCACACTTTCTGTGTGCAAAAGATCAATCAACTTCTTAAATTTCATGATATACAGTGAACTTCCTTTTCTTTTGTGTAGTATTTAAAACAAATGTGGCCTATAAAATGTTAAGGATTCACATGTAGGTGGATGTGATACGTTATGTGAGCATGCACATGATAAACACACACATGCAAAAGAATCTGAAGGGTGTAGGGGAGCTGGGTTGTCATAGCATGATGCCCATCTATCTTTCTGACATCTCCTAACCCAATCCCACTGGGGGCTAACTGAATTCAATCCACAACATTAGATAAGCACACACCCCCTCCCTTCTGCATGTGTATGTGTGTCTGTGTGTGTGTGTCTATGAAAATATCACACACATATAGCAACAAGGTTAGATTGTTTCTACAGTCAAGAGTTAGTGTGCAGGTCACATCAGCTGCAAGAATGAGGTAGAAATCAAGACAAAAAAAAGACAACAGGCCCAGCAGACAAAGAGAGACAGAGAGAGAGAGAAGGATTTTTTGGTGTTGCCTGTCCGGTGGGAGTCCATCCTCTGTTTCTCCCTTCACCCTTTTTCTCTACCCCCCACCTTCTAGTTCACCCCTCTCGGCAGCTCTCTGCTGATTGTTTAGGCTTCATGGTGCCTATCAGGCCCATCGCTCTATGTTTCCATCAAACACAGCATTTATCTTATCATTGCCTTGACAACTGCCTATTAGTCCAAAAGAGTCTGCAGGCTCTGTGTTCCCTTGGCGATGACATGGTGACATTGCCAGGCAGCTCTGAACCGCCTGCCGAGATAGCGGGCCCTTTCCTTTTCCTCCTCTCACCCTGCTCTTCCCTCTGTCTTCCTCTTTGCCCATCCTTTTGCTGCCCCTCTGCTCCTCCTTTGGCAGCAACCCCACTCCCTGGAGTGTGTGCGTGTGTGTGTCTGCAAACATGAACAATTATGCACAACATATGGGAAATTCAGCAGTGTGTTTCCCTGTCTTTGTGTCTATTTGCCAGTCAGTACGTGCAGCGTGTTATCTTGCTGTTCATTACTTACTGAACATTCCTGAGCCTCTAGAAATGTTCAACAAACTGCTGGTGGGGGCTTCTATGTCTTTGTGTTATATATCGGTGTTAAGGGTGGTGTATGACCTCATTAGGGAGGGTCTGGATCTGAAAGAGACATACACTGTTTCTGCTGGAAAAGAGATTCTGCAATCACATAAAGTTCAACAATACACTCACTCACCTGCAGAGAGGTCGCAAGGAGAAAATAACTAAAAATATATTTCTATTTCCTGACCTTAACAAGCCTCTTCAGCTTGAAAACTAGTGGTGCTAACCTGCAGTGTTTTTATTCTTAGTTTAGACACAGATAATAATAATGGGAAGGAGCACTATAAATTACATTGCTGACTAAATGCTGTGTCCCCACTGCTCTTTGCTCTCTAACTCTACATTTTGTAGAGTTAACATACAGACTGGGTCACTAACTTGCACACTCTCAGATTGTCTCTTACAAGAAGCAATGATGAAGAAATTTGGAAAATAACATCTTGTAACGTGACATTTTACTTTGTACCTCTTTGAAGTACTGGAGGTATGAAGACATGTGGACACAGCGACCCACACAAACACTTATGCAAACACTATAATTTTACCTCTTATCAGCATGTTATCCTGTAGTCAGTGATTCAGTGCATTAGCTGTGATCTGCGCTCTGTCTCTGTCCTCTCTCTTGCTGGATCTGGATGAGAGAGGAAGGGGTCTCTGAGGGCAGTTCACAGGGGCCCAGCTCTAATAATAGAGTGTAAATCTCAGTCATTACTGCTCTGACAGGACACTGTGTCATCATTGTCTGGCGCACAACTCCACTCGAGTGGAGAGGCTTCAAGTTAACTACTGTTTTTATTGTGGGCATCCCAGGATCCCTTGTAGTTTGGTAAATGACAGAGTGTGAGGGGAGTTAGGAGCACGGCACAGTCACTGCAGGATAATCGTAATCCTAACAGATATAATGATTTGAGGCTGAACTTTGACATGCTATGCATTTATCCAGACGACTACCATGAAACAAAAACTTTTTCACTATTGAAGATTTTCTTGAATACAAATGCCAAGCAGAGTTATCCCAACTAATCAGAAAACTACCATTGTTATGTGAGTACTTTGAAGGACTGCTTTCCATGGCTAAAACAGCCAACCAATAGGAACAACATTCCACATCCTGTTAAGCAGGAAATCACCACTGGTCTCAATAACGGCAGGTCATAAAATCAGATTTCAGCATCCATCGATTTTTATTTCATAGTAAATGGCAGGTAACACACCACAGGGGAAGCTGAGCAGTGCAGTGTAAATGCACCTCTGATAAACAGTTAAAGAAGTTCATCCACTCTGCTGAGCTGCGGCTTGACGGCAGAAAAATCAACACTAATCCGATGAGAGGAAGCAAAACAAATTCTACTGTTGTGCTCTCAACACAGAAGTCACGGGAGAGGAGAGGAGAGGAGAGGAAAAAAAGTCAAGACAAAGGAGAAGGATGAGGAGACACATTGGGAAGAAAGGAACAGATGAGAAAAGACAAAGAAAGAAGAAAAGCTAAGAAAAAGTGTAAAGGAGGCAAAAATTGGGTAAAATAGGAAAGGAGTAGGGCAAATGAAAGATGTTTAGACACAATAGAATAGAGAATATGTGCGCACAATGCTTTGTGTTAATTGCAAATCATACATATTTATATTACATTAACTACTGACCAGTTTTCAAAATACAGTTTTTTAGCATGTGTTTACCCATTGTTTTCCATTTGTTTCAACATAATATGGAAATCAACTTGAAGACCTGAACACAACTGAAGCAGGCATAATTGAAAATGATTGTCAATTGTGGCAAAGTCTTCTGAGAGTTGAGTAATTTTTAATCATTTTAAATGGAAAAACCATCCATCTTTGTAATAACACAATATCACAATACGTGTTTCATCACTGTTGTGTTTCAAATTTGATTATTCAAAAACATACTATAGCTTGTAAAGGCACAGCTAACAGCAAACTTTACGATCTACGATCTCTGTTATCCTGCATCCCAATAGGAGGATGATAAATAAAAGTTGATTTTTACATTATACAGTACCCACATCTCACATACACTAAAGCATATGTGACATGTGTGTGAAACACAAGTTCAAACATGTGAAAAAATTATGTATGTTTGTCGTACCCTTTTCCCCCTCGTATCTGTCTCTATTTTTCCTGTCTCAGTTTTTTGTCTTTTAGTCTATGCTCCTTTTGGAGAAAAATGCCAGATCAACAGAAATGTCACATCCAGGATAAGGGGCTTACTTTTGTATCTTCTAATTGAAGTGCCTTCCTACCTTAGTGTCTGACAGCTCCTTTTGACAAATGATGTGTTTTTTGAAAGTGAATCAGCTTTCTTTGGCTCTGAGTGCTATAGACAGCAGAGATCAGTGAGGGTCAAGCTGAATGCTGGTCTCTATACTGAGTTGCTGCTGCCTCCTGCCATCACAAAGCTTGTCATTCATCTTATTGTTAATCCTGACTTCTTCTTTCAGCGGATACATTCTCTCCATGAAATCACCGTCCCCACTAAAGGACCAAAACAAGCCAACCAGACATGAAGTTCAGAAGCCCAGGTTGTTTAACAAATGTTTAAAGCTGCACTAATCAATATTTCTATATTAACAATGGATCAAATTACCCAGTGTACATCAAAGGTCAAACCCACAGAAAATTATCACTTGACTCTGCAGATGCACTCAGCTCTCTGTAGCGTCTTTCAGCGCCTTGTTTTGGTTTTACGGCCCACAACCTGGATTCATCTCTCCAGTCTCATTGTAATTTTTTCAGAAACATAGGCATAAAAATCAGTGAACAAACAAGAGAGATGATTTAGATTTGAAAACACAATGCTTAAAATACGGCAACAAACTTTTTTCTCCAGATGTAAGCTAACCACCATACAGGATATGAAGAATATGAAAAACTTTGGGAGACAGTAGTCCATAACCATCCTAGATACACGCTCAGCAAACCTCAGCTGAATCATTTTGCTCACAAGTAGAAAAGCAACAGCAGTATTTTTACTCAAATGTTTCTGTTGTAAGTAAATAAATAATACCTGTTTAACCATTGTTTCTAAGGCTGCAACTAACAATGATGTTTTATGGATTAATCGAATTATACATTTTTCAATTGAATCAGTTTGCTATTTATGATTAGTCGATTAAGGTAATTTAAGGTCAGGTAACACTTTATTGAACCCCCGAGGGGGGAAGTTCAGGTGCCTCAGAAGTAGATTAAACATTACATCAAAAATCAAATCAGGAACATCAGAACAGAATAAATAAAGAGTACAGTAAAAACATACAGAATACGCCAATAATAACAATAGTACAGTAATAAAATAAACATAATTAAGGAGGTGAGATGCAGTAGATAACAAAGTGTGTTACTCCATGAGAGTCAATAGAGACAACAAGTTGACAGGTGCCACATCTTCCCTTCACCTCATAAAAAAACACACAATGCAAGCGGATGCAAGTGGACAGAAGATAGTCACCTTATGATACTATTCATCACAAATACTTATGCATGGTAGGCTTAGGAAAGATGTTGGTTATTATGTTTTTCCATTGTGGTGCATTCAGGTTTGTGTGTATGGATGGGGGGGTTGGGGGGTCACACTTAAGGTGCAGCCTTTTAGGCTCTGACCTACACTCTGTTATGCTGCAGCTATTCTGTTGCGGTAAAATTAGCCCATTTTGTTTTTACAAAGCATCTTATTAGGTCTCTGTTTAAAAAATTCCATAATTAGGGATGAATATAAACATTCCACCACGTAACTGACACAATCAATTATGTCTATGTGTTGTTTCAGCCCTAGTTGGTTCCATTAATATCATTAATAAGCATCAATAAATATCCTATTACTAAGTGAGCTAGTACAGTATGAGACAGACATTGTTGAAGGATGCAAATTGTGGTATGCTTATCGCAATGGATAAAATCCCAGAAAATATCTACATCTAATTTTTGTCAATATCTCACACCCCTACTACAAAGTTTGCTGTTTGTTGCATTGAATAGTGTTGTTACCATAGAACTTCCTGGAGAAGCTTTTGATAAATAGATGGGTCAACAATGGAAGTGATATTAACATCAGAGGCCTCTATTGAACTGTAAGCATCGGTTTCTTTTAAGCAATAACCACAAACTTCTCCAAAGCTTAACCAAGCCATGGTAGTTGATTCAACTAAGTCGAACCTTAACCAACAGAGGTGACAGATCAAAAAAAATCTTATGAATCACTGTGGAGGACAAGAAAGAAAAATGTCTATTTTGTCATTTATTTATGGTGATTTGTTGCAGTTAAAATGTATTCACTTCACAAAAAGAGGCAAAAATGAGCATAGCCTCTAAACGTTTGTCTTCCCTCGGCAGAATTTTAAGATCCACTTTTACATGAAACACCATAATACTGCGACAATAAAGGATGGTATTTTCAGTTCGGCATTCATCCTTCTGGTCTATGTCTTATAGTTTTGCTGGTGCAGTGCAAAGCTCATCCATACCCTGCAGCTTCTGTGTGTATAATCCCATCTCTGACTGCACTGTTTAGCATTGCTCCATCAACAGCCGGAGAGTGAACATTCAATTATATCTTTGACCAACACATACAGCCAGTCCTCATTATTGGAAGCCAGCCACATCCACATGGAATGGAAATATGGTAGGAATCAAGTCTATTTATCTGGAAAATTTCCTAAATGTTACTCCCCCTGCCTCTCCTTGGCGTCTTCCCACTTTCCCACTCCAGCTCTGTGTGAGTTAGATTATGAAGAACAGATTTTCCAGAAAGGAAATGAAAGGGCTTGTTAGCAGAAGAGAGAGAGAGAGAGAAAGAATGAGATCACAGGGCCAGTGTTGAGGCAGACAACAGCCCAGTCTCCCCGCACCATCAACCGATCCACCGGGGCCTTCATGGGGCTACATAAATCCACATGCAGGTCACATTACTGCTCGCCTTCATCAGTGTTTACTGGTACGTTAAAGATTGTAATAACATTGGTCAGGACAGAGATTTTTAATTTAGATGTTTTTTTGAGGGTTTGTAACGCAGCTGTGGCGAAGGGAGAAGTAGTCAGAAAGAGACAGATGCTGGCACAGGGGGAAAGAGGTGTAACCGCATTTGGACTGAGATGAGAACAGGGCCGGCAAGGTCATGCTCTATAAACACTCTTCAAATCAGGATGCTAGACTTTTGTTATACATTTTAGGTTGAGTCAACAATTTGTTCATGTCTTCATGTTTTCAGTGGTCATTTGAGGTAAAATAATAAAGGCGGTCTGAGTCATGACAGTAAACATTCAGCTACAGCAAGAAAAAAAACAACAACTGTGCAGAGACAAATCAGAAATCCCTCTTTTGCCAATTGCCAACATCTCCTTCTCCTTTTCTTGTGTTTTAACTTCTGCGAAAAAGCTTTAAGCTGAAGCACAGTTTGTGTGTGTCTTCTATGGGCTGTGGGTCACAGCTCTGCTTAACTGTGATATATTGGATTTTGATCAAATACTTGAAAAGTGGCACAAGCACTCTATGCTTATTTAAACTGTAATGTTAAATACACAAATCAGACTGGGCGCTCTAACGAGGCGTCCGCGCACACACACACATGCACACAAACACACACACACGCCCCTCTGCCCTATAGATTGAAGCTAGGCTGACGCTTGAAGAGTCTTGCCTTGTTCAAGGTTAGACACCCACTGTGCTGTTACACTGAGCTGTGTAACCATAACAGTTTAATGGCATGCTATTACAGGGCTATCACACTTACGGGATCATGTTAACACCACAACCACTGCCTCAGTCCCACACAGACAGTAGACTGTATCAGATTCAGACATAATCCTGTTTTGTACTTTCATAACAGACTTTCTTTCTTCCTTTTCTTCCTTTCAGCTTTTTCCTCTTAACATTGGTGGAAAATAACAATAGTAAAGTACAGGTGCTTAAGTACAATTCTGGTAGAAGTTTACTTGAACATTTCAATTTTGTGCTACTTTATAACTCTATACCATATAAATTAAGATGCATATTTATCCAGTATATTTACTGTATAAATTCATTATAAACCAACCAGCTTTAGTTATATGTCGGTATAAAAAAAGGACAGTAACAGGGGCAATTTTGCATAACAAGTTCTGCATTTGTTACCACATTTTGGTGATAATAATGTTGTACAAGTGAAACTCTGAACAACTTTTTGAACACGACTTTTATGTTCAGACTATTTGCTCATTGTGGTGTTGCTACTTTTACACAAATAAAGTAAACAAATTCTTCTTCCACCGCTGCCTTTTCATCATTCAGACTCGACATATCTGCTCTCTGAGCTTCATCCTCAAAACAGCAAAAGACAAATTATTTCATGTGCAGTCTAGTGCGCGCAAAACAAACAAAGCTGATCTGACTTGTTTATTTTGATACATTAAACCTGACCCTCAGATTTGGCCACAACGGCAAACCCATGCCAACCCTCAAAGCAGAGCTAGTCACTTAAGATTTATTTCATATTTCCATTTGATTGGGGGCTGTTTTGGAGTAATCATGCTCTGACAGTGGGCCCTGTGCTGTGGCTGAGCTGTTTACATAGCTCTGCTGGAGACATGCTGACACTGAGACGAAGAGCTGAGCTGCTCTCAAGGTCTGGACAATATTTGGATCTGAATTGCCTGTTGTAGAGAAGGACAGGTCAACCAGGGCAAAGGAAGGGTGTAGGAAGGGGTTAGAGAAAAGATGGGAAGGATGAGGGAAAAGGAAAAATCCAACCTAAAACATTGTAAATTGTTTCTTGTTAAAGTTTTCTTGGTCAGTGTTGGGGTTTGGTGGTGTCCCCTTATTCTTTCCACCTGTAAATAGGTACAATTTGACAACAAAAACAAGTTTGATTGAAACAAATTGATTTCGGCAACAGTCAGCGCCATCAGAAACAAGCAGAGATATCAGTTCATTCACTGACAGTACTCAAAAGATTACAATGCAGCACATTTCCGACTTTCCAATTCTCTCAACCAAAAAATGCACTTTGATTTGCTAAAATGTCTATTGTTCCAGCCCTCTCTACCCACATCTCTACTAACAAACTGTTGCTGAATAAATTTTAAGACTGTAGAATACCATTGACTCGAAGTGGGAGACAAGACAGGTTTATTGTCAGTGGGTACAAAAAAAAAGTTAACGTGAGTAAAGTTGAATACGGAGTGAGGACAACAGGCCTGAAATAGGCTGCACAGACTAGAGGAAAGTAAAAACTTTTTACTTTTGTTTCCTTTTCTTTCAGGAATTATTTCGGTCAGCGTCCTCACCTGCCAGAGAATGAAATGATGCTCAATGTACAACTATAACAAGTACCAAAAAGTTGACTTCATAGAACATACAGCTGGATCTGTTGTACAAGCATCTCCTCTTTTCCTCAACAGTCAAAGACCCCGGTAGAAAAAGTCAAAGCCCCCTCTGCACCTGCTCTAGCAGAAGGCCCCAGGTCACTGATAAAAGAGAGACAAAGACACGTTAGTGAACTTTCCACTGTGAGCGACTGGAATATTGAACTTGAGGTGCATCAAAAAAACTGAAAAGTTTGGAGAACCTAATCAATTTACCAAAAGGGTTTTCTTTTGACTGCAGAGCAAGAGTCAAATCTTTGAAAAGTAGAGCCTGACATCCTTGAAAAAAAGAGGCATGCACTGAACCCACGCCTTTGTATTCTTTTGGTCTTTGTTTGTAGAAGGTTCTTAAATGGAGGAGGAGGTAGTTGGCTCCGAGTATCAACCTCAAGTAATAGCACACACACACACACGGACACACACACACTTGTTCAGTTTTTAGAAGAAATGTATAATGCTGTTAGATATTATTTTAAGTCGAGGTACTGATTTCAATGCCAAATGTCAAATCAGATGTAGATGACTAGGAGGGTTTTTTATGCTAATAAGGTGGTTAATATTCTGATGATATGTCTACATGAAGCCTGAGTGTGTTTTAATATCCCAGAGAAGGTGTGTATGTGTGCTTGTGTGTGTGTGTGTGAGTGTGTGTCTACCTCCACATAGAGACGGGGATGGTGCACCCAGGGGCGAGCCAACGCACTAGCTAGCCTGCATCGGCTCGACTGGAGCGCCTTGCTGTTTTACCGCAGGAAGTAACACAAAAGAGCAGCAGGAATGTTTATGAACACCTCCAATCCCCGAGGACCTGCGGGCTGACCTGATTATCGCCTGTCTGTAATTCCACAGTCGGCAAGGTGCTGCTACTCCTGTAGGGGTTTGAGGGGTGTGAGTGTGTATGTGTGTCTATTCTATCACTGATAGGTATCATTAAACATCATTAGAGAGTTGGAAGAGACTCAAGCTGCTTTGGTTTTGTGTGTAAGACTGTTTCTGTCAGATGCACTCTAGGAAGATCACTAACAGCACAGCCCTGAAGATACACACACACATTTAAACACACACAAACACACTGAAAAGAGGGTATTTATCAGTCAAGCTTGTTTTGTTATTGCATGCATTCTTTTGACATGAGCTCTAACTGTGGCCTTTGTAAAAGAGGAAATCAAATAACAGGGCCAACAGGAGCAGAGCTACAACCCCCTCCAGCATATACAAACAGAAATAAACCTTGGCTGTCTATATCTAACAATAGGACCAAAACTTTTACTTCAAGGCTATTGTGAAGTTTGAGCAGTCATTTAAAAGGTTTGTGTATATTTGTCTACTTGTGTTTTCGGAGACGGCTGGCATCTTCTCATTCATTTCCCCAGACAGCTATTTGTTAAGTTATGTTTAGCATTCACTGCCAGGATGTGTCATGAGTGATTCTGCTGATCAGCTGTTGATTCGTGGGCTGATCCTGGAATACCATGGTTAACCGGTTCAGCATGTTTAAATGTAGAGAGCAGCACGGAGGACCAGGCCCCCACTCAGCCCAGTGACCCACGCTGCGTAGTGAGCACAGCCACGAAACATCTCTATCCATCATTGGACACAGCATATCCATGAGCAGACCGATGGACACGGTAGAGATCAGAGGAGGCCAAAGCATAGCTGGGTGCTGCCATCTTCTGGCCAGGCGCCACACGAGGAGAATAAGCTCATCTTACAGCGAGTATCATGATTTTTTTTCATGTCAAACTCCAGTCTTATTTTGTTATTGCATATATAACTAGTGACACAGAAGTTAAAGAACTTTCAGCCTCATCTTGTGACTTAAAAATGATCTTAAAACCTCTCTCCTTTCCAACTCCAAATAGAAAACACCATCAGTATGTGAACAGATTCTAATTCTTAAATTCCTTGTGTAACAACGTATAAAACTGCAAAGCTGCAATAGGCTGTATTTCTTTACAGTGAAATATGCTGGATCTCCTCAGGTGGTTGTACAGTACTACAGAGCAGCTGGATAAAGCTCCTGGCTACCTCTCTCCACCCCGGTTGAACATGTCAAGCTAATACGTGGTGACATGTGGTGAGTTATTGCACAGAGTACCAGGCCGCTGGTTCTGCTAACAGGCCTGGTTTGATCTTTTATTTACACTCCTTTTTGCTCAGGATTTCAGGACAATTTTCCCAGCTCTTTACAGTCAACAAACTACAAAGCAAACCCCCTATCTCTGGGAGGCATGTTGAATTGAGAAAAAGACTGCCTGTTTGGCTGCGTGCTTCAGAAACAAAAAAAAGTACAGCAGTTTTGGACTCCACGTTGGCCTGGTAAATGGGTTGATTCGAGCATGACAGCTCGCGAGAGAGAGGTGGGTGGATGGATGGAAAGAGCTGTGAATACAGTAAGCGTACAGAAAAACAGACCAACAGACCGACAGACAGACAAATACTACAGGCAGCAAGACAGGCAGACCATTACATAGTCAAGGTAGAGGACAAACTGCATATTCACTCAAGTTGCTGTCTGCATCAGGGAAATAGAGCCAGTACCTAAAACTATTATTCTGCCATTAGTTTTCTGCAGGTCACGATTGTGGCATAATGCAATAGCATTCATCTATTTCATTCATTTTAGTTCTTAGAGAGCGACACACAATTTAATTACCGATCCTGCTCTTTGGCTGTGGGAGCGGGAGCAAGCGCCTCGCCCCCCTCCCTCCGCTCACTCACTTCTCGTAAAGGATCGAGGGTGCCGAAACAATGATGGATAGAGTCTGAAAAGTGCATTATTTCTGATGCATTTTTGATTATTTCTACCCTTTCCCTTTTTTTCCAGATAATGCAATAAGCCTGATACGCCCTGAGTTCTGTCAGAGACATGGATATTGCAACAGCTCAGGCATCGCTTTCTATCGGCAGGAAAGTCATTGTTTTTGAAACAAGGAGTTCTCTGATTTTTTTTATAGCTCTTTTACTCTTTTTCTCCCACTTCCTTTTGTTTTTTTAGTCTGTGTCTGTCTTCACAGCCTTTGTGATTTTGTCTGTCTATGTGTCTCCAGCTTGGAGACATTCTCATTTGGACCGGTGCCTTGGATGCCCCAATAGACTGCCACAATAGTTCCTCATCGAAACAATTTCATGGACCTCTTCAAAGTGAATGAATCAATAGTGCTCATATGTGGGGTTAAAGTAGAGGTTACACTGATATTGTTCAACTCCAGACACTCCCTTAGCCCCAACATGCTAGCCAGAGCCAGTGACCCCTTGTTTGGTTAATATAATTCATTCTGTAAATAGAGAATATCAATCCCTCCAAATATAACCCCACTTTGCCCTAAATAAATAAATATATATTTAAAAAACACAAAGCATGGGGCGAACCTTAGGGCCAATACTCTTATGTCTAAACTTGGTTTATCCACAATCAAACAATGCAAATGTTTCTCATGTCTGAAATGTTAGTGCTGCCAGCCAACATTGATCCCATAGTCCTCAGAGCTATTCTCAACCAAACCAACTGTGTGCATTTCTTTTTATACAGATTAATTTAACAATATTTTCCTCACTACACATATTATACTTTCCTCAATGTGTGTTTCATTAGGGATGGGTAATACTGTAGTTTTTAAATTCATGATGTATAACGGCATTTATGAGACTAAATACTGTTTATATGAATACACTCTTTTTAAATTATATTAATAATACCGTTATTTAATTATTATTATTGACAGGTCATACTCATAACATGAAACATTCCACAAGGGTACTAAAATACGTGTAAATAATATTTATTACTCATCCATGTTAGCCATTGTTATTTTTGTCTGTTCTATATTTACACAACATCTTCATACGCCCCCATCCTGCCCTCCTCTTTTTATTTAAATGTTTTTCCCTTTATCTGAATCATGGGTCTAAGAACCTTAGGTGTTATACATTTTGAGACAAATTTGTGATATTTGGCATCACTGACTTCAGTTAATTATGACACATTTATCTATTCAAGCAAATCCATATATTAGCATTTAATGCATAGAACTCACATTACCATTTTACTATTTCAAAGGTCTAAAGGCTGCTGCTCCTTGTTGTTGTTTTGATCTTTGCTCCCTGCTGTTCTTTTCTCTCTCCTCTTTCCACTCACCCCAACCGGTCGAGGCAGATGGCCGCCCACCCTGAGCCTGGT
>JAUMHL010000005.1:18843344-18857462 GCA_032362345.1 Sandelia bainsii
TACACTGTAAAGTGCCTTGAGATGACTTATGTTGTGATTTGGCGCTATATAAATAAAGTTGAATTGAATTGAATTCAGTAACAGTAACATAAAATGTGCCTCTTTTCTTACAGATTCCAACAACAAAGACAAACTTAGATGTGTGACAGTGCTCTGTAGTGATGATTATTCTACATATACTGTATGTCACAACAACAAAAAGGCTCAGTATTGAACCGAGAGCTCGCCAAAGAGCCACCATTTGGCACTGTTGAGCTTCTATCATTCTGTGAGTGTATGTCCTGCACCTCGCTAGCCTTTTTCTTACATACCAGTGTTACACACCACTTTTCTTTGATTCAGCCAAAAGCTCTACACATACAGAGCTGCACTGCACCACTGGGTCACAAGCACAGGTGAAGCAGTCCAGGTGAGTTTGGCAGGAGAACGCAGGCGGCATTCTGTAGGACGTGAGACTCAGATGGGCTCTGAAGCCTTGTCTTGGCATCCCACTTCACACAGAAACACAATATGACCCAGGTAAGGCAATAATATACAGTACACAGCATTGGCTAGGCTCCATCATGTGCTGTACTTAAGTGATCCTTTTTTAAAATATACAGTGAAAAAGGATGATCATTAATTGTTTAATTAGTGCATGCAAAGCATTATTGTACAGGGTAAGACCTAAGTCTGCAGGATGTAAATTGATTTCCTGAAGAATTAATGAAACTGTATTGTAGCGTTATTGTGTTCTGTTACTGTTAGTTCACTGTCTCCTAACCAACCTATCAGCTGCTGCCCTTTTATTGAAGTGTGACATGATGGCATTATCTTCTCAGCCTCCAAGGTGATCTCAATAGACAAAGCTCAACTGTGTTGCGTCAGAATACTAAAGTTGCTAAAATACCAGCTGATAATAAGGTTACTCCATCATCTGATGCTAAATGAGTTAAAGGGTCAGAGTGGGAGTGAATCAGATAACTTAACTTTCTTGATACATGTCGGCACATAAATCCCTATGTAGTCCTCTATTCACCTGCAACCAGAATCTTTCAGTTCTTCTGCTCTCTCTCTCTCTCTATCTTAAACACACACACACACACACACACACCAAACCCTTAACAGGGCTGAGGTCTCCTGACAAAGCCTCTCCAGTGACATTTCGTCAGAGGGCGAGCGTGGCATCCCGGTCGTGTTGATGTGATTGGCTTTGTGCTTTGCTGTCGTAGTGACCGGGGGAAGATTGATCATGGGGGTGTATGGTATCTGTGTGTGTGTGTGTGCCTGAAAGTGCGCGTGTGTTTGTGTCTGTTTAGGTCTTTTTGAGAGGGGACAGACTCGAAAGGTCAGACTCTGAGGTGAAGCGTCTGATATTGACTCTACAAAGGTTTGCTCTGATGAGAGTCTAATACCTGTGATCCCACAGCTTTGTGGAGACACAAACACACAAACACACACACAATCATAATAGGGCATGCAGTTAAAATCATAATGCTTCTCTGAGGATTACTTTGAATTCATTACAGTCATACTTGAGTACAACAAATAGCCTAAGGACCTGGAATAATCAAATGATTATTTTCCTCTGGTGTGTATTTAATTGCAACAATTCAAATTGCTCAAGGCATTTCATGCTTTAACTTGCCACCAGAAGCACTCCAGAAACTTGCTGTACCCAATCTGATACCATGATAATCTTTGTCTCATTGTGCAGTGTGTATTAACATCATGTGTCGGAGCATGGCTGTTGTGCTGTCATAATACCATCAATGTCTAACTCTACTGTTGTAATACTTTAGCCTGTAAAATCTTCTTGTTGTGTGAGCTAATGTTATGTTTGTGAAATGTGTAAATTGTGAAATATTTAGCGACATCCAGCGGTGATATTGCAGAATGCAACCTTATTTCCAAGCGTGAGGGAGCCAGCAGTGTCCATGAGGTCATGTCTTCTGTCACTGCATCAACTAATAATGTATCAAGTGATGATGTTACTTTGGATAGCTGCATATTAGAAACTGGATTTAATAAAACTATTTAGTATGTCAGAGTATAGGCCATAGCTTCAATGTAAGATAATGAATATTATTGCAACTCCACTGTCACCCAGTTCAAGTAAAACAGCATTCCCTTTCTATAGCCAGTGTTTGGTTTGCCTGTTCTGGGCTACTGTAGAAACACAATGAGCGACATGGCGGCCTCCATGACAGGGGATACTCTCCTTATGTAGATAGAAAAGGGTCATTCTAAGCTAAAGAAATCGCAACAGTAGTTCAGGTGATTAAACCCTAATCACAATGTATGTATGAATACTATGTTCTATTTCTGCTAATAGATCCATGTAAATCTTACAAATCGCACCTTTAAGGCTCAGTCACATCATAAAATGGCACAGTTCATCTGTGTCTTTTTGTTTCAGAAGCTTGGTGATGTAGTGACTACAGTTCTTTCCACTTATTCTGTACTGTGCACTTGTCTCTGGCAGGAATGTACACTATACCTGTTCAGTTCAGAGTTATGGAAGAGGAAAATGCTTTTTAAACTAGCAAGCAATTAACAATTAGCGAGCTTTTTTTCAGCTTTCTGACTCTTCAGTCCCTCAAGATGCATTGCTATTGTTAAACGGTGCAAATTCACATGTTAAAGTTGACCAAAGGTAACTATTTATTGTGCAAATTCCAATGGTAACTAACTGGTAACAAGTGAGGTTATCATGACTGGATATAACAGTCTGTTAAAAAATTTTTTCACCATCTACAGTAAATAATACTATGAAAAGATTTAGTAAATTCCAAGAATGGAAACCACTGTTGACTATGCGTGACCTTTAAGCCCTCAGGCGGCACTGCACTCGAAACTGTCATGCCACCATGATGAATATGACCACATGGTCCTGGGAGTACTATGGAAAGATGTTGTCACTTAGCATAGTCTAATACTGTATCCAGAAATGCAACCTGAAACTCTATTTCACAAGGAGGAAGCCATATATCAATATCATGTGGTCCACGTTTTAGCTTGTTTTTGGGAAAAATAGTCATCAGGTTCTCTATGACAAAGGTAAAACAAATTGGAAATGGGTTTTGTGGGTTAATAGAGTAAAAAGCACAAGAGTAGTCGTAGTAGAAGTAGTAGAAGTCCTTAAAAATTATACTTATGTACAATACTTAAGTTTAGTTACTTTCCACCAGCGCTAAGGTCTAGCATATACATCTACCTTTCTTTTCTCCATTGCCAAGCTATGCATGCATCTTTTTCCCCATCTTTTTCATCTTAAGGTCTGTCCTTTTTAACAGTTTTCTTTCATCTTTGTTCACAGTTTCTCTCCTTTCCTTACTCCTCATCTATCCTGCCCTCTTCTCCCTCCTTCTTTCCAGCCTTCTTTCACCACTTGCTGTTGTGTTTTCTCCAGGATATTTCCTATCATTGTTCTTGAGTTCGCAGCACCATGCCTCTATGTTTCCCACCCCGTCTCAGTCTGTGCCCGCGCCCATTTGTCTTATGGCCACCTGGCAGTGCGGGCTGCCTCTTAGCATTTCCTCATCTGATGCTGCTCCATGGGCCCAGGCCCTCTCACTTGCTCAGCCCCATGCCCAGAGAACCTGCCTGGCTAATTAAAGGAAAACAAACTCTACACTTTCTACTCATTCTCTGCAAAACACTGCTTATTAAGGACTAAAAGTCAAACTTCATGATTCATTAAGAAGAGGAAGTCTGAGCAGACTGGACAGATCAGTGAGACTGGAGAGCAGTGGAGAGATGGAGCATAGGAGGAAATGGGGGAGGATGTGGGATTTGATCTGTCTTTAACTGTATAAGTCTAACATTATTTAACAATGTGAGGTGGCAGGACACAAATTCAGTCAGGTTGACTGGAATTCACCAGATGTAATTTTCATAATACATCCAAACACCTATGTGGTAGATATGGTTTAACAACCTCTCTTAGGTCTGTTATGACTTCTGTCCTCTTTTTCTTCAACGTGTCTCTCCTAATTTCCCCTAACAAACGTGCTCACTGAAAAATTTAAGTGAGTGCCGACAAGCTATCCACACCTGCTTTGGTGTTACAGTATGGAAGCACAAGACTGTATTTTGTCATTTGTTTGAATTCTATCTTAGCTCTTAACATACTCAGTAGTTTTGTGCAGGCCCATAATGTGAGGGTATAATTAAGTTTGTTTTTTTTATTGGACTTTCTACCAGAATCCTCAGGCGTACACTGGCATGAGTAGTATATAGTTTAGGATACTGTGAGGTGAGTTCAGTCCTATTGAAGTAATACAGCATTCCCAGTTAATTAAAAAAACATCTTTTGCTACGTTTTATACTATATTCATACAGTTTTGGACCATCTTTTGTAGCCATTAAAAATAACAAATAATAATGCTTCTGTATTTTGAGTGTTTAGTGTTGGCTCAAAGACTATAATTGCTCTGTAAAATAGGTGTGTGAGTGTGTGTGAGAGGTGGGTTGGGCTACCATTTCTTATTTCTTATTTGCATGACGTTTCATACAGTTGGAGATTGAACCAGGCCAGAGATTACACACATATATAATTATTTAAGATTAAAGATTCAAAATACTGTATGTAATTCCCAGGTTAGGTATTTCTTGCTATTAACAAGGCCATTGCAGAATAAATGTTTGGATCAATGATCCTTTTAAATTAGGTTACAGAACTGTATATCCACATGTATGTGAGTTCACATTCGTCTGTAAGGGCTTATGTGTGTCTATACAGTATGTGTGGCATGTGTGTTTACATATGTCATCAACATTTTGGAGTAACAAAGTAATGCACCTATCTGCAGACGTTCCAGCTAGTGTGACTCTTTCAGTGCATACTGTTACACGTTTAGTGTATAAACGTGTGTGTGTGTGTGTGTGTGTGTGTGTGTGTGCCATTCCTCCTTGCTCTCCTCTCCTCCAGCTTTCCTCAGTGTGATGTTTTCTTTTGGCTCTAATGAGTTCTAAGTGGCCAATACTTTCTTCTGCAGGAAACTCGTGTCAAACTAATTAACTTTTAATGAGAGGAAACCCACTGATTAGAGTGTTTTTCTTGGCAAACGAGCTTATTAATTCTGCTGGTCTGAACAGCAGGGCTGAGGAGTCGGGTGAGAAGAAGGCCTCCTTTCAGCAGTATGCACCATTCCTTCTCTCTCTCTCCCTCACTTACACACACACACACAAAACTCCTGAACCCCTGCTCAGTCTGTTTGGCCAGCTGCTGATGCTTGGGCTTTTTGTGTCGGCACGCTTTTTTTTACATTCTCATCTTTCACACACACACACACACACACACACATTAATACCTTCCCTCTCATCTTTGTACTATACTGCTCTCTAGTGACTGGAAACATTCTTAAAGATGTTCTGAGGTTTAATTTTTGTGTGTGCTTGAGTTTGTTTATTAGCAATTTAAGATGTATCTTTCATAAGTGGACTCAGAAAAAAATAGAGATGAGAATTGAGAAAGAAAATAATGAATTTCTAAGCTAGCTTGGCAAACTCATGAAACGATTCAGTAATAAGCCCGAGTGGCCGGTCCAGTTACCCTGATTCAAGAAGACTCAGGTTAATATTTATTATGTTTATATTTATTTATTAATGTGAGGACTGACCTGGGCCCTTATACTGGATTGCCAGTGTAACACTATATTTTATAATATATAGTTATATATATATAGTTATACCCACTAATATAATAATAATAATATCAATAATAACAATAATAATAATAATAATAGACATTTCAAGTTATTATTCCCACATACATAGTGATTAAGTGTGTAGCTGTGGAAAAATGGGTCAATTTATTGATGATTTGATCTACAGAAAATGCATCTGTAATTTTTATAACTGATCAATTATTTCAGTAATGTCATACTTTCTCTTCAAGTTTCACAATTCAGAGGATTTGCAATTTTTCTTTGTCATATATAAAAGTAACCCAAAATATAATAATATATATAATGTTTCTGGATGATACGGAAGGATGTGTGAAATTATAATGCAATTTTTTCACAATGTTCTGACATTTTTAAACAAAATGAAAAGTTGAGGAAATAATCAGCAGAATAATGCACTAAAGAAATCATTAGCTGCATTCATTAGAGTGTGAGAGAAAAATATTTAAGCCTTTTTCACTGCTCATCTTAAGACAGGCACTGCTTATGATCAGAAAAATCTACATTAAAACCTGTATGTACCTTAATTGTAAGTGGTACTATAAGTACTACTACCATATAAGGTTGGTCTTAAGTACAGTACATCATCTGTACAATTTTACAGTGCATCTTACTTACAGATGTCCGTGGAATAAAACACATAGATCTGTTGTTACTACAGTTAAAATTTTTTATGCAAAGATAAAAGCTACAATTGATACAAAGATTCAATATGCTAAGGCAGTATCAAGAATGAAAAACTTTTTTTGACACAGTTGTCAGCTACTCCCTTTTTGAAGCAGTGTGTGTCTGAATTAGACTTGCATTATAAATCTGTGTAATGCCAGAGTGGTACTCACACAAGGGCCACACATTAGGTGGCAACATTTCAATGACAGACACATTTTCATGATGGTAGCTATTTTTTGAGCTTCTGTGTCTGTGTGCTTCACTAGGATCAGCAGTGAGCCTATTTGACTTGTATTTTTATATCAGAGTGGGTTTAACTGCCAATAGACCACATTAGAAAGTACTAACATCTTATTAGGCCGGCATTTAGATCCAGTGGGAGCAAAGCGCCGCTCTATGCCATTCCCTGGAATCCCGAGTGGGAGTGTTTGATGTGCTGTTCGGAGCGGGGCTCTTAGAACCTGGAAAATGTGTCTGTTTCATCTCTCAATTACTGTCAGGGTTTGAAGTACTGATGTTCTACCTTTATCTGTCACAATATGGCTCAAGTTTGTTGAAGTATCTGGGAAAAAAAAGACAAGCCAACGAGTCCAAAAGAGAAAGAAAGAGAGACAAGCAGGCCCGGCAGCTGGTGCTCTTTCAAAGCCTGCCCAAGCCCTTAAAGATGAAATCCATTTTGTTTCAAGTTCCGCACCCAGCCCGCCTGATGAGAGCTCTGGGGGTGAAGATGGAGAGAGAGAAATAGAGAGAAAGAGAGGGAGAGATATGGAGAGAAATCTGTTTGATTTGTCAGAAGTTCTTTAATTTAATCTACAGCTGTCAGGATGCTGAGGATCCAGACCTCATCACTGCCTTTTATCTGCCTGATTTCACCCCAGGCACCAGGCACTCTTTTCTAACACACACACACAGATAGAGAGAGTGAATGAGAGGGGATGAACTATGGAATACAGGTTTGCTTGAAAGCATTGTTTTATATCTGTAATGTTAGTTTTTAGTAAGCTCACACAGTTATGTTTGTATCTATAAACTTATTTTAGTACAGTTGTAGGTCTGTGCATTCAGTTTCAGGCTTCACACAACTTCTAACCGGTGTTTTAGAGCTGCTATAGCCAATGCAACAGCCTAAACCAGGGGTGGGCAACTGTGGTCCTAGAAAGCAACAGCCCTGCAATGTTTTCCAACTATCCCTTGTGCTTACAGCTACAGATGATCTAAACACACCTGATCCACGTAATCAACAGTTGGAAGGGCAGAGATGGCTGGAAAACAAGCAGGGCTGTGGCTCTCTAGGACCAGGGTTGCCTACACCTGGCCTAAACTTTCCTGTCAAACATATGACAGTCCACAGTTATGTAGCTGGTACTAGCTTGGAGATCCCAGCCGGACCACACACAATTACAGTAAATGAAATAACCATATCAGCACCTGAAGTATTCAGATGTTGCATCTGTATAAACATGACAACAGATTAAATAAGATGGACAAAGTTACATTTATATTTTGGTAGCTCAGAAATATTGAAATGACATTAGCAATACCTATCTTTTGTACTATAAGCTGCAATGTTTTTAGTTTGTCTTTAGCTTCAGAGGCCTAAATCATTCATCTAATCATTCCAGTAAATGAATGACTTGAAAGCAAGCAGCCTATTACTTAGGAGCCCATTTATAGCATGCTGTGGTTAAGCCTTCCATTCATTTAATATTCACTATTAAAGCCAACTAAACATGTTTAGACCCACTCTGTGTTGAACAGAGTGTTTTTTTTTGCTTTTATGTAATCTATGCTGCTGTCTGAAAATCTACTTCCTTCAGTGTAGTATAACACAAAAGCGCTTTTCATTTGTTAATGAAGACAAAGAAAGTTGAGAAAGTAAGCAAACACATAAAGAAGAACATCCACTATCTGAAAGTGTCGGATTCAAAATTACTCTTAATTATTTCTGACTAACTTGAGGGCATGCTGAAGTATTGCTTTGTGATACTGAGATACTGAAATGTACATTATCATGTTCCACTTTCTCTGATGTGAAGGTTTGTGTCTCATATGACAATAAAATTGTCTTATAATAGTCTGTAATGGGCTTTTTTCATTATTTTCTCACTAACAGTAATCAATCAATTAAGAAAATTAACAAAACAACGCAATACTTTTTTACTTTTTTAAATACTCGACTTTGAGGATTCTATCTGGAATTTTTCAAATACCACATTTTGTCTAAACACATACAGTATCTGCTGCCAGAGATGGGAAAGAACGCCTTCATGTTTTATGCTCCAGCCACTTGGAATAGGTGAAGATGGAAATTAAATAACCAAAGGTGGTATCACAGATTAAATTGAAGGCTATTGTCAAATCTATGGTGAATGGTTCTTTTTCTACGTGTCTCTGTTCTTGGTACATTTTTACTTCAATGTTAATGACTGGTTTGCAGCATCCTCTGGTCTTAGTTTAAGCTTTCATACATTGTTGTCTGGATCATGTATGTGTGTGTGTTTCATGTTGGATCATACTGTCTGAAACTTTTACTGCTGCATATTTTTTAACTTTTGGTTCCACCTATGGGCATGATTCTGGTAAAAAGTAATGAACAATAACTGTTTGTGTATTTGTCATTTAGGAAAAAATAGAGTACCAATTCTCCCTCTCTTTGTTGTTTGGGATCTCGAAATATTACCAGCTATTAACTGTATAGAGATGTGTACCTCCAGCTCCAGATACATTACAACAGCTCCAGTATGTGTGTCTTACTTTCACACATATGTACGTGCATGTATGTATAAATACACATAAGTAGACAAGCACATTGCTTCTGCTATAGCCAAAATTTCCTGATATAACTGAGGTGTGGAAGAAATTCTGCACTGCACATTTATTACTGCGTGGCATCACAGCAGGCTCTTTAAAGGCTGATTCATCTCTGACAAACACATCTACAGCATCAACTTACTGTTTACTGCATTTGCATTTGATGGCTACTTATTGGAAAAAAGCGATAAACATATTTATTCAGTTTGTGCACATGAATCAGACTCTTCTGCTATCATGAACTACGACTGCCTCCGTGATGAAGACACAAATGCTGGAGCTGCCGTAATGTATCAGAGCTGGAGGTCAAATATGTCCATGTGTACACATGTGTGAAAAGGTATTTCTAGATCCTATCCAAAGAGAGACAGAATTGGTATGGCATTTTTCCCTAAATGACAAACACACACACAGATAGTTTCATACAGTATATTGCTGTGGCAATACACAAAACATGTCTATATGAGGTACCAAAAGTTTTCACCAAAAGCTTGATCAGACTCTTGCTTTTCCTAAGGTTTTCTTTGATGAGACTGTTCCTGATTTATATTATCTCTGCTTCTTTTGGAATGTATTCTTTAGACTGTGGTTCTTTAGGAACAATTCATGTTGGATATGTAAGCAGTAGAATTAAATGTAGTTAATTGACATAAGAATAAAACATTAAGTTAAAGCAGCTTCAGGCTTTGTGTCTTGAAGGCAGATTGTAACCCCTCTGGTTTTCACCTATTGAAATAGGTTGTTCAGGTTCATATTGACTTAGCTGGCTGATGTGTTTGTAATAAAAAAATCAAACTACAGGTATATTGTGAGTTTTCCCCTTGACATTCAATTGTGCTCCACAGTCAGAGGACCATATGTCCAAAAACCTCAACTGTCCATATGTTGTTTGCAAATGTTCTGTGTCTGCTGTACCTCATTTTTGCCTCTCCACCTATTTTCTAATACATAAGCATTTCTCTGTCCATCTAAGTCTCTCTGTGGTTGTATATCCACCATCGGCTTGTCCACTCCTGACAGAAGCTCTCGTTTCCCTTACTCTCTTAATCTTACACAGGTCCAGTCAGTTATTCACCTACACATTGTATCCATGTCTTTTAATGCGTCTCTCACACACACATTTGCACACATGTAAGTATTAGACCCTCTCTCCCACTAGGGGACCCAGCTACAGATGGACATGCACTCCTTTTGTATCCTGTGAAAGAGGAAATTAGAATTAGACACTTGGGCAGAGCCTGGCCTGGAGAAATGTGATCCCGCTGCTCTCCCTGAAGGCTTCAAATGGTCTTTTTCTTTCCAAAGTCCTCAAGACAGTCTTGAATTGAGGAACCTGTGGACACTGGAGAGCGCTATCTTATTATTGAATCTGAGGTCTTGACAAGAAAAATGGGCTGCCTAAAGCTGCACTATGTCCAAGCCCTGCCTGAAAAGACCCAGCATTTCACCAACTCTCTCCACTCTCTTATTTCATTTCTTGGCGGCTGCAGTTTCTCTTTTCCATATCCTGCATTTCACTTTTACCCCTCAGGTAACCTTTACTGTCAGCCATACATAACTGGGATTAGGGTAGAACTCACAGTGCATTCATAACAGTCTGGCTAAAACATTACTTTAATTAATTTATCATTTGCGAGCACAGCAGCACGTCTTTCCTGACTGCTCTGCTTGACTTCTTCATTTCTACACTTTTTTCTCTGTGCCCTCCTTTAAATCTACTCCTGTACATCTGGCTGCCTCTGTCTGCAGCTCTGAGGTGACCATAGCTGCCTGTCAGACCACACAAGATTTTTTCACAAGTTCATGCAGTGTTTCTGCATCCTAAAAGGTTCGTCACAGTCAAATGTATACAAGTCTAGAAAGAGAGCAGCCAGCCTATCACTTGAGCTTTACTGAGCACAAACACCAAGTTTACACTAAGATAAGTGTACCTAAGAGAAATTGAAATAACAGATATTATTCTGTAATCTGTGAGTTGTCAGATTCTGTTACTTGAGTATGACCTTCACTTATAACAAGATGTCTTTTAGGTTAGGTTTGGGTTAGGTCATAGTTAGGCACTGCAAATATGACAGGTTTGGCTCATGATTAAAGCTGGGTTCACTTTACAGCAATGAGTTTGAAATTATAATCTTTCCCTACACTTTTATAAGTTCTTATACAACTGGAAATAAACTAAATTTGTCAAGACCTTTTCTTTTGAGGCATTCATTCCCATGTTTACATGCTATTTCATGATCATATTCTGTTCCTATGGAATTTTTTGTGATTCATTTAAGGCATTATCAAGATTTTGGGACTGCACAGGCCATTTCAATAACCTATAGTCATTATCATGTTACTAGACCTAATTTAATTACATCATAATGTGCTCATGCAAGGTTTGTTCTACTTAGGGGAACATGCTTACATTGTACGTAGTAATGCATGATGTGATACTGCCACCCAGTGGTCACAGGTGGTATGTCATATTGATCTTTCCCAGTGACTTCACACTGAACTCACATTCAGGTCATCATATGCTTTTTTACATTAGTCAGATGTGGCTCAAGCCCTTTGTGAGGAGATAGTTTATCATCTATTTGCCTATTAACATTTACTGTTGTAGAGTCAAAGCTTTTAGTCAGAATCCCAATGAAAAATAACCTTTTTCATAAGAAAGAAGTGGGAGGTAGGTACTCTAGATGGGACAAGGACATCCTTTCAGGCGTCAGTCTGACAGGTCATTTAACCAAATATAGTCTAAAGTAGGGAGTGTGTCATTTTACCAACCAAGTTTGGCACAGTTTGGCAAACACGTTTACAGAACTGCTGATTAAGGTGAATTGTCCTTACAAATAAATGACATGAAATTAACTGAGTGCTTCGTGGCGTATTACAATACACCACATTCTCTCTCACTCATTGGTAAACTTTGAGATACTGAGAACAGATTTATAATAACGTAAAAAATAGCCATGCAAACATCAAAGGTACAAGACTTACACATGTTTATCTTCCTTCAGAACAGCGTACAGTATATTTAATACTGAAACACTTAACACTAAAACCACTAACAGGGCTGACTTACACACTTATCTATGTGTTGAATGTTACCAGACAAAAGGCCAACAGTACTATTATCTTACTAGCAAGTAGCAGGTTTTCTGCACAGATTAGTTTTCACATCAGTCAACAGGTTTAATTGGAAACCCTGTCTCTACCCGTTAATGATTTTATATACACAACAGCCTCAATAAACAGGCAAATAACGTACAGGATGAAAACATCATCTTAATCACAGAGCCTGCCAAATAGACACATTTACAATTAAAAAAAAGCACAAAGCAAAGAGACAGCCATTCATATTATATGATGAAATATGTCATATTATATTCAACTGCACTTAATGCTGTGATGGTCACTTGTATGTGTGTTGACATGACTCGGTGTGTTGTGGAGTAACAACACACCACATTCTCCTCTCTAAGTAACAATATAGTCTTTAAAAAAAGCAGGTTCTGCCTTTAGCAACAAAAAACTAAAGTTAGGTAAAGTTAACCCCTGATCGTTTCATTTCGCACGAAAGCGGTTGTATGTTTGTTTAACATATACTGAAAACCAATAATCGTCACCTCGACCCTTCACTAGACTCGACACTATCGCCTTGACTGTGACAGTGCAATACCGACTTTGACCACACACGCTGGCTGACATTTATTTGCCTTCATGACCCAGAAGGGCGCTGTTTCACTCATTTATTTGTTCTCACGAAAAAGGAGGGAGACATGAAACCATGTTCACCAATCCTTGAGCTGCTTATAAACACAAGAGGGCAGCAGAACATCACTGTATTGAAAGTGCAGTTCGAGATATTGGAATCTTAGGGGGTTTTCAAATATTATATCTTCTGGTCAGGAGACTTTGTGGAAAATTGTCTCATTTACAAATTATAAAATGGATTGTGAATTCTACATGGAAAGTATGGTGGTGTAGTGGTTAGCACTGCCGCCTCACAGCTAGAAGTACCTGGGTTTGATCCCCAGGTCGGCCAGGTGCCTTTCTGTGCAATTTGCATGTTCTCCTCATGTCTGCGATGTGTCTTTTAGGTTAATTGGTGACTCTAAGATTGTCCGTAGGTGTGAATGTGAGTGTACATGGTTGTTTGTCTCTATATGTCGGCCCTGCGATGGATTGGCGACCTGTCCAGGGTGTACCCTGGGATAGGCTCCAGCACCCCCGTGACCCTTACGAGGAGAAGTAGTTAGGAAAATGGATGGAATGGATTCTACATGATTGCTATGAATGAGGACAGATATTTTCCAGCAACTATAACCCTAAATAAATTGCAAGATGCCATGTTACACGAAATATAGCTATTCCACTTCATAAATAGGAATAGTACATCCATTTCCAGAGGTGGATAGTAACGAGTTATATTTCATTACAGTAAGTTTTTGAAAAAAATTTACTTCTAAGACTAGTTTTACTGCACCATACTTTTTACTTGAGTAGATTTGTGAAGAAGAAACGCCTCCTACTCCACTACATTAGACAACACTCGACTTGTTACTTTTTTTTTTTTTACCATTTATTCTACCAGAGAGATGTCGTCTAGAGTTGTAATGTTCACAAACGAACCAAATCTAGAGAACAAATTAAAACCATGTAGGACTGCATTTAAATCACAACAAGCTAAATATAAGCAGAGCTTTGTCTAACTTAATACCTTGTTCTTATCTCCTTTACCATTTCTCCCTTGTTTACTTTTTAGCGTCAAGAGGATGTACCGCGACTGCTGGCAGTCTTTTCTAAATAAAACTTCCGATTTAATGGGAAATTACAAAATAAAAGCTACGTGATGTAGCAGACAGCGAATGAAAAAACACATGAGAAATGTCACAGTTCAAACATACATACACTACTCACAAAAAGTTAGGGATATTTGGCTTTCGGGTGAATTTTATGGAAAACGTAAAAAGTTCACACT
>JAUMHL010000005.1:18873432-18902917 GCA_032362345.1 Sandelia bainsii
TGTTATAAAATCTGCTTTTCTTTCACAAACATGGTCATTTCTATGTGTGTCCAAACTTTTGACTGGTAGTGTACATACATGCAATGTATGCTAATGTTTGTTGAAGTTTTGCAGCAGTTTTTTTGTTTTCTCGTAGGTTTTCTAATATACAGTATGATTTATTTATGAATATTTTTGTGTTTATTAATAATTATGCATTAACAATTTTGAAATAGAGACTGAAATAAATGACATTCACATGTATATTATTACATTTATTTTGAGAAAACAGAGAAACTGTTTCATTGGTATAACTGGTGCTTTAATTTGTAAAGAGAATGTTTTTCAGGCCATTTTCCAACCTAGTGTTTGGTGTTTGACAGGTCAGTTCAACATGCAAAACTGTATACAATTTATATTTAATGTCCAAAATAACTATTATTTCCATGTTATTTTTCCTGAAGTCACAGTCAAAAGTAGCAAGCACTTACCAATCAACCTCCTTCTCCATTTCTTTAAACAAACCATCATTTCACTCTGTAATTTCCAGGGAACCTTTCAGAAATAACAGTGACATATCAGTTGCTTTCTAGACAATTGCTTTATATTGGTAGACATTTATTATGTGTCCTAGGGAGTTTACAAATTGTGTGTTTTTTTAGTTATAGATAATGAATTGAAAGTAAATGGGAACTGGGGGGTGGGGAGGCTTGGAGGAGAGTATATAGTCAAGATTTTTTAGTCTTGTGTGTGTGGTGGTACAGGTGTTTGGGGTTTGTCTGGGGATGTGACACTATCCTTGTAGAGTTTTGTTTTCCCATTTCGTTATTCGTAATTTATGTATTCTCCTGAACAACTCTAACATGAGCACACATGTCCTGGGAGCTGAGCTGCTTTAAACTGTGTCATCTCAGCGTCTGTGTCTCCAACCACAGCTTGTCGACTTCCTCATTCTCTTCTATGAAAATACAAGGTCCTCATCACTTATTCAACCCTCACCACCTCATTTGCTGAAAGTTGCCTCGGGTGTTTTGCGGTAAATTCATGTCTCCCGCTCCTTTCACTGTTAAAGGTGTTGAAGTGAAATAAATGACAAAAAAAGGGCTCCAACAAAACAAAAAACAGAGGAGATTGTAACTACTGCAGGTTCTCTCAATTAACCCTTGGGCTTCCCTTTGCACAATGCACAGTGTTTTCCAATGGGAATTGTGCGAAGACCTTTGAGCCCATAATGTGTGTGGACAGACAATTCATTAAAAATAACAGAAATGCCATCTCAGCATCAATTAATTATTTTAAATTATGTTGTAGATGGATCAATTTAGGATGTCTGAAAAGCACCGGGTAATGGAAACACACAATGATTAGTTTAAAACTTCAAAGATGTCTGGATGGAAACATATTGTACATGCAGCAGGCAAAATAGTGATATAAACTGCGTTTGGAAATAGTGAGAAGGCAGTGTGTAACATGTGGACTTTGCTGGCAACTTGAGGGCATGTTTGAGTGGGCATATTGCATGACAGCACCACTGTGGAGGCCTGGCATACAAACAAAGCCAATCTCTGTAGTATCTGTGTGTTTTACCTGCTGTTATCGGCCAAGTGGCACTGAAGAGCCTTTGGTGAGAGGCAGTGGTTTTAGAAGCTGTAGGGTGTTGTTGGGGAGGAGGCTGATGATGGTGGGTGTGGTTCATGTTTCACTTTCTCTCCACTTTGTACATTGCACTGGACGTATGCACTGTCATCTCCTACTAAGTAGGGCACATTAATATTTGTGCACTGTGTGGGAGAGGAATTGCGATTTTGTACTGTATGTGCACATGCTTTTGTGAATCTTTCTCTGTGTTGTGCTGTTTATATTTAGCTATGTAAAGCATTATAATAACGTGCATTTATGTGGGTGGTGGGTGGGATTTTCTGTCAGAATGGCATGGACACTAATGACCTTAATCATGACCTAACAGCGTCACTATGGCTACCTCCTACTCTCTGCGAGGAGAACAGCATATGCAAATGTCTGGGCCAATGCATTACTGTATGTGTCACTAAATAATAGATCTGCTCATGACCTTAGAAAATAATTATATACTTAAGGTAAAACATCTAATATAATCCCATAATTGACCTTAGGTGTGGACAACTAACTGTTTTTATTCCAGTGAATATCCAGTCTTCCCCACTTGTTTTTACATGTATTGCTATTATAATTAATACACATATTATAATTATGTATTATATTACATTGTAATTGAATAATTTGTTCATTTATTGTTCAATAAATGAATGTCTGAAACACCTACAAAATTCAGTGCCTTCAAATACGTTTCTCACATGAAGGATGCTTTTAGAAAATGGAAAAAGCTTGAGGGATACATGTACACTGCCAGGGTTTATTTCAAACCTTAAATTTACGTAATATTGTATGGTTCTATGTAAACACAATATTAAAGTCATTGGAAAACAAAAGCGTCACAACATATTATGTCAGTTTCTGAAGTTATTTTCACTTCCTGTATTGTGTCTTCATGTTGATTTTAAAAATAACTTTTTCCATTGAAGATATATTATGGCTTAAAGAAGAAGTTTTGATTGTTATTGTTGAATCAAATTAATATTTTCCTGCCTGAGTAACTAATGAAGATGGCAAAGAACAAAAAATCCAAATCCAGAGAAATCCTTCTCACTAACCTTTGGATGACATAAGTAGAATTACATCCATTTATTTCTCAGATCTATGTTTTTGATGACTATGGGTTCAACAAGTACAACTGGCAATGAAAACAAAGGGGAAATTTATAATGTGTAGTATTTCAAATTGCTGTAAACATGTGAGAACCATTTTGTTCTCAGAATACACATTTTTTCTTCGCTTCTGCCACACACATTGAAAATGGAACATGATGAGTGAACCAGGACCAGATGTTATGAAATGGGAAAAAATTCGAGCGGTAAAAGTGATTGTCGCTGGCAGTCATAGAAATGAAACTGCTTCTGAACCAAAGTCAAAGGAATTTTACGTTAACTCCATGCATGCTTCATTGGTAAATCCGCCCACTCCCCACTTTTCATCCACTTTCTATTGAATAGCCTCTCCCACCACTCCCCAACACTCTCCTTAGAGCCTCACAACACTCTACTAATCTCCACTCTGGAACATTAATCAGATTTTACTGTAGCAGACATATGCATATACATAAAAAGCACACACTACAATCAATTTCCCTTTCTTTACAAAAGCAACAGTTTATTTTACCAAATCAGCCTGAGTGTGGGATAGCATGTCAGAGCTTTAGGTCCTGTCTTCAGCATGCAAACCGCAGATGTACAAACACAGCCAGCAGAACTCTGATTTGAAAGGACTGGTGTGATTAAATGGAAAAGGAGAGTGCTGCAAAATGAAAATCAGAACATTTGTGTAGGTGTTTGTGTGTGTGCACGCGCATGTATGCAAGTGTGTGTGTGTGTGTGTAGCAGCTGGTTCTGGTCAGCTGACAGTTACTGCGGACTGTGATTTGTGGGGGCTGCTGGGCTGGGCTGAACCATCCACTGGTGTAGTCAGTGTGTGAGAGAGAGAGAGAGATGTAAGGCTGCCAGTGTGTAAACCCAGCAACAGCAACATTAGGAGCTGGAGACTGGAGCAGAGCAGTGCAGTGAAGACAGAGAAACCTTGCAAAGCAGGAGTGGAAGGAGAGAACCCGGAGGGGAAGGTGAGGCAGAACAGTGAGGGTGGGATGGAACATCAATTATCCAACTGGGCCTGAACAGAGCACAGCACCACTGGCTGGACCGTGGGCTGGCAGGATTAAACTGTATCATCAGGGCAGACAGTTGTGCTCAGGTTGGCAGGAATAAACAAGGAACCTCAATTCAGGTGAAGCCTGTACTGTTGCACGGGATCAAGCTGGACTGGGAGTCAACAGCAGTGGACTATGGGTTGTTCAGCCAGTGTAGTCCTGCTCCTTCGCTCAGTGGGCGGGGCAGACTGCGGTCACATGTGTTCTCGACAGGACCAGATGTCATTGGATGCTGCCACACCCACTCTGGAAGGTTACACCACTACCACCTCACCTTTGACCATCATAGTAATGGTAATCAGCACTACTGCCCCTCCAACCACCTCTTCCAGTGCATGTGTGCTGAATGGCATCATACTGTGATGTGTATATTTTTGTGTATTTTAATTTGTAATGATGGAGACATGTCTGAAACCAGAGGGAAAAGTCCTTATTCAGTTTTGCTAGTTGGAAACTTGAGGTGGTAATTGTGACCATGTGTATACCTTAATTCTGTCTTGTTTTCTTTTTTCTACATTGTGAATTTCATTGCCCAACTTTCTCTTTTTTACTGCCTGTCTCTGCCTCTGAGGTAATGTATGATCAGTGATTGGGGCCTTGTTGTTTCCCTTCACAGCTGAGAGGCAGAAGGACGGAAATGGAGGGAGGAGAATAGAGGGGGATGGTGGGATGAGACATGAGGAATCTAGTTTCTGTGGGAAAAATCTGCTTTCTCTGCATATGGCCTACAGAGAACATGATAAAAATAGCTTTTCCAACTGAATCATGGATAAGATGGGAGGAAAAGAGTTGTTTAACTCAATGAATAAATGGATGAATGAAAGAGTGACTGGATGAAGAAGTCAATGAATGAATCACATAGAAGTACATGTGTGATTCTCCTAACTTTTTTTCAGTACTGAGCTGCATGTCAGCCATCTGTTTGGTATCTGTATCTAATAGTGTTGGCCAGATTTTTTTTATTCCCCAGGAAGACCCTGGTTTCTGTAAGCCCAATGGAAAAAATGTTTTGGCAGGGTGGGATCTCTACAGTCGCCCTTTCTTTTTCCCCTTTTCTTTCTTTCCCACCATTAACCTCCTGTCTCCTCCGGTGCCCCGTTTCTGGTCTCTGTGGCAAACTAGAGTCATAATAGTTTGTGCTGCAAAATCATGTTTGCCTCTAGTTTCATGGTACTCTACTCTTTAAAAGCATCAGTCGACCTATTCAGGCCAGACAGCGCCTGAAACTAGTGCACTAACTTTTTTTTTTTTTACTTTTATAACATGTGGCATTTCCTTGTGACAGTAGGCGATTCATCACCACCTAGTCTGCAAAAGCTTAAATATCAGTGAAACGTTTGCATTTGGAAGTCTTAAAGTCTTAAATTAGCCAGTCCCCTTAAAAACAAAAGTGGTTGTAACTGTTTCTAATAACAAAATATTTCTGCAGCAAAGTTTCATGCTTACAGACGGTGCTCAAATGTGTGATTCACACATTTCAGACCAGATTTGTTAGTTTAAAGTTTCACAAGGTTTGTGACATGCTGTTGCATCATAATTTAGACACTGATACAGTGAGTCAAGTTGTTTGGTAATTACATAATGGAAAGAAAAGGACAGCTGTGAGTCATTTTAATGTAAATAGTAACAGTAAAGGCCCAACTGAGGAACCCTGGGGGAAATTGATTAATCAATACCTTTAATGCATTTTAAGCAGCTCAAAAACCAACCAACTCTAACACATACAATATCGGTGGTTGTTTACTGGCTATCAGATGCACAGTACACCCTCTTTACTTCCCCACATCTCTCCCTTCAAGCTTGATACTTTGTCTGTCCACTTTCACCCTGACACTGTGGTCAGGGAAAAAAATGCAAATCCTCCAATCTGTCTTTGGCCCCTCTCAGTCCTTCTGGATCTTGATCTCTTTAATTCTCTTGAGTGACATTTAATAATGTGTTACTCATTGGTTAACCAGTTGTTGACAAGATTTCTGAATTTGCGAAATATTTGTTCATTCACCGTGGGACAAGGTTTTTTGTGCAGTGCAGAATGGCCTTCACACACTCTGAAACACTTTCTGACTTTCAACACGTCAGATTACTCACTGTTTCTCAGATGAGTGACCTCTGTTATACATATGAATCTCTATTAGTCCGACTATGTCTCTCCCCAGACCTTGTGTTACTTTAATGATATAAAGCAGATGGCTTCTGTCTGGTTTCTTCACCTCTCTGCTGTCTCAGCTGTCTCTGTCTCCCTCTTTCTCCCTTCCTTTCTCTCTCTTTCTTACTTTCTATCAATCTTCTTCCACCCCCCGCTTCTCTGTTTTGCCACACTTTCCTTGACAGGATGATAATGCCTTAAATGTGTGCTTGAGAATAACACAGACCAGCTTGTGTGCATGATGAGCAAAGATCTCTATGATCTCTCTCCATCTTTGTCTTTTATTTGGCTCTATTCATTCTTCCTTCTTCTGGCTAATTCCTCCTCTCGCTTTATCTCACTGCCTCACAGTTATGTTGGAGGAAAGCCATGCTGTGAGACACCAGTCTAGTGCTCTATTTGTGCCCTCAACACAGCTGTAGTTTACCAACATCAACACCCACTCTACCTCACCCCTGCTAAGAGGGAGGGAGGGAGAGGAGGACTGGAGGAGAGATGTTAAAAGGGATGTTTATTGGGGTGAGAACAAGGCAGCAGGGCAGAGGTAGCAAGAGAATCAAAGGAGGGAGAAATAAAGGAGTGAGCTTCTGAGGATGTTTGATGGGATGAGGATGCGATAGAGGAGGGGGAGAGAGTGAAGGATGGAGGGATGGAGCCAGCTGAGGCAGCTGGTGCAGAACACAGGAAGGATGGAGGGAAGAACAAAGTGAAAAAGGAAGAGGGGAGGTTGAGCTTCTGCATGTTGCTGCAGACGTTAAGTAGACTTGAAGGAGTGCTGCACGAAGAGCATAATTATGATTTACTGTTTCAAATGCGAAACATCAAAGACATATTTACAGTTTTTAAATTTAGGAAAAGTAGATTAAGATTAATGCTTCACTCTGTCTTATCCTAGTAGACTTGCAGGTCATATTGTTTTTCTTCACTTTCTAAAAGTTACAGTACAAGCATGAGAAGTACAGCAGCGTAATCTCTGCTGAATCATAAAACTCACAAAAAGCAAAATGATAGATCTTTGAATGAGACCTTTGATTTTCACACATTTATATTTAATGTAATTTTCTTTATGCGTAAAACAGTTTTAGTTCAGAATCGATTATTACTTCCTATGACTTGACCAAAGCCAACAGCCATTAGCTGACTACGCATATCAGAGCATGTATGGAGAAACATTGCAGGTGAGGGAAAGGAGCAATGACATGGGTGAGATTCGCTTGACCAAAAGTTTAAAATAATAATAATAATAATATCATTGCTTTAAACTTCCACATATACTTCACAAATGTTTTAAGGACTCAGTCACATACTGCACAAACAAAAAAGTCAAGTCTGACTTTCCCACACAGCTCTTGTGGTATCTAGCCATGTGATTACTCCCTCTGACCTATTACAGTGAATATTAATGGATTTTTTGTGACCGCATTGAAAAATTGCATTTGAAAAACTAACAGCAATGTGACTTTCCAGATCTATGTTCCATATACTGTGGAATCCACACATGTCACCATGTTTTTTTAAGAACTTATTTCTGGGGAAGAAATAGTTCCTATAAATGAACTGTTGACAGTGTGTTCTTTAGATTAACCACAGTGAATGAGGACACTGTTTCTTGATTGAGATGTTAGTGTTGATATCTCTGCATCATTCAATCTGTCAGTGCTCCCAAAAAACCTAATAGTGCCACCTTATGTAATGTATTAACAACAGGTATTCCAGTTTGTTGTATCATCCGAAGTTGTTTCCTCTTTTATAGATCTCTGTTCTGCCGTGAGGTTTAATCTAGGGAAGTGAGTATTTATTCAAATATACAGTAGATATAAATGTCACTGTATTTATGTTCTGCTATGCTAATTTATTTCAGTTGCAACTTGCATTAGTGAATACATTTCTATGTTTATTTATTTTACTTTTTTTTTTTACGCTTCCACACAGTCTCATGTAAGGACACACTAGCTTCAGAACAGGAAGTTAATAGTTTGCTGGTTCCTATTTGTGCATATGTTTGTGTGTATGTGCATGCTGACAGTGTTCTATGGTGCATTTGGACAGAAGAAGATAAGATGCTGAGAGTCTGATTGTGAGTGTGTGAGTGTATGATAGTGTTTAACTGTAAAGACGTGTCTGCTATTGTGTCTGTATGTGAGGATACATATTGATTTTCTGTAAGCTGCTACCTTGCGTTGTCTCGCTGAATTGTCTGAAAGTGAAAGACATCAAGAGTTTGAATGTGAGCACTGGCTGGTTGGTTTCTTATTTGCCGGGGTTTTTGTCACTTGTCTTTTGTCACATGTTGACTGTGTGTGTGTGTGTGTGTGTGTGTTGGCCATCAAACATCAACTTCCTCTACATCCACGTGTGCTGACACAAATTCATAACCTCATTCAGTGTTAGTTCTGCTTCTGATAGCGCACATGCCTGCGATGTGCAGTTTGTATAGTTTATTAACCTAACTTTTAATACCGTAATTTGTGTACTTAGTTCTTCCGGCAATGAGCTTCAGGAGCAAAATCACCTTCAGAAAGAAAATAAAGAGCAAACGAGTGCGATCAGATTTCAACCGGCTGAGCATTGTATGTATTTGTACTTTTATTTCTGTTTCTGCCACTTCTTAAATTGTCAAATGACATCCATGCTGCATTACGTTGCTGTACTTTACTATCAGTCTATATGCTATCAATCATAGTCATCATTGTGATTTATGTATCTTCAATGACTTTAGACCACAATGTGCCGATTATACGGTATCGTTGTTTTTTATGACCGTGTGCTTCATTTCCTTCTCTTTTGAAAGTGTGTTTGTTGTGCCAGGCTCTGTGACAGAAAGAGCCAGACGAGAAATCATCAAAAGTGATTAAATAATGTGTGTATTAATGATACACACCTGACAGAGCTAACGTTGCATTACTTTATCTGATAGATGTCATCTCGTGAGGCATACTTTCACTCCGACATCACATGGGTCAGAGTACAGTCGAAGCGTACATATGAAAACCTCAAGCTTTATCTACATGAGTGCCTGTTCTTCTGTGCTGGCATTAGATTCTCATTGTGTTACATGAGAGTATAAATACATGGCATGGGCAGCACTGAGCCAGAGGGTTGTCTCAAGGCATGGATCACCATTTATTATGTTACAGTACATTATTCATCTTTTATTTCCTGGTGCTCTCTCATTGTTGTGTGCCAAGAGGCCTGTTCTAACTGTTAAGATAGCTGTGGTGGGTAAAAACCCCAGGCTGCACTGTATGCATGTGAACCAGCCAGCCAGAGACACTTCCTCCATCTACCTGACCACAGCCTGCTCTGGCTCTCACTTTGCTGCTGTTGCTGCTCTGTTGCTTTTTTCTGAATGACAGTAGTAATTTACCCTTGTCCTCTATCTTTAAAACACATATTGAAAATGTTGTATTTTGTGTGGCTGAAAGTTAGTGCATATTATAGCTGATTGTTTTGATTTAAATGCATCATAATTTCAATACTGGTAGTGTGGTGGTGCAATGGATTTGGAGGACAATGTGAAAATAGGCCTAGAAACATTGAACAGATATATCTGTTTTTATGTGGCTGATTAAGCAAAGCTGTCTCAGTTGATTAGAAACTTTGACTATCTATTTATTGTTCTGTGGGGAGGGAAGAAGCTTCACTTCAACTGTAGTGCTACTTCCTCTATGATCCTTATAGCCCTTAATTATGTCATGGTAAAACACAGGAAATGTTATGGTCACAACTCCTTTTTAAGTTTACAGCATTATTAGATCAGGCCAGTTTTCAACATGGACTGTTCAATGTATATATTCAATATGAAATAAATACAGCTTTTAGTAGAGATGTGATGACAAATCTTTGATCATATTGTATCATTTTGTATTGAGATTTAATGACCAGCCAAACAACTGAAATGTGATGAAATGTTTTTCTGTTTCCATTTGTAGCAGGAGAAGCCTAAGCTGATTGATCCTCTTGACTACGAGGCTGTCATATCTGAACTGGGTGATGAGTTGAAGGATGACCCTCTCAAAGACTTGATCCTATTCCCTGACAATGATTTCTCGGTAAGCGTTGTGCATGTGTTTGCGTGGTTCCTGCCTGAAGGTTCAGTAGTTAATGCGGTCAGAAGAAGAACGTTCAAGTTCTACACGTGGAATGTCAAGGGAATTTCCACTAAATCATCTACAGAAAGTTCATTGTTAAATTATAGAAAAGTTTGTTTCAATTAAGTGATTGAATGTTAAGTCTACTAAATCCCAGAATTTACCAGTGCTTGAAGTATTCTTTTAGGCAGTTTTTGTCTTTTTTAGGTAGTGTACAGTAAAGGAAAGTAAGAGGGGGCATAACACAAATCCAAGGGGGAAGGTCCTCAACCCTGTATCAGGGCTGTCATGGTTTTATTGTCAGTGTCTAAAAACCCAAGCCATCTAGGACACCTTCCAATATGATGTCTTAAAATGCCTTATTTATTATTTTCTTTTATAGATATTCAACGGAAAACAAAGATATTTAATTTACAATGATATGAAACAGAGACAGAGACAGTGAGCTCAGCGCTGCAGCCAGCCGATTGGATTGTATAAATCAAATGTCTGTCTTTGCGCATGTACACAAATATTTAAAGCTGCATGTCCATGTTTGCAGCTGAAAGGCAAACAAATGTCTGATGACATTAAAAACAGGTAATTTGTCTTTTTATGGGAAATTATCACCCAGAGGAGTTCATAAGAACTAATAATAAAATCCTTGTCCATGTTAGAGGTGTTCTATGAATGAAAACACAGATTTTTGGGGGTCTGGTGCAGCTACAGTAACAGCTGTGGCCATGGCCAACACTGCAAATTCTAAATTTTAAGAAAACAAAAAATGCCTTGTTTTTTAATCTTGTCAAGCATGTTTTGCAATCTAATTAAATAAAACATATCAAACATATTGTCTTAATAAGATATTCCAGCTAATATTGAGCTAGATTTGAGCTAGATACAAGCTATGACAGTGGTTTGCATAATAACACAACAAAGGAACAAGGTTGTTTTTATTTTCCAGATTTTAGCATTTAACACAACTTCTCAGTTTAAGAATCTATGATATTTGTTCATCTATAAAAGCGTCTTCATCTATTTTTATTAGTTTTCATTAAGTGTGAGAACCTGCTGCTATTCATATGTGATATTATTACAATTAAGAGAGCTGTGGTCTTCTCCTCGCAACACATACACGCATGACTGTACTGAACAAAAATGACCTTGCTGAACGAAAACAATGTCAACAATCAACAAAAAAGTATGCAATGTTATAGGCTATTTACACTTAAACTTTGCTATTATGTAGTTCTGCCAGCTGAGAGAGAGTGAGAGAGCAGCAGAAAATAGTTTCAAACACAGTATTTAATTTTATTTTTTATTTTTTCTACATTGCTCTGTGTCTGCTGCACAGATCAGCACCAGTTACTGTTACTGTATTGCCACAGATATAAAATAACCAGCTAGGTTGCACTTGTTTGCTTATGAATTTTGAGGGTGGGTGATGGATTTATTTATATGCATGTAAATCACATGTAAATCAATCACTCTCACATTGCTGGTTATTTATCTTGATATAAGGAAACAATTCTTAAAGTTAGCTCAGTAAAAAAACGAAATTCTCCATTTATGAAAATCTTGCTTAAGTAAGGGCTTTTTGTTGCTTGTAATAAGCAGAACTTGCTTACATTTTGGCATATGGTCTAGTTTTCAGGTCCATTATGGTGTTTCAGTGGCTACACTTTTATATTAGTTTTAAGAATTCTAGCCAAACAAAATGTGCTTAACCCACAGGGCAATTTTTTGCTTGATACAGGAAAATTTGAATTTGCTTTTTTGCAGTGGGTGGAGTTTCTCCTGCCTCTGGAAACTCAAATAACTTATATATAACAGTAAATAACAGTAAAATCAGTCTGCTTCACTCCCGACAAACCCTGTCGGTATTGTTGATCTGATCCAGGATCATGAAATTCCACTCTATGCCAGTTTAGTTTTTTTTCTCTATACTATTATAAACTTTAAAATAATATAGATTTTCCATCCTAATCTGTCTGCTCAGCCGTTTCCCAAAACACTGGTCTTAGTAAAAGTGGCCAGTTAATGCGATTTGAGATGCTATACTATATACAAATAACAGTTTTTTTCCTCAAATGTTTTAATGGTTAATGTTTTATTTCATATAGTAGTTGGCTCACTTTTGCTTTAAAACATCTAACATATGTGAATAAGAACTATGCATGTTTGTGTCCAGGTAATTAACTCTCACTGATCCCTTTTCGCCTTCAGGTATCAACGGTGCCTCAGGAGAGACGGACCCTTAAGTCAACTGTTCCTGAAGGGGCAGAACTACAGGCTGAATGTCTGCTGGTCAGACAGGTAATGAGTGTGTGTGTCTGCCTATGCTGTGTGTATAGGACTTAACTGAAAATATTGTGGTTTGGAATGAAAAAGGTTTTGGTTGATGGTGGTTAGTTCTTTCAGTTTAGATGGTTCTTAATATAGGACATCCTTCTACTTGTGGGAAATGGTGGTGGTAGTGATGGTGGTGGGTTCACCATGTGTCTATGTAGCCCTCTTCCAGGTGTGTCTGCAAGGCCTATCAGGGCTTATTTCAGATCGACAAGCCATAGGGATCAAGTGAGAAAAAATATCAGAATAGACGGAAATTACCTAGACAATATGTCACAGCTCACTGGCAACAAACGACTGTCTTTGTGTATGTGTGTGTGCTATCCTGTCTCAGGTTGATATTGTAGTTGATTGTATCTTTGGTCTGTTTAGAATTTGTGACGTTGTTAACAAAAGATCAAGGTCCTATTAAACTTAAAATGGATTAAGGAGAATATTGACATGGTATTCAGCAAGGATGGGAAACTGTCCAGCAGTCTTTGTGACTTGTGTATCTGTGTGTGTGTGTGAGAGAGAGAGAGAGAGAGAGAGAGACAGTCAGAACATTTAGTATATGGCCTATGAAAATACTGTTTTAGCCCTTGAGACAGACAAGTAATCTATTAAGATGTAAAGATATCTTTATTTGAACATTCCTCACTTCCTTTTATAATTTAAATAATCTAATAATGAATCCCAGCCTGCACATCAGTAAGTGGGCCTCAGGAAAGCAGATGTCTTACTGTAGCTTTTTTCATTGTCTGCAGACATTTCAGCTCCCCCAGGTCAAAGTTTCCCAGAAAGATTGTCATTTTGAAAAGTTAATATTTAATCATTTTCAACTTAATCTCCATCCTCTCTTCCAGGCTTGTAAGTATTACAACTCTGAGCTAAATGTGGTCCAGTTCAAGTATGATGAATACGCTGGAGACTATCGGCTGCTCCCCAGGTAATAAACTTTGACACCTACTGCATCACCCTGCCTACTTCCTCTGCTCTACAGGGTTTAACCTGTACTCTCATATCAATGACTGTGTATCAAACCTCAAATTTCTTTGAGTGCCAACTAAAATGTATTTCATCAAAAAGCTCCTGTTTAAATCAAATTTAGGCAAAGTTTTTGTAGAGCTTCTTGTATTTAGATGGCCCTTAACAGTTGAACATTGGATCTATTTTTCAAATAGAATTGTTACATTGAAAAGGAGGGAGATCTTTACTTTACTGTTTATGAATTCACAATTAATGTTTATAAACTGATGTAAAGCAGATTTTATCCATGTGTGACTGATTTTGGTTATTCTACATGTCATTTTTAGGGCTGGGCACGTTAACGCGTTAATTAACGCCGATAATTATCTTATCGCGCGTTAACGCAGTTTTATTATTATTATTATTATGATGATGAAAGTCCGTTGCTCACTGGGTCTGAATATACGTACAGAAAAACAATGGGTCACAGGAGGGGTGGGATATTGATGAGTACTGCCTTTGGATTGGCATCAAGAAGCGTCTCAACCAATGAGAGCATTTGGGGGTGGGCCTAATACTGCTGCAGCTTTCTGCAACAGAATCGATGCCAGCAAATCGCCCAAACAACTGACACCGACACAAACACTTAAAGGAATAATGTTCATGTGTTTCTTTTAATGACAGCAGTCAAATTAACAACTGTGTTTAAAAAACGCTTTTCAGGTGGTTCACTTGACAGATTTTGCGACATGCTGCTCTGTGTGTGTGCGCGCATCGGGGGGCTGAACTCCACCGATACAGAGATCAGAGGAGAACAGTAAACGTTACGTGACCATGTAGAGACAGAAATGACATAAGATATATCACATGAGGCTGTTTAGATTGTTTAATAAAAGAACAAGGCACAAACTAGTTCTATAGGGAAGGTAACGTTAAATGACTTCTGCTGTGATCTGGTGCTTTGTCTGGACTCTGAGAACAACTAGTTTTTCTATAACAAACTAGATAAATGTTAATGCCCTGGCAATGGAAAATAGCTTTGGTTTATTTGTAAAGGGAATACTGCTGTATTTCTTTAAAGTGCAAACCAAAATGTGCAAACCAAATGTTATTGCACTTCTGTTCATAGAGCAGTACTTTTAAAAGTAAGAAGAACGTTCAAGTCATTTTGCATTGTACGATAAAGAAATACAAAATATTTGAATTCAAATTTGGTTCACTTCCTTACTTGATTAAAGCATACTATGTTTTTTCCTCATGAAGGCCCAAGTGTGGAGGGAGATAAAAGTTAGAATCAGAGCTTGATAAAGGAGGTGTAGTTGGTGCTATATTCTTAGATTTGCATAAAGCATTTAATACCATCAGTCATGTTGTTATTTAAAAATTCTCTCAGTTAAACTTTTCACCTAGTGTGCTGGCGTGGATATCTTCATATATATCTAATAGGATGCTGTTTGTTAAAGTTAATGATGCATTGTCCAGTGACATGAAGTTTCCAGTGAGTGTACCTCAAGGATCTTCCACTGCAGTACCACAGGATATGATGCTATTTTATTTTATTGTTTTATTTTGGCATTTTTGCCTTCATTAGACAGTGTTAGCAGGCAGACAGGAATGGTAAAAACTGTAAAAAAAAACCTGGTAAAAATCACATAATACAAATACATAATAAAAATTTTAGACAAATTAGAAACTTGTCTATGAATATTTCTGCCAAAATATTAGACATGCTATAATTCTTTTCCACATGATCTGTTATGTTACGTTTTGCGGCACACCAGAGAAACAGTCGTCAGATCTGTAAAGTTCTTGATACAACAAGATAACAATTCAGGATCATCACTGTAAGATGTAGATGGAGAAACATTATCTCCTTTGCCCTGAGAATTTTAGATTCTATTCCAATTTGTATAAAAAAATCAATGACTTGGCACCTGTTTACTTTTACTTAAAGCACTCTATAAATCATTGAGAACTTCTGTAAGACTGTATCCTTTTGTCACATTGCATTTGGGCAATCAGCATTCCCCTTTGAAAGCCACACAGTCAACCAGAGTTTTGTTAGTCTCAGTGAGGCTGACCCAAAGCAATCTTGCAGTTAATGCTCTCAACCACAGGAATGTCCTTCATCTGTCCCGTGGCTTGCCACTGTATTCTTTCAGTCGGTTCACATGACATTAGAGCACAATAATGCTAAAATATCATTCCATAAATTTCTGTTGTCATTTTTTCTAAACATAGTCCCCTTAAGAGATTTTTTCACAAAGCTTTTTACAGCTATGTGACTTTTAGCAGAGGGTGGTTCCAGTCTCATCCTCCACAGAGAGCCTGAACAGACTGCTGCCTAGCTGTCTGCAGCTCATAGCGCACACACAAAGGCATTTTATCCCATGGCTCACACACAAAGATGGGTCAGCCTGTGAAATCAGTGGAGCGGGATCAAGTGAGGACTATCTATTGCTGACTCCTGACAGAGAACGAGAGAGCAAAGTCAGCCACCCAGAGTCATTTGCACCAGTCAAATAGACAAGACTGATTAAATTCCTAAAATCATTTTCTCTTTCTGTCAGTATTTTCTGTTATCAGGGATCCACAGTTTCTTAATATCTTGCTGTTCTTTCCCAAATAATTTACAGGAAACTGTACAAAGCAGAGAAGCTGCCATCCCATTCTTTTGAGATTGACTATGAGGATGTGGACAAGGATGAGGTCAGTAATGACCATCTTCTGACAAATGCTTTTGAGAGTGAATGCATTACATACTGGATACACCCTGGTTGAAATTAGTTTATCGTGGTGTTAAAGCTGTTAAAATATACTTTGCAGTTAGTGCGTTATAAGTCAGTAAGACATTGTTTATGAACATAATTTGACTGAAAAATGACCATCCTCAATGCAATGAATCTGGAAAGTCTCCTTTTCTCTGTTGTTCATCTGCTCCTGTGTGTCAGGTGAATGAATAGAAACCCAATGTCTTTATGTTTTACAGGACACAACTTCCCTGTCCTCATCCAAAGGAGGAGGGGGAGGAGGTGGTGGTGGAGGAGGAGGAGGAATTGGTGTGTTTCGGTCGGGCTGGTTATACAAAGGGAACTTTAACAGCACCGTGAACAATAGTATCACTGTGCGGGTGAGGAAATGTCTGATCTTCTCTCCTTTCATGCACACACATACATTTCTGTATTTCTTTTTCATCCTTATCGTCAGATCTCTCACTATTGTCATCCAAATGTTATAACTTGCTCTCTTACCTGGAAATTGTTTGAACTTGAGATTGTGGCTACATTTTGTGAAATATTGTAACCCAGAATTTGCGGGGGGTTTAGGTGTATTGTCAGTACACCTCTGCCTTAATTATTATTATTAGTTATAGTTTATTTTTTTTATTTGTGGTCTTTATTATATATATTATCTATTCAAAATAATTCGTTTATTATCACTTCCTCTTTAAGCCAGATTCATTCATCTGGACCTTGTTTCTATGTTTTCAGTCATTCAAGAGGAGATATTTCCAGCTAACACAGTTGACAGACAACTCCTACATCATGAACTTTTACAAAGATGAAAAGATCTCTAAGGAACCCAAAGGATGCATTTTCCTTGACTCATGTACTGGTGTGGTGCAGGTGGGTTTTAAACCATTCATACTGTACAAGTAAGAGTGCAACACAGTTCATGTATTATAATATATAGATTTAGTAATAGTAATATATTGTGCCATATATCAATGCTATATCCAGGCTTTTCACACTCGCTTTGCTCAAAACCTATTATACACTACCAGCAAACAAGAAGGTGCTAATGTAAGAAGCAGGAATGAAAAAAAAAAGTACACATTTAATCTATTTTAAGATTTCCTTCACAAAGACCTTTGCATCAGCATGTAAACAAAAGGTTAATAATACATTTAACAAGAATTATATTTTATGAGGTGGAGCTATGTTTTATAGTTATATTCCCATACATTTATATTTATTAATATGCCCAGGGGAAGATATTATAGTATTGCTTTGAACAACCAGGGATGCTGCAGTTATGTAGCATGCACAGTAACCATTCAGCTATGAGGGTGCTCCTGCTTTGGACAATTTCATGGACGCCATTTGTGTGCTTCTGCAAGCAGTTAAAATACACATTTTGTTTATTATACAGTAATTGCCGAATGTACTGTATGTCAGTTTGGAGGTTGCGGCATCTCCTTTTTTTAAAAGACCACAATGGAAATATGCTGTTAGCTTTATTGTGTTTTTATCCTCTGCAGTTTTTTTGTATGTTTATTTTGCCTTGTATTTATCTTAATCACTCTAAAATAAATACATCAATCTTTTTAATGTTACAGTAGGAAGCACAGACTGTGTTTCTAGACTGCTCCACAGATGGGTAGCAAATTTAGCAAAACAGTGAAAACCAAACTTAGGACTTTCTGTTTGACTTTCTGATGTGGCTGATGAATGTAATTGTTGTTAGTATATTTCATAATATGTTCCAATCATAATGTTATTGTTATGATTGTGTATATTATTATTAGAAGTAGTCTTTATATTTTAGGTATTTTTAGAGCATGTTACTCAATACGTTGGACACCACGAAACTAAAACTGCATGTGTAGGAATGAGTAAAATTTTCCAAAAACCAAATCAAGCTCTGGTTTTCTTGTGTAATCACATTATCCCATCCATCCTCCCAAAGAATAACCGTCTAAGGAAACACACCTTTGAGCTGAAGATGAACGAGGTTACGTACTTTGTGCTGGCCGCAGAGAGTGAGCAGGACATGGAGGAATGGATTAGCACTTTGACTCGGATCTTACAGATCAGTCCCCATGATGGGCCTGCTCCAGATCGCAAGAGTTTGGACCTCACTGATCATCGGCAGGGTGAGAAGGGTTCTGTTTTTGTATTTAGAAATGCATCAGATTTACCTATCAAGGTTGTACAGTGAAACAACTGAAAAAATTGGATAGATAGAAAAGGGTATTGAAGCACAAATGGCAGTTTAAAGGGATATTTAAAGAGAGGTGGAGAGGAAATTTTAGCATAATTCCAGCACGTGTATAAATCATGGTGCCATTAAGAGACGGATCATTTTGTGCTTAGAGTAAGCAAAAAGTTAACCTTTTCCTCCTCTCTCTGACACACTCTAGCTAAATAATATCTGTCATCTTGCCATGACCTTAATGGGGAATTTCTGCTGGGTTGAAGTTCAGTCTATAACATCGTTGTCAGGAAATGAGTCCTGACACAAACCAGTGACTCCACCTTAGTTCAATCCATCATACCTTGTTATTAAAAACTTTACATGGAGGCAAAGCTCATAAAACTAAACCATATGTGCCAAATCAGTGAGAGGTTGGACTTGGAACCACAGCTGGCAACATAGCACACACACTGACAGGGCATTGAGAATTGGCCCAGTGATATAATAGACTCAGCCATCATGGCTATGTGGTCTGTTAGCCTCTAAGTAAGCCTGCAAGCGTGTGGTGACCTACCAATAATGAGCCATTTTGTTCAGCAAGGCCTTTGGGAAGAATTGCTCCAGGCGCATGAAGGTTAAATTTCTGCAGAAGCTTCCCTTACTTGTTATCCATAAATAAAATAAATGGCGTCATATTTTATTCTGAAATTGATATGTACTGTATTTGCTGACTCTGGTTAGTCTGTATTTAGTATTGCTGAACCTACGTATTTTAGAAAATGTCATATGGCCTTTAACCTATGGGGAAAATTGACTCAATGATAGCAGTCATCTTTTATAAACAGAAGTCTATCTATCAGGAGTCCTGATTGTGTTTGCTCTCTCTCCAGATGTGTTCGACCTGTCGCTAAGTGACGGCTGTTTGCAGGAGAATGAAAATACTACAGAGAATGGCATCAATCCAGAGCTAGCAAAGGTTGGCTACACTGACAGCTCTGGTTTGTGCTGCTGTATTATTGTACTGTACTGTATGAGCCACTGCTGCCTATGGTTAACATGATGATATTTAAATATACACAGTATGTATGAACAGCATACATATGAATGTCTTTTTAAAGATACCTTTCTTTTGACAGCTGGTGGTGGTATGGATCAGTGTTTTCTTGAGTGGATACATTCCTTTTTATACCTTGTTGTACTATCATGCTATACAAGCAATGAGGAGGCACGTTTTTGCACCAACATGCTCATGATGCATTACACATTCCTGTCAGTTTTGGGAATTGATTTTTGATCAAGGAGACACACAGAGCATTTTGGTTAGACGCTGAGTATAACATACTTGTCTTTGTTTACAAAAATCTCCGCATGCTACCTTGAAACCAGTAGAACACACGAGAAACTTTAAACAAACAAGTCTCTATTTAACACACACAAATGCCAGTTTCTGAAAAAGTAAAACCACTAAAACCCTTTTTTTTTACTGAATCTACAGCTCATATTAGGCTGTTCATTATTTGCATTGACTTGTTTCTGACTGTCTCCTTCTGTTTTTGTTGCCATCTGTCCTGTCATAGTATATCTCAGAGACAGATGAAGCAATACGATCTTCCAGAAGAGAAGAGCGACTGAATCTGTTCTCTCTCGACCCAGACACTCCTGTAAGCAAAGATGATTTGGCTACACATCTCAGAGTATCTGTCCATTGAATATTGTATATAATTATATTGTATGTGCAATGATTTTTTTCTTTTTTGTTTTACCTTATTACAGTTTTATTCAGAAGTTAACTGTATGCATTGTTGCTGTAGTGATAGTATTCTATTTATGTAAGTATTAAGTATTTCTCTGAGTAAAAAACTGTGTTTCACCAACTACAGGTTCTGAGGAGCCCACGCACTGAACATTCGTCGAATGAAAACACACCAGCGCGTCCATTTGAGGAGAAGCTGGGCAGAAGGTTTATGATAACCTGTCGATCACTTAACCTCATGCTACAGGGTTGCATCAGTGAGAGTGAAACTGGACCAGTCACTAATGTGAGCAGTAGAAACAGACTTTAAGACTGTTAGTCAAACCTGCCTCAAATCAGCAAGAGATTGGACATTTCTGTCTGTATATAGCATTCAAATCTATGTATGCTAAAAACAGTTTTCTTGCGCTAGATTGAACCCTTCTTCGTGTCGCTCGCTCTGCTGGACATACGAGAAGGGAGAAAGGTATCTGCAGATTTCCACGTAGATCTCAACCACGAGGCAGTGCGTCAGATGCTTGGAGGCTGCAGTAGTGGGACAGGTTGCCCGGAAACTGGAGTTGATGGTCAGGAAAATGGCCTCTGCTCTCCTGCTGAGAAGAAGCCAGGAGACTGTTACCTCAGCCCAGATCTGGAGCAATGGCTTTGCTTTTCCAAACAGGTACAAGCATATCTTTCCTATAGTATGTTGTCTGGATGCAGATCACTTGAAGGCTTTCCTTCCATCGCTTTGCTCTTCACATGTTGAGTCACCTTATCAAAATTCTGTCCACATAGGCCATCTTCTCAGTGACCAACCCACACACAGACATAGTGATGGTGGCAAGAGTGGAAAAGGTGCTAATGGGAAATATTGCCTTTGGGACTGAACCTTATATCAAGAACACAGACTCCAGCAAGGTCAGAAAGTCCTTTTTTCATTGTTTGGTCTGACAATTTTGCGTAATTTTTCATTTTTAGCAGCTAAAACTTGAGCTTGAAATTGTGCTATCTCTTGGAGCATGCTGTTAGGGCATTATTGCAAGGAAAATAGCTTAATCTAGTCAGAGAGTTTAATTTAGAACATTTTCACAATGGTTTTCCTGTAAGGCCAGAGTTTATCTTCATCACTGAATGACAGTTGGATTGGACTGTTCAGAAATTAGGTTTTTCCTAGATCCTATCCAAGACATTTCCTGGCTTCCCCACTGGCAGTGTTCCATGGTCCCTGTTAAAAAGGCTAAGTGAATGACCAGACATTCAACCTGCTGCCAGAATTACTATGTTAAACAAGCTCTCATTTAGGTTTTTGCTATGTCTAGGTTATAGAATGTAGGGCTGATCACATCACACTGTGTCCAAGAATGTCTTTGGCTTCTTGCTAACATTTCCCTTTGCTGATCTTTCTCCACACGTGTTGCAGACTGTTCAGAAGATTTTGAAGTCGAACAAACAGTTTTGCAGTAAACTGGGAAAATACAGAATGCCATTTGCCTGGTCTGTCAGGTCAGTGCCAATGCTCAGTTTAGGAAACATTTTAAAATGTATCGATCATTTTGTCTTCACAGGCTCTAATCTTTATACAAAGTCTTTATAGTATATATTTTTCTATATACGATAGGTCCATTTTTAAAGACAACCATGGAGCATTGGATCGAGAGTCTCGTTTTTCACCTCTTTTCAAACAAGAGAGCAACAAGATTACCACAGATGACCTGATTAAGCTGGTGTCTGAGTACAGGAGGTAAAGTGAACTTTATGCTTTACCTGTAAAGTAGGTCACCTACTGTACTATAGATGTCTATAAAACAAGGAAAACAGATCTTTTTATTTTAACATTGGTGTTTGCAGGGCTGAGAAGACTAGCAAACTGCAAACTATTCCTGGGACACTTGACATTGCAGTCGACAATGTTCCTATGGAGCATCCTAGTAAGTTTGCCTTTTGGTCAACACTTTCCCCGTGTCTGCATGTTCTCATTCTGCTGCTGTTCTATGTTATTTTTTCTTTCTACTTTTCAGCTTGATCATGTTCTTGCCACTCTTTTTTCTATACTTTCAGACTGTGTGACATCATCCTATGTACCGGTAAAGCCCTTCGAAGAGCTGAGCAAACACCAGCCTACAGTGGAGGTGGAGGAGTTTGTCCAGGACACCACTAAGTTCACACAGCCACACCGTGTCTACAAGAACCATATTTATGTCTACCCCAAACACCTCAAATATGACAGCCAGAAGAGCTTCGCTAAGGTATAGAGTAGTAGTTTTAGAACAAGGCACAGTTTAAGAGCCTGAGGTTATGAAAATTACTTACTGTACAGTTGCTTGCAAAGTGTCTCATGTTTTTTACACATTTCATATACTTTTATTGTCCACTGTTTTTGGTAAAAGGGCAATTATTAAGGTTACAATGGTTCTCTTGTTCACAGGCTCGTAACATTGCGGTCTGTGTTGAATTCTGCAGCTCAGACGAAGAAGTTGCCAAACCTTTAAAGGTAGAGTGCTTCCAAAAACATACTGATAGCAAATTTATGATTTTTCATTTTCTCCAGTTAAACTCTCTATATCGAGCAAAACTGACTGTGCATGAGTATTTTGTAGTCATATTTCCATTGCTGTTTTTTCAGTGCATCTATGGCAAGCCAGGAGGTCCAGTCTTCACCACAGCAGCATGCTCCACAGTCCTACATCACTCTCAGAACCCTGACTTCTATGATGAGGTGAGGAAAGATGTTGGGAAAGAATAGGCGGGGTATCATGAGTCAACACATGGAGATCATTAGTCCCTGGAAGTGTCTTTGTCTTAGCTCAAGCACCATCCCTTGCTGTCCGTAATATAATTCATTATATGGTAATGTGTCCCCAGGTGAAGATTGAACTTCCTACCCAACTTCATGAGAAGCACCACCTTCTGTTCTCCTTTTACCATGTCACCTGTGACATCAATGCAAAGACAAATTCCAAGAGGAAAGAGACCTTGGAGACCCCAGGTAAGATTGTGGTAGACCTGGAGCCAGAATCTAGAGGAACATTTACTGTATTATATTGCATGTTTTTTTGTGTGGTTGATCTTTTCCACTATTAATTATTCTTTCATTTGTATATGGGTGCTGTTTTCTTTTAGTGGGCTATTCTTGGCTGCCTCTCCTCAAAGAAGGCCGTCTGTCATCTCAGGAGTTCAATATTTCTGTCTCTAGTAACCTCCCGTCTGGATACCTGGCCATCAAGGAAGCCAGCAACACCAAGGTGAGAGGACGGTAGAGAAGGGAGGTAGAAAGGGTGTGCACAGGGTGTATAAATATTCCAAATACTGCTGAATAATAAAAACATTAATTTGTGAGCAATAAAGGATATTGGGAATTATAGCATGTACAAAATTGAGTTGTTTACTGTTTCTTTTTTATTATTCTAGTGCTGATACTCAAACTATCTTCTCAATTTATAGAATGGAGCAGATGTGAAATGGGTTGATGGAGGGAAAGCTATCTTCAAAGTGTCCACCAATGTTGTATCCACAGTGTACACTCAGGTAAGATCATCATCTCGGTTTCTTTATGGTTTTTATTGACTTACCAATGCTGTGATGGACTGGTGGTGTGTCCAAGGTATGCTCTGCCTCTTGTCTTGTGAATTCTGAGATGGATTGCCGCCCAACATGACCCTCAACAAAATACTCTAAGCATTGTAGAAAATGGATGGATGCATGGATGGACTGATTGATCTCTTCCTATTACTTCAGCCTCTACATGCTTGTAAAAATGTTGCAGTCTTAGCTTTAAGTTACCACATATACCCTAAATTAAAATGTTGTCCTCATACATTTGCTATTATCTGACATTGTTGTAATGGATAGCTAAGCTGCTTCATCTCAGCTTTTTCCAGAACAGAATTGAAATGAATGTGTCCTGCCTGTAAGCAAACTCTAAAATGGATTTTAAATGAGTATTAGTTGTTGCTGAACAAATTACACAACATTCTCAAGTATTTTGTAGCTAAAAAAATGCAATGTGAGCTCTAAATGCACAATCATCATTAGTGTTGAGTGGTACTTCTTATGTAGTGTTCCACGTGAAACTAGGAAATGGACTCTTTAGGCCATTTACAACATGTTTGGAGCTCTGATTGACTGGTTGTTTTTTTGTAATTCAGTTGTAAAGCCCATGTCTTTCACTTGCAAAACTTTATATAAAAGTATTTTGCAATACTTACGTACAAACAATTTCATAATCAAAGATGTGTAAAATGAAAAGACAAAAGAATGAACAATCAAAGAAGAAAAAACAGATTAGCACCATTTGTGCATTTAATAAGATTTGGAAAATTAAAATTCAGTTGTTTGAGAGAAGACTGAGACAAAAATATTCACTAGTTTTGACTTACATATTATAGTAGTGACGTTTTATAACTGTCACTTAAAAAGGAATCACTCCACTAACTGTTATTGCAGATGCTAACTACTCATTTTCCTGGATTTTTCTCTCTGTTTCAGGACCCCCACCTGAATCGATTCTTTCAGCAGTGCCAGAAGAGAGAGCTAGACCTCTCGGCAGCTCCTACCTCCAACTTCCTCAACTGCCTGAAGGTCAGAGAAAATGCATTATGTCCTATCAGCTTTCATTTATTATTAATTAGACACTGCTACATGAATAATCAGTGCTCCAGTACGTCAAATGTCATTTTCTACCCTGTCTCATTATGATTTATGTTTTAGTTATTTTCATCCTTCTTATTCTTAATGTGCTCCACCTCCTCTGCCTCCTACGCTTCACCCTCCTCCAGGGTCTCCTCAGTATGGAGAGAATCCCAGTGATCATCCAGTTCCTGCCAGTGCTTTTCAACCAGCTGTTTAAGGTTCTGACTCAGAATGACAATGATGAGGTCACTACTGCCACCACCAGGTAGGCAATGGTACTACCTTGGTCAGAACAAATTTGGGGTTGAGTGGATGTGATAACGCAAACAGTGAGGAAAGCACAGTAGTTAAAATTCTAATTTAAAACACCACCTGGTCTTTTTATTGTTGATATATGAGTTTTTTGGAATTTCAAGAGAAACAGACAAAATGAGTCAGCCAGTGTTTGAGGAATGTTTTCTGTCACTGTTTAAATAAAGACTATAATGAACAAACCTCTTGTTTGCAGAGTGCTGTTCCACATAGTTGCAAAGTGCCATGAAGAAAACCTGATTCCCTACCTGCACTCCTATATCAAGGTATAATATTGTAGAAGGTTGTATGCTTGCAGTAATTCTGTTTGTAAGTGTGTTTGTATGCACAGCAAGAACAATTTTGAAAACAGTTGTTTTCCATGAAGGAGTGGAATCACTGCACAGACAATCATATTTTGGGGAAAATTGGGCTTTATGTGTTTGTATTTGTGTGTGTTTGGGCTAGCAGGAGTGTGGCTAGGGCCACATGCCCAGAACAGTGTGCAAACACATACAGAGGAAGTGGGAGAGAAGAAGAAGAAAGGGTGATTGAGTTGGAGGCTAACGAGGACGTTCAGCTCCTTCAGAAACATAAGGCATGTTTGTTTAGGGGCGAAAATCAGTGAGAGAATTAGTGAAGGGAGCAGGAGAAACCACAAGATCTGCTTCATGTTGGCTACAGTGAAGGAAAACTGCAGCGCTTGAAGAGGTAGTGGCAGAGATGAATGGCGGGAGGTAAGAGGAGAGGACTAGCAGCGCTAATGGAACTGGGGTTGCCATAGTAACAGATTGGCATGATGTTCAGCAGTAGCGGTGCCCACTTTAAACTGCTGAGTCTGTGTGTGTGTGTGTGTGCACATGTGCGTGCTGAAAGAGAAGTGGGGGAAAAGGAATGGTTCAATTCACAGTACCATGAATTGTCATATTGTCATCACTTAAATCAAACCTTACACATGTATTTTCTTTTTTTATTATTTCTGATTATATATGTGCAACTGTTCACATGCATCTACAGTACTTGTGAATCTGTGTGTAAATACATATTAGAGCTGGAACAGTTTGATGAAAACAAAATTAATCAGCAAGTATTTGGGTTATAATGTCTGTGTTGTATAATTCTGAATGGATCATATTTGGGGTTTGGACTGTTGGTTGGACAGAACAAAAGATTTTAAGACATCCCCTTGAAATTGTTGCAGACAAACTGGTCTATGAAACATCTGAAAACTGTGAAAAATCACAATATATAGAGCATGTCATTAAATGTCTTGTGTCCAAAAAGCGCCCAAAAAACTACTCATATTTTCTTACCAGCAACGATCATTTATGATATGAAAAGCTTTAATGGTTAATTGTTTATATATTCTGTATACTATATAGTGTGTATATACTGTATGCACCTTTTACTGACTACTTCTGATTCCTTTATACTTTCCTCTGTGTTTAGTATGTGTTCAAGTCAGAGGCTCATGGCTTCAGGACAGTCCATGAGGAGCTGGCTAAGGGGATGACCTTTGACCTGAAGAGCAATGAGCAGGCCGCAATCAGGAATGTCCTGAAGGTTAGTGTTTTACCTACTATTTGCAACTACCTCATCCTCTTTACTCTCAATTGGACCACTAGATCTTGTCTGTTTTAATTATTAATACTTTTTAAACTAACAAAGGGGAGTAACTCTTTGTGCAAATTTCCCATTGAACATCACGTGTGCCTCTCTCTGTTTGGATGCTGGAGCTGATTAGACAGAAACATACTGGAGCATACTGAACTTGCTTTGCCTCTCTGGGTTACAGTTCTCCTGGTTCTTCTTTGATCTGATTGTCAAATCCATGGCCCAACATTTGGTTGACTCTGACAAGGTAAAGGTAAGATGATCTGCTCTACTTTGGCCTCCTCAAATCTCCCATTTCAGAAGAAATGTATTCTTGGTTCAGCACAGTCCATTTTGCATTTTCAATAATCTGACCAGGACGAAAATATGCTGACTCCCAGCTAACCTTAACCGTAACCCTACAGCTTTCTAGACCTCAGCGTTTCCCCTCATCCTACCTGAGCCGTGTGGAGACCCTGGTGGAGACGGTGTCTGAACACATTTTTTGGAAATACAAAGACATGGCTGAAGAGACGCGCAGTGCCAACGTAGCTGTGGCAGCTTTTGTCAAGGTGAGAGTGAAATGTTTAGCTTTTGTGTCATTAAAAAACATTTTTAAAGCAGCAGGTTATTGGCCCTCTGTGATTTGACTATGTGTAAAGTGTACTGTGCATAAAGTTTATGTGCTTATGTAGATCAATACAAACTGGCTAGCAGTCTCCAAATGAAAATTGATTCCATTTACAATTGTTCCATATTGATTTGTCCGTCTGTGCAAAATGATCTGTCTCTCACTGTATTATTAACTGATGCTGGGTATGATCTTCAAGTTGATTGTCTCCGTCTGTCTCTTTGCAGCGTTGCTTTACTCTGATGGACAGAGGTTTCACATTCAAACTGATTAGCAACTACATAAACATGATCACTGCTACAGACAGCAAGGCAAGACAAAACACACAGTATATATATTCTAATCTAAAAATCATTCCATAAGCTTTATCTCTATTTTTGGTTGAGTAAAGTCTCACGCACAAACAGGATGCAGAGTACAACAATTTCATGTTTGTGTGTTTGATAGGTTTTGTGTGAGCTGAAATTTGAATTCTTGAGAGAGGTGTGTAACCACGAACACTACATTCCTCTCAGCCTGCCCTTACCGTCTGCTCGCATCACAGGTAGGAGCCGTACTCCACACTGTCTCTCAGTGACTCCAGTGTCGATGTTATAACTCATACATCAAGTAGCACTCACTCTCATTTGTCTATTAACACCCTGTCTCCCAATGTTTCTCTCTTTCATCATATCCTCTGACTGTTTGTCCATATCAGACAATGCATCCCAAGAGCCACAAACCACCCATGGTAAATATGTGCAACCATTCCTTTGTTGTATGTGTAGTACCAACCAATTGTTAGCATGAGCGTTATTTAAATTGTGTATAGCTCAGTTCACTTCCATTTAAAATGTGGATCTTTTTTTGATGTCTCCCCTCAGCATCAGTGCCTGAATACAATCTAACTGGAGAGTTCTGCAGGAAGCACTTCCTGACTGGCCTGTTGCTTCGGGAACTGGGACTGGCGCTCCAGGATGAGCAGGACCTGAGACACCTAGCTTTGGCCACCCTAAAGACTCTAATGGCCAAACATTCACTGGATGCACGCTATGCCACAAAGGTAGACACAACATATGTTTATATGGGAGTAAACTAAATGACATGAACAATGAGTCATGAGCTCGCAGCAGACAATTCTTCCAATGGGACTCATACGAGCACATACACTTTGGCACGTCATTGTTCATAACAACTGCAAGCGACAGTGAGGATGTCTTAATGAATGCTGGGAAATGTCCAGATCAGATCGAGTCAGTAATCTTCTCTGTGTTAAACAGTTCCAAATACAGTGCCAACCACAACACAACAGCATGGCTGTAGTAAAGACAGAGACTGTATCTGAGTCAGTCTCTGAGTCTGAGTCTGAGTCAAAAGCAAATGTGAGAGGAGGGAAAATAAAAGCTGGGAAAACTGGGACATGCAAATACATCCTAGCAGGATATATTAGACAGTATGTAATTGTGTTGTTTTTGTTATTATAGAATATTCAGATTCAGATTAAATAAGGTTTTAAGTTTGTCTATAGTCTATTCAAAGACAATTTGTCGACAATCAAATAAAGCACCTTACTGTAAACACAACATAATGAAATAGTAATGAACTCTCTCCAGGAACATGTTGTAAGGGCAGTTTCCTCATTTAACCATACGTGTTGCAGAGGTCTGGAAATTTGAGTGGTTCATTACTTCAGTTTTTAGTGCTTTTGCACACTGAATTACACCCCCCCCCCCCCCCCCCCACTCCATTTAGGTGCAAGACATCCAGACTGAAAGAGATGCAAAATGACTACAAATAGCATATGTCTTTGTTGCATCAATATACAATTAATTTACAACCAGTAAACCTGTTAAGTAATCTATTGATTTATAAACTAATGTCTAACAATTGAAACTAATCTTCAATGACACTTATGTAATGTCAAATTGAATTGACTGCTTTACCAGGAGAAGCAGGCAAGAATTGCATCTCTTTACCTGCCTCTGTACGGCCTGATCCTGGACAACATGCCTCGATTCTTCCTCAGGGACCTCTTCCCCATCTACATCGCTTCAAGTGACCAAGTAAGAGTCAAGATGACAAATTTAATGATTATGTACTGTGTTGGTCATAAATACTCTTGCTGTGTTTAGGGGTAAAACATTGGTCTGATTTTCATAATTTTTGATTTCCTAGTTATAATTAAGAGACCACTGCATGAAAGCTGTGATTGCAAATCAGGGTTATTCCACCAAATATTGATTTCTGAACACATCCTAAGTTAAAACATTTGTAATGTGTTGTGTAAAAATGAATATGAACTTTTTTTTTTGTTTGTTTTTTTGCATTATTTGAGGTCTGAAAACACTTTTCTGGTATTTTGACCATTTTTCATTTTCTGCAAATAAATGCTCTAAATGACAATATTTGTATTTGGAATTTG
>JAUMHL010000005.1:18903017-18936698 GCA_032362345.1 Sandelia bainsii
GAATAAAACAAAAATGTTAATTTTACTCAAACATATACCTTTAAATAGCAAAATCAGAGAAACTGATAATTTTGCAGAGGTCTCTTAATTTTTTCAAGAGCTGTATTTATATCATCCTTTGTGGCACATGCTCTCATGGAAAGCTGTTTTAGGTTTGAACAATGAGTCACAACTCACTGTTGTAAGACTCAAGTTGAATGAAAACTTTTTTCTGTCTGCTTCTCTACCAGGGCTCTCGAGATGACCTCAGTGTGGGTGGCGGGACTGGAGGGGTTACTCGCCTTGGCAACTCTGTGGATGCCTCATTTTCCAAAGAAGTACTCAACTCCATCACAGGTAGTAGTGTGTGATGTGTGTGTAGCTGTCTATTTCTAGTGTCTATATAAAAAGGTGTGAATGAGGCTATCCATGCTCACCTTCCTCCCCACCTCCACCAGTCTTCTCATCCTTGGCTGTTGCCACGGGCAACCAGACTGACTCTCGGGGTTCTCTGATCAGTGTGGACTCCAACCCTAGCAACAGTGACAAGAACAGTGAGAAGATGGACGGATGTGAGAAGGTGAGAGAAGGGAAGTGTTAAGAAAACACAATAAAACCTTTTGTGTTATGACATAACCTATATTGTCTTTTTTTCTGACTCTGGCTGAGGCGGCGCAAGCAAGCAGTTATACGTATTTGATATATACTGTGCATCAGATACATTGTCAGTCATTCATTATGACTATTATTTAAGCAGGAAAACAGACTTCTGTTGGCTAAAACACACACTGACAACTAAAGAAATACTGAAGTTGGACTGTCCTGTTGTCTAGGATGAATTGTGCAATTTGTAATGGTTACATACAGCCATAGACATTTGTTTCATCTTATCCATCATTTTCTTTTCCCCACTTCCTGCCATCTCTTTGTTAATAAAAGCAAAGAAAAAACACAACCAAACATACTGCAGCCATTAGCCCTTCCACCATTACCCTTAGATAATTTTCACTAGACACCAAAAAAGAAAGGTCTCCTAATTCCTTTTTAGTTATTTAGATTTATCACATTTCATTTATAACGTTAGCTGTCTGGTTATATTTTCTGCTCTGTTTTTAATTTCCCAGTTTGAAGGTATAAATGTTCCCAAAGATTTTCCACATTTCCTGGAATTAGACTCTTGCCAGGGAGTCAGTGAAATCTCCTCAGTGTCCACATAGTTGCAGTCCTGATGCTAATGGTTTGTGTATTTATATCTGGATGACTGTCCTCAGTTTGCTCGGCCTCAGTCCCTGATCGGCTATGGTTCTCGTTGTGACAAGCTGGACCAAGCAGAGACTCGCAGCCTGCTCATGTGCTTTTTGCACATCATGAAAACCATATCTGAGGGTAAGAAATGCACAAACATTTATACACGAACATCTGCACTTTTGTGCACATTAAAAAAGTAACTGTGGGTAGCAGTTTGTATCTGTTCTGTTCATCATTCCAATACCAAAGCATTATAAAACTAATATCTATGAACGCCATCATCGGAACTTGGCTACCTGTCTAGATGTTTCATGGTAGATGCCGTGTTGTCTTTTGTTGCCTGTTTCCAGATGTACTGGTGTCTTACTGGCACCGAGCTATTCACCAGGAGATCTCAGACTTCTTCAACATCCTGGAGTAAGTGCTCCTCTTTCTTCGTTGCAGAGTATTACCACAGCTCTAGTTAGGCTGACTAGTGATACTTTACACAGAGAAAAAAAAGTACTCTGAGACAAGCAGGGACGTAGACAGGCGAATGAGAAGAGAAGAGAAGAAAGAGGAATGCAGCCAGAAGGGAACAGATGAAGGTAATGACACAGCAAGAGAGAGAGAAGAAAAACAGACGGGAAGTCCACTGAGCGTTCCTTATTCACTGAACAGTACAGTAAATTTACTGTGTTTCCTGCTTGTGTCAGCATCTAGACTGTACTGGTACAATTCAGTTTGATCACATGCATTCTATTTAGCCTGTGTTCTTAACTTACAAAACACTTAAAAACAAGCAAGCCACCACCTAAGACATTTATGCATTTTCCTTTTCCTCAGGTTGTGTCTACAGCACTTCAGGTTCCTTGGAAAACGCCACATAGCAAGGTGAGTATGTGCTTTGTGTTGCTTGTACTGACAAAGAGGTGAGCCGGATCTCATTCAGATGCTTTTATCATAATGCTGCAGATATGAAAACAGCTTATTAACTCAACATACATAGCACAGCCAAAGGTTATAACAGCTCCACCCACTGATACATAATTCATATAATCATGTGCACACATGAATGCACACATGTATACGCAGCTATGCACAGGGACACATCTGCAAACACACACAAATATATGACTCAGACACAGTCAGGCAGAAATACTAATATGTGTTCTGTATGCGTGTGCATGATCAGGGATGAGCTTCAAGAGGGGAAAAAGTAAAGTAGGGAAGAAAAGGATGAGAGGGGGTGGTGAAACTCCTGGATCTCGCTGTTGAGAGAGAATCACGGCTGGATATTGTATTGTAGTATTTGGCAAGCACAGGATGGGGGTTGTTATCGTGTGTGTGTGTGAGTGCTCTTACTGGAGCTGAGCCATTGGCACTGCTAGATTCCTCCATCTTCTGGTTCCTCCCAGCTAATTAAATTAGCCATCTTTTTCCTTTCAGCAATAAGATGCTGAGATGTAAGCCAACAAAAGGCTGCGAGAACACACTGCTTTACTGTGTGCACAGACATTCACTGAATAGAGATAGCTGGAAGCCTATCTAGCACTCTCAGATGTTGTTGAGCCTGTCTGGGACTGCTAGCTACTTAACATTCGTCTGTAACACCAGGCCATGGGGAATTCACAGTCATCTCTGTGTCATCTCAGTGTCTTTCTGTGGTTGTTCTTTGATGCCTGTCTGAGTCAGTGTGGGCACCAGTTGAAGTTCAGGAGTAATGAATTAAACCAGTAGTGTTAAGCCAGCAAGATAGGACATTAGGGGCCCACAGACATTTAAAACATTTCTCCATAATAGTTAATATTAATGATTGAAGCAACAAGTTTGTTATGTATGTACTTATGTATTAATTATCCAAAGTTTTGGACTTTTATTTTACTTAATTAGAAATATGTGGATGTGATTTGATCATAGATCATTGTACAGCAGTCTGGCAACAGCAAACACCTTCACTTCAAAACTGTCTTTTTTAATCAAATGTTACTAAATCCTGATTGATCCTGGTGTATGGGTGAGCAATCGCCAATTTCTGTTTGAGAGAACAAACAAAAGTATAGACATAAAAATCTATAATGTAAAACAACCAGTCGTGTTCCAAATGTATCTAAAAACTGTGTTCTTATAGGGTCTCATTATTAATGGTAAAAAGCAGATTACAAAAAATGGTTTTTACAGCACATTTGAAGTATAGGTTCACAAATTTTTAAGTTTAACTTAAAACAAAAAAATAGGAATAGGTTTTGCTTGCTGTAATTATTTCCCTATTTAATACATGCCTTTAATAGCTCCACCACCACCACCAATAAATGCTTCTAAAGGTGGTGATAGAGGACAAAATCCACAGTCCTCCACCTGTGGAAAAATGCACACACACACGCGCGCGCGCACACACACACACACACACACACACATTGCAATTGAACAGGAAAACAAGCAATGGAAAAAATGATAAATCTAACTTTGGAAGATTTACAGACTTGATATTATGAAATCAGAAGCCTTGGACAGCTTTGCATATGCAGCTCTTCATGTCCAGTTTGAACAAAAACAATGATCACAGCAACCAGGACTTCATTCAGTGTAATCTGGCACCTGACTTCATTCATTTGAGCATCGTTTTTAGACACGCTTAAAAAATGTATAATCTAAGCGAGGTTTAAACCCACATCCCTCTAACATATCCAGTGGCTGTCTGTGTTGGCCCAGGGAGCTTCAGTTCCTTAACGTAAGCCATATTAAGCACAAACATACACAATATACAATACATGGTACAAACAGGTAACAGTCAGTTGCAATGTTTTCTCCATGTTCGACCTTGCTGTTGTAAGCTCCACCACAGTGCATGCTGCAGCTGTTAATGGATTGTTAGCATGACTGCACATTTATTGATGTTTTGTTGCATCAGCTAACACTTTCTTTATCAGTATAAATGGTAAATAAACATTAAATGCTTGCTTGGCATATGTTAGTTTTGTTTGTGCTTTATATCATTTAACACTGTTTATTATATTTGTTATTTGCGTCATTGATGTTGCATGTTGACCTCTGTCTCCATGCACAGCATCATGACTGGCTGGACCCGTCCTGCTGCTTGACATTACTGAATTTTTGTAATGGGCTCTGAGGTTTGCATGTTGATTGGATCACACAGTAGCTGTAGCTTCATTTAAGCATCAAATGTTTATATGTTGAACATCTGTTTGAAATCCAGTTACTAAACTGGTTTGTGCTGCAGCTCATCTGACATTCACCTTCATCACATCAATATATTTTTGTTTCCATACTGTCCACTGTTCTACTATTAACGCTGACATCAAGCCTCTACTTTCCACTAACACTTTCCAAGAGTCAGTATAACACTGATACAATATTATACTAACGTCAGACTAAAATCATTGATTCTGTTATGCCACTAACCTTTCTGTCTGGCTGACCTCCCTCTCTTTATAAGCTGTTTGATTATTTTGTCTGACTCTAGCTGCTCTCATCACATGGTCAAATTGGAGATTCTGTATTCTTTCAGCATGTCATTTTGCTCTGCTGGAATACAATGTGACCTAGTTGCTATAAATATGTACCAAGGTCACAAAGGTTCAAAAACTAGCGCTATGTTGCAAAGTTTTACATTTATACATTCATAAGATCAGTTTTTATTGATTGTAGGCATGCTCAAGCAACTATTAGTATGCCACACAGAGCTCATGTGTCTGACTAATGATGATAATGACAAACACTAAAACAATGTTGGTCTTAACTAAATTAACTAATGCTAGCTTTGATGTGATTGGCTCGTGAACAGGAAGCTAGCTGCGGCAGTAAAGCTGGCCCAGTCCACCCAGGCCAATGGCACCCTGAAGGGCTCTAACCACACCTCCCACACCTCAAGCATCTTCCCACAATGGTAATCACTTTCCAACAGCCACAATAACAAACTTAAACTGTTTGAGAGTGTTTGGCTACTGAAAGTATTCTTAATGCTAACGTTGTCTGGTGGTAGTGGATCAAATATGTTTTAATAGCAAGAACCTCCAGACTATTTAAACACAGGTACAACCTACAACAACAATGTGAACACTTTGATTTAGATAAATGCATTGTTGCCATGTGTATATTCATCATTTTATGTGGCCACTGTGTTTCCATGTTATAGACTGTAACTTTCAGCATGTATCCCCTCATACCTGCAGTGCTTTGTGTGATTTGCCAGTTTTTGTCTTTGTACTCCCATGTGTTAATAGACCCCCTAGTAACAGCAAGTCCTTGGGACATGGATGCCATTTGTATTTACCCGTCCACTAAAATCTCCAGAACTGGTTATGCATCACTTTACTACTAGAGTTTCAGTGTTGTTCAAAGCTTTAGAGTTCCCACGAATGTAATTTATCTTAGTATAAAATAAAAGATGTGAGCCCTGTGGCTGAGCTGCTGATCCTTGCCTTTGCCTCCAGGATGGCATCATCTGGAGGGGAAGGTCACCGACATGCTCGCTCTCAAACCATGCCCATCATCAGAGGAAAGAATGCCCTCACTAACCCCAAGCTGGTGCAGCTGTTGGAAACAGGTAACACACACACACTCACATTTTGGCTGATATTAATGGAAAGTTGGCAACATGTATTAAGGTATTTACATCTGATTCTTTTTTCAGATGGTGGTATTCAGGAAGGGGACACACTGAGTCCTACAGATGTTGAGGCAAACTTGTCCACTGAGGTGGCCCTCACTGTGCTGGATGTACTAGAGCTCTTTGTTAACCATCACAAGGTCTGTGCTCATCTGTAATGTGACACTGCTTTGCACACCATGGCTAATATTACTATGCCAAATCTATGCTCAGTTTTTTATTTAATAGTTTTGTGTAAATGTAAAAAAAAATCTATATCTATATGTTTGGCTTTTCCACCTTTATTTTGATGGTTACACAGTATGCTGTAGTCCTTTGCTTCTTTAAATCAATATGGGATTTTTTTTTTTTTAATATAAAAGCATTACAAAAGAACAATGACTTGACTCATATCTTCACAAAAACAAATTTAGAAACGTTTGTCCAAATGCATTTTTGTGGTGGTGTAGCCTCCAGAATGGATTAGAATCTGCAGTAAATCATGTACACATCTCTTGCATGGTCCAAGTCATGCCATTGATACTCTACTGCCACCTGGTGGCTACAATAATCTCTATTTTTAAAAGCTGCATACTTACTGTAAGAATTATAGTTATACAACAGTATTTGCATGAAACGTTTTAGTTAGAAAAAGTTACCAGATGAACCTTTAAGTAAAATGTGTTTTGTTATTTTTCTTCTTCCTGCCTACAGAAGCAGTTGCTGCAGGATGATGGACAGAATTCTTTAATGAAGAAGGTGCTAGACACCTACTTGCTCTTCTTTCAGATCAGCCAATCAACCGCCACTCTACGGCATGTCTTTGCTGCACTCAGGCTCTTTGTACAAAAGGTCCAGCAATCTTCATGTAAACATATAAAATTTAAATGATGATTACAACCTTTTTTCTTACATGTGTTTCTATCTTCATCTCTTTTTATAGTTCCCCAGTGCATTTTTCCAGGGTAAGGCAGATCTGTGTGGCAGTCTGTGCTATGAGATCCTCAAGTGCTGTAACCATCGATCCAGCTCCACCCAGACGGAGGCAGCTGCTCTGCTGTATTTTTTCATGAGAAAAAACTTTGAGTTTACAAAGGGCAAGTGTATAGTTCGGTCGCATCTGCAGGTTAGTGAGACCAAAAGTAGTACAAAAATACTACCAAATAGTACTGGGTGTTTTGTGTTTCATTTATTTTTATAGCTATTGTGATATTTTCCTTAGTGCCTACTCCGCTTTCTGTTTCAGGTTATCAAGGCAGTAAGCCAGTTGATAGCAGATGCTGGCATTGGAGGCTCAAGATTTCAGCAGTCACTGGCTATAATCAATAACTTTGCCAACGGAGATGCTCCACTTAAGGTATTTTTAATCAATAATTACAGTTCAACACAATAATTAGAGTTACACAGTATTTAGAGGTATTTCATTCTACATTTGTATTTAAATTTCTACAGAACACTCCATTCCCAGCGGAAGTGAAAGACCTGACCAAACGGATCCGGACAGTACTGATGGCCACAGCTCAAATGAAGGAGCACGAGAAGGATCCAGAGATGCTGGTGGATCTGCAATACAGTCTGGCCAATTCTTATGCCAGCACACCTGAGCTTAGACGCACCTGGCTGGAGAGCATGGCCAAGATCCACGTCCGCAACAGTGATCTCTCAGAGGTAATAAAAAAGGTTACATACTTCTAAGGGTGCTCTTGCTTCAAAAATTTCACAGATTGTTTTGATAATGAGGTAACTTAATTAACTAACTTAATTTCTTTCTGTCAGGCTGCCATGTGCTACATCCACATCTCAGCTCTGATTGCTGAATCACTGAAGAGGAGGGGTGAGTGCACACTGAATGCTCCTGCTTTCCTGTTTGCAGCATGGTTTGTGTATGTGTGCATATGCACAAGCACCTGTTCATATGCAGGATGTGGAATTGCTATTTGTGTATGCATCTTTGCAGACATGGTAACTTCTAACCAACCACAGCCATCATTTGTTTCTCTCTGCTAACATGGATGGTTAATGAAAGCTTCATTAATCCTTCATATCTTCATGGGGGTTGATGTCTATGCCTCAACATGAGCACACTGGGGACCTGAGTGCATCTGTCTACTGTAGTAATTTATCATGAACCCAGGAGCACAACTAGCACTACAGATCTGTCTTTGTATCTAAACACCATCCCTACTTATGTCCACACATTTTGCTCTGCTGCATGTTTAGCTATCTGCATATATCTTTGTTGTTATGTGTGCATGTGTCCTCATTTAGACTACAGGACGCACAGGGCTGTGAAAAAGCGATATGAAAAAGTAATTGTCCCTTAAGCCTAATGGAAACTGGATTTCACACATAGGGCCAGACAGGTTTGGACAACTTTTTTTCCCTTAATAAATGAAATCATCATTAAAAACTGCATTTTGTACTCGGGTTGTCTTTGTGTAATAATGAAATTTGTTTTATGATCTGAATCATTTAAGTGTGACAAATATGCAAATAAACAAACAAACAAAAAATGAAGGGAAATGCTTTTTCACAGCACTGTATCTATCATTTCCTGTATGTGTCTGCCATTTTTTTGCATGGGCTTTAGCACCTAGCATGTGTGCCTATAGCTACAGTGACGTTCCCACAGCTCTGCTCGATTGTGAGCCTTGTCCTTGAGCATAAAGACAAAAGCAAGTGGACGTAAATCTCTGTAAACCTCCTCCTCCCCTCCTACCAAACAGGCTACTGGAGAGCTGACAAGGCCAGGATGTCCAGTGTGTCCCCTGAAGAAAGCCCTGTCTTTAACTGTAGCTCCTTACTAACTACCTCCCGAGATCAAGACAGTGAGTGTGTGCACCTGGGGGCTGCTGGGTGGTGGGGTTCAGACCAGGGACTGTGGGAGACTGTGTACTAATAATTGTTTAAACATTTTGCAACATGTTGGAAGGTAGACATGGCTTTGATTGACAGGACATCAAGTGCCAAGTCTTCAAATCATACCCACTTTTCTATAATGTGTAATATACAATGCAGTTAAATGTTTAAAGACCACTGTTTTTGCCTTAATTACATTAATTTATCATGTTTTACTCTTACTGTTTCACTGGCAAAACCATCTTGTATTTCCATACAGGAGTGTATGTGTTGGATGCATTTTATGTTTACAAGCTGAACACAACACCAACTATAATGTGTGAGCTTTATAAGACATGTAAAGGTATATAATGTGAATTACTTGCCCTTGTGTTCACTTGTTTGAAACCTCAGCATCGTTCTCTATGGGCTGGGCAGCATTTATGTGCATGAGCCCGAATGTCGAGGAAGAGGGCGCCATGAAGGAAGACACTGGTACGCAGGACACACCCTATACTGAGGTCAGTGTTTGCCTCTAATCCTATGAATGCAATCATGAATTTTTGTCTGTGAAGTATCATTTTATAATCATAACTATTATTATTTTATTATTATTGTTACTCATTACTATATATATAACTACTGTGCAGGACACCCTGGTAGAGCAGCTGGTGCTGTGTGTGGACTATCTGTGGAAATCAGAGAGATACGAGCTCATCGCTGACATCAACAAACCTGTCATAGCTGTCTTTGAAAAAAGGAGGGATTTTAAGGTAACTGTTAACCTGTCTGCTCTTTGTTTACAATATAAATATCTGTGAACATACTGAGTTAAATTTAACTTCACGTGTGTTTGTGTGCGCACACAGAGACTGTCAGAGCTGTACTATGACATCCATCGCTCCTATCTCAAAGTGACTGAGGTGGTGAACTCAGAAAAGAGGCTCTTTGGTCGTTACTACCGTGTAGCTTTCTATGGACAGGTGAGGGACAACTTTTGCAGACGATCCACAGTTTCACAGACACACAAAAACACACTTCTAAGATACATACAAATCATAACAGTCACTGTAACTCCACGGCTGACAGATACATTTGAAACTGCACTAGTCTGTATACTGTATATTGTAAAATAAATGTAACTATGTTCATCAAATTGGCAGACTATTTACAAGTAGTGTTAAGTTTTTTTTAAACAATGTTTAAGCTGATATGGTATGAAATCTTCTCACCAATGTAAAAAAAAAGATGCAACATCTCCTCATTGAGGTGTGGAGAAGGAAGGAGAGCAGATTTTTTTTTTTGAGTCCATGGCCTTAATTTCTCTGTCTGCTCTTTTCTTCTTTTTTATTATATTCTGTATCAAGATCGCGGTAAGTTTTGTATGTCCTCGATTTTCCATTTTCCTCAGTGCTAACTACTTTTACCTCTCTTCTCCTTTTACCACTATTAACATCTGCTGCTCTTACCCTTTGAAGGGCTTGTGTTAAGCTTGCTGTGGTCCATTTTACTTCCCATAATCTGCAATGATGACGTTGTTTCTACTTTAATCATAAAGAAGAGCTGGTGTCAAACAGCCACAGTGGACAGAAAGATACTACTTAATAAACCTCATTCGCCTTTGACATTTGACTCCAGTTCTACCTTCAACCTATGGACTCACCCATCCAGAAATTAACTCTGATGTTAATACTCAGATGTTTTAACAAAATGGCAAAGGGTATCATTACCTTTACGTACACAACCAGTGACTCACATGTCCACTAGGGGGCAGCATAAAATTACACAGTATATGCAGTGTGTTGTGACAGAAAAGCAAGATAATCTAAATATTAAGCCTGCATCACATACACAAAACATCCAACCATACATGTATCAGGATTTGCTAATTAGTGCGTGTCTGTGTGTGTGTGTGTGTGTGTGTGGTCTGGTAGGGTTTCTTTGAGGAAGAAGAGAGCAAAGAGTTCATTTACAAAGAGCCAAAGCTGACAGGGCTGTCAGAAATCTCGCAGAGATTACTTAAACTCTATTCAGACAAGTTTGGAGCTGACAACGTCAAGATGATCCAGGACTCCAACAAGGTTACTTTATAAGTCTTTATAAGTTTATACAAATTATTTGTTAAAACATTAAAAGTAGATTTGCTTAGCTGTTATTATTGCCATATGTTTGTAAATGAATGGTTTTTGGACATATAACATCAGAAAAATCTTCTGTTACTTTGAAATTCTTTAACAACAGGTAAATCCTAAAGACCTGGACCCCAAGTTTGCCTACATTCAGGTGACGTACGTGGTGCCCTACTTTGATGAGAAAGAACAACAGGAAAAAAGGACAGATTTTGAGAGGCATCATAACATCAATCGTTTTGTGTTTGAGACGCCGTTCACTCTGTCAGGGAAGAAACATGGAGATGTGGAGGAGCAGTGCAAGAGACGCACCATACTGACCAGTAAGCATTTGTTTGCCACCTTGTTAGTATCTAGCTGCAGACTAATGCACAACAAGTCTGACTAGTGTATTTGTATTTTTTTCTCTTCAGCAAGTTCCAGTTTCCCCTACTTGAAGAAGCGAATCCAGGTGGTGGAGCAGCAGAGCACAGAAATGAACCCAATAGAAGTAGCTATAGATGAGATGTCACGTAAAGTCTCTGAGCTCAACCAGCTCTGTAACATGGAGGAGGTGGACATGATCCGGCTGCAGCTAAAACTGCAGGGCAGCGTCAGTGTCAAGGTGGGAATTCTTCATAGATACGGATATGCATTTTTAAACTAAGGTGCTTCGTTTTGTCTAACCTGACTTTTCTCCTCCAGGTGAATGCAGGGCCTATGGCTTATGCCAGGGCGTTTTTGGAGGAGAAGAATGCAAAGAAATACCCAGACAACCAGGTCAAACTCCTTAAAGAGATCTTCAGGTAGGGCTAAAGGCGCAATTCCTGTGAAAGTAGACTTTGACCTGGCATTACACATTAGGTATATAATTTGCACAGTGTACGAAGTGTGTAAATACATAAAATAGGCCCTTATCTAGCCCATTAAAGGTCAGGTTCAGTGGCATGATTCACAGCATGAATGATCAGTATGTTGCAATAAGTTAAACTTTGTTTGCCCCCCTGCAGGCAGTTTGCAGAAGCTTGTGGTAAGGCTTTGGATGTGAATGAGCGTCTGATCAAGGAGGACCAATTGGAGTACCAAGAGGAGATGAAAGCTCACTACCGGGACATGCTAACTGAGCTGTCCGGCATCATGAATGAACAGGTCTCACTGTGCAACAGTCATTGACTCTCCTTGGCTTATTTTACTTTTAACTTTTTCTGCAGATTATTTTATGCGGCATTTTGCATTTTCATGGGATTCATCCATTTGTTTTATGATTTCATAGGTCTTTCTGCTACTTTTCCTCTCATTTCAGCTTAAAAAAAGTGTTCTTGCCTCCAGTACGTCCTCTCTCTCTAACAGCTCTCTGTCCACTCTTTCTAAGACCGGTATGTCATGTCATCAAATTCCCTCATGAAAGACATCACCTGTCACCTTGCTACTTGCTTACACCACTTTATTCTTCCACTCATATCTCAGCCTATCCCAGCAACCGAACTGCTAGTCTTGATACTTACTCTCCTTTTGATTTTCCTGGTTTAATGCAGGCTTTTCATTCTTGCTCTTGTGCAGATTCCTCATACAAGACAACCAGGAACGGAACGGCACAGCGCCTACTGAATGGCCAATAGACTCACAAGAAATTCTTTCTGCCAGGAAGGACATTTTTTATCGTAAATGACTTTGGAGTGCCAGTTTGAGCCTCAAGGGAGCTCATTTGCTTTTTTCTGACTGTAGCTCTTCCCTTGTTGCAGGGTGCAGAGGGCTAATGGAACTGTGACTGGTGGCAAGTGTAGAGAAAACAAGGGGAGAAGTGTGTAGACTGTGGTCGTGGTAGTCTGTCGTCCTGTCGTTGAACGTTGACTATCTGCAGTAGAGGCCAGGCTGCTGGACTGTTAGTGACTGTTTGTTTTGGTTTTAGAGACTTGATCTATGTGTCATATGGATTCCCCTGCCCTGCCAACTGATTCATCAACTTACACAGTGACAGACACACTTGCAAACAAATACATACAGTGCATATGTTCATACACACATGCGCACAAACACACAACTTACGCCTTGTCTCCACAACCCTGTCCCTTTAGAGATCAGTGACCTTACTGAGCTTGAGGTGCGTTCAGCTAATATATAATTTCAAGGTGCTTTCTGGTGCATTTTGATGACAGCTTTTACATTTTTTCTGTGGAATCTCGTTGTACTTCAAACTATGTAAAGACGTCTTGCAAGACGATTCATGTGAAAAGGAAGAATATTTGGACAGAGGTTTTAATTTGAATCTGAGCAGTTGAACGCGCCTCCAGTTTGTGTTTGAATGTAGAGCAGCACCACATTGCTACTTTGTATCCTTGATTACATTATGGAAATATCAACTTGGAAATTTTCAAATGGAAACAAAAAAATATGTTTTGTAAAATTTTTATGATTGAAATTGCATTGTTATTGTTATTATTTCATGTACTGTTTTGAATTGTAAATAAGAAATATTAATATTTAAAATGTTTGAAATGTTTCTTTTTATAAAATATACAATATATAAATATTTGTTTAGCTGAATTTAAAAAAGGACAAAAACTAAAGTTTTATGTATAACATTTAAATAAAATTTTGCTAATGTCCAAAATTCTTGATTATTATTAATTTTCTTCTGTATTTTCATTATCCACTGTCCTAAACTTAGTCTTGCTAATTGTATATTTTCTATTCTTTCATTGCATCTTACCTGCTCTCACTATGATAATATAATAATGTCTCAGCATGTTAAATGCATTAGCCCAGGTTTTCAGCCATGCTGCATGGGTAGATTGTTTTCTAAAATGAATCTGCCTTGGACCTTGCACAGCAGCCCGTGATATCCTGTCCATTCACTGGTTTAAAGAATCTGTAGCAGTTAATTATAGATAATTGTGATTTCCTTCACCTGCACCGTAGACGCAAATGTGTGAAATAGTAACGAGTAGCCTCAGCCTCAAACAAATAAGAGTTTTGCCTTGGTTCATGGTGCGGAAGACAATGGACAACAGCTGTATAGGTCTTTAAATCCATCAGCTTTTAGTACTGTAAATTTTAAACTTTTACATCTTCATCCTTCAGATGTGCTCTGTATTGTGTGCTGTCACATTTTCTTCAAGTAGTAATAGATACAACAGGTAGAGGTTGGTTTTAGCTCAGCTTGTCATTGAATTTCCCACCACCATCAATGCCATAAGGACAGTGCTCCTACAGTACGTTTAAACTTTTCATTCAGTATTTCATTGTTTGTTAAATGTTATTTATCTATGGATAGTCAAAACACATTTTCTGTGTATATCAAATGTAATGTAGATACATCTACATACTTTTAACTCAAAAACACACTCAAAAATCAACAATCTTTTGTTATATCCATGTCTCTTCACTCTCCCTCTGTGGTCACACACCTGCGGTGCAGCAGATTGAGTTTCATTAACCTCGTACAATACCTGTTCTTCACAAACTCCTTTTCTTCCGACCAATCAGTATCTCTCTCCTCCTCGGTATCATCTCACTCCTCCCTCCCTTTCTGTAGCATATATTGTGAAACAGAAAGAGGGGGCTGATTGAGTTTCTTTCCTCTGCAGGGCAGCTTATGTGTGTCCATCTCCCTCCCAGTGGCCTAGACTCTGGCAGGGTCGGGTTGCTTTGAGCCAGCACCATTCAGTCCAAGTCACAGACAAATGGCTGTTCCTGACAATATTTCAAATTCTATTTTATACCATTTTAATGTATTTGGGCATGTTATATCTTGATGTTGGAGTCAGCTAAGTTATGGATGTGATCAGAGACTGTCTGATCCGTTTCTCAGTTGGTCATAAACAGTGGGAACAAGCTCCATTGCAGCACCTGACCCTACAATGATTCCCAGCTGTGGAAACTCCACTGAGTGCAATTATCTGTAATTTTCTCCTTTGTGTTCACCCCGACTGTATTTGATGTCTGTTGCTGTGATTCCTTCTTTTATTATTTACTGTGTCAAACGCCTGTTTTGTTCTCATGCATTTTCATGTCATTTCTCCTCATAATGAGAAGCACAGGTGTAGAATTAGACGCCAACAAACTTGTCTGTCTGTCTGTCTCTGTCATCTGATGGACATTAGTGAAACCTCACCATTGGTAGAAATGTGTAAATTTAAAAGACATACTTGTTTAATTTGATCTTCTTTTTAAGCACTCTGTCTTATATAAATGATATTCTGCATCACAAGTAGAACAGAAAGAAATACTGGAAAGCAGCCTTTTATCAGTGTACTTCCTAGATTTATCTTTGCAGACAGATTTAATTAATATTTTAGAGGGAGAACATTGTAATCCCAACAGAGACATGTGCATTACAAGAGGAAGAGTGGCCTGCCAAAGAAATCTGATCTCTTACATGTATTCTTGATCTAAAATGTGAAGTTGCCAGATATGCTGTGCCACACATGTATCACAACATCATAGCCGTTTGAGTGTTCTTGCAGGTTTTGTAGGTCTCCTGCCATTCAAGCTCTTCTGTAGTGCATATTTCATTTCCGACCCCTACTTAGTTTTCCTGAAACTGGACGCCAGGGGCCATTAATAAAACATCCTACGTGTGCTGCTGGCTGATCACCTGGAGTCCTTTCAGCTGTATAAGTGGTGAAAGGCGACATAATCTCCCCAGAACAAGATCTGAACTGAGATTGAGAGACAAACACACAGCAGAGAAAGGCGCACAGCAGGAAGACCACAAAAGCCTTGGGAGCAGCATGTTAAAACCTCAGCAGCACGCTGAGCTTCTTCTTCACGACTCCCCGCCAGTGTTTGGGAAGCCGTGGTACTGGCAGCGCAACAGCAGCACCATGGAGAGCACCCGCAGCCTGGCGCAGGTCATCATGGAAATGCGCGATGAAATCAAGAAGCTGGAGGCGGAGAACCGAGAGCTGCGGGAGGACTGCGATCCCCGGTCATTTGGGGCCTTGCCAGGGGAAGCGAGCCTGGCGTCTTCAACAGCAGGGAAGCGGGAGGGAATGGAGGAAAACCCCTATCTGAACCTGAGGCGAAATGCGTCTGCGCCAGTCCTGGAGGGACAATTCAAAGGTAACAGAAAATAGCTGTTGGCAGCATGGTGGAATTTAATTCTGCATTTTATAATATTTGATATATTATTATAATAAATGTAATAAGTTATGGGCACCTGAGAAACAAACAAACACTGTATACTGTCTTGCCTAACCTAACATGGCACTTTGATTACGTCATGAGTCTCACAGCAAGCAGATAAAATCTCACAATAAAAGAAACAAGGACAAATGGTCAAAATTAAAGCTGCAACAGTACAGACCCCAGGAATAATCACTAGTATGGGTCAAACTCCCAACTCAATGGATCCTAAAATTCCCAAAATGCAACTCAATAGCCTTTTACTGAACTATTTTTTTTATAGAAATTAACTTTCTATTCACAGAAATGGCAACAAAATGTGAGATAGGTCCAGAAAAGCACACATGTATTTTAAGATATGGACAATTATTACATATTTCAATTAAGTAGAAAGACAACATAAAGTTTTGTAAAACTTTTAAAACATCCAGTGTTTTCTTTCTATATCTATCTCTGCACTTTGAGCATGAATTTGTTTCAATGCATAATGCTTAAATAAGGTTATTTCACAGAGAACACTATCATGACTGTGCGAAGGTACTCTATAAGCTCTGATGTGTCTGGGCTGACCAGGAGGGAGGGAAGGACTGACAGGACACAGCGGAGTGATTCTGGATGGGGAAGACTACAAGAAGAAATCCAGCACGGGAAGGGCATCTTTGGTAACTCAGCTGGAGGAGAGGTGGGAAAAGTTACCAACAGGCATTCTCTACAGGAATACGTAAACAAAAACAGGTACAGCCTGGTATAGCTTTGAAGCAACCTTCTTGAATGTGTTTCACCTCATTAGTGTCTAGTTTTAATCTTTTTGAAGATATGTTTTCTTTCACCAACTTTTACTAACCTTTTTGTAACTACAGTTTATCTGTTGTTGTTTCTCTGATCTTTCAGGGCCAAGGTTAAAACAGTTACATTCCTTATACCTGTGGATGACATTTACACCAACCGGCCAGTTCTGACCAAGCACCAGGAGGAGCCTAAATTCACTGAGCTGACCTCCATAACCGAGACCGATTCCTGAGAGCAAAACTTTTAGACTTTGGATGTGGCCAGTGGACAGAAACACAGACATGAACAGAGCCTCTGTGGCCCAAAACAGGTTAGCTTCTTCATCTAGGTCAGTGTAGATTGGCCTTTTAATGAGTGAGCCAGCAGACTGATTTCATCACACCTGACCACACAAACAGAAGACTCTGGTTACTGGTGTTGTTTTCATCTGGCTATGGCGATCCAGGCCCGGTCAGCGGTGATGAGACACATGGCCCCCTGCAGTGAGGATCAGGTGTCCGGACTCCTCTCGCAACCTGGGATGTTGTTTCGGGGTGAGACACACACCTGTTGGTGGCAGTCCTTTTACAGACAGTTGTGGTCACTGACTCAGACTGCGTGAGAAACATCAGACTCATCATTTATTCATGCTTGTTTCTTTATACATTGTAAACTATAGCGGGGGGTTGTCAAGGCATCACATGTGTTTAAGAGTGTATTTCATAATCCAAATCCCACAATGCAGTCTATGCTTTCCTTTATGGATGGGTCTATGTAAATAAACCATTCTTTTGCATACTTATGTCAAAATTGAAATAAGGTACCTTTACCAGTCATTATAAGCTATGGCCTGTTATGTATGTAGTCTTATGGATTATTCTGACATATTTCAAGAAGCCTATTTATTGCTACCATTATGTATTGCTCTTATCCTGATTATGCGTCTGTATTTATAAGGCCAGATATACTTCTTCATTTTTTGTTGATAATAATGTTAACTAGAGGTAAAGTGATCCACACTAATAAAATGTAGCCATTTGAAGGTCACATTTGCTGTATTAATGTTTTTACAATGTTAGCTGAAACTCAGCAGCCTGCATGTTAGTCAAAATGTTTGTGCATACTACTCTTGTACATTACAAAAGAATAAAAATGAAGAATGATGTCATCTAAGGTTGCTTTCTCAGTGGCTAGTTACTGGGTAGCAATGGCATGTGTTAACTGCACTGCACCTTGGCTGATAAATCATTTATAGCCAATCAGCCATTGGGCAAGTAACTGGCAGAACCTGGTTTGGGCGTGTTTGCTTTGATTGTTGGTTTCCACAGCAGCAATAATCGAGTGTAATCAAAGTCCACATTGCTGCCACTGTTTAACCCAGCCACAGTTTTCTCTGTGTCTTCTATTTGTCCATTTTCATTTATGCCTTTCAGCTGGTTGAATGCTCCATCCTCTTACTGATTGTCAGTGTGCAGGCTGTGCAGTCCATGGAGCTCGATTTGCTCAGATGTACAGTATGTGACAAAAAGAAGGGTTTCACTCTGGCTGTCTCCATATTTCACACTGACCAGACAAAGGTTATTCTTGTGTTATCTCTGAAAAGCTAGGGGGAGGAAAACAGTGTGTAAGAGATGAAAAAGATCTCTGATAAAAAACTCCAGGATGACACCTAACCAAACTGGAGTAAGGATGTGGTAATACAAGGGTTAATTAGGAAGGGGATTTCTTCAGATTTCATGGCACATGATCAATGACGTGTTTTCATGCATGAGTGTGTCGTCACTGGGAGAAAGTTGGGTTCAGTTTGGTTCAAATGGATTTTATAGGCTACTTAGTACCATAGGCCACTTTGATAAAATCAAATGCATATTGTCACTGTGCTCATTAAAAAATGTCTTCTGTTACTCAATGTGAATGTTGAATAGCATTCACAGTATTGAAGACCAGAGACCAGATAAGACCAGATAATACAAAATGTAAAGAATTAAATAAAAGTAACAGGAATTTATTAAAATGTATTTTACCATCTCAGTATTATTCCTTTAATTTTGTTCCATTGTGAATTAGATCTTTGCTAATGGTAAACCATGAGGGTTTAGAATCAGTTTTAAGACAATTTTGTCTGATGTCAACTAACATTGTTATGCCCGCATCAACGAGAGATAGGTCTGCAACAGAGGACAAACAAACAGGACCAATACAGCGTATAGGGTAGAGGAAGATTGCAGTGGAATGTCTCCAGAATAAAAGCACCAAGGCTGGTTATCAATGTTTAAGTTGTTTGTCACTGGAACAAATAGGCCACAATACACAAGACTGTTGTGATACGTAAATGCTATATTTCTCAGAGAAGTTTTCACTCAAAAAAAGGTTACGCGTGACGTCAAAAAATACCAAAATCCACTCATATATTTGTAAAAACAATAAAAAATATTATTATAACACATGACATGTATGCATGTACTGTAGAAACGTACAGAGACAGAGTATGTTAAGTGTGCAATATGACACATGAATGAGATTAGGTTGTTTTAATAAAAAGCAGAAAAATACAGTTTCTTTAATGGTATTTGTAAAGGAAAATTCATGTATCATTTAAAACTCTCTCTTTATAATAACAAATGTATCTAATAGTCATCATAGACACTAAGATGACTAATTAGACCACCGGTGGACCTGACTGGTTTAAATGAGTCTTTTTAAATGTTTGCAATGTTCCCAATACATTACAAAATATATATATGTTTTCTAGACCTTGTATTACACAGGCTGTTTCATGTCCATGTAGTGTTCTTCAGTCTCCGGCTGTGATCATGAAATAACAACCATAAGTAGGTAGATAGCACCAACAAGGTTAAACTAATGTGCTGTGTTTATGTTCTTGCGAGATTCACGTCCGTAATGAGGTCTGCAGAGCTTTCATGTCCCTCAGCAGCCTCAGATTCCTCCGGCTTCGTTCTCCTGGACTGGCTTTGACTGCTCCAGCAGAGCAAGCTCTTGTGGACACTGTGGTCGTCACCTTCACCTCATTCTTACTGCTGTTCCGCCTCGAATTAGCTTCCTTTTTTAGCTTCTTTATCTATAGGACAGACAAAGAAGGGTATAGAACAATGAATAAAAGGGAAAACTAAATCCTGCTTTTATAGTTTGCTTACATGTGAACGGATGTGTGACGACCTACCTGGGCTTTGTGTTTGTGGAGCTTCCTGATTTGCTCTCCTTTACTCTCCATTTTCATGAGCAGCCTCTCCTGCTCCCTCTGAAGTTCAGTTTCCAGTTCAGGTACGCTGTCCTCCACCTGCCTCATTAACTCGTCCTGCTCCCTGCAACATACACATAATAAAAGTAACACTTTTCATAAACCGTTCACTACTTACAGACCTTAGATGCATAAACTCACAAGCTCATGAGTCGCAGCTCCTCCTGTAGCGCTTGCAGCAGCTCTGATAGATCCTCCCCACAAGCGTTGGAGGACGAAGATTCACTGTCCGAATGCCCGCAGCTACCTGTGTCGTAGCTGTTTGCGCTGTTAGACAGGACGCGGCTGTTGCAGAGGTGTGGCTGGTGCTGCTTCAGGAGAGACAAAACTGACTGGACGTTTGCTCTGACTGAGTGGCTGCAGCCTACTGACTGGAGGCCAGGTTGGAGAGGGAGAACGAGTGTCAAAGGCAGTTTAAGGGAAGTGAAGCATTTAAAGCTGAATACTGAGTTATTTCAATTACTAAACCATATATTTATGTTTTTCCATACTACCGTTCCAGCAACAAAAGGTACATCTCTGAAGCTCAGTCTATAGTGAGGCTTTGTGTAGGACGACTGCTGCGGTGAACATTTCTGCAAAGAAAAAAAAATCTGCATGAATCTATTAAAGTTATTGATTTTATAATTTTTCAACACCCAAAACATATTAATTTCATAATGATACTCTGAAGAAAAAATAAAGCTCTTGCGTTATGAAAAGTTTTGAGTAAAAGCAGAGAAACTTCCATTTATTTTAAACCATTTTAAGAATTGATCAGGATATCTTCCTATTTAATTTAATGTCACAGTCACAGTTGAGATGTTTTTTCACTGCTGTTAATCATCGCCTTTTAAAAAGGGAAGGAAATTCTCCTTGCAACCAACAGAAGGAAAACCTCGTGAAGGTCTTTACCTTTGAATTGGACTTTTTCTCTTTAGTCTCTCTGGTGGACAGGCGTGGTGACACTGACTGCAGAAGAATCCTATTGGCCTCCAAGCCGGTCTGTAGCTGAGGAATCGGAAATGGAAACCAACACATGCAAAAATGAGGAATAAGACTGAGGAGTCATTTCAACATTTACATTAAGTTTGCAGTATGTTAAGCCTATATTTCAGATAGAGAAGCATCATAAACTAACACATGAAAAAAAGAAATACCAAATAAAAAGATATACACATTCTTACTACCTGTTTGGCCTTGTCCTGGATGAGCTTTCTCTGGTGCTCCTCCTCCTGCAGTTTCACCTCCAGCTCATGAATCTTTATCTGACACATTCAGACACACAAGTCATCATGACTGTGCTAATTAATAGAAAAACATAAAAACCTATTTTTCACTTGTTACTGCGGACTTACGGTTAAAACATGAACTACCTTTTCACCACTGTTCAGGCTTAGTATAGTCTGATCATGACAACATTTCTGAGATAAAAAAATGATGTTTTATTTTGTTGTTTGATTTGAATTATCAGAGATAACACTGGCCCCTTGTCTTAGGTAATGGGCTTAGTGTGGATATTATTGCAAAGGCCAAAAAGCCTTGTTGTTTTCAAATGTATTCATATGTAGGGTTTCAGATGACTTAAAGAACATAAAAGTGAAAGTATCCCACACTCTACAAGCAAAAATGATTTTTTTTTGGTTTTGTGTAAATTAAATATTTTCAATTTAGTTTTCTTAGCCCATTAATCAACTTTTAATGTCCCCAGACTAATCTTTGAACACATGGAAGGACTGTCCTACAATACTGGCGTTCTGCCTTATATTAGTGAGCTTTTTAGAGTTAATATCATCCACGTTTTGTTTGAAGAAAATCAAGCTTTTGGTAAGCTTGAGGAACTGATTCAAGAGACTCTGTTGTTTAATGACCATGCTTGTGACAATATATGACATATGTTTATACAGCATGTACCTCGGCATTGTTCTGTGTGTGTGTGAGCCTGAGATACTCCTGCTCCAGCCGCTCCAGCTTCTCCAACTGGGCATGCTCAGACACTGTGCCAGGCTGTTGATCAGCTGACTTGGCGGTATCCCTGGATATCTGACAGTGTGAGGAACAGTTCAAAATCTACCAATTTACTCACATACACACATATATATTATATAAAATAGATCATGCTGACTATTGTTCAGAACTAGGAAAAGTGCCAAGTAATATGGGAATGGAACGGTTACAAACCGTATATTTGTTTGTTTTTGACAAATATGCATATCTGTGTGTATTTATCCATCCCTCCATTATGCTAACTGCTTTTCCTCTCAAGGGTTGCAGGAGTGCTGGAGCCCATCCCAGCCATCATTGGGTGAGAGGCAGGGTACACCCTGGACAGGTTGCCAGTCTGTCACAGACTAGAGCCAGACAACCATTCACACTCACATTCACACCTATGGGCAATTTAGAGTCACCAATTAACCTAACATGCATGTCTTTGGACTGTGCGATGAAGCTGCAGTACTTGACGAAAACCCATGCAGAAACAGGGCGAACACACAAACTCCACACAGAAAGGCACCTGGTGGACCTGTGGATTCAAACCCGGGTCCTTCTGTATCTATGTATATGTAAAAATAATAACAAAACGAAAGTTGACTTTCTAATGTGTTTTAGTTTGTGTTATTTTTAAGAAGAGTCTTTGTGTCTATAGCACAGCCTGTGGCACTACAGAAAACAGCTTCACCTGCTGTTTGAGGAGGCTGGTCCTGTCTGCCTTGGCACTGTGCAGCATCCTCCTCATGTGATCCAGCTGTCGCTCCAGCTTTGCACAGCGAGACTCTGCAGCAGCCAAGTGGGTGATCAACACTACGAGAGGAATACAGGTAGACCTTAAGATAACAAAACTGTCATTATCTCTTAATGAGATTTCCTCGCTATATAAAGCCTAACTAACAAAGTATCTACAGTATATCTCAATGACATACTAACCTTGGTTACAGTTGGATGAGCCTCTCATCTCTCTCTCTGAATCTGTTTGGTTATTCAAGTGTTTCTGTGTGGTGTTCTCACTCTGGAGATGAGTGTGTGATGCATCTCTCCTCAGAGAACCGAGCCTGAGCTCTGCATGTCCTTTCTCCAACTCCAACCTCCTGATCTTCTCCTGCAGGCTCCTCAAGCCAGATAAGATCGCTGCACATGCACACACATAGTGTAGAGTGATAGATCAGATATATGAACATGATGGATATATAACATACTAAGGTCATGACTACAGGAACAGTAGTTTGATTTTAGGGTGGAAGATGTAGTGGGTAGGATGTACAGTAAACCTAGAAAGGATAATGTGAAAGAATGAATACATGTCAGTCCAGCCGAGACATTCAAGTAGTCCAGCATCATGTTGCACGTGTAACCATGGAGCTCTGAAACACCACAATCCCTGAATGGAAACTTTGTAAAGGGAAAACAAACCACACATACACAGATGCACAAATTAAACTTACCTGCACTGTTAGTCTCAGGGAAGGCCTTGCCGGGCGATGACAGGCGACCTGGCTGATGTGTGCGTGTTTGCGCTGTGTGATGCACAAGTGTGTTAATAAAGGGACGATGAACAGGGTAGTCTTTATAAGATGGCAGGGACATGCTGTCAGATACCACTCCACTGGCTCGTGGTGGGACGGAGATCTCCTACAGAGAAAAAGCTAAATGTTGAACGACATCAACAATATTTGGCAAATACTGTAGATATCTACAGTCAAACATATTCAGCTGAAAGTTCAGTAACTCTGAGGATCCAAGTCATCAGCTGATCTGAGTTGTAGCAACTGCTGCTAGGTAGTTTTCAGCTAGCATTAACTCTAAAGCCGCTAAAAACGGCGTCACAAATGTTATATTCTTCCTTTTAAATTAAATTATGAAAAATCTAGTAAAGCTACCTTCTCCCGTGTAACGTTAGCATCAGCAGCGGATGTTTTTGACAGACTCTCCATTGAAATGCAGCCAATCCAGTGTGTCTCACTTGTGCTGAAACGCTATGTAGAAACGTGCAAAATATGCTAGTGTTTATACTAAATACTTTAAATTACGATTGACAGCTTGCTGTCTTCACACCGTTTGTAGAGCTGCCCGTGCTAATACGGGTTGTGAAAGAAAACATCACTTAAACAACACAACCAAGCGTTTCTGATGGGTGTGAATAATATTTATCCCTGCCTGTCCCGTAAGCAGCCGCGCGTGTGAGCGTTCTGAGAGACAGCAGGCCCGGTGCCTCCCTATGAGTAAAGCAAACGCACATCGCCTGCTAACCGGAAGTGTAGTTTTTCCTTCGTGGATAATCTACAGTTGGGAACCGCGATGCTTCAGGTTAAAACTACATTAACTCAGAGCCTCAGAGGGTGGGGAGAGGGTTTGCAAGACTTGCCGGGATTGTAAGGCAAGTTCTGGTACTTCAGAGGAGGTGGGTCAAAAGCTCTGTTTATCCACGTTGTAATGTTAGCTTATAGCGTACACAACAAACAGTTGTTTATGTTACATAGATTTATAAATCGTAGGTGAGACCCTGTCAGTATTTAAACTTAGGTTTGCAAAGTTTTTGTTAGTACATTGAAACTTCTCAGCCATGAGCTTGTAGCGTAAGTGAAAGCTAACTCGTCATCTTGTTATGACAGTAACGTTAACTTAACATACCATTCATTGGATGTGTTGTTGTTAGCCAACTTACGACGTTACTAACGCATTATTAGTTAGTTAGCTAGCTATCACACCATACTGTTCGGTGACCCCGATTCTAAACACGTTTTTGTACACAAAACTTACAGTAATGCGTGTGTGACGCATTACTTATTAACTGAAGTAATGCATTTTGTTGCTTCTCATATATCAGAGTTACACTCGTATTAACGTTAGTTTTATATTTGTATTAGCATTTGCACCTGTCTCTGTGATATGTTTGTGGCATCTCGCAAATGTCTTCTTTGACAAGATGTTCAGGGTTCAATGTGTTTTCTACAGTGCTCATCATCTGTCTGGTGTGAACAGAGCTCTCATTTTCCCACAGCACCATGTCCTCAGAGAACAGCTTGTGAGTCTCTTTAAATTATTTGTTAAATAAATATATTGTATGTATTGTATATGAATGATTGTGCTGTTTGGTGATTAGTTGAATTTCTGATTTTTGTCTATATCAATGAACAATGTTTATATTGCACAGCTCTTATATATGCTCTGTACAGGTTCAGAATAATTTAATGTGTGAGCTATATTTATATTTAATGACTGTATTGTGTGGTATTTTTCTAGGGATGATGAGGATACCTTCAGGATCCTCATTGCTACAGATATTCATCTGGGTTACCTTGAGAAGGACGCCATCCGCAGCAATGACACTTACAACACACTAAATGAGATCCTGAAATGTGCCAAGACAAATCAGGTATTGTATGAGGGTAAAATGGAGGATTCAGCATCAAATCAGATTCATCTGTATCTGCTTGAAAGGACTCCCCTAATAGTCTTAAATGCCGTCTAGATTTTGCTTATTTGTTTGCGTACAGGTTGATTTCATTCTGCTGGGTGGAGATTTGTTTCATGAGAACAAGCCATCACGCAGATGCCTCCACAACTGCATAACTATGTTGAGAAAATACTGCATGGGAGACTCGCCTATACAATTCAACATTCTCAGTGACCAGACTGTCAACTTCAACACCACCCAGTCAGTTTCTCTGTGATCATTCCTAGTGATTCTTTTTGAATTAATCTTTTAATATTGTAAGTATATTCTATATGTGGCAATGTGTTGTAGGTTCCCCTGGGTTAACTATCAGGATGAAAACCTGAACATCTCTATTCCTGTGTTGAGCATCCACGGCAACCATGATGACCCAACTGGGGTGAGTTGCTTCCACTGTAAGAGAAGAAATTGTCACAGACACTAACATGCATTTCTGTGTCCAACATCCCTGTGTATATGCTTGTCTCTGTCTAATGTCTTTTTTTCCCACCAAGGCTGAAGGTTTGTGTGCGTTGGATCTGCTAAGTGCCGCAGGTCTTGTCAATCACTTTGGTCACTCCCAGTCAGTAGAGAAGATAGAAATTAGTCCAATCCTCATGCAGAAAGGCAACACCAAGCTGGCTTTATATGGTCTCGGTAAGTCTGTTGTTGTGTGGTTTTTGTCTGTATTTTTCTAGCATAAATAAAAATACGAATCAGTCTTAATAATGTATTTGTATGTGAAGGTTCAATCCCAGATGAACGCCTGTACAGGATGTTTGTCAACAATCAGGTAACCATGCTTCGTCCCAAAGAAGACCAAGATGAATGGTTTAACCTCTTCACCATTCACCAGAACAGGTGTGTGCCTCCATGTGCCGGTGCTGTGAGAATTACATGAAAATGTAAAGAATAAAAAATATAAAACTGGCTATTTTGTTTAACCCTTCACCAACTAATCTGTTTTAGATGCAGAAGTAAATCTGGCACATCATGAATGTTTGTTTTACTGTGACAACAGGGAAATGAATATCTACCTTATAGTTTTTGGAATTATAAACAATTAAAGGGGCAAAAGTGAAATTTAGGTCAGAAAAATGTTCTGATCCCTAAGTGGTTAAGTGTAACCCATTGCACCATCCCCAACTGTAGATATACAAAAAGAAATTTCAAAGAAATGTCATCAGATTGTATGCTTCGGCATCTCTTAACTAAGTTCATTGTCAGAATAAAACATATATGTGAAGAGGGATGTTGTGGCAGAGAGTGAATAATAAGTTGACATGGACTGGTAAATTTCTCCTGCGTTACTTCGTAAAGCCAGAACTAGTTTGTCATTTCAGGCTTTAAACACCTACATTATTCCTGCTTCTGACTTTTGTAATGCTTTTGCATTGTTTTATTATTTTTTTTAGGAGTAAGCACGGCCCCACTAACTACATTCCTGAGCAGTTCCTCGATGAGTTCCTTGACTTAGTAGTGTGGGGTCACGAGCACGAGTGTTTGATTTCACCAACCAGAAATGAACAAAAGCTCTTCTATGTGACACAGCCTGGAAGCTCTGTAGCCACCTCCCTGTCCCCTGGAGAAGCTACCAAGAAGTACACATAAATACATGCACACCGTACATTATATGTTATATTGTGAGTGTGTTTTAAAGTTTCAAGGTAGCCAACCCACTCTACTCGTGTGTGTCTAGGCAGATAGGGCTGCTCAGGGTGAAGGGCCGCAAGATGAACCTGCAGAAAATCCCCTTAAAGACAGTGCGTCAGTTCTTCATCCAAGACGTGGTGCTGGCAGACTACCAAGACCTTTTCACACCCGATACACCTCACGTCACAAAGAAGGTGGAGAACTTGTGCTATGCAAAGGTAAAAGTCACCACAGAAGATTCTGATCTAATAATTATTAACCTTCGTCTTAACCTTCTTGCACCTCTTCTTTCTCCTTATATCCTTCTCTGTTATTCTGTAGGTCACAGAGATGTTAGAAGAAGCTGAAAGAGAAAGACTTGGATGCCCGCTCACCCCAGAGAAACCCCTTATTCGACTGAGAGTAAGATGGACACACTTGTAGCATGTGCACACATCTTCAAATTCAAACTTCTTCAGATTCATCAACTTCATTGCCTTCCCTAGGTGGACTACAGTGGTGGTTTTGAAGCATTCAACACTTCTCGCTTCAGTCAGAAGTTTGTTGACCGCCTGGCCAACCCAAAAGATATCATTCACTTTATCAGACGCCGCGAGCAAAAGGAGGACATCAAAGGTCTGGCGCAGACTAAATACGCGCTTATGGACCTACAGGATATACACTGGATTCAAGACTCATGCATGGTGTTGTATGTTTGATGCGCTCTTATTTGTGTGCTTTGTAGATGAGGTGAATGTTGACTACAGCAAGCTTTTAAAAACCACCGCAGCTGAGGGGCTGAGAGTGGAGGATCTGGTTAAACAATACTTTGAGGCAGCTGAACAGGTACAGTACTGTACACATATGAATTCACTGTATGTTTACATCCTTACGGGGACTCATAATGCTGATTTTCATTATCTGTTTATACTCTGTATTTTCTTAAAAAATGTGTTTGCATATCTTCACAGACAGTACAGCTGTCTCTGCTGACTGAGCAGGGCATGGGGAAGGCCATTCAGGAATTTGTGGACAAAGATGAAAAAGATGCCATCCAGGAGCTGATCACTTATCAGCTGGAGAAGACACAGCGCCACCTCCAGACCAGAGGAGTAGCTACAGAACAGGAAATAGATACAGAGGTCAGGGGGTGGAGCATGCATTGGAGGTGTAGCAGATGTGTATATGTCTTTGTAAGAGCGCATAATTGTATATTTTCAGGTCCGCAGATTCAAAGACTCCAAGAAGAACACAACTGAGGAAGAGAATGACATCAAAGAAGTAAGGAAGGAGTGCAGACATTCCTTCAATGTTTTGTCTGTTTCAGGGTCTAACAATATGGTCTTATGTCTTTCTTTCTAAGGCTATTAACAGAGCCAAAGCTCATCGGATGGAGCGTGGTGATCAGCCTGTGGACCCAGATATGTTAGATGAGTTAGCTGATGTTAATATGGACTCTGATGAGGATTCAGTCACATTCCCTGCCCCTACGCGAGGAAGAGGGCGAGGCGGCAGGGGACGGGGTGGGCGGGGCAGGGGAAGAGGTGAGTTATCATATTATCTTTCACAAACATGAAGTGAGAATAGGAGCATGGAGAGAGATACACAATGGCAAGTAGATGTTTCAAATTTTTATTGAAGAATGTTTGTTTGGTAAAAGGCAATGACTCAGAGCAAATACTCAGAGTGCCTGAATGGCAGGTTAAAGCAAACATAGACAGATATACAGTGACTGTATGTGAGTGACGCTGAAATACGCATAGTTATTAATGCTGCTGCACTGTATACACACTGGTTAATTGCAAAGGAAATAAAAAAAATTTAAATGTGTAGGTGGGCATCTCAGAACAATAGTGGTTAATTCTGAATTTCTATGCAGTTGCAACACATCAGAATATGTGCTGGAGCCTCGCTTGAGGTTTCCAGCCCTTGTATTTTTCAGTTGCAGGAAGAAGAGCCCAGCCAATCTAAGGCCTAATTCAAACTCAATATTTCTTGCAGCTATTCGCTGTGATGCATTATTTAGGATTCAATTTATTCAATTTATTGGGAGTAGATTAGTTTAGGATAATTTTGTTAGCATTTTTACACAACTGCTTAGACAAAAATCTTTAGGGGATTATTGTAATTTATGTAATTTTCAGACTGTCAACTCACAAATTATGTTTTGACATTATATTGAATAGAATGAAGATGATGTGCCAGTACAACAAAACAAAGTACAAAATGATGATGTGCTGTTGTTGTATCAGAAATTCTTGTTTCACTGTTGTTTCTCAAGGTGCAACCGCCTCTGAACCAAAGCCGGCCAGTCGGGGCAGTTCCCAGAAATCCTCAGCAACAACCCAAAGCAGAAGCATTATGCAAGGTAGGAGAGTGTGATGAACTCTAGTGTCTAAAAGATACTATTACACCAGACAGAGATGTCACAGAGAAACAGAAGAAGTGTGTAAATCATCTTTGCTTTGACATTGATACCTCTAATGTACCTCTCCTCCCTCTTTATACCTCATTCTCCAGCATTTCAAGCTCCATCCCAGAGAACTTCTCGCACTGCAGCAACCACATCTTACGCAGCAGATGAAGTAAGTTAAATAACGTCCATGTTTTTAATCTGTATTTGAACTGTATCAGGCTCCAACTTTGGTTTTCATCTTTATCCATCTTCAGGTGACTATTGATGACTCAGATGAAGATTTACCTGCAACAAAAGCTACCCGTCCTCCTCCAAGGTATGTTTTGTTTCTGTCTTTGTGCGGTAATCCAGTTTTTTTAAAGGAGAGGAAAATGAACAGGTGTCCACACTGAGCATAGTATATAGTTTTCTTTCTTTCGTCTTTCTTCCTGCCTTCATTAGCTTCATATTTTAAAACTACAGTGTTATTTTTATTTGTGTCTTGCTCTGGTCTACAACAGAACAGCAGCGTCGTCTTCATCCTTCGCTAAGTACAGCTCTCAGAGCCAAAGCCAGTCGTCTAGAGGAGTTGCATTTGATGACAGCGATGATGATGATGAGGTAAAACATGATCAGATTATGTCATATTACATAGCATATATCTAGAATGCTTAGATGCAAGTTATGTGGTTGTTTTTTTCCCCACTGATAAAAGGTGACTTGAACTATGAAGTGGGGTTACTATGTAAACAAATCCTTTGTGAGAATTTAAAATTATCTGAATTTGTGAGCTCTTACAGAGATTGCACCCCTAACTAAATCTCATCTAATCCATTATATATTTACAAAAATGGGCTCAACTGTGATTGATTAGTTTTCAGTTCATTGTTCAGTGTTTTAATACCTTTTCCATCTTCCTTTTTTCTTATACAGGATAATCCTTTCAAAGGTCCCAGCCATCGTTCACGGAGATAAATACAAGTGCGTTTATGATCCCACATTTGTTAATGTTATATTAGAGAGTGAGCTGCTGCAGTGTTGCTGTGCAGCATGTCAAAGTACACGTCACAATATTCTCAAGACATTGTCCTCCTAATGTAAATATCTACATTGTTCAGCTACTGCTGCTTACAGTTCAATCTGTTCTGGTGAAAGGGCTGGGCTAAATGCTATATGATCTGCTACTGATCAGTGCTTGATTTTGTCATTGGCCTTTTTGGTACTCTTGATATTCAGGAAATAAAATAAATAAAATAATACAATTTCATATGTTCAACTGTCTTTGTTTTTGGACTATCATCATTCAACATCATTCAGTGATATAGTCAAATCCAACATTTGGGTGACAATAAAAAATCATGTTATAGTGGTGTCAGAATCTTAAAGGTGCATTGCATTAATCAGAATTAAGATCAATAATCAAGATGAATCACAGCAGGTCAGATATTCGTGACAATTTTAATTACACAATACATCTTGTTTGTCCACCATTCATGTTTATTTACACTAAGTTCTGTTCCAGGTTGTTTCTTTTGTTAACTTTGGGTCACTTTCACACAATGTCGGTGAAGATTCTCAGTCATCCGGCTGAGTCATGGCAACTGGACTTCTTTCTTGTTTGGTTGACCTAACTAGAAGGAAGTCCAATTATTCATGACAATCAACCTCCAGATACTTCGACACAATATCAATTCAGTAGTGTGGCAAAACAAGTGTTCCAATTGTCAAGTGAAAGAAATATATTTACAACATATTTACATGTATATAAAAACACATTAAAAAACAACATATTACACTCTGTGTTTCACTGTTCTAGGTTTGCAGCAGTTACATTTATGTCATTTAAGCTGTGAAGGCAAAAACTCTTCCTGAATATTCTGGACATGGTGTGAGTTTTCTGAAGGCAAGTGTGACATCTGATTGCACTTTGTTTTATTGCACTTTATTAAGTCAATCTGTGGTAGGATGGAGGCATAGTCTATACTGAAAACAGTGCATTTACCTGACGCACATCACGTTAACCAAATCAGTACCAAAAATGCATTAAACTCCAGGAGTGGTTACTTTTAACAGTATTGGTGACATTAACCTGAGGCTTCATGCTGGCCTCTTCTGGCATTAATGTAGCACGTTTACCTTGTCTGTCTTCCAATTTACAAAGCAGTTTCCCATACAAACCCTCATAAAATACTGAACCCATAAAATCAAAGCACATAGTAATCAAGTACATTATGTCTGAGGTCTCCCAGCCTGTTCACAGTTAAAACAGTTTGTACAGTTATTGCGATGCCCGTATGTCAGTGGCAGTGATCAAACATTTTCAATTGACAATAACTTAAAATATGGATTTGAAAAGTCAGTGAATCAATGAGTTGGGTCCATCAATGCTAAAAACATGTACAAGTGTACAAGTCTTCTGCCTGGAAGATGCCAGACTAGCCAATGACAAAACAGCTAAATAAATACATTTGTCCCCTGAGTTAAGAATATGAAATGGCACAAACAACACCTGGCAAAAGTCAGTATCAATGTGTGTGTGTGTGTGTGTGTGTGTAAGCATAGTGTTTATGCTTGCTGTGTTCAGCAGTTCATCTGCATTTCTCTTGCAGTGCATCTTTAACTTCCCCTTTCTCTCCCTTTGTCTCCTACCATCTGCCAACCACACTAAAACAAAATCTTCCTTTTAGTTTCAAATGGCAGTCTGGTCTGGAGCTTTGTGGTGGCTGCTCATCACGATGCTGGACCTCAGGGGTTTTTCTGGAAAGATGAAGTTATTAGTGTTGGACTTACATGTATTTTTTCACAGTTTGAATGTTTTTTTCTGTTTTCTTTTCACTTTAGGTTTTTTAAAACTAATTTTCCTTCTTCTCGAGTGCCCTTAAGTTGAAATCAGTTTAACATGTGCAGACTTTATCCTCTTTAGGCAGATGTGATGTACAGTAATTATGTAGCTGGAAACTGTGGATGAACCTAATAAGTGGATTTAACACCAAGTGTGTATGTGTTACCTCAATGACTGTATAAATCCAGTTGAGCATCTTTCCTACGTTGCTGTAGACACCTGGCTTTTCCTGGCGGGCACAGCCAATGCCCCAGCTCACCACTCCTACGAGATCCCATTTAGAGGAGGAGAGGTAGACCAAAGGACCCCCACTGTCCCCCTAAGATGTTTAGCAGTACAGTAATATATATTTTTTAATAACATTTCAATATCCAGAAGAGAAAGTAAATATTATATAGTTCTACAAATTCAAACTATGTAAATTCAAACTAACTAAACTTATTGATTGTGCTATAACAGGCGATTACCTGGCAGGCATCTACTTTTCCCTGCAGAAAACCAGCACAGATCATCCTTGGGGTTATGGCACTACCATACACTTTGGGGCTGGAACATGTAGCCTGGTCTATCAGAGGGATTTGGGCCATCTGAAGTGAAGGGGAGACTTGACCTGAAGGCAGAACAACAGCATGTGAGTGATTTTTTTTGGCCCCATGAGATGGAAGTTGATAATGATGAGAAATGAATTAGGTTTCTCACCGTTTTCCTTCAGGTATCCCCAGCCAGTTACAACCAGGGAAGCACCGGCAGCAACATCTAAGGCATTAGGAGGTAGACAAACTGGCTTTCTACTCCCTGGAAAGCAGGGATGGTGCATTACTTATGGGAATTTTTTTTTTAAGTATAGTTATCAAGTGATGACACTGTCTGACTTTGACCTTTAGAGAAGAACTTGCTGTTTGATGAATACAACACTAGAGGGCAATAGAGTAAAGCTTACAGAATACACACTCAGTTGACAGTCTTGTAATAAATCCTCCCTTCATAAAGGTGATTTTTATGAGTACTAAATTCAACTCTAACCTCCCACTGTGATCGGGCTGCGGAGTCTTATCAGTGCTATGTCGTAGTCGTTTAGTGCTGGATTGTAGTCTCCATTCACTATGATCTTGTCCACATAGGAACCTCCAAGCGTGGCCATGTAGGTCTGGCCTGACACCACTCTCCAGTTTCTCAGCGCCTTTCTACTGCTGCAAGGTCCAAGAGAAGAAAGCATGGAAGAAGGATGAGCATGCATTTATGTATTCAATGTTAACCATTAATGGTACAGTTCTGGAAAAAATTAAGAGACCACTGCATGAAAGCTGTGATTGTCAATCAGGGTTCTTCCATCAAATATTGATTTCTGAACACTTCCTAAGTTAAATCATTAGTAATGTGTTGTGTAAAAATGAATATGAACTTGTTTTGTTTTTTGTTTTTTTGCATTATTTGAGGTCTGAAAACACTGGACCTTTTCTGGTATTTTGACCATTTTTCATTTTCTG
>JAUMHL010000005.1:18962988-18975859 GCA_032362345.1 Sandelia bainsii
GAGCGGCTGTAACGAGGCAAAACAATTTCCCTCTGGGATTAATAAAGTTTTTTGAATCTTGAATCTTGAATCTTGAAGTGACTTACAATGACCACATAGACACACACAAGTTCTATATAGGAGGGGTGCCCTTTCCTTTACTGTGCCCAGGGGTTTGTTGTCTCACAGTGGTGACTGATGTTGTAGTCTAAAGTGACGGTCAGAGTGAAAATGTAAAATTGGAGAAAGATTATGAAGAACCATAGAGCATTTGGAAAGTGAAAAGTGATCCCAGAAGGGGAGAAATTAGAGAAATGAATCTCCAAATGTTCCTGGAAACAACAACTGTATAGAAAAGCAGTGCTGCATGAACAACAAAGATGTTAGTAGGAAACTAAGATGAAAGAAAACCCTCAAACAATACCACCTGTACAGTGTGGGTGAATGAGGGAACATTTTAAATCTAGATTTATACATTAACAAATTTGCACACATTAATTGTTACATTTATTTTAATGATACAGTGACTTTTTTTCCTCCAGCATTTCTTCAAACTGCTAACAAGTATACTGTGGGAGATTTGCTGCATTAAACTGAAAGCACAATGCAGGGCTGGCCTTCCCTGATTCTTATGAACCACTGTCCTGCTTGTTTCTCAACTACCCCTGAACTAACCACTGCTGATTATCTGGATCAGGTGTGTTCAGCCAATCAGAAGCTGTAAGTGCAGGGAAGGTCGGAAAATAAGCAGGGCTGTGGTTCTCGAGGATCCGGGTTTGCCAGTCCTGGTGTATAATTTCATAATAATTTTTAAAAATCTGTAAAGAGGAGGTTCTTTTGGTTCAGGGTTTTGATGAACCAGCTGGTGTCATTTGAAATGTAATTTAGCTTCTCACTGTGAAACAAGCTAAAACAATCTCTGCCTGCCTTGAAACTTGTCTGCCAGGTGGGCTGGACACACACCTCTCTGTGAGAAGAAGAATGAAAATTGAGAGAATAATAGAGGCTGGAAGTGGGAGGTGTTAGGGAGGGAGTAACAAAGCTTACCTGTCGCTGTTTGGATGAAGGTCAGTGACAAACACGCAGCTGAATAGAAAGGAGAGGAGAAGGAAACAGAGGAAGAGGAGAATAGATGTGTTTCCTGTGGTATCATCATGCTCTAACCACTGCTCCATGACTGAGTAAACACCTGGATGTGAAAAAACATCTCCCAACCTGCTCTCATCACTCTCTACTTTCTGCTCTCCTGAGTCCAATGGCAAAACAGGATCCGGTGAGTTCTCTCTTTGCGTGTCTCTTTCACTTATAACACAAATAGCTTTTTCTTGCTACAGACTGTCTCTCTGCTCTGATTTTAGCCTTCAGTCAGTAGTCAAACATTTTACCTAATCAGTACTCACCTGTAGGTCAGCCCCAAATAGTGGTTCTCTTTCTATTTATCCATTTCTCTGTTTGCTGTGTTTAAGTTTCAGTGTGCTCTGCTTTGTCTAAGTGTATGCGGCCTCTGCAAGGTTTAAGGATGATGTTGCTGTGCAGGGATAATAGATTGTGTTTCAATAACAGGTGAGCAAAGATTAAAAATACAGTAGGTGTTCCCTGTGTGGTTTCATAGTCTAACATGTATTTCCACATCCTCAACTTTTCATAAAAAAGAAAAAATCTTTTTTTTATGACAGCATTTTTCGTATATCACAATGTAGGGAGATTTTCTCAGCACAAACAACTTAATTCAAGCGTTCTGTACTTAAGACATCTATATGATAAAAGGATTTGATGGTGTGTTTTTTATCCAAATTAAGAGTGAAGGATAAAAGGTGTACAGATTAGAAACCCCTCACAGGCAAAGTTAAGATTTGGGGTTGAAAAGATAGACTTGATATATGATAAGCAATATATTGATTTTGACATGGTAGCTAAAATAGTGTTTTTGTGACCTGAATCTCCAACTCTGTTTAAAAGAGTAATGTTTCGGATTTGTCAGACTCTGAGTGTTATACTATACAGTATGTTCTAAGGAAATACATTGACCTAACTTGCATCTGCCTTTATTAATTTTCATCCCTCTACAGAATGTGCAACTTACCATAAAAGGGCATTTTCCACGTCATGTTGGGCAGCTCTGTAACTTTATCACAACTATTGTTTGAGTGAATGATTGACATTTTAAATGTCATGTGAACTTTTAGTCTTTTGTTTATGTATTTCTCCTTGATAATGGCAACACGTAACTATGTAAGGTGATCTATGTGTACTGTACTTTCTTGAGAAATGTAATGAACCTGTTCCTCCACCTATTTCAGCTCAGTTATTTCACTTCAAATAAGTTCTCCTTATAGGTGCATTTTGAAACTTGATCAGCATGCAGCAGAAACCGTCTTTTGAAAAACCTTGAGTCCACCCAAAGCCTTGTCAATGCCACTGCAGCAGATTCATTTTCTTTTTTTAACACAGGAAGGTGAAGGTGCCACGGTGCTAAATGCAGCAGAAACCATCACAACAGCTGTGAAGAAGCTGTGATCACTGATTTTTAGGAACTAAAAATTTGCATTCTCTGCACAAGAGGCTGATTTGGTGATGTCTCAACTCAATGGTGCCTTCATTAAGACCAGTTTGACTGCACTGAAAAGACAATAGCAACTCACAAGAGTTCTTTGTGCTATTTCTGTAGATGTCAAACTGCAGTTATGCTATGGAGCTTCTGATTATATTAACTTATATTAACTCATAATCATTCCACTAACTAAAGAACTAAAACAGTAATGTATACTATTTCCATTAGACACATAACATTCTGCATTCAGGAATTTTTGAATCCCAATTTACATTCCATACCACAAACCAACACACACTACTATAATGAGAATTTTTAATAACGATACATGAATGCATTAGCTTAGTTTTACTAAAATATAAGGAGTAGATTTACATTTTTGGAATTATGCTTATTCACGTCCATGCTGATAATTTGATGCGAAGAAAAACCCCACATTCATGTCTGTATTTCTAATATGAAATAAGATCCTACAGCTGGTTATCTTAGCTTAGCTCAAATACTGGAAACAGAAGGAAATGGCTAGCCTGGCTCAGTCCTTAAAGTAACAAAATCTGCCGACCAGTAGCTCAACAATAGACACGTTATGCAGTATCTGATTCTTTATATCCTGGAAACTGTAGGAAGTTACTGTACTTGACCAACAAATAGTGCACAATAATATCCCCACCGCACAATATTTTGTTTTTGTACTGATAAAATACACAAGATATAACATGAACATCAGTCACCTTTGGAGGTGCTGGGAGGTGCATTTGTCATCTAGACAGGCTGTTTCACCCAATTCTAGTCATTGTGATGAGTTCAGCCAACTGCCAGGTGGTTTTACCTACTGTATAGTGTACAGAAAGGAGAGGGATATTAATAAAATGTCAAACTATTCCTTTAACATATTTGTAATATTAACAAATATGGTACAAACACTGGAAAGTAGGCCAATCAATTATTCCTTCAACCAATCACTGACTTTCAGTCAGTCACAACATAACATCATTCTAGTTAAACGTCCATGTGAGGACATATTAACCTACCTGTCTAAAAACATTAAAATATCGATTAAGACTTTTGTCTGAAGTGATTGATGCAGCTTCTGGGAGCTTGAAATCAAAAGGTTAGAGGAAATACCACAAATAGAAATAGGAAATGTACCTAAAACCTGATATTACAGTTGCCAGGATACATTGTGTTGTTATCCAGGTGTGTACTTAAGCTTAGATTTGATAACAGTGTTAGGATTTCATGTTGGACAAAGGGTAACATGTTCAGTTTTGGCAACCAAAAAGATGCAAGTCATTTGCCTTCATATCTATTGTCTCTCTTTCTACAGATACGCTTATCCCTATTAAATATAGTGTGGTGTCTTGTTTCCAGGGGTAATAGATGACACATTAATGGACATAGACTTTACATCACACTGTGTGTCATTACAATAAGACATTATATCTATATTATGACCTCTCACTATTTATTAACTTTTCTTTGTCTTTTCTGTTTTTCCTTACAGAACGAGCCCCCTCCTCCTTATTACTCTGTTGCTGGGCAACCGCAGCCTCCCATTTGGCCCTATGGGGAGGCAGCGTATAGTTCGGGTCCAGGCCTGACACCTCCCACCCAGCCACATTACATGCCACAGTATCCACCACCTGTAGTTGCTCCCAATGTCACACCAGCCAGCAAATGTGAGGGATTTTCCTGACAATACAATAGATGCAGGTGTATGAGCAAAAACAACGGCGACAGAGTGTGTTGAGAAGTATTAATATGCTATTGTATATATGTTTTTGTTCTTTCTGTTTCCAGCCCTCAGCAGTGCGAAAAAGAGATGCTGTAGGAGAAATGCACACTGTTATGGAGGATCAGGGGGAGCTTTAATTGGGCTTGCTCTGTTGGCACTGGCCATTTGGCTTGGAGGTATATTTTGTTTAGTCCTACAGTAATTAAGTCATTACAGTCATTAATATTTATTTGCTATGACGTTGTCACAATGATCTGGAATAACATTCTTTTAAAATGTCTGTGAGACGAACATCTTCAAGAACTTAAAACAAGTCCAGTTGCCATTGAACCACATTTTTTTTTGGGACTAGCATGTTAGATTTTCTTAGTTGCAGGATGGCATGTAAGAATGACTTAAACATAGTTATGAAATATATCAAAAATAGAAATATTTTTGAAATAATACATTTTTTTGTCATTTGATTTAAGTTGTAAGTTACTGGTCTTTTTACATGTTGAGAACAAGGCATATATTATGTATTACATATTTTATATCTCCACTTACCCACACTCACTTCTGCCAACTCTACCCCAATGACAGTTCGTTTTGGCAGCAGGTTTGCAACCGCAATCGTCCTCTACGATGAGGATGAGGGGGATGAGCAAAGAAGTGAAATTCTGCCTTTGCCAAAGTATGAAATTTGTCACAACTCTACAGTTCAGTGTGATGGGATAAGAGATTGCCAACTGGGCACAGACGAAACAAATTGTGGTAAGCATGCACACACACATACATTTTACCAGAACCAGAATAATACAAGAACATATGATGAAGTAGGATGGGCAGACACTTGGAAAATAATACCCTCAAAATGAAAAACAGGCTACAGGATGTTGAGTTCTCATATAAAGAGTAGGTTTGGGAATGAGGTTAATGTTTGATGACAACGGTTGCAACTTAAAGACACAATATGTAACTTTTTGAATATTTTCTTTTACTAGAATTATGCTTCAAACCTTATGTTATTGCAGAGAGGGGCTGTTGAGGCTTCTTGTAAACGAGATTCTTTAAAGCCAGTATTGCAGCGCCATTAACTTCTAAAAGTTTTTGAGTGAGGTTAGCCTTTTTAACCAATCACTTTTGGAGCATTTATTGTAGTTTCATCATGATAAACACCGGAAGTGCTGGGCACATCATGGCTGCATGTAGCAGAGCAGGGAGAGGGAGGACTGGGCATAGCAGAGTAGTTGGAGTTCAAGTTTTATGCTAGTGCTGGCTTAAGCTGCAAATTGATGCTTGACATTTACACAAATAGCATCATCAGTAATTTTTTTTTGCAAAAAGCACAAGATTTCATGAGATAGCTCCTACCAACTTGGTAAAATGTTAGACTTTGGCACCAAAGACAATGTGATATGAAGAAAAATGAAATAAACTGCACACAGCAACTCAGTTGCATTTGCTGAGTTTTGCCAAGCTTTAATTTATTTCACATTTGATTTGCTTTTGCTGTAATTGCAGATATAATAGCTGCAGCTTTGTCTTTTCTCTACCTCTTCCCCAGTGAGGTTTGGTGACTACAATTCCTTGGAGGTCAGGACATCTCAAGATGGCCGCTTCCTACCAGTGTGCTATCAAGGCTGGGACCAGAGCTATGCTGACCAAACCTGTGCTCAGCTGGGTTTCAGAAAGTAAAAAATAACCGCTTTAAGTCAGTTATTAAAATTAGTCTAAGACAACTTGACCTAAAATGTGCTAAACAACGTCCACAAAAAGATTTGAGATTAGTAGCACTAAATGCTGAAAATCATTTTGGATCGGCACTCCAACTTCAGTGCCATTCCTCATTTTCATTCGGCTCAGACTTCAGGAAGGACTGATTTAGATCAGTCATTTTGCTAGACCCAATTTCATCAGCAGCAGGTGAACATGTGGACTTCTATCTCCAACCTGTAATTTACCCACTGGGATCCAGCCATCTCCTCCTCACCTGCTGCAGTGTGTTTAGGGTTGAATTGCTTCCCCACGGGTCTCTCTGGGGTGTCTCGTTGTGACAGAATCAGAATGAGTTTCCAGACTGAATCAGTCATTGTTTCAACAAAATGATCTTCTATGTGCAAATTTACCGCTTCAGTTTTCTGAATAGGTCTTCTCTCTATCTCTAGGTCTTATGTCACTAAAGCAATTCCGTTCTATGGCTCCATTGGTTTAACTTTGACCAGCAGATCACCTTTGTCTATCCAGGGACTAGTAAAAGTCAGGTACACAATCATTTAAATTTTCTCCATTTCATTCACAGCTGAGACTAAATCTAACCATCCTCAGTTTATTATGAATTTATCTAATCATTAATCTATATATTTGTAAAAGCGGTTCAATTACAACCCCTGCAAACTTAACTTCTCATATATTTTATTGGATGACAATAATATGAAGAGTAAGTAGCACATTAGTTTACCATACTGTATTCATGTTAACTAACATGTTTTTTTCTGATTGTGGCATTACGCAGTTCTGCCTGTCCAGGCCAGCAAGCTGTCTCCCTGCAGTGTGTGGGTAAGCAACCTCCATCGGTTCCTACAGTTATGTGTCACACATAAGCTCTCCCTCACTCTGTTTCATTCACACAAACAGATGCAGCCATTTGGTGCCACAACACCTAGACATAAGTATATGATCAATATCACTTGACTATACTGTAATATGATTGTGATCATTCTGAAAAAATCTTAAATGTGAATATATGTGATATTCAAAGAACCTTTCTTGTTATGAGAGTTAGGGGGGTATGGTTGAATTTCCACAACAATAAAACCGAGAACGATCTATCGTATCTCACAACATGGCAAATATGAAGGGTAGCACACAAGCTAGTTTAGGCAGTTGATTGTTACATGTACTGTATATGGCATATTCCTGGCACTGCAACATAATGTATATCCAACACATAATCTCATGCATGTTTACTAATGCCATCAATACTTTGTTAACCGTTCTGGTACTCTGCCTGCTGGCATAAAGCTATGTTAAACAAACATTTAGAAACCTATTTACGTTAGAAAACTTAGAATAATTTATATGGAAAGAAGAATTTGGAAATATAATATCATCTTTCTATCACGACCATTTCACTAAAACTCACTAAACAATAGTACTGAATTATTATTCAACCCTACTGTATCTTTTAAGCTGTTTGTTTGGCATCTTGCATTGTCTCTCATTCCCAGACTGTGGTCAGCAGCACTCAGCACCCCGAATCATTGGGGGCAATGCATCTAAGATAGGTCAGTGGCCTTGGCAATTGTCACTTCACTTCAGAGGATCTCATGTTTGTGGAGGAGTTCTGATCTCTCCTGACTTTGTACTTACTGCTGCCCACTGCTTCCCAAGGTGACTTACAAGAAAACACATTTCCACACTTAAGTATTTTTTTATACAACAGCAATCTTGTTTAGTCAAGTTTAGTGTAATAGAATTGAAACTTTTAAATCGCAGAAATGTATATTGTTTAGCTGCACTAGCGCTTAACTGATACATTTCTAAGTTACAATGCAAAGATTCAGAGTCTTCTAAACAAAACCTTAACCGTCAGAGCCAAATCAGTCTTAATCTTGCATTCCAGTGAACAGCCTCTTTCTGTGTTGTAGGAACAACGTCTTGGCCCTGTTAGTGGAGAACTGGAGAGTGTATGGTGGATTCATATCTATGGACAAACTACCTCTGCCTTACCTGGTGAAGAAGATCATGCTCAATGAAAATTACAACAATAAAACTAATGACCTGGATATTGCTCTGCTCAAACTTACGTCTCCAGTTTTTTTTAATGGTCAGTCCCATACACTTGATTAAAGTAATGTTTATGTTTTTTCAAATCTGAGTTTGCATAGAGAAATCAGTCGTCTTGTAGGATACAGGCAGCTGTCTTTGTAGAGCTGACCTTCTTGCAGCGCGAAAGGGTTTCCATGTGATTGCTTCCCCTTTGAGAATGTACAAGACAGGGAATCGTGTAGATGCAACTTGTAGTGTGGCCTGGTGAGTCACTGAATGGCCACTGAATCCTTGAACAAGTTGTTGTTTTTCTGCAACATCTAGAAATTTTCTCTGCTCTCAGTGGTTGCAGAAAAATAACAGGCCTGTGGTCAGTCATTAATTACAGTGTTGTTACATTAATCTACAGTTTATTCACATTGTTTACTTTTTTACATGAAGACTGATTTAATATATAAGAATTAGAATATGATTATCATATCAGTCACTCACTCCTTTGTGAGTGATATGATGTGTTACCTGAATGATTTGTTTATGAAACACAAACCACCCATCCATTATCTACACTGCTTATCTTGTATAAACTTGCAGGGAAACACCAAACAAAAAATAAATGAGGACAGAGAGTGCCATGTTTTTCTCTTGCTGTTGAGTCTCAGCTTTTAAAGTCTGTTCTGAGTAAACAGTCATACTGGTAATCTGATTTGCACAAGTTTGTTTACTCAAAAAGGAATGCCAGTGGGATTGCAAAAGTTAAACACCTTTTTTGTGTTCTGCAGAAAAAGTCCAGCCAGCCTGCCTGCCAACTTTTGACCAGCGGTTTCTCCAAGGAATGAAATGCTGGACCTCCGGCTTTGGGACCACTGTGACAGGATCAAGTAAGAAGCCACTAACTAAACTATAAATTTAACATAGTTAGGTTTCACTGTAGCAGAAAGACAAATGGGCATGGTGACGACAAGTAAAATCAGAGCTGATCACATTTTTGCATTCCTCCCGAAATTGGATCAGTAAACAATGTTTAAGCGTCTCTGGGACAATGAAGTTTATTACATGCAATAACAAATAACTAAAAACATAGAACACTGGGTCACAGACACGGTCTCGGGCAAGTTTAAGGTCAGAGGTACACTTGGCCAGAGAACTAAGGTATCCAGGGAGGCAGAACACAACAATGTTAGCCTGAAGCACCTTAAGGGAATGTGGATAACTAGGGAGCAACTGATTTTTGTCTCTATGTACTGAAGCTGATGTTGAATGAGACAAGACTCAAGACTCAATATTAATGGGTAGATGCAGAATGGCAGCTCTCAAGGCAATTAAGAGTACACAACATCAATATCAATCTTATACACTTTAGAGGGGACATGACAGTGGACTGTTGCCATGGCAGAGCATATATTTTTCAGCCAGCTAATCCTCTTTTTAAGGTCAATGTAAAGCTTCACATGCAATATGTACAGCCACCGTTTTAACATATTTTAAAGCCTTGTTGTAAATCAAGTTTATTGCTTTCTCCAAAACAGACATTGTGTCCAGAAATCTGATGGAAGTGGCTGTGGACGTAATTGATGCACAAGTGTGTAACAGCCCTCATGTGTATGGAGGCGTCATCACCAAGAACATGCTCTGTGCTGGAGATCTGGAAGGAGGCAAAGACTCTTGTCAGGTGAGTCAAAATCAAGGAATTATTTTACAGTAATCAAAAGAGTATTTTAACATCCAGCTAACTTTAGAGAGTTTAGACTAAACTTCAGTTAACTGCTGTTTTTCAGGGTGACAGTGGTGGACCTCTGGTGTGTCTGGGAGGCAATCGTTGGTACCTTGTGGGCATCACCAGCTGGGGAGCTGGCTGTGGTGAAAGAAACAAGCCAGGTGTTTACACCAAAGTCAGTAGTGTTCTGCCCTGGATCTCCAGCAATATGCAGGTAAAAACATGAGATGGAGCAAAAACAGAATAAAGGAGACTGGGTTTTTGTCATGATCCAGTTCTGGACTTCTGATTTATTTTAAAAATCACACCATTTCCCTTACAGTTTTACAACCAGATCATTAGGATGCTTTTAGACTTATTGCTCTTTCATGTTTTCACCTTCTTAAATCTTCCTGTGTCTACTACAGCTAGAGAGACCATGATGTCCCTTGGTCTGCTGCTGGTGGTCTGCTTTTCCCAGTAAACCAGTCACTGTGAAGTCTCAGTCTTAAAATGATCATACGTATAAGACTGAATTGACGAGGATACGCTGAAAGGCCCTATGTTGAATTGGGGGAGTAGCAGAAGAACAAGATGCACAAAATGAATATAGGAATCACCGCTTTGTGTTCTTAATCACCTTAATCTATTATTACAGTATCTGAACCGGATTATTGATAGATGCTAGTTTATGAACAGTCTTGCAGTCTTGATTTTAGTGATCTGTCTCTTGGTGTCTTAGTCATAAAGTATACTTATTTTTATCTTCTGTATAAATTAAGTGACCTTTAAAGACAGCTTTAAATTGTCTTATGTGTTCTGTGCCAATGAAACATTTTAACTTTCTACAGCGATGATGTTTGAGAATGATAAACAAAAATAGATTTATGATTGTAGAGGTGTGTTTTTATCGGGACACATCTCAGGCTATTGAATGTTAACTACTGTTAAGAATATAAATAAAAAATGACTCTTTATATATTCACTTAATGAAGAAAGAAAGCAGGGTGACCCCTGATGCCCTTATTGAGCTGCCACTGTATGCACCTAAACTTCCTCCTATACTCACACTGTGAAGTTTTTCAGAAATGGTTCTTCTTACATTGAATCATAAGTCAGTGTGTGTGTTGTGTATGTGTCATATTTATGTGTATTAGACATGGTAACAGAATTTTCTATTTGTCTAAAATCCCTACGAAATCCCTTAGTACTCTACACTTAACTACTCTGAGTGTAGATAAAATAAAGAAGTGAAAATCCTTTCTGTGGAGTTGATTATTTATAAAATTAAGACTGGCCGGAAGGCTTCCTCAGGCTGTTAGTCAGATAATGCTAGGAAGATCTATGATTGGTTTGTGTGTATAAGACACAGTCAGAGTAGGAGAGAGAGAGAGAGAGTGTTCAGCAGGCTGAAGCAGTCACTGCTGGAGTCATTGTTATCCATCACATCTGTTTCTCCAGGACAAGTAGATGTCAGCAGTGTTCACATACTGACAGATGAGAATATCTGGAGCAAAAACCTTGTGAGACTTGAGGATTGATTCTTGTGGGAGGATATCAATTTGTTGGCTGGTGGAGAAACAAGAGGTAAGTTGATAGGCGTGCATGTTTTATGGTTTAGATGTTGTTATTGTTATTAATGTTTTCTGAAAATCTGTCTGAAATTGTCATCCGAAGGATTTTATCATTGTTTATTTGCAGTATGGCACTTTGAATAACATCCAATGTAAATGCAAATAATAGGTTTTTTTTTTTAGCGAATAACGTAGATTTCTAAATGATTTTGCGCCTACAAGTGTGATGCTTGCAATATTCACACACTGCTGGATTGTTCCATTAATTTACAGAGATGCCATTTACAGCGCTACTTGTTGTTTATTATTGCTATACTATACAGTGAGGGTGTGTCTACAGGCACGGATCTCTGTAACCTTCACTGGCTCGCTGCAAAAATATTTGCAAATGCGCATCAAAGCCTTAAAACCAGCGTGACCAATTCATCGTCTCTGACGCGGCTGAAAGTTGAAACCCAAATATCAGACGTGCGTGATGTCAGTGCTACTATTGGAAACGGTTAGTTCCTTTCGCTGAAAAGAAAAATCGCAAGGGTGGTGATGGTTTGCTTTTCTGCTCCATCAGATGATCCACAGGTTGAGAGACGCAAAAGTGGATGCGCAGACGTCACGCATAGGATGCTGAAATGCATCGTGCCACTTGTTTATTATGAGTCAGTGAAAGCTGGTAGTAGGCTACGATGTAATGTGTGGGTTGATGATCAGTATCGATAATAACTGACGTGTTTATCTGTAAAGGGATCTGTGGAAATGTATCTTAGAAACATACGGAATTCCAGGCCACTTTCTTCTGACTTTAAAGAGGAGTGCCACACCCCTGTCTGCTGTTTATGTGTGGTCTCCGGCTGTCCTTGTGTTTTCATGTGAGCTCGTCATCTTAACCCGTTTCTCGTTCGGCGCCAGAATTTTCATTCGGAGACAGTTACCATGGAGATAACTGGACACTACTGGACGACGCACATTGTTGTCATGGTGAAGTAACATAATTATGATCGCAGATATATTAGACCATCTTTTTTATCACAAAGGTTGAGACATGTGACCTATTTAGCTGCCCTACATTTTCACTGATGAAAAAATGTTTAATGAACAGGAAATACCTTTTTAATTGATACAGTGATTTCTGTGTTTAATTTGTCAACATATTTGTATAGAAGCCCCCCAAGGGTCATTGGTCATCAAAAGCTGCACGCTTAAAGGGGTCACTTTGGCACAATGATGACTGTCAACCTTACGTCTAAGAACCTGCATTTAAAGAGGGACACGTAGAAAGAGGCACAAATATCCACCCAAACTAGTACACATTCTCTCAGAGACACAAACTGATGTAGAAAAGGCTGTATCTGCTGTGAAAGTGCACCTCCTAGACAACCAAACACACACACACACACACACAGCAAGCAAGGAAAAATGACCTCAATCATATTCAATCGTATAAGCAACACTTCTCTGTGTCACTGAGCACAGAATAGTACCCTGAACACACTAAGGACACTTTAGGGTTTCCTGGGGTGTGTCACGCCTCACACCCTGGCCCGCCTTCCTGGTTCCCTGGTTCTCCATTGCTCAGTCACTTTGGTCACGCCCTC
>JAUMHL010000005.1:18975959-18992662 GCA_032362345.1 Sandelia bainsii
GTCATCCTTATTTTACTCTCTGGTTCTGGTCTGCTTACTGGGTCCATCCTTCAATTCCTCCTTAAATACCTGACAGGGTGTGGTTTCATATAAAAACACACATATGGTGGACAGTGTAGGCATACACAGTCATTTGATTAGTGTTTTTACATGACCATGTCCGCCTTTCCCATGAAGCTTCTGTCACACGGACCTTAACCTTATCTAAGCTTCACAAATTAGAGAGAATGATGTCAAAGGTTAGATCATTATTTCTTGCGTGACTCACTGACTATTGAGCACTCTACTGCCCTCATCTGCCTTATGTTCTGGCTGCTCCCATTGCTTTGACTCATTCAGTCTCTTTTATTGCCTACTGTATATGTTTCTTTATCTCCTTCATCATATTTGCCTCACTCCATTTTCTGACCTTTTTTTTTTTTTTTTTTTATTATCTGCCTATTTTTATAGGAAATTTTGCTGTCATAAAAATGTATCAGACAATGTATCCTCTGCATGCCCTTCACCTGTACTCTCCTGCCAGACCATGTGTGTCTCTGTCTGCTTGTCTCCCATTCTAACTGTCCTTCTGCCTGACCCTTTGCTACTCCTGTGCTCTCAGAGCGGTATCCTAGCTCTTGAACGTGATATAATATAATGCAGATAAAGTAGGTTTATGCAAAGCTGAAAAGGAGTCTGCTCAGGTGTCATGTATAGCAGTAATACCTAGGTAGAAAAGCCTGGCCCTGAATAGCTGCTTCATACAGTGAGCAGTGCCATGTTGCCAAACACCCTAAAGGATTCTCACAGGACAAACGTGATACTGACCCACTAACGATTAAAGTACTTCCTCTGAAAAGAGCTTCATATTACACCATGACAAAAGTTACATTCTTTACCGCAGTCTCATTATTTCTTTTATTTACTCTATATGAGGGTTGAAAAAATTTGCCAGAAAAGTTCAAAGTAAATTAGAGCTACACTGTTTATTGGCACCAGTATGTAGTACAAAGTTTTACTATAAGCCTGTACAAATTTTTTAAAAAGCAGCAACAATTACTGTTAATGTCAAAACATAACATCTTTTTAATTGTGTTTTGTGTAGCAATCTTTTTTTTTTTTTTTTTTTTTGTCCTTATAGATGTCCTAAAATAGATGCAGATAGACACCCTATATTTTAAGTATGGCTAATATCTTGACCTCCCATTCTAGACTATCTTTAGTTCATTTTGAATCATTTGGAGGCTATCCAACAGAACATTTAACCCTGAACACTTACTGTCATATCTATTCCATTAACATGTTTCTTAGTAAGAGGAGACGCAAAAGGGCATCAAACCTCTCTCTGTTCTCAAGCTAGACCTCCATCTGTCCCTCCAACACTCTGCAGCTCCATTAGTACTGCATATCTTTAGACAGCCAGCACAGGAGCGCATCTAGTCGAGCACACATCATTCTATATCGCTCTTGCTAAATATAGTGCCAAGAGGATGAGAGGAATAGTTTGCAAATGGCTGAGTTTTTGCCTCATACCACTGTACGTTTTCTATTATTGGTGTAAAGCTTTTACTTCTGATTTGAAGACTCAGTGAAAACATTGACAGAAGGGAGATCGCATGATAATCAGCCACAGGTTACCCAGTGGTCCACATCTTATGCATTAGACTGCAACACGCCATTCATCTTTCTCTTATCATCTATTTTTGTATGGTATAGAGGTTTTCACAGCAGCTGGGCAGCAGATAATTGGAAGATGAGAGGTCAAATTAAGATAAGAAAGAAAATGTCCCTACTGCTGCTGAAATGGAAGTTAAAGGTGGTGCATGTTGAGATATATGTTGCAATACCTAACAGCTAGCTCAAGATTTGTGCCACAGTAGTTACATTAAACACTTTAAAATCTAAGAGGTTTCTATGTGAAATAAGGTCTCAGATATGGATATAAACACTGTTGTACAAAGCTGATAGTGTACTAGTTATTTAAACCTCACTATATACTGTATATTTAAGATTTTACTGTATGTCCCAAGTAATTGTGTAATAACTGTTATAGATGATTTTAAGTAATGTCAAGTCATTAGATGAAATCTTAAATGGCAGGTAATCAGCCAGTGAAAATAATTGATTCCAGCGCTACGTACTGTAAATGTAGATGATCTGCTTATTGACTTATTCCTCTAACTTTACTGGAAACTCTGTGGAAGACAAATTATTGCATGTTTCAACATTTTTCAGTCCAAAACATGTAGTAGCAAAAAGAAATTTGTCAAAATTGTTTTTGCAAAGTTAGAGTTTAAAAGGACATGCCGGACTTGAATAATTTCCCCTGCCTGTTTGATCAGTGTTTATTAATTTTTCTGACCTGAATATAAGTGATGAACAGATTTAGGCCAACCATCAATCATCACCTCCGATGTGAAAAAAATATGTCTGTTTCAGTATGTGCAGACATGACAGACGTGCCTACAAAGGATATAATGTCATGTCTCATCATTCATATCTGGATATGCTTTTAAGTAGGCTGCAAATATTCCACTCAGAATTCAGTTAAATTCAATTGCATGAAGTTGCTTGAAGTGCTACATTACAACAGAATTGACTCAAGGGACTTTACTTTACATTTACATTATAAGATCAAGACCTTACAGAGTTGTAGAGGGTGAAAAACAACAACCCCCCCTTGAGCAAGCACTGCAAGCAAGCACACAAAGTGCACCACCTTCTTTATACCACATAAGCCACAACAGTTTAACAACACTGAGATGTGACTTCACAAGTTTCTGTTGTGGGTGAAACAAAAATTCTCATGAGAAGAAGACATTTTCTTTTGTCTCTAGGATTTATGTCAAATGACTTTAATATCTTAGTACATATAAATTTATAGCGAGGGGTACAGCAAGAGGTGAGAGCTTTTTATCAATTAAAGCTGTTCATTAACATGCCTGTGTAAAACCTCAAATAGAGAAAAATTCTCATAATAAAACTTTTAAAAATTATGTTAGACAGTTTTTATTTTTATTTTAAGGGTAGACACATGGGTTCTAATGGATGCCACAGGCTTTCTGAGTTGTCATCTTGTGTTACATTATATCAGAAATGTCCCATTTACCAGCGTGTTGCTCTGATCTATATGAGGCCTCACAAATCAAATATACAGAGCACCAACTCACAAACAGCAACTTTGCAGAAACTTACAGATGGTATCTCTGCTAATGACTATAATGGACTCTGTTCATTTAAGTGTTCTATGCCCTCTATCATTGATACAGCTGAAGACAGACACAAAGCCAAATGGGTGGACAAAAATGGATGCAGTCAATCAGAGTCTGTCAGTCAGATGGATAGGCATGTAGAGTTTGTGTGACAGGTAAACAGTCAGGTGACACTCTGCAACAGTGGCAGAGCCTGGGTTATATAAAGCATTTCGACTCTTAAAGGCATAAAATAGATGCTTCCATGGTTTATACTAGAGCATACAGTATATGTTGTACTACAGACTTGTTTCGCGTGGAGCTTTGACAAGCTTCACCAAATACTTGCTGTCAAATTGCTTTGCCCATTTGTATTTATTATTCTAAATTGAACCATTGCTCTTAATAGATCCTGTTAATTTGGTTAATGTTTCTTGATTGTTGATACATGATACAGTACATTAATAGACACTTTGGAGAATGATGGGGAATTAGATCGCTCACTTAAATATTGATATAGAACTTGTTATTGTCATGAAGATTGCATTTCTCCATTTTCAAAAGGTCTGGATGATATTTTATTGAAATATCAGAGAGAGAAGGTTACCTGACCTTTCCCTTGGCTGTGAGAACTGAGACGTTTACCTATTGTACAAGTTTTGACTGTTCAGATGTCACTAACTAACTAACACTTGCCAAATGGTTAAATGAAAACTGTGTATCACTCGAAATCACGAATGCAAAGCTCATGATACAACGCTACAGGAAAAATCTGAGGCTCATTCATCCTCATATTACTGTACCAAATGTCATCCTAATCCATCTAATGCAGGTACATACACCTAACTAAAGAACTAAAATGTCACGGGATCACCAACATCATTAAGATCCATCCTTTGGAGATGCATAGTTGTTGAGACATTTCAGTCTGGAGCAAATAGGGACACCAACCATGGACCAACAGGCTGACCATCGCCATCCCTGGATCCATGCAGCTACCATGACTAAAAGCATGAGTATGAACACATTTTGTATTAGACACAATTTTCATGTGTGCACTGAACAGCCTACTTGAAAATAGGCCAAGGTTGAGTGATCTCCACAGGGAGGAAAGAGTAATCCCTGCACGAAAAAAGAGCATATATGCACACTGTGAATGCCGATTGTTATGCAAGATAGAAAACTATCTCCATAAACCTTTTACATTAGCTCAACACCAGGGGGTTGGAAAGAGCCAGTGATGTTTGATGAAATTTCCTTGTCACACACCATTTACTGTATGTGTGCTTGTGTGGTGCTTACCAACTGTACGTGTACATGTGCTTATTGTTATGTTCCACATTGTATGGGTGTATATGTGCTGGAGTGAGGTCACATACAGAAGCACACGTCTTTCACTGTCAGTTTGTTTCATTCTCTCACACTCTGTCTCTCTCGCTTTATTACTCTGTGTCAACAGTTGCCATGGAAACTATTTTGCTCTTCCTGTCTTCACTCCTGGTGTGTGTGGCTGGTAAGTGCCCCCCTGCTCACAAAACACACACAGACACACACATCCATGAATGAAAGCACACATGCATGCACACACATCAACTGTCCATATGGAGGCAGTGTAAAGGCTGGTACTCAGGCCCTCTCTGGGTGTATGGGCTCGTAGCTAAACAGCAATTATGACGTTAGGGCTTTATGTGTGGGTTTCACAGACTGGCTGTGCGACTGACTTTGTTAGTGAGGTCTGTTTAGAGTCTATGATTAAATGACACATCAACACATGCTCACACACTACAGCTAGATGATGTAATGCTGTGCTGAAAACAGTTTTCAGTGACTCTTGGAGATTGTGTTAGGTAAAACACAGGTGAATAGTTAGGCAGATTGATATAGAGAGATTGTGTTTAAGTATTTTTCACTCATGGTCTCTCACCTTGTTTCACGTATTTCTACTTTTTCCTTCTACCCTCTGTCACAAACCACTTCCCATCTTTGCTGCCCTTCAGCTGTGGCAGATCCCAGTGCAAAGGGTGAGTACCCTTGATGTGACCTTTAATCAGGTCATACCTCCGTCCTGACAGACACACACATGGATCTGATGGTTTTTAGATCAGATCTGTCTTTTATGAAATTCCCCACTATAGCAAACAATGGCAGATGAACGGATTAAGTTCAAGAATTAACAGACCCAAGTGTATGTTTATGAGACAAATGAAATTAATGCTAGTGAGATGAGAGTGGTTGTTTTGTTGGAAAAACATTATGTATCTATATAAATACCTAAAAAAAAAAAAAAGAAAAAAGAAATTCTTATACACAATTGCTGGATGAGAAGTCTGAATTACACCTAATTAACTTGTGAATATTTACTGTACTTTTTACTGGGATTTTGTTAGCATCTTTAAGACATTTTAAGAAGATTTGTTTTTCATTTTTGACATTGTTGCCTTCGGTAATATGAAAAAGAACACATGGCTGTTAAACATCATTTTTCACAAACATCCACATTTGTTGCAGAGTGTACATCAGTGAACAGAACATTTCCATGGTATCTTGGTGTGTGCCCATAGTTTGAAACAGCACTGATAAAATGTAACTGTGTTATAAAATGTGAATGTGTCATCAAATGTGAATGTTTTGTTGTTTACAGAGGACAAGGAGAAAGTTGAAAACCCATTCATTTATGGTAAGTTCAGAAAAATCAGTTTTCTAAAAACACCTTTCATAATCACATTGTAAGCACACTGTGAAGACAGCTACTCCGTGTGCAAAGATGCTTTTTTGCATAAATATCACATTGATGAAACATTTTTCTTTTTTGGCTCTTCTATTGCTTTCTGTCATCAACTTCTTCTGAAGACTATGAGAGCCTGAGGATTGGAGGATTGGCATTTGCTGTAGTGTTGTTCACACTGGGCATCCTTCTCATCCTCAGTAAGTTCAGTAATTAATTCTACCTTATCAAGTTCAGTACATGTGTGTTCATGTAATGAAGTGTTTCAATAATATAATTATTTTTTTTTAAACAATTGTGCTACTACATATTATAGTATATATAGTACACTATAATATTTTCATTGATTACATATTCCATCAGGTAACAGTGAGTTACTTTAAACAGTGGTAACACGTCCCTCTAATTAGACCTATAGTCAACACATCTAATGATCTATTATGTTTCTAGGTCGGCGATGCCGCTGCAGTATCAACCAGAAGCCCAGGTATGTCAGTGTCCCCTCTCTCACAGACACTTGGTTGTTTTTTGGCATACTACACAATTTGGTTACCATGAGAACTTGTGGCTTCTCTCTTTAGGGCCCCTGGCGGCGAGGAAGCTCAGGAGGAGAACCTGATTGTCTCCAAGGGTAAAATGCAAATTTTAACTCTCTGTCAGCTCCTCTCACCTCTGGCTCACCTCCTGACATACATCCACAATTGAATTTCCCTTTGGGAGTGCCCACAGCCCAGAGGAAGAGGAGAGTGTGAACTCTGTGGGCACATGTTGAACTGTAGTGCACATGTGAGAGCCTGTGCAGAGACAGAGAGACCATACAAGCTATATGTACACTACTGTAAATTACTGAGTAATTACCTTCTAATTTCACACCTTTCAAACTGCTTAAGCTTCAGTATGAGTCAGTACAGTACAAAATCAACTGGCAGAGAACTGTTATCAGGAATTTATTACAGAAGATATTTTGTCACCTTAAAGTTTCATACAACTTTTTACAATGTTAAATATAGTTTCAAGCAAAGATTGTTTTAAAATCTTATAATCTTTCACTCTGAATAACCAGCTGATGTCTGATGTCACTAGAAATATCTTAAATCTAACATAGAACTAATCAAGCTGGTAATAATGCACATTGAGCTTTCAAACAAGTTTACATGTGCTCTGACATCCTTGAACATATCACCAAAGAATTATCAAATGTAACAACCACACCAATCAAAACATTAGTAGAGTAAAATGTACTGAAAAGTAGTAGAGTATAATTATAAAATGATATGTCGATTGCCTACAAGTGAACAATTGAGTAAAAGACAGAGAGAAGGACTGAAATATTTAGAAAGAAATGACTGTAACTGTGTGCACTTTGATTAAATGTCTTGTCCTTGACCTGTTTTAGCTGCAGCGGCTGCAAAAGATACTCCAGCAGAGAACTGAGGCAGCTCCCCCAGACCAGAATGCCTTCTGAAATTATCAGTTTTATTTGATTTTAAGCCACTATCCCAGTGAAAAAATTGATGATTCTTGTAACTGCTTATATGACAGGGTAAGAAAGGAGGTATTTAAAGGTGTAATATGTACATAAATCTTGTGCCCTGAAGACAAGTCTTTAGTCTGTTGTGCTCCATTGTGACTGTACCAGTCCCTCAGTGCTCTTGTCTGTTCCTGTGCCTTTCTGTGGCTGTCTCTCTCTCTCCTGTTCTTGTCTTTTGCTAGTAGCACCTTTGCCATAAGATTGTCTTTGAAGCCCTAGAAAAATTTAAAATTTTGTGTGGTCCATTGTTATTTATTTTGTACTTCTATTTCTTGGCTTTAGAATTGTTCACTTTGTTTTGTCAATTGTCCCAAATAATGTTTGTCACATTTGGATTAAAACATACAGTATATCAATACATACAGTAAACATATACATAAATAAGTATACATAATATATAGAACAGATATATAGTTAAATAGCATTAACTTAGAACTATATAAGAATGGTTGGGTGTGTTTGTGTGTGCACATACTGATTTATATACATGCATAGCCTGCATATGCATGTTTGTGTTTACATCACAAATGCATGTGTACATGTACATGTAAATTTGATGAGCCTTGTATAAGACAATCTCGACTGCAACAGCTCTCTGACTGAGCACAGGAATGATGTGCAGGTATCTGCATGAGCTCCTCCACTGCAGTGTTTTATTAACTTTAATGGAGGAAGCTCCTGTATCAGCTGTCTCACTGCCTTTGTCTCCACACATCCTCTCCACCATCATTGGCTCCGCCAGGATTAACTAGTCTCCAAAAACTATGATTAGTCTCCCCATACACACTCCATAGTGCCATAGATCTATGAAACCTAGACCTCTATTTATTTATTTTTTACCTTGTTTTTTAAGTGTCTTATTCAGTCTCTCGAATGACATGATAATGTCATGTAGTACATTCCTGAAAAAGAGAGATGACTTTTGGATATTGAGTTTGAGAGTGAAATTTAAAACAGATTTTATTTACGTGCCAGACTACATTAATAGTAGCCTAATGTAAAGAACAAATTAAGTGCACAGAACAAAGTACTTGCTGTGAATCTCATTTTAGGCTTCCACCAATATTAAGTCTGAGTATACCTTTAAAGATAACTGCTGTACAAGTAAATCTATGTTCATTAAATGCACGAGGCCTTGTTGTGTAGCAATCTGTGGTGCTTTTGACATAAATAAATAAATAAATGTATGTCTGAACACTGATGTGTTTTTTGTGTTCATTTAGATGAAAATCACATATTAAACAAGGGTCTTTAACATTTCAGTCGAGAAAATCTCATTTAATAAATAACCTTTCATCGGGACAATCAATCTGGTAATTTCCTATCAATGTCAGTCAAGGTTATAAGCTGCTACTCGGGGCTATAAGACTACACCAGGAAATTCTTTGACGGCCGAGCCAATAATATGCTGCACATTCTGCTATGAGGTTTGCCAAAGGTTGGCAGAGCAACTCTTTATTAGCATCAGAGTACAAACTTTATGACACTGTGAATATGTAACTGAGTGGCTGGATCAAAATACAGTATGTTTATTGGTGCAGAAGTGGTTTGTGTGTGTGCGTGTGTGTGTGTGTGCATGTGTGTGCATGTGTCTTAGAGGGTGGATCTGTGGGGTGGGAGTTTGGTCTGCACCTGCCCTTGATGCAGACAGGGCCACACACACGTACATACTCCTGGATAGAGGTAATACAGAACCTTCAGCAGCTCCGGTGAGTAACGAGTACTGTTTTTTCTAAACCTTTACAGAAAATTTAAAAGTTATAAAAACCAATCTGTTAAAAAGCTGTTACTGTGGGATATGGGACATTCTCCAAATACAATGTTAAGTCATGGTTTTGAAACTTTCTTGTCTAGAATGTGTATTTCTGTGTAAAATATAATTATTGCCATTTTTGTGCTGGAAATCTAAACTGTTCTACACAAGCTGATCCACTTTTTAATGAGGTAAAACATAAAAGTACACGTGGCACAATTAATTTAAACTACAAATGTAGGTTTAGAGGACAGACACTACCCTGTTTTCCCACCTGAGGAAATGTAGTAGCAATGATGCACAGTTGCATTGTAGGAGTGATTTCTTGCCAAAATCACCGGGTATCAATTCTACCTTATTAGGCAAGAATCACCACAGCTACGCTTTTTCACAGTTTCTTGCTCCTCTATAACCTCTATCAGACTGTAAAGGATTCAAGGTTAATGAATACTAAACCTGTAATACATTAATGAGTAACTGCCCGGTTTGCGCTTATGCTTGGTGATGCATTGAACAGGCCCAGACACATATTCAATGAAAGTAATGAAGTCCACAAATCACAATGGAACAAAATGTAGGCAGCAAGGGAAATTTTTACTCTATTAATCAGTGTAAGTCAATGGTTATAGGTCAGGAGATGTAGATCAAATGAGAGATGTGTATGTATGTGTGTATATATGTATGTGTGTCTGTGTAACAGATATAGACAAAAGAGGTGGTGGAAAGAGGATCAATATCGGCATTAGCCTCTTAAAGTTCTCACTGAAGATCAAGGCAATCACTTTGCTATCAAGGCTGCAGTAGGCAACCCAGCGAGGCAATTTGTCAGGACATATAGAGTTTCTGAGCCTTTCAACTGCCTCTGATCTAAACTGCAGCAGCCAATATAACAAGTCTCTTTATTAAAATGTAGAACCTGCTGAAACTAAATCCACGCAAATATTTTCCTCTGCAAACAATAGTCTTCAGATACCAGACCTAGTGGTGAATAATTTTGTTTCCATTATTGTGCATAAAAACAGTATGTTCCTGTTAAAAGAATATCAGATTAAATCATTTCAATCAGCAGACATGGATGGATCACCAGCTGGCGGCTGTTGTTATCATCTAGCTTTTGTTAACTGTTTGTACTATGTCCCTCCAGTTTTGTCAAGTAAACACACACAACAGTCAAGGCAACATGTCTTCTCCTGCCGGTAAGTCACAATGCATCAAAACTGCTAGTTAAACACATACAGCAGTCACTTTAACATGACACCATTTGAGTGACAAAATATTTGCAAGGTCACAACTATTCATGATTCTCTGTTTGAGTCAAAACCACACAACAGCAGTGTGTTAATCATATGCCACGGTAACACAAGGTTGACTTATTAACTGCTTATTAAGAGTGAGATAAATAAATATGCTGGGTAACTCTGGAAAACAAAACCAAACTTTACATACTTTAGGTCATGCAATGTCCCCTGATAGCCAAACAAAGAACAAAATTGAAGGGGAGTCTTGCACCCTCGCAGTGCAGCTCACCTTCTCATATTTCGGCATTCTGCAACAGCCAGTCATGTTCACAAATCTGCACTGCTATTGGTAGTGGTAATATACAACCTGCTGTTTGGTAATAGGGCACAGTCAGCTAGGAGAATAAAAAAAAATGGAAGACAATGTGCCACATCTGAAAACATTACTTCAGTATGTTTCATTGTTACCATGAAGTCAGTCTCTTGAAAAGGACCAGTCAAATAGAATTGTGTTTGACTGTTTCTCATTAGAAATCAACTTGATTTTACACCAGTAGTTTTGTAGGACATACAGTTTCTACCTCTATCTATCACCAGGTGCAGAAACTGACTATGACGCAGACTTTGTATATGGTAAGTAACTGCAGATTTGAAAGTGTATTTGCTCTTCCAGTGCTATTAAAAAGATAATCTAGAAATCATGCACAGGATAGAGGGAGCACACATGCTGTGGAAGTCAGATGAGCAAATAAAGTAGGCATGTGTAGATCAATAGAGGAAAAATAGGAGGAATAATAGTGGAGAATAAGACAGTATAAAAAGAGAGAAAGCAGACGGTGGGGGTGGAAAGGTGCGAAGAAAAGTGAAAGAGGGAGATAGGGTAAAATGAGAAGAGAAATGAATTGTACAGTTACAGCTTTTATGTGTGACACTGATGATGTGGTGACAGTGTACTATTTGAATTTTATAGACTACCATACTTTACGTGTTGGAGGTCTGGTCTTTGCTGGGGTCATTGTGTTCCTGTCCATCCTTCTGTTGGCAGGTAAGTCATCAGCCATGTGTGTGGATGTACAGGCTTCCCTGGGTACAAACCCATTTCCAGAAAAAACGAAACTGGTGATTTGTTAATTAGCTTGAACCTTTATTTATCTGATAAAAGTAGAAAGTCCAACTGTGACCAACTTAGTTGCATTTTGTAAATATCATGTTGCCTGCAACACACTCAAAAGTTGGGACAGAGGAAAAAGGTTTATAAAACATTCTAGTAACACAGTTCTGGATGATTCCAAAATTAGCAGATTACTTGGTAACAGATGAGATTATCATGATTTAGTATAAAATCAGTTTAAAAAATATATTTTTCAATGCAAGAGTGAAAGAATTTAGGTCTTTTACCATTTACAGAACAAAAAATCCCTGGTTCCTTACACATAACTGTGGTAGAATTCAGGATCAGAATATCAGTGGGTAAAGGTCCAGCACGGAACCACTGTCAAATGTGGGTGACCTTTAAGCCCAGGTGGTATAGCACAACAAACCATCATGCTTCCATGCTGAATATAGCCACATGGGCTAGGTAGTATTTAGGGATACCATTGCAACTTAACACAATCTGCTGCTGCATCCAGAAGTGTACTTGAAACTTATATTATGCAAGGAAGAAGCCGTATATCAATTCTGTGCAGAAACGTTACCAAATTCTCTGGGCCTGAGCTAACGTCAGGGGGTGCATCAGTATCCATGACATGGTTAAGGTGCAAATGTGTGAAGGTACCATCAACGCAGAGGTGTATAATGGGGTTTTAGAGAGACATATGCTGCTATTAAGGCAATGTCTTTTTCAAGGTCAGTGAAAATTTCAACAGGACAATATCAGGCTTCATTCTGCACATGCTACAAGAGTGTGGCTTCACACAAACCTGCATGTGCTTGACTGGCCTGCCTGCAGATCAGATCTTTCTCTTCTTGAAACCATATGGCACCTCATAAAGAGGAGAATCAGAAACACTGAGAAACTGAACAGCTAAGGTGTGATGGGTGTGTGAATGTGGGAAACAATGCATTGTGTTCATGAAGCTCAAGTGTATCTCTGTACCCTCCTACAGCTATGTTTCCATTAATGTTGTTATCAAAACAGCTTTGTAAAGCTTAATAAAACTGCAATAGGTTTGAGATTTCATAAGAATTAATAACTTTATTTTATCTTTCTGTAAAGGTAACAAAATCAACTGTCGAAAATCCAAGGTAAGAACAGCAATAAAATATGGCTCTGCACTGACACCTGCTGGGTGTTATGAGATAATACAAACAATAAAAAAAAAAAAATCAAAGTCATAATTTGAATTTCTGCATATCATAGATACAACTGACAACTGCTTTTTTATTGTATACAGCCAAGACATGTTGAAGAGGAATAATCTGTGCAGAACCAGGCAGGGACGGAAAGGAGCGCGAGAATGTGCTATGACGCTGTAAACTGTTGTTGTTGTGTAAGGACATAAGGCCTTTGTATGAATAAAGTGTGTGAAACCAGTCTGCATTTGTTGAAATCAGTGCTGTTCTAGACTTCATGGATTTGAAATATTTTGCAAATCAGTACAAATAAAGAATCTTTGTGTTTCGTCTTCTCTTAGTATCTGTATTAATAAAGATAGCACTTTATAAAGTTTCCTTTCTGGAAAATGGGTCTTTCTATAGCCTAATAGTTAAGATTCAAGTCACAGTTGTGAAAAATACTCTTCTTCTTCGTTCAGCTGCTCTCTTTAGGGCCTCCATCTCACCCTATCCCTAGCATCCTGTTCTGTCACACCAGCCGTCTGCATGTCCTCCTTCAGTACATCCATGAACCTCCTCTGAGGTCTTCCTCTTTTCCTCCTGCCTGGCAGCTCCATTCAACATCCTTTGTCCAATATATTCACTATTCCTCCTCTGCACCTCTCTTGTGCTCTGTCCATTACTTTGTATGGTTGACCCCAAGTATTATACCCCAACATAAACTCATCTACCTTCACTATTTCTTCTCCTTAAATACAAAGTTATCCTTTGTATTTAAATATAAGAACATTAAAATATACAATATAAAATATAAAAGTAACAAAATTTACAATAATTTGACTATATAAATGTAATCAATACACAAATGTATTAACAAGAGAAACAGGAATTAAATAAAAAGAAGGAAATACTAGTGTGTTGTGGTTGATCGGTGTAAATATCCCCAGTTCCCTGCAGAATCACCTGATCATGACAAAACGAGCACTCCAGTGTGAAAAGGAAACTCCCCCCTCAGGTGTAAACACTTGAACTTATGACAGGCTTTGTATATTCTCTCGCTCCGCCTACCCACAGTTTCAGCTATGTGTCGTGTGCGTCATGTTCATTAAATACTTTACTTCAGTTACTGCGTATAGTTTCAGTTTAGATATTGGATTTGCATGTGAATCATTTTTGTTGGTCGTCGCAGAGCTTAAACCACACACGAAAACCAAAACATGAACCAACAAAACTAACAATAGAAAGGGCTCTGTCGGTAAATTGCATATGAGAGCCAGTTTTAACTGACATTTTCATACATTAATATGCCACTGCGACGTTGTATCTTTTGACAGAGAAAATCTAACACTGACGTCTTCATACGCTGAAAACGAGGACCAGAAAACACAACAAACCAGGGTTTGCTGACAGTTAATTCTTTGGACTTGTGGTAAGAGAAACGATCACAAGGCGGCATCATAACACCAACGTGTCCAGGAAGAATTTGACCCGGACAGCTTCCATCGACATGCGCTGTGTGAGGAGACGGAAGTCAAATGACCCCAAATAGACACTATGCGAAACAACAGGTAGGTAGAAAAAGTGCTTTGACAATCAAGAATTTTTGAAGGGTAGTCACAGATATAATCAGGACATTAGACAGCAGTCTTGGAAATGTTAATGCTGCAGATTACATGCAAGATAAAAAAACAAAAACAAAAAAACAAATAGAGGCACTTTGTCTAGTGCACCAAATAGTGACAGGAATTTGAAAATCAGGCACATTCTTGAAACCAGGACAGCAGCACACCACCCTCACTGGTCCCAGCATGAAAAAGAGCATAGTCTTTACTGTTTTTTTGTTTCTGTGTGCTACTGTATTTTCACCGCTGCAGCACGTATGACAAAGCGAATTAATCATAGCGCCAGAAAAGCGCGCCTGATTAATTATCCCTGAATAAATAAGTCGTTACAGGGAGAGACAGGAGCTGTCAACTGGGTGAGTCCCAAGGACCCCCTGCTCTGTCTCTCTTTCTGTCTCTATCAACTCTCTCTCTCACTCCCATCCACCACCCCTCATCCTCTTTCCATTCAGCCTCCAGAATTTGTGGGAAAAATGAAGGACAAAGCTGTAAAAGTTAACACACCATACTGCCAAGCGTTGAATTAGGTGGTTTTTCCCGTTGGATCCCTCAGGGCTCAGGTCAGCTCCTTTCCATAAGGGCATCAGTTGAGGTAAGCATGAGAATGTATTTATCACACAGTTCACTAGAGCTGATAACATCACACAAGGTTTGGAGAACAACACACATACACACAACTGCACACTGTGCTGCTCAGGATGCATGAGAAGGCATTTTGGATGAGTTTTCTGGTAGCTGCAGGGACAAAAACAAAATCATCAGAAAACAGAGGCAAGTGGTGGACAACATGATCCAGAAGTTATTAACAGCAAAGCATTTCTCTACTGGCTTCTACAAACAGATGTCTGATTAGCTGGTCTAGTGTAGTTGTGTTCACATATGATATAATTTTGCAATTTTTACTACTTATGAAACTACAGTTTGACCTCTTCTGGGTTTTCTTAGTGGAAAGTTTCTCTCTCTCTCTCATGCATCAGTTTATTTGATCTAATATGATTTAACAGACCAGAAAGATTTCAGTGTAAACTGTTAAATTCTTACTGCCCTTGATTTATTTTAGGAAGTGTTCAGACCTCTACATTTAGTGTTGAAATGTTGAAAAGTTTAAATGTATGTAAATTTCCATTTTGTCAACAATAGCCCCTAATAAAAAGTTATTTAGACATTTTTACAAATCTATTGAAGATTAAGCCCCAATCTGAAGATTGAAGACTGGGGCGGCTGTGGCTCAGGAGTTAGAGCAGTTGCCTGCCAGCTCTGCCATCGGTGTGTGAGTGTGTGTGTGCTTGTTTGTGCGAATGGGTGAATGAGAAGCAGTGTAAAGCGCTTTGAGTACCAGTCTAGGTAGAAAAGCGCTATATAAGTGCAGACCATTTGCCATTACCATTAAAAGCTGAAATCTGCTTTGTGAAAAAATTTAGGAATGTTTTGTTGTGGAAATTCCTTGAGACGTGTCTAGAACTTGATTGAGTCCATTGTAAATTACACTGACCTAACATACCCTAGTTTAGAAATTTACACCAAATGTAATGGACAAAATGGACAAATGTCAGGACAAAAAACAAGCTATAAAGTTCAACACATCTCTGTATACTTTAAAATAGTGGCATGGCTTAGACCAGTGCAAGGATATGAAACCATTTCTAAAGATTTGAGTGTTCCCAGGAGCATAGTGGCCTCAATAATTGTGAAATGGAAGGAGTTTGAAACCACCAGAATTCTTCCTAGAGTTAACTGTCCAGCCAAAATGAGCAACTGGGTCTTGATCAGGGAGGTGACCAAGAACTCAATAGCCAAGAGAGCTATAGAAGAGATAAGGAACTTGTCGGATGAAGGATGAATATCTCAGTAAAAGTTTGAAGTTGTAAAAGACATATGACAGTATTTAAAGGCATGAAGATTTTTGAACTTGCATAGGAAGAACTCAAAGAGATAGATTATAGAAACTTGCTTGCACAAAACCTTAGACTGAGGTGACAGTTCACCATTCTGCACCACAATGACCCAAAGCTTACAGCCAGGAAAACACTGCAATGACTGGGACAAGTCTCTGACTGTCCTTGATTTGCCTATAGATGGCAGTTCTCAACCAGTCTAAGCATGAGATGATCTGCTAGAGAGTGGGATAAACTGCCCAAATCCAGAAGTGGAAAGCCTGTAGACACTTATCCAAGTATTGTTGCCAAAGGGTCTTCCTCCACAAAGTAGGCTATTGAATAATGGGTCTGAATACTTTTTTAAATGACAGATCTGAAAACTTTTGTAAAGATTTCCAAAAATAGGTTTTCACTTTGCCATTCTGAGTTTGTTTATACACTACTCACAAAAAGTTGGGGATATTCGGCTTTCGGGTGAAATTTCAGGATGAACCTAAAATGCACTATAAC
>JAUMHL010000005.1:18992762-19029807 GCA_032362345.1 Sandelia bainsii
GTAGTGTGAACTTTTTACGTTTTCCATAAATTTCACCCGAAAGCCAAATATCCCTAACTTTTTGTGAGTAGTGTATTGTTGGTCAAAACGGCAGTTTTATCAATGTAAATTAAAGTCTACAACGCAGAGCCTAAACCAAAATTGAAGGGGTCTGGTTATGCCCTGAAGTCTGTGTATATTACTCTTCTAAATGACCTGGAGATTGCTGCAGTTTCATGTACAGTTGGGGCCATAAATAATGGAATGGTGCTAAGGTTTTTGGCATTTGTCTTTTGTACACCACCACACTGAGTTTGAAATGAAACTCTCAAGGTGTAAGCAAAGTCAGGTTTTTCAGTTTTAATTCAAGGGGTCTGACAAAAGTGTGCAATTACCCATTCAGGAATTACAGCCATTTTTATATAGATACCCCATAATTAGGGGCTCATAAATAATGGAAAAATGGCTTACAAGCAGTTGCATGGCCTGGTGTGACTTGTTCTCTTGCTACTCCGTGATTAATCAAGCAGATAAATGGCCTGGAGGTGGTTCTGGTGGTTCAACACAACAGTTTGGAACCTTCTCAAAAAGAAGGAATTAACTGGCAAGTTCAGCAACAGCAAAAGGCCTAGAAGACCCCAGGTGACAACTAAAGTGGATGACCACAGAATTCTGTCCTGTCCTGCTGACGAAGAACCGTGTCACATCTAGTTAAGTCAAGAACAAGTCTACAGTCAAGAGGCAGCTTAATGAATGTAAATACAGTGGCTTCACAGCAAGGTGCAAAACACTGGTAACTTTCAAGAACAGAAAATTAGAGAAAAAAGATTAGACTTTGCCAGAAAACACCAAAAAAAGCAGACCAGTTCTGAAATAACATTTTCTGGACTGATGAAACCAAGATTAACTTGTACCAGAAATACAGGATGAGAAAAGTATGGAGAAGGAAATGAATAGCTCATGATCCAAACCATACCAAATCATCTATCAAACATGGTGGAGGTGGTGTTATAGCATGGACATAGTTTGGCTGCCAGTGGAAGTGGGGCACGGTTGTTTACTGATGACCTGAATTCCAAGATATTTGGGCTCAAAAACTGTTAGGACACTGCTATATATTGCAGATGTATATTGACCCAAAACAAAAAAATTCTCAAAGCAAAGAAATGGGCTATTCTTCACTGGCCAAGACAGTCGCCTGATGGTAACCCAATAGAGAATACTTTTCATTTACTGAAGTCAATACTGAAGGCAGAAAGACCCACAAACAAGCAGCAGCTGAAGGCAGCTGCAGTGAAGGCCTGACAAAGCATCTTGAGGGAAGACACTCGGCGTTTGGCCATGTCCATGGATTCTAGACTTCAGTCATTTACTGCAAATGATTTTTGCAAAGTTTTAAAGGCAATCCTCATTTTTGTAATTATGTTAGTTTTATTCCATTATTTATGAGCCCACCTAAGATGGAGGTGTGTGTATGAAAATGGCACCTTGAATTAAAGCTCAAAGTCTTGACTTCTCTTACATCTTCAGTGTTTTAATTTACATTCAACATGTTGGTGTACAGAGGCCAAATGCCAAAAAAACGTATCATTCAATTTTTTTTATGGATCTATGTGTATAACATCAAATCCCTGTACAATGACGTTATTTTGAAGGACTATAAAAAAGGGTTCATAACATAGTTTATGGACGAACCGATTAGTTGTTTTGATAGTGGCAATTTGGAAGAATGTATGATGCAGGAGTTGCACGAGAATAATGGATGGACTTTCTTGACTTTATTATTAATTAACTTTTGTATTATACACATTTTTTCTGTGTAACAACAAGCTAATAAATGGAATATTACATTAATGTGCCTATAACATATTTTGGCGCATAGCACTTGAGCACTATAAATAAAAATTAATGCTATTTTTTTTTGTTATTACAACTTTTTTGGCACATTTTATTGTCAACAATATTAGCTCATAATGCATGACCCGCATTAGTTGGGTACTTGATGTTGTACTCAAGTGGTGCTAGTTTCAAATTAAACATTTTAAATAATTACAAATATACAACTAGGCATATTTCCAAAATAAAGGCAACAAAAGAGATTCAGGGAATTTTGGGTCCCAGAGAGAGTTACCTTATTTTAGAGTTTTACCATGAATAGTCCTGAGACACTGTGTATTTAGAAACTCAACAAGTAAAATATTTAAATATTGTTTACAGTCACATGGTTTAAAGGGAATCCTGCTAATGAGATACTTGCATGTTTCAGTTCTTTCCTTTCAAAACTAATTTTATGAATATTTGAATAGCGTTAAATGGAGCTTTCTTATCAACAACTTTTGTGTTGATTCCAACTCTTTTGATGTGTCTGTTGCCCCAATGAAAACTCTTCCAAGATCAGTGCATACAGGAGATAAAATAGTAGATGATCTTCTAATTATAGCATCTTTAGTTGTGACCACTGGGTGTCACTAGATATCTCTGATCAATATCTCTGTATGAGCCACAACCATATTTATTTTTAATATATTCAAATTCAGATGATAAATGTTAATTGTTTACTGGGCTATTCATATTTCATTTCCCTAATTAAGTTTGAGGAACACAGTCATTCAGGACAAGTCAGAAAGTGTGTTTGTATGTCACCCACTATGGAGCAAGAGCAGCAGGTCTCTAGGTTGGTCCCACAGAGGACGCCTCCAGCGGCAGCCATCTTGGAATTAGTGGTATCGCCCTGGCACGGTCTGTTTTTGTCTGTGGGCGTTCTGTCTGCCTCAGAATCGCATCATTCCCCATCTCCAATTTTTTTCCTTTCTCTTTTTCAATCTCGTCATCTTCCCCATCTCCATTGCCTTCTCCTTCTCAGCCATGCAAATACTTTCATTTGCAAATGTGAAAAAACAAGTGGGGGGCAAAAAGAAGAGAAATGGAGAGATGAACCTCCAGTCGAAGAAGGTGCCCCCCTACACACACCTCCTCCGCCTCTCACCCCATCCTCTCGTTATCCTCCCCAGTTCATTTGAATAAATTAACACCCCTTAATATCTGGTGTGCACACGCACGTACTCTCGTGCAAGAACACACATTCGGGAAAAACCAAACTGACATACACGTGCACGCACACCCAACCATAGGGTAGGAGAACAGCCAGAAATATGTCCTGCGCCTTGCTGCTGTAGACACGTGCTCGCACACATCTCTGATATGCTGATACACTCACACATCTGCCACAACAGTTATGCATGATTGGTTTAAGGCAAACACACTCCATTGGTTGGCACCTTCATGTCAATGTACTGCAGCATGGTGGTGATTCATATTAGCCTAATGCAGAGGCTTTTTCATTCACAGCGGCATGCAGAGCAAGCTAGGCGCCCCCACTGAACAAAAGGGGTTCTGCAGTACATTACTTGGCTGTGAATATATTGAGGACTGACTTTTAACACAAACTGCAGTTTTTGTGTTTTTAAAGTCTGTTGTCACTACCATGATGTGTTTTTAAAGGATTGTTGCCCCTCCATTTGACCACCACCAAGTAATTTCCCTTTTTCTCCACAGTCTATCATCATTTCCAGTACTGCAGCTCTTTCCATATTCCATTTTTATCCCTGTTGCACGAAGAGTTTAGTAGCAGTACCATGTGCACTTTCCCCTCTCTTAATTGTGACCTTGCTGAGGCTTCAATGGGCTGGAGGCTCTGCATTAATACTGGATACATTAATGTTAATATGATCCTGTAGTCAGGGCCTGAGGGTAGCTCTGATTGTCTTAGTATTAACATTAACATCCAGATTAATTTATCCGCCTCATCACTCTGTCTGCCCCTTGCACCTCCTTCTGCTTTCTCTGTTTCTGTCTTGCCCTGCTCATCGTTTTCTTCCTATGTCAACAAACTCTTTTCCTCTCACTCGCCTTCTTCCCTCATTTCCTATCTCCTTCCCTATCTCCAAGCAACGATGGAGCAGAGTGATGGAGATGAGTCACGTGGTGCTGTGGTTTTTAGCGGTGTGGTGGCAGCCTGTCCCAAGTCCTGTACTCTTTGACAGTCACTGGAGCTGTCTGGCAGCCGCTTGCCTTTTCTCTGGCCTGGCTGGCCCAGCTCAGCCTGCCAGTCCCTATGATGATCACTGGCTGACATACAGTACAACCTGCTTGGTGCTGTCAGACTGGCTCACATCAGCCACTTAACCAGCATGCCATGCTGCCTTTTGAAGTCCTGACAGAGACTTATATGTTACCATATAGGGCTGCTGGGTGGAGCTTCTGTGTATGAGGAGCTTAGTTTGAGTGTCAAGTTCTTGGGTGATGTTATGTGACCAGTTTGTCATTGGGAGAGGAGTAAGAATATTGAGGTGCAGAGTACATGATGCAGAGACAGATTATATTCCCTGGGGGCTGACAGATTTCTAAACAGGAGTGCCAGTCTCACTAAGCATCCACCACAGACTATACATTTAAACCTGGACTATGATTTCTGACTGGGGAAAATAAAGCTGAAACTATATTAATCTATTAAATAAATTTCAAAGTACGCATCTGGATTCACAGAATATATTATGGAAGTGCTCTTGTGCACACTGTCTATAGTGGTGTAGTGTTTGTGTGCACACATTTGTGGGTCTGTTTGAGAGAGAGAGACAGAGAGGGGTGCGTGGGTGTGTATGTTTCCACCTGTTATATAATTGAGAGTGGAGGCAGAGTGTGCTGCCTTGCCTGCCACACTACAGCGGCTCTTCAGTGGGAGTGAGAGAGGCCACAGCTTGCCTCAGCTTGATTCCACAACCAGAACTACTTTACTTTACAGGACACTCCAAACACCACATTATACCGCTGAGAGAGACACAAAGAGTGATGGTGGAGGTTAGAAGGGAGTTAATGTCAAGTAGAAGGTGTTTGATGTCAGATGAGTAGTGTGACTGAGTGGACAGTGAGTAGAGTCTCTATGGTTGGCCTGTAACTGATGAATAACATCATCAGCCATGCTTTGGTATTCATTTTATTGTGTGTTGATCATTCAGATGATGAGCTGGATGACAGCTTTAAACCCATGTTGAAATCTTATGAACTGCACCCGCACACTTTATGTCTCTCTCCCATCGTGTGTGTGTGCGTATGAGAGAGCGACCAATAGAGAGAAAGTCAAAGGGCAAGCAAGATTAACAGATCGAATTTATTGAGCATATCGATCACAGAATTAGCTTGATACACACATTTGAACTGAAGTTGATTGTTGATAATTCCTTACTTTCGTGCTGCATTATACAAAGTGTTCTGCAGAGCGCCAGGAGTGTTTGTAGTGACGCGCAGGTGCGCAGAGCACATTGCCACTTTCCCTTCGGCTGAAACGGAGGCTGCAGCATCCCTGCGCTCTTTCCACGTCTTCCGTCCTCACTAGGAATTGACTCTGGGAAATGTCCATGGTCTTCTCTAACTTTACAGGACCACTCTCTGTTGGCTTGGACCGCTTTTCTGAGCAACTTTCTGAGCGCTGCTCTCCTCAAAACTGATGTATGGAAATGTTTAAGTTGATTTGCATGGGAAATACGCGCGGGCATTTCCCACCAACGGCTGTTTTCTAAATTTGCTCGCATAAAAACAAAAATTAGATCAGTTGACGACAAATTGACGTTTGCGCTTGGAGCTATCGGATAAATACATATGTGTAGTGCGCGTCATATAGACTCCCAGTTGTTGCGTTTGGTCTCCTATTATCACCTATGATAAACCTCTCCATCACGGCGCATCATTAGGATACCGGGGGTGGGGCGACAGCAGCCTGTCCTGGTAAGGGGAGGAGAGAACAGGGAACAGAGGCGGTACTTTTTCCGTGGCTCGTTTCTTGGCGCTGGAGAGTGTGGGACCAGGGCTGGAGAGACTGCCGGGGAGCATCAGCAGAACCAGTCCAGCACGGAGCCTCGCCTGGCCGACCGCTGCGCCGTGCACTCTTCTTGGGGACTGCACAACATTCTTGTGAAATATAACTGCTTTTAATGGCATGTGGCTTGTAACTTTACTTCTGCTGTATTCTTTGCAAGAAGGTAGGTCGGAAATGTATCTCCTTTAAGTGTTTGCTTATCTGCATGCTGTCTCCTCTCCAGTGATATGTTGAATTTGGCTGTGCGTGTGTATTAGGTTATCAGGCTGATGAATGTTACTGAATAATTCCTTACGTTCACAAATGAGGGGCATTGATGTTAAATCAAGCTCTAAATCATCATCTGAGAATGAGTTTTAACTTTTTCTTAATGTTTTGAGAAGATACTTTCCTGGTCAGGCTGCATTTTTCTCCTGAGTGCTCGGATTTTATTTTTTTTCGCGTTCTCATTGTTTCATAATGATTAGCTAATAGCATGATTAAAATGATTAAAAAACTGGTCCTGGACATAAAGTCAATATGCGCTTAACTTAGATGATGACTGTATAGAAAGCCACGAAGATTTTTAAAGTGCACACAGTGTTCGCTAAGATGAGAAAGACGGCATTTGCATTTTGCATGATGAATATGTGGAGGTGTCGTGAATATGGAGGCTGTTGAATAGGAGGAGAGGCTGATAAGGATCTGAAGGCGCGCGCACGTGAGACCTCGAGCGCTGATATTGCCACATCTGTAGGGTGTTTACTCGCAAAAGTCCAAGGGGACAGAGGAGTTTAATGCATTTTCTGACTTTTTCTGTCCTGTCCCAAAACAAATGAGACGTTAGTATGTGTGTGTTTGCTTGTGCGCGTGCGTGACGAGGTTGGGATGTATGTGCGCGCGTGTGGGGGGTCCCTAGGGGTTAGAACATCCTTTTATCAGTTATATTTCGGAAGGAGCACAAAAATAGTGCATAAATTCCAGTTTGTGCGTTCGTGTGTGCGCGGCTGTGAGGCAACAAGGGTCAACACATGATGCTGTATGAGAGATGTATGAAGTGATGCTGGGGGTATTGAACGCTGGCCTTGAATTTGTTGATAATGTGTCCCAGTTGGATATTTAGAAGGTGAATCCATATATTACAGTTTATTTTCTTTGATAAAATGTAGGAGTGCCAGTGTGTCCAGACTCAGTTGTTATCTTCCCTGGTCTAATTATTCATCCACCATTTTCTGTGGCACCAAATTCTACTGATTGGCTTCGCTCTAAATGCTGCAGATGGCAGAGAATGATTCGGTTTGCCTTTAAAAATAAAATGTTTTGTTCTTCTGTTGTGTGTGTGCTTCCTTTTACTTCGTAACAACCAAATAATTAAAGAAATCTGATTTTAATATTTCACTTAATTTTGACCCCTTTTCTTTACGCACACGTCTTTACATGAATTTCCCTTGTTAAAAGCCTTATTATATAACAAATTTAGAGTCATCTTACACATTTGTTCATAATTGTGGGAAGTGCGTGTGTTTCATGGCCCTGGTCTGCATCATTGGCCTTGGCAGTGCCCTGTGCCAGGCTGCAAATGCAGAAAGGACTTTTGTGCTGTTTTGTAATTGGATTACAGTGTCTATTTCGATCATACATCGCGCTGTCCCGTGACTGAATGAGATGTACTGTGTGTGTGTGTGTGTGTGTGTGTGTGTGTGTGTGGTGAGGGGAGGGGAGGAGGGTTGGGGGCTGCAAACAGCCACTGGAGCGGAAAGAGAGCTTGAGATGGGAGAGATGTAGATAACGCAGTGGATACACAAACTTCAATTTTCCGTTGTTTTTCAACGCCATGTTCCGCTCATTTTACACGAATCAAACGTGATTTATTCGCTCGTGTAGCTGTTGTGTGTTTTAGATATGTTGAGGTTTTGATAAACTTTATTTTAAGGGGTAAAGGTAGGTCTATTATCATACATGCATATGCATTAGTACTGCGTATTTTCCGGGCTCGGCCGCGCCTCCTAGAATGGCACACAGTTCTCAGCTTGTTTTTGTTTTAATACCAGACTGAAAAATCAGACCACACCACTACATATATTTTAAAGAATTTAGTTTTACATAATCTTGCTCTGTCGTTAATTTGACATTCATTCAGTCATTTCTGGCCGTTTATTTCATTGGTTTGGCTGCATATCGGCACACCTGCACCCATAAGTGCGGAGAGGAGGTGGGGGGAGAGAGGGGTGATAGATGGATGGATAGACCGAGAGGAGGGGAGAATACACTCATTCTTTTTGTCATGATTTGGGAGGTTGCTTCATTTTATGGAAATAAAATTGAGACCATCTCAGCCGAGGGCTATGTGGGAATCCGCTTTTAGGCCCTGATGGGCCAGAACAGGGCCTGAGAAGTCGGAGAAGGCTTAAATAATTATTACAATTAATATATTTAAAAAATCAGTTACAAAAGGGACGCTCGTTGTTGTGCTGGATGTGGCGAGTTTCAGTCAGAAACTGCACCAGTTTCAAGGAATATGTCGTGGAGTGATCGGCATGGGGAGAGAGCTCTTGCTATAATTATTTCATCAATTAATTTGATTCCGGTTTTATCCAGTTTCGGTCGACAGGCCTCCTGCAACACATACTCGACATTAAACTGAGGACTGACTGTTACAGTGTTGATCATGCAGGATGTAAAATGCCTTTGCTTCTGTACGCATGTATTTTATTTTAATTTGTGCACTGAGTGGACTGAACGTCTGCTTTTTCATTAATTTAGACCTGCAGTGTGTTTGTCCTGTTTGTCGTCAACAATCGATTCAAATGTTGTCAATTATTTCATTTAATGCCTGCACATTTTTCCTTGTTAACAACAGTTTGGATGTCTCATCTGCTCTTAAGGTCACCTGTGTAGTGTAGTTCGGAGTGTTTTCTCATTCCTTTAAGGGACTCCTACGTGTCTTGAGACCGGCCTGAGCTGCTCATCTGCGGATGTTGCAGAACACGCACTGTGTGTAAATTTGGAATCAAAACAGATACCGACTAGAGGAGAAGTGCTTGAAGGGGAGTCCGGTAATTACAGTATGAGTCAGACTCTGGTGGCTACCAGGCTACACCCGCACGATGCACTCAGAGTTGTTGCGGCTGGATTGGACAACTGAGGCTTTAGTTGCTGATGGAAGTATGACAACTGCGGAGTTGTTTTTTCTCACTCATTTAGTCTCTATCTTCTCTATCGCTATAATCATCCATAGTTTAAGATCCAGTACTTTGGTTCGTTTTAGGGAATATGATTTGTTCAGGAGGAGACGGTATATACATAGTTTTTTCAATAAACATTCAACAGACATTCTTTCAAGCTCCTTTTGGTATTTTTACCCCAGACTCGTGCCAATAAAGCACGGTAAAATGTGTGACCTCATTACAAAGTCTCTTTCGCCTATTCCTCTCAAGTTTTCAAAGACTTTACACCAACATCAGACCCAAAGATGTGCTCACCTACAGTCTATCCATGTTATATCTTCATTAACGCACGATACTAAAAGGCCGCTATGTCTTACTTCTCCGGGTCCCACTGTGTCTGCGCAACCTGTCAGTTGTCTGGGAGAGAGACAGCCCCGTAGTATAATGGCTACATGTCACTCTCAGGTTAATTCGCCTCCCTCGTTGTGCTCCGGCGAGCAAAGCCTGTTTTCATTGTCAAGTGCCGGCGCTCTGCGTTTGGCAGTAGAACGGCGCAGCACGAACGCGTCCATCTGAACAAGTCATTCGGTCTTATACCCAGTCTGAACATTTTGTTTGTCTTGAAACACACGAGCACGTCGGCCAGTTGCTGTGAGATGATCATTTCAGTTGTGGTATTGATTTGAAGGCTTTTCAATTTCTTTCAAGTAAATTAAGATTTTAGAAGTTAACATTAGTGCATGTTAGGGCTTGTTAAGAGAAATAACTTTAAACTAACCCTATTCGGTTATAATGCACCACTCTTTTTTTCAATTGCAACATTCTTTATATGCTCAAATGTCTCAATCTTTATGATTGTACAGCTGTAAAATCTTATAGTCCATAACAACAACGTTGTTCCTGCACAGAGCTGTCACACATGTGAATATTAGCCACTCATTCAACAGGTTTTACAAACAACATAATGTCCTGTAGCCCAGTGCGCTCTCCTTTTCAGATGGAGAAAGATTGATGGCTGATTCTTGAATGACAGAAAACCAAACAAGTGCACCAAACATTCATACTTTGGCATCTCACAATCTCTGTCCCTCTGCTTCCTTTCCCTCTTTCTCCTGCTTACTGTCAAACAATTTATGGACTTGTCTCTCAGAGACAATAGGAAAAAAAACATCACATCTGACACTCACTTCAGCAATGGAAATCATCCCTTTGAAGTGGGAGATGTGAATTTTCAAATGCTGAAATGGCTGCCTAATATTTTACTGACACTGCATAAAGTGTGCATATGGGTTGTTTACCACCCCTATTCCCCTCGCTTGTATGTGCATGTGCATGCACAGTATATTCACATATTCACAACATGCAGTTTTTCTGTTTCTCCCAGTGAAATAACACAAGCATTCCTGATGCATATCTCAATCTATGAGTAAATGAACAGTCCCCTCTATCACACATGATCATATTTTTCACTTTTATGTTCTGCTGTATTTCTGTAGCATCACTGCAAAGATTGTATTGCCTTTGACTTCAATGCTTCAGCTATTATTTGGCCTGAATGTGTTTCATATTCTGTTATCTGTAGTGCTAAATGGTTCAACACATCTAATCTACTTGCTATTATGAAAGTATATGCACATGATGCACATGTGAAATGTATTTATGTGACTTTGTGTGTGTTTGAAGGAGAGTGAGAATGAGGGGGAGAAAAAGAGGGATTTATAGTCCTGTTTTTCTATGCACGTGATCATATGAACCTTAGCGTGTGAGTGTGTGTGTGTGTCTCTGAATGAATGTAGATGAGACTGGAAAAAGCTGCATTATGCATAGCGGTTCACCATAGGCAATATCCTTGCTTCTCCAGCATACATATTCATACAACATTTTCATATCTACTGCAAAAAGAGGGAAACAAGTGCAAATGTATTTGAGTGTACAGCAAAGAAAGACTTGAGTCAAAAGAAACGCAGACAAGGAAGCACAGGTCAAAAGAAAAGTGAAGGTTTGGAAAAAAAAAAGGAAAAATTGAACATACATAGAAAAAGACTGTGAAGGGTTTGCCCACAGGAATTATGTTTGTGTTTCCCCCAAAATCACTTTGACCTTCTTCATTGTAATCAGTGCATATAGGCTTGTTTTGTTTATTTTAGTTTTCAAGTCATATCTATACATGCTATTCAGATATCATGGGAGATTTGGGTTGGATAATTCATGCTTATGTCCTAATTTTAATTCATACAGCTTAATGCAGCTTACTACATATTTAAATGAGAGTACTGGCAATGATTTCTGTTCTGTTTGGATAGTTCAGCTGCCAGATATCTGGAAATCAAAGCTCATAGCCAGACATGAAAATAAGAACTCCACTTTTGTCAAACAACAACTTACAGCTATGCTGTGTCTGTATCATGTAACACATGGCCAACAATCATGTGTGAGCAGCCTGGGAGATCCTTATTCTATGTGAAACAGTGTTGATAGTTTTTAGACAGAAGCTTTATTTTCTATTTACTGAAAATCTTCACGCTCTCAAAGCTTCCTCATTCCCCTCTGATGTTTTGACATCAAAGTCTTAATCATTACTGTGATGAGACGTGATCAACACCATCATGATGGCCTTTTCTGCTGGAGGCCGTAATCCATGCGATGTAGACCCGATCTTGCGTCTTTGTGGTTGTACATGTGTGTATTTGCATGAATTAGTGTGTGTGCGTATGTGAACTCAGTGACCTGAATTCATGCCATTGGACAAAGCGACTAGCCATCACATCATAAGCGGCTGCTTTTTAGTGGTTTTCCAATAGAGGTTTGAGTTCTTGCATCTAAGTTGTTTGGGAATTCTGTTTGAGGCAATTTTTGATGACATCACGGGATGATTTAAGTTTGTTTATTTATGAACATATTAGCCAGGTATCCAGAGCGCAAACAGTGCTTCCAAACCCAGAAGTCAAGAATAAAATCTGAGAGGTAGAGAATTAGGATCATTAATTATCCGGTTTGCTATAATTTTTTTTTTGCAATTTCCCTTTTCCGTTCAGATAATTCAGATGAAACAAGGGAAAATGCTCTTTGGTTGGGCCTCAACCAAAAATATATATTTTTTTGTTCAGGCTAAAGGAAATGAAGCTAAACAGTTAATAATCACTGCTAATAGTCACTGCTTGAGTGATTATTTACAGGGCATAGTTTTACCCAAAGGAATTACATACTCATTAAGTGGACTCTGGTCAAAATCTGGACCAACATTCAATTTAATCCAAACCCAAACCTTAACAAAGTTTCAATGCACCCTGACCCACACTGCACTACCATCACTTCCCTTCACTCATCATTTTTCAGACACTGTTTAGGAAGCTTGTTGTCAGTGGGAGGATCCCAGGTTGAAAAGTAAACTGTCAAGCTACTGTCTAGCTACTGTGCTCAAAGTTTGAAAGTAAGAACCACCAAACTGAAATGGTGACAACAAGTTACCAGCAGAATAATTATAAAATGAACTGAAGAACAAGACTTGGCAGAGGATAGGTATTTACAACTGTCAATACAGACTTAGTTACACAGTAAATGTGTCACTTCTATCATCAGTACAAAAATATGCTTTGTGTACACAGTTTAGAAGTTTTCCATTTACACATTATAGCTTGCTTAATCCAACCTTCCTGGACACATAGAACCATGGAAATTCTGAAAGTGAACCTCTGTGACTGGTATTTGAGTACCCGAGCACTAGGGTGCCTGCAGCTGGAATGATGTGTGCAGTCACTCTCATCATTGAGAAAAGTTTTCAATGATGGAGGCAATATCCACAGACAAATAGGATTGTAAAATGGTGTGATGCTGATTTTTGAATAGTTATCTTCAAGCTACAACAAGCTGACTTCATGAGTAAGCACCAGTCTGAGTCAGTTACAACGGCAAGTTTTGCATGAAAAATAGTATGCTATCTGAAAAGGTGACATAAATAGGTAATGGTAATAAATATATAACTGAACTTTCAATATTCAGTTGCTACACCTCGCAATAGTAGTTGGCCATTCCAGTATCATTTGTTTTTTTATACATTCACATATTCACCCACAGCCACTGTTTTTTCTGTGGTGAAATACTATTTCACAAAGGCCATCTATCAGGGTTTTGTAACAAAAAGGTAAAGCTAAACTGTAGGTTCAGCTTGAAGGGGTACATTGACAAAAAGGCCTGAAGAGACGATTTGTGATTGCCAGAATGTGAATAGACGATGTTACACACATGCTCATACATTACATTGCTAGGGCTTTTACAGCGAGAGCAAGTAGTTTTTTTCAAGTAAATATTCTGTTTCTAAAAATAACCTTTGTCATCACAGACAAGCAGGTCACTGTCACTGGTATCATCTGCTAATAGTTTCCTTCTTATTTGCTCAATATGAGAACACTTCCGTGTGTGTTCCTCTCAGAGCAGTGCATGGTGGTGCTCTCCGTGGTGCTGAAAGTGCAGATCAGTCAGCCTAGCAGCCTGCGAGAGAGATTGACATGGATTTCAATGCCAGGATGGATTGAACTTGACCTGAATTTGGATTTTTGAACACAGAGGATCTGCTCCAATTTTAGCTGGTAGGCAGGAGAACAATGACTCTCTACCCCCTCAGCGTCTCTTCTGTGCTCATACACACATGCACTTACAGTGTCATGCTCTGCTCATGCACCTGAGCATCACAGCCTTCCCCTGCACACCTCAGTCTTCACTGTTGGCTGAGTTTAACATCAAGAACTGAGGCAGTCATTTAACATGAACCTCTCTATCCCTTTGACCTTATGCACATTCACATACACACACTCGCTCATTTGGTTGCATCCAGACACCTTTGAACCTATGCACCTTTCCCCCAACCAGCCATCCATGTCCTGTCTACAATATTGCGCTCCTGCCTGGCTCCCCAATCTCTCCTTCCTCTTTACACCCACACATGCATGAGAACCAGGGAAGTTGGACACCGGCCTCCCACGGCAGTGTGATTACTGAGTGGATAGACTGTGTGTGTGTGTGTGTGTGTGTGTGTGTGTGTGTTAAATGTGAAAGGAGATTATGTAGGTTTAACTCTCTGTGTCTGGCATACAAATTCACATCAACACAACACTGCCTGTCTCTAGTGTGACAGGAAAAGATGAGAGAATGTGTGTCTTGGTGGGGAATCATGGAGAAGGTGAAAGAATTATGGCAGATGGGGAACAAAAAGAAAAGTACAAGTATCTAAAAAAGATAAGATGCAGAGAGATTCATGAGGTGGCAGAAAACAACGGGGGAGAGTGAAATCACCTTATGTCAGTTTGGGCTTTATCCTTAATCCCTGCATTGCACTTTTGAGCCTTTTCTTATGTGATTGATCCTATTTATAATATTTTATTAATGTCATTATGTCATTGCATGTTACTATTTATACTGAACAGACCAGAAAAAAGTCTTTTGTACCAGCCATTTATCCATGTTTTTGCCATGTATGAAGAGCTTAAAAACAGCCAGCGGGCTTCCGTCTTTCATTTTATAGCTGATTACTAATGATATCCATTGATGTAGAGGATCTGTAGAAATTAGGGCCTAGATGACACCTGATAGTGTCTTTATATCTCCATTGATGTGTCTTAGCCAGCACCCTATTTTCTCCCAGTACAGACAGAATTAAAGCGATAGGGCTAATCCGGGCATTGTTGACACAATCCAGGAAAAGGGATTAATTAAGTATCATTGTCTGAGAAGAAAATTCTCTGGCTCAGGGCACAGCGTCTTCCGCTGGCCTCAAGCCAAGCTGAGCTCAGCACTTCTTTACACTCATCTTCACCCCCACTTCCTCCCTCCCGCTTGCAATCCCAGCAACATCCACAGAAACACACACATCTTAAAAAATGCCTCGGTTCCCCACTCTAAACTGGAAACAGGCATTTGAGAGAGAGGATATATGCTGGTCTATCTCTCCCCTAGGACAGCTTATCTGGCAGCAGCTCTTCATCTGTGCCACAACAGCATTGTTTTACAGCAAACATCTGCGGTATCTGACCAACTCCTCAGGCTTTTACAGTTGCATTACAGATAGAGGCCTTCCTACAGGGATAGATTTTGCTGTCACACCAGTAAATACACTTTATTTTCCGTCATGATGGCAGAAATCAACAGAAAAGATGAAGGCGGTGGTGGGGGGATCGGGTTATGTGATCCATTTTCCCTGTTGAGAAGCAGCTTTCCAAAGGACTCCCTGGATGCATTACATTAGATTAGAGATATTAGGATAATGCATATGTGATGAGATGGATGGCTGTAGTTTGGCACACAGGGAGGAAGTTGTTTGGGTTGAGGTGACCTGGATGCCTGTAGATTCATCTTGCATACTATATTTGGGTGTCTGTATAAGTTTGTGTTAGATCAAGTAACATTTCTGTAATATAAAGTGAGTTTTACAGTACAATTATTCCATTAAGCCAGTGAATTGATTCATGGAAAATATTTTTAATATAGTACATACTGTGCCTAAAAAATAAAAATACAAGGACAAATACAATATAGAACATGGGAAATTCAATTTTTTTACTTCTGTGTTTTGTGCCTTCATTTGGCATGGTACATGTTTGACAAAAAATATTATTATTATTATTGTGTAAAGCATTCATACTTATAAGGACTTTTCATATCTAAAAAAGTTTGATCACTTTATTACTTTATTATTTTCCTAACTATTTTTAAGCAATATTTACACAAAGCACTTAAACACATGACTGATGAATGTACCACCTGTTCATGAGAAGGTGTGTGTGTGTGTGTGTGTGTGCAGTCAACAGCCTTAAAAATGCTATATAAGGCTTCACGTTTGCTTCATTGGTGGGAAAATCTAATTCACAAAAATGTCATACATCACTAAAAACAGAATTTAACACATGGGGCTTCAAATCTGCTGTCAAAACTCTGCAAAAACATGACTAACATACATTTAGTAATTTAATCAATTTTGGTATCATATTTAAACATGCTCACTCTTTTCATACCTGTCTGAATGTTGTATTTAGGTCTGTCACTCACCAGCTACCTGACTTTCTTCTCCCTTTCTCTCATCTTAACAGTCAACAGTGAGGATGTTGTCTCTACACGGCTGTACTTTGTGAATGCCTCACTGCAGCGGGTGACCTTCTCCAGCTCAGTGGGGGTGTCCCTGCCCTGCCCTGCGGGCGGGGCCCCCCATGCCGTCTTGCGCTGGTACCTGGCTGCCGGAGACGACATTTATGATGTGCCCCATATCCGCCACGTGCATGCCAACGGCACCCTCCAGCTCTATCCTTTCTCTCCCTCTGCCTATAACAGCATTATCCACGACAACGAGTACTTCTGCACTGCTGAGAACCAGGCAGGCAAGATTCGAAGCCCCAGCATCCACATCAAAGCAGGTGAGGGTTGGTCACACTAGATCCATGCTAAGCTAACAGTCAAAAAAGAGAGTTTCTAGGGTACTTTTACTGATTTTTCCTACTTATGTCAACAATAAAACACCTTTAAGTCTCTGCATGCATATTTAAGATATATTGAAGGATGACATAACCCTTGTTTTGCTAAATTTTTGGATGTTTCTTGAACTAAGTATAATTTCCATAAAACTGCTCGAGTAATGAAACAAAACCTTTCAGTCTGTCTCCACCCCCTACATATAGTATTTGAAAATCAAAGAAAGTGAAGGGAATCTCCATTTGACATGCTCAGCTTTGGGATGTAAACATTTTGTGCCCACTTAAGTTAAACTACTATAACATCTTTTGCATGATATCAAAAGCTAAGTGGAGTCAGCTTATAGGAGCAGTATAATTTTCATCCTTATATAACTTTCAGCCCCCTAAAACAGCATCTATAGTAAGCTTATAATAAATCTGCATAGTTGACAATATTTATACTATTTTATCCATGCTGGCTTCCCCTGCCAGACACAAAATGAGGTGCTGTGTTCACTGTTGCTACATTAAACACCAGGCCAACAACATTTATACTATTAATAGTCCATCCATCCATTATCCTAACTGCCTTTCCTCTTAAGGGCCACAGAAGCTGGAGCCAATCCCAGCTATTACTGGCCAAGAGGCAGGATACACCCTGGACAGGTCGCCAGTCTATCACAGGGCTGAACTATTCATAGTATTTTTCATATACAACCCCAATCCCACCGAAGTTGGGACAAAAAAAAAGTTTAATGTTCAAACTGATAAACCTGATTGTTTTTTTGCTAATGTTCACTCATTTTAAATTTTATGCCTGCAACATGTTCCAAAAAAGCTGGGACAGGGGCATGTTTACCACTGTGTTACAGCACATTTCCTTTTAACAACACTCCATAAGTGTTAAGTAACTGAGGACACTAATTGTTGAAGCTTTGTAGGTGGAATTCTTTCCCATTCTTGCTTGATGTACGACTTCAGTTGCTCAGCAGTCCGGGGTCTCCATTGTTGTATTTTGCGCTTCATAATGCGACACACATTTTCAGTGGGAGACAAGTCTGGACTGTTGTAACATGTACAGAATGTGGCTTGGCATTGTCTTGCTGAAAGGCAGGTACGTCCCTGAAAAAGACAGTGCTTGGATGGCAGCATATGTTGCTCCAAAACCTGTATGTACCTTTCAGCATTAATGGTGCCTTCAGAGATGTGCAAGTTACCCATGCCATGGGCACTAACACACCCCCATACCATCACAGATGCTTTTAGAGTTTGCACTGATAACAATCTGGATGGTCCTTTTTCTCATTAGCCCAGAGGACATGACATCCATGATTTCCAAAAACAATTTGAAATGTGGACTCGTCCGACCACAGCACACTTTTCCACTTTGCGTCAGTCCATTTCAGATGAGCTCAGAGAAACCGGTGGTGTTTCTGGGTGTTGTTGATATATGGCTTTCACTTTACATGGTAGATGGTAGATTTAACTTGCACTTGTAGATGTAGCAATGCACTGTGTTAACTGACAATGGTTTTTGCAAAGTTTTGCTGAGCCCACGTGGTAATATCCTTTACAAAATTATGTTGGTTTTTAATGCAGTGCCACCTGAGTCATTGAAGGTCATGGACATTCATTGTTGGTTTTCAGCCTTGCTGCTTATGTGCAGACATTTCTCCAGATTCTCTGAATCTTCTTATGATATTATGGACTAGATGAAATGAAATCCCTAAATTCCTTGCAATTGTATGTTGAGAAATGTTGTTCTTAACTTATTTGGCTATTTGCACGCAGTTTTTCACAAAGTGGTGACCCTTGGGCATTCTCCTTCTACATCCAATCATGAAACTCACCTGTTTCCAATTGACCTGTTCACCTGGGGAATGTTCAAAAAATGTGTTTTTTTAACATTATATTCTGTTTTTATTTACGTTTTACGCAATGTCCTAACTTCATTGGAATTGGGGTTGTACATTTTATAGTAATGTATTATCTTACCAACATACACAAGTGTTAAAAGGTTTGGGGTCAAGGAAATTTTCCTTGTTTTTTTACAGAAAGCAGATTTCTAACATCTAACTGGTCAGAAACACAGTGTACATTGTTAATGTTATAAATGGCTATCGTAGCTGGAAAGGGCTGTCTTTTTTAATGGTATATCTACATAAACGTCCAGAGACCCATTATCAGTAAACATTAGTCCTGTGTTCCAGTGGCACGTTTTGGCAAGTTTATGAACTGAAAAGCCCAACTGATCATTGGAAAACCCTTATGCAATTATGCTAGCACAGCTAAAAACAAGAAAACTGGTTAGTAACTCCAAACCTTTGAACGGTAGTGTAACCAATATTATGTTGTGTGTAATCACTTAAATTATGTCATTACAAAAAGATTTGCTCAGCAGAGCCTTTCATGGATTCTGCACTTTATACTCCAGTGATAATAACGCAGTCTCCCGCAGTCTTTAAAGATGTAGTCCAGTAACATAATATTTTTCTTTTAGTAAGATAAGTAACACAATTGAAGTATATGAAGCCGACTTCATTATACACCAGGTTAAATAGAACTCTTAATGGCTAGTAAAGCGATTTTCATGTGTAAAATATAGTATAACTCTTTCTGGTCATTCTGAAATATATTATTTCAGATACATATTGATAAAGATGCAGTGAAGACCTTAGTGAGATCAGTTCACTTTCATACACACTGAAATAATCACAACAGCATCACCTAGCTGCAACCAGCATCCATAAATAATGTCTCCCAAATGGCAGACATATTGGCATACTACACCAACAACTTCTCTCAGTGGGGGTGAAGTGTCTCTAAATGCCATATAATGACCCTGTGTATTGAAAATCCTTTAGAAGACAAACACACAGCCACATAGACAGTTGGTTTCGTGACCTGTCCACACTTTCTGCCAAGGTCAAAGCTGGAGAGAGGCGCTGAACACATCAAGGGAAGGTGTTACTGTACTGCGCTTTCTCACACTCACACTCACAAACACACACAACACATACACATCTTAAACACATGCATATGACCTAATGTGATGCACACTAGATATGTGCGTATATAGCAGACCTACACACGTGTATGTTCACACGCGTACACAGGCACCAACTTACCCACACACGCGCACACACACACACACACACTTGCATGCACACCAGCCTGTGTGTAGCTCGTGCCAGCAAGCCTCCTGTCTCCCAGTCTCTCCATCTGTCCATGGACTGGAAAGTCCCCTAACTACAGACACACACACACACACACATGCACACACTTGTACACATACATACAAACACATGCACACAGCCATTTTTGTCAAGCTGGCTCTTGGTGCTTTGTTGCCAGCTCTTTGTCGGGGTGTTTGGCAGGAAAGATTTTGGAGCATCAACTACAGAAGATGTGAACAGAATCATGGAAAGAAAGTGGATTTTCAGGTCATGGTAATAGCCAGGCAGACATTTTGACTGTGGTGATCAATCCTCCATGGAGACACACTCAGCAGTTTCCTACCACACATGTGTGTCTATAAGCAAAAGTATTCCCCAAAATGCTGCAAGATTATCTTCTTTACCAGCACACACACAAACGCACCCATATGGCCTGTGTGGTCCCTAGAGGAAGACAGTCCCACCAGCGTGAGAGTGACCTTCTAGCCAGCCCCAGTGTTGGGATGACCTTCCCTCCTAGATAATTACAACAATTAATCAATTAAATGCTGAGGCAACCACAACTCCACAGCTCCATAACCAGGGCTGACGTGCATGTGTGTGCACCTCATTACCTCCAGAGTCCTACACAACACATACACATGCTCACTTACACGCTCACACACATGCACAATCCTGCAGTTGCCATAGGCGACAGAGGCGTGAGCGCTAGGGTGTGGCATGCCCTGTCTCAGGTGGCACAGGAGAATGATGACAGCTGACAGCACACAGTGTGACACCCCCAAAAATCTGCCCCACCCCCACTCCCCCTCACCACTCGTCTCGTTCACGCTCCCTCTCTCTCTCTTCTTTCTCTTTACATCTCTCTCTATCCTCCCCCTCTTTCTCACCCTCTCCCATGCATGCTGATTTTGGTCCAATAATAGCACCAGCACCTGTCTTGGTAGCTCTACGTTTATGAAAATCACTATGTGGGCTGCTTGTTTTCTCGTATATGTTTTTATTTGGTGATCTCATTGTGAATAATGTCATTTTTTGTAATTTTTTTTTTTATCGTTTTGCGCACATATTTATTTATTTTGGTAATATAAAAAAATGACTGGAAAAATAAAAGATTTCAGAATGATTTGAGAGGAAAACATTTTTAGGACAGAAACTAATTTAGAAAGAATGGCCATGCATTTGGAGTGCACAGTACCCCATAGCAACTTCAGGTGCGCTTTAAGTTTGATCTTAATTCTGGACTCGTTCATTCTTATAGTGAGCTTGACTCTGTTTTGCACCAGTAACTATACTCATTTTATGTTGTATATATTCACTTCCTCTCTAGATTGATTCTTTATCAGATCTTTTTTAAAGTCCTAAAGTTCTCTGTTATCTAAATGTATCACAATAATTGCTTTGTTAGATATTTAAATATTTCCTTGCAATACAAGAATAAAATCTATATGTCAACAATAACAATAAATTACTTTTACCTACCATAACCAAAACAAATCCAGTAATTAATTTTACAATATGAAAAAAAATTATATGCTTTGTCAGAAGCACATACTCTATCAACCTGCTTCCTAAAAAATGACATTCCTATGCAACTAAACAGCAAACTCTATTTTTTGTTCTTGTGCTTAAACAACAAGAACACTTTGTCCAAAGTTAGAGAAAGATTGTGGCTTTGTTTAAAGTTTAATAAATAATAATAAATACATGTGAAAAGTGGTGTTGTATTCCAAGAGTGGATATTTTGGCAGAAAATAAAACTGAATATTGTATACCAGATGTTTTGGTAGGAAAAAAAATCAGCTGCCTGAGAATGTTTTATTGATATGTTCATTATTTGCAAGTTGGCCATTTACGCCATCAATCATTGTTATGGTAATAGAAAATTGAATTTAATGGAAATTATTTTCCCTACAAAGACATATTTGTGATTGCAGCTTAGTTGTATAGAAGTGATATATTTAGGAGCAACAAGGTTGCCTGTATTTGCTTTGAAAAGTTACGTTCTAATGAAGTGTACTGATATTTTTCTGCTTCCTGATCTCTTGTAGTCATTTTGACATAATGTTCACAAGATGCATTTTAAAGTGTAGGAACTGAAGACAGATAGGTAGAAAGGATTAGATTAGATTAGTTTTATTCCTAAAACTCACATCCCTGTTACTTAGCTTAAACTTAGGGTTAAGGGAAGTGAAATACATCAATACTACATTATCTCCACTTAGTTGTTATTTCAGAATATTGAGGAAAAAATTAGCCGTCAAAATAAAAGGCAAAAAAAAGACAAAGATTCTGTACTAAGCCATTTTTTTGAATTAGGCCCTGGCCCCAAAGCAAATTTAGTTTTTATTTGTAACATAAATGTCTGTAGCTTTAGAAAAAAATTCTCTCCTTTGTTTATTTTCTTCACGTCTTTTTCTTTAGGATACACAGACAATTTAGCACATATACAGTGCTGTAAAAAAAGTATTATCCCCCTTCATGATTTTTTTTTTTTTGTATATAAATGTAAAACAAAATCAGGAAGGGTCACACTAATTTTTTTAACGCACTCTAGCTAGTCATCGTAGTTTGTGTTAGAAACGTGTTCTGTTTCAGACCCACGGTTTCATGTTTTGTGTACCCAACACCTCTTTAAACAAACTTAATAAAATGAGATGAGGACACCTGTTCAATGAGCTCACCTCATCTCCCTTTTGTTCTGACTAAAACACACAAACCTACACGAAGGCCTGGGCCAAGGCAGCAGGTGTTTAGATCCCTTTCCTTCATCTGCCTTCTTCATCTCTTCTCTGGCTGACATTAATCTACTAATACAGTAAGTATAGGGTCGCAGAAGCTGATACATGCTTTTCTCAATCTATTCATCCAGTAATGAAACCTGCATCCACTAATTTCTCCTGTGTTTCATTATCTTTCTCCTACTCTGTCTTTCTCCTACTCTGTGTTTTTGCTGCTTGCTTTATGAATAAGTAAATGCAGTATTTGGTTTCCCCGTCGTTAATTATTAAAGTGACAGTGATACAGGACTTGCCTCCCAGTGCGCCCAGTGCACCAGACCCATGTTTTAGCTCGTTCCTAGGCAACCAAGCTGCATATAGTCAGGCATCAGTAACATCCTAATGATTTCTGCTGCGCATGCGATGAGGGAGAGAGCAATTTACACACAAATCAGTTGGGCTACCATTTGCATCCTGTCACAAGGCTTAAAAGAATGAATATGTAATGTTTTTTTTTTCTCTGTGTCGTTCATATCTTGGAAAGGGAATGTGTGGTAAATGACAATGCCATCACAACAGCTGCCTCTTAGATGAGATGGTTACATGATTGTGCACAAGGGCATGTGCTGTACAGGGTTGACTGAACAAAAGAGAGGAGGGGTTAAATAACACTTTTTTAAAAGGTTAGCCAGTGTAGGACAAGCTGGGGTCAAAGCACAGGAAGTGCAAGCCTGAAGTGACCTTGACTGGATATGAACCTCCTCCTGAATTGACATGTCATCATTTCACCAAACATTTACAAGCTGTCAAGTTGATTTTAAACACTCTATGAGATGCTCACTGTGCATTGGGGACTTTCCCTGGTATTGATAGGAGGCAGGAGGGTCAATCAGAGAGTAAATAAATGATTGAAAGAATTGGCTCGGGCACAACAGCTGAGGCTACTCAGTCAATCCTTGTTATTGATCTGTAGGTAGATGACATCAATGAGGAGTACGGGCTGTTTAAAACAAAGAATTCAAATGAAGACTTGATTGAAATTATTTCAAATTGATTTGTTTATCAGTGAGGATCCAGCTCACATTAGCAGCCTCAAGAAAGTGAGTAGTGATATGCTATTCAGAGGATATCCCAATGCACCTATTCATTTTGCTGGGCTACAAATTGGTATGGTAATACTACAAATGATACAAAGATTCAGCATTCAAAGTTGTATAACTCATCTGTGTTTGGCAAGGTGATACAAGATGAGGGTTAGAGTTCAAAAATTTTCACATAATAGTCAAAGACCAAGACCAAAAGATTTGAGAGGTTCATCCAATTTAGAAAAAGTACAACAATGTGAAAGCAATGGGCAAAATCAGACAAAGACTTGGGAAATTAAACCTAGGACTTTAAGGTGAAAGACTCTCCACCATTTGGACAAGGACATTGGCTTTGGTTCCACTGGGTTCCAGTGACAGTGGCGGCTGGCATAAAGCATTATTAATGACCAAGGAAACTGGCCTTCAGGCTAGGCGTTAATTATATCACTGGAGAGCTAGGGGAGAAAACGAACACACGGTAGGGTGGGGCCACTCCCTGTGTTGTGTGTGTGTGTGTGTGTGTGTGTGTGTGTTTTACATTGTTAAGCCATTACTGTCCTCATTTCTAAGCGAAGACTGTTTGATAGATTGTGTTAGATTGTCATGCCAGAAACACTCCCCAACATCAGCCTGAGACCCTATTGATTTCTGTAATTGTGTTTTTTGTCATCAGGGTCTCCAAGTGACTTTTTAAAGTGCTGTATAAATAAAATGTATTAGTATCTTACTGGTCTATTTGTATATTAGTATATTTGTAATTTTACTGGTTAAGCTATTCTATAAGAATTTGGCAAAGTCCCTACATCTAATAAGATCAGGGTGGAGGATGAGATCAGTTTAGTTCAGTAATTTTTAATAAATGTATTTGAGCCAACCCTATCACCCTAATAGGCTACACAAAAGTTAGCTTACGCATGTAGGACCAAAACAAGTGAAAATGCACACACACACATTGTAATGTAAATATAAAATAATGTACGTAAGTGAGCGGCCATGTCAAGAATCAGGTGGGTGCAAAAGATGATGAAACTGTGGCTATGACAGGCGTTGATTTGGAAATAATTAGCATTTCTAAAGCTAGATAAATAGCAGAGCGGTATCTGTTGCAAATTAGGCAGTATGACCAATGACAACAAAGATGGGTAAAACATAACAAACCTTTTCGACCATTAAAAAATATAACTTTACCGTACTCCTGTCCAACTTTACAGAATGCCAGAATCTGTCATCTGTCATACTGCGGGACTAGCAGCCAAACTTGCAAACATGCCTTTTGGTTTAAGGTTAGCAGCAGTCACCTCCTGTCTGACTGTTCTTTTTCAGTAGAATCTCCTCCTACCCATCCAACTGCAGCTATCAGTCATTTCCATTTCCCATTGTTGCATACTTGTGCATTCATAAGTTATGTATTTTAGTGTGCAAAAGTGGGCAATATTTCAGAATTCAGGTGAATGAAGCATTTGATGCTCACTTTTACCCTGCATGTTAATGACGCTTAAGCTTATTTTCTTTATGTGTGAATAGATATATTCACATTCACTGAATACATGACTTCATTCAATGAATTGAACTAGTTGAATGCGTAACACTGTTTAAACTTACAATAATAGCTCAAAAAGAAGCATAGCCATAGTGTAAATTCATATTTTATGGCAGAAGACATGATGCCGCACCAGAACCACAGAAAAACACATTTTCAGAAGTTAATGATACTGGCTTACTCTGGGACCCATGACAGAAACATTTTTGAAAAACAGTTCTGCCTCTGCTTAATGGAGAATGGACTGGAAAAGTGGATGACAAGTTTTATAGTTTGACACTACTACTGGCATGCAGTCAGCAGAGCCTCTTGTGAGCCTAATAAATATAAATGTTAAGCTATTGTTGTAGAGAAACAATAAACAATACCTAAGGTTTTACCAACATGTTAAATCTAATTCTCTTCTCATTAATGATATTAAATACATATAAATAATAATCTAATTCTATCAATATGAAAAAAATTATGTTAATATTTTTAGCCCTATAATACAACTCCCTTTTGAGGCAGTTAGCTAGCATGCCCTTGAACTACCTGTCTCTACTCCTCACTAAAATAATCCATTAATATAATTTCACTTTACTTAATTTATTTAATGAAAATGTTTGCCTTGATTCAGCATTTCACATTTCTCACTAATCTAAATGTGACAGAGTTAACTGGAGAGATAATTTGGTTAGCTACAGGCTACTGTTTTCATCAATAAGCCCATGTTAATCACCACCATCCTTTCTGTACACTGGCACAGATTCACAGTCTAGTGCTCTGCATGCCATGTGTGGGGTGTATGTTTTTGATGCCTGGCGCCTGCATATGACAGTTCGATCGGCCATGAGCAACCGTCCACTCCTCGTCGTCTCATAGCATCTGTGGTGTGTGTTTTTTTTAAAGGCCAAATGCCACTCACTGTGTATCCCCTTCAACACAGCTCCAAGTCAGCTCTTCTTACAGTCATGGTGTGACTTCTAATATGGGGCTAAAGAAAGAAAGATTCACTTAATATGGCTGAACAGAACAGTTTGTTTTCTACCAGTTTGTTTTTACTACAGGTTAAACGGAGCAGAAGGATGTTAACTGTACAGTGTCAATATGTGCAGTAAAGAATAGTGAGCTGTTACTTTTAAACAAACTAAAACAATGTGTTGGTTACTGAATGAAATAAATCATCAACAATTAGGTTTGTTTATGTCACTTATTAAGCCTATTTGCTGATTGCAGTGATGGTTTGATGCTTTTTAATACCATGACCAATTTTGGATATCTGGGTTTTAACTTTTATAAATTATCAATTTTAGTGATATTCTTTGCTCAGTGGTTTGGTATCCAAAAGAACAAATACCAAACATTCACTGGTTCCCCGTGATCATTTGCAAATGTGATAATTTTATGTTTTGTGTTTTATTTCATTATCAATTGAATGTATCTAGGTTTTGGACTGCAGGTACAAAATAATTAAAAATTTAAACAATTTAAAGATGCAATCTTGGGCCCTAGGAAACTATGATGAACATATTTACTCTTCTCTGTCAAAAATGATTTTCTCTTTCTCATATTCTCTCCACTGACTCACTTGAGCTCTTTTCTCCACACACCAGTGTTCAGGGAGCCCTATACAGTCCGTGTGGCTGACCAGCGCTCCATGCGAGGTAATGTTGCCGTGTTCAAGTGCCTCATCCCCTCAGCTGTCCAAGAATACGTCAGCGTGGTGTCCTGGGAGAAAGACACTGTCTCCATTGTCCCAGGTAAGAAATTGAGCCAATGATATTTGTTAAAGATTCACTAAAAACATAGACTTAATTGGTTTGTGGGTAAAAATAGCTTCATGTCCATGTTACTGTCCTTTTGAAATACTGCTTCATAGTCTGAAATGTAGTGTCAAAACAAACTCTGCTTGTTGACCATGTGAGTTATATTTGGCTGAGCGCGTGCTCACTCTGTTTGTTCAGTTGGTGGGTAATAATGGAAAGCAAATGATCTAATGTCATACTAATATGTCAGTGGACTCAGGAACATTTGCCTTTGTTATTTTTAGATGGAAAAAACCCAAACTACAAATTCTGAAAATGTATTTTAATGCAGATTTCCTAATTTGCAATACAGCATTTGTGATTGTTGACATCTCTTGATATGGTATTTGTGTTAATGACATCTAATGTAACAGAAGGTTCAAAACATGTTCCAGTCCTTTGCCTGACATATCCCTAGCTCCTCATTCACTGACACTGCTCTGGTTAAAATCTGCATTACAGGCATAAAGTAGGCATTAAAACTGTATAAACTCATTGGCCATTTTCTTAGGTACACCATGTTCAGATGCTAGTTAACACAAATACCTCATCAGCCAATAACATGGCAGCAATTTGTTTAGACATTTAGACATGGTCAAGATGATCTGCTGAAGTCTGCTGAAAGAAAAGTGATTTAAGTGACTTTGAATGTGGCATGGCTATTGGTGCCAGACAGGCTGGTCTGAGTATTTCAGAAACTGCAGAACTACTGGGGTTTTCTTGAACTACCATCTCTAGGGTTTCCAAAGAATAGTCTGGAAAAGAAAATATCCAGTAAGCAGTAGCTCTCTGGGTGAAAATACTTGTTGATGCCAGAAGTCAGAGGAGAATGACCAGACTGGCTTGAGCTGATAGGAAGGCAACAGTGACTCAAGATACTCGTTACAATCAAGCAATGCAGAAGAGTATCTCTAACTACACAACATGTCGAACCTTGAAGCAGATGGGATCCAGCAACAGAAGACCACACCGGGGTGCCACGTCTGTCAGCTAGGAGCAAAACACTGAGGCTGCAATTCACATGAGCTCACCAAGATTGGACAATAGAAAATTGTAAAAATGTTGCATGGTTTGATAATTCTCAATTTCTGCTGCAACAGATGGCAGGGTCAGAATTTGACGTAAAATACATAAAAGCATGGATCCATCTTGCGTTGTATCAACAGTTCAGGCTTGTGGTGGTGGTGTGGTGGATATTTTATTGGGCGCCCTAGTAGTAATTGAGCATTGTCTAAATGCCAGAGCTTACCTGAGTATTGTTGCTGACCATGTCCATGCCTTTATGACCACAGTGTACACATCTTGTGACGCTACCCCCAGCAGAATAAACATCCCAAACTGGATTCTTGCGTATGACAATGACTTCACTGTATTGAAATGGACTCTGTAGTAAAGCCAATAGAGCACCTTTGGGATGTTGCAGAGCGGGAGATTTGCATCATGGACGTGCAGCCAACAAATCGGCAGCAACTGCATGGTACTGTCATGTAAATATGGACCAAAATCTCTAAGGAATCCAGTGCCTTGTTGAATCTATGCCATTTCTGAAGCAATTCTGAAGGGAAAAGGGAATCCAAACCAGTACTATCAAAGTGTACCTAATAAAGTGGCCACTGAGAGAGAGAGAGAGAGAAGGACAGAGGGGTGTGTATGTGTGGGTTGGTGGGATCTAATTTGATGAGTGATAGATCTGTTTAACTGCTCATCACAGTCACTCAAAAGAGAGCAGCCACACCTCTAGGGCTCTGCTGTGTCTGGAGCTGTTCTCTGTGTTTCATCTGATCCTCTATTCAAATCATTTGATGTTTAACTGAGGAATAATATTGGCTTGAAACTGAGCCTCCTACACGCTGCTGTACAATGTCTGTAAATTTGTGTATATATGTGCTGTGAGTTTGTGCAGCACAGTGTTAACATTTGCTCCATGGAGCAATGGCAAATTACAGGGTGTCAGATGAGACTGTTTAGGTCAGATGATACGTATCGCTCCCTCTGCCCCTTATCTCGTTCTCTGATACCGAGCACCCCTTTCATCTCTCTCAATAGTGTGTGTGTGTGTGTGCGCATAAAGGTGTGTTTGCATTTGTGTGCCTCTTTGCATGACTCTGTCCTTCACATGGGAACACTCATTGATCCAGCACAGCTGTAGTGTGTGTGTGTGTGTGTGTGTGGCCTGAGGGGGGTTTCCACTCTGGATCGATAAAGCTTGCTGTTGGATTCCCCTCTCTCTTGTCACGGATCCCTCAGTGTGAGAGTGGTGAGACCAGGCCAGGCTGTTTAACTGATAACTGTGTGTGAGTGTGTGTTTGTAAAAGCCACTTTATCATGGCTGTGTGGTAAGAGCTCTGTGGGAGTATGTTATTGATCAGCTGATGGACATGCTCATATGAACAAGCAAGAGCATGTGTACACACACAGACACACACACACATTTTTGCAGGAGAACCTTTCTGTTGCTAACCTCATCAGAACATCCATTGCGTTATTAAAAACATGTCAAATAATTTTCCCTATGACCATAATAGACTAAATTCACAAAATATTATCAACAATATGAAAAAATTATTCTACATGCAAAGTTAAACAATTATAAACCAGAAAAAAAAAAAGGATGGTTTTATAATCAATTAATAATTTCAGTTACTTTTTAAACAAAAGTGCCATACATTGCTTGTTCTAGCTTCATCAATGTGAAGATTTTATGCCTGTCTCTGGTTTGTATCATAGTAAATGTGATATTTGGGTTATGGGTTCAAGCAACACAAGCTTTCACTTAACGGTCTGGGACATCATGAATGGTATTTATTGGTATTTTGTGACATTTTACAGACAACCTGATTAACTGATTAATCCAGTAAAGAATGGTTGAATTATGTAATCTTGAAATAATTGCCCTACATCGTCTGCTTTTTGCATTTGGATTAATTTGAGGGCTTTACTGTTTTCTATCTCTCTCTCTCTGTCTCTCTGTCTCTCTGCAGTGTTCATGAATAGGTCTTATTACTAGAACAGTGCTCCTCTTCTTCACCCCTTCCATCTTTGACTCAAAGCCTTCACTCATTTTTTTCCCTCCCTGGTACAGACTGGTGACTTGTGTCAGCATCGTGGAAAAACACACACACACACACACACACTGTACACATGTTTGTACACGGAGTGCATGTGTGTGGCCCTCAAACCCTACTACACTTCGCCACACACCTTATCCTTCCATCCATTCATTCATCCATCCATCCATCCACTACATCTATCAGCTCCTGGTGGCATGTACAGCCTTCTCTCTTTCAATAGCACTTGAGATGCTCTAGTGGTTTGCCATTTATTAGGGACAGTGTATGCTGAGATATTGGCTTGATAGGATGACACATGTCATGCAGACAACTGTGTTGGTCAATAAAGCAAAGTTTGAATGGCTTTTGATGAAGAGGCAGGAGAGTGTTTGCTGACAGCTGGCCTCACTGCGAGATGACCCAGCCTGGGCGTCGTGTCACTATTTGACAGCCAAATCTGTTTGCATTGAGGCCGGTTCATGGAGCGATGTGGGAGGGAGCAGTAGACAGACAGTCAAACAGAGGAGGGCTTTGTGTGTCAACTGGCTATCCTGGTTTTTACTACCCTGTCATACCTCCCCTTCTCCTGCTATCTCTCTATCTAGCCATGTCTCATCCTCTAATTGATGGTTTGCTGGTGTTGCCGTCAGATAGAAAATTAGCATTTGTTTGCTTGTCAGTTAGGGAACTGAGAGAGGATGCTGTGTTGACGGATGCGTATGAAGGAACTTGGTCTTTGTGTGTGTGTGCGTGTACATGTCACTTTGTTAGTATCCATCTCCTCCTCCAGTTGGAGCTTAAAACAGTGTGAGTTTTATCTGGTCACCATGGTAACGGGTGCGAACCGGCGGGCGGAATGAGGAAGGTGTGATCATGCATCGCTGCCTGATTTTTATTAGTGCATCACCACGGCTCAGCCCTGCCACTCACACATGTTCGCACACACACACACACACACAGACAGAGGACATAGCTGTATATTTACACTTAAGTCACAGGTAGTGTAGATATACATGTCACCAATGCGAGGAGAAAGAATCTTTTATCTCAAAATGTGGAGATAATCCTCTTTCTTTCTTTCATTCTTTCGTTCTTCCTTTCCCTGTCTGACTACAGTTTTATACGCTGTAAATTCCATGGAGCATGCTCTTAAATAGGTTGATGATGCTGTGAGTGTGATTGTGGTTTGTGGGCAACACTGTGCACATGTGCAGTGCGTATTACGTGGAGACCAATAAATTACCTTGGCCAAAATATTGCTGCATATTATCTTATTGCAGATACATTGCTATTGATGTCAACAAATAACTAACAGATTTCCAATGCTCTATTTCCAATGTACCATACGAACACACAAACATTTTATTTTAACACAAAATCCCTCTTCATATACTTAAAATACGTTTAAATATGCCGCAGTTATTTCTGTATCCTCAATCATGATTGATGAGAGCTGGGGGTGGGAGAGGGACAAGCGTGTAATCTCTGTCCCCAACAATACATATAAACTCTGTCAATAACTGTCATGACGTGTCACGTGCTGCTTGAACCTGCTTGACTTGACGTGTTTGTCTTCAAACGCTAAAAGAAAAAAACAAATGTTCTCCTCTCAGTGTTAAACCGGACCCAGAACTTACTGATTGTTCACTGAACTCCTGCAGTGTTTCCCCTACCATTATACAAGGGGGGAGCCCCACCCCCCCAACGGCACCACCCGCCCCCCCAAGACAGTCAAGTTAATTTTATTTAATTTGATTTTCTGCACAGCGCTAGATCACATTACAAGTCTTTTCAGGTTTATTTTCCTATAGAACAGGTCTTCTTTTATTAAACAAACTAAACAGCCTCATGTTATTTATCTTATTTACATGACGGCGTCATTTCTGTCTCTGTAGCCCCCCCCCCAAAGAAAACACACACACACCGCCAAATCCCGCCCCCCCACCAACGCTGTAAACCTAGGGGAAACACTGTCCTGCTTCATCACGGTCATTAGATGTTAAAAGCCGTGCGTGCAGCTCATAAGTAGTATTTGACTGTATGCACCAGGAGTCTTGGACAATTAATCACAGTTCTTTTCCAGAGGTAAACGTCTTTAGAAATTACAGCGTCATATGTGATATTTAAAATTTGTGTTTACTTCACGGGACCAAAACTAGAGCAGGATACAGGGCGACACTTCCTCGTTAAAAAAAAGCCAATCTGCGCTCTGTTCAGTGTCTGTGCCCTCTCACAGCTCTGGCACCGCAGCGCGCACGGTCCTCATCAGAGATCAACATGAAGATTTGCAACTAAAAATTTACCGGTTCATTTTTTTTTTTTTTTAAGATCTGCTCACATGTGAGCACCCCAGGTGCAGCTGTTTTCTGCCCCTGCCAAAGTGCTGCTCTGTGCAATTTCCTACTTTGCTCATACGGACACGTCGGCCACTGCATATAGTCACAGTTACAAGTGGCCCTTTGAATCAACCGTAATGGTGATGTGGCCCGCGATGAAATTGAGTTTGACACCCCTGGATTATAAACTTTACCAAAATGTTTATAAACTGTTACAATAAAATTAATAACTTTCTCAAAAGTTTTACTGCTGCTTTTCTACTGTTACTTCTGTTTTATGAAGAGGTGATAGATAGATGGATAGATAGATGGATAGATAAAGAAAATAAGTTGATAATCTGTCTTTTCGCATTCATTGATTGAGGTTGTTTAATCCCCCTTCTCTTTCACACACACTGCCTTTCTCTCTCTGTCAAGTGTAGCGTCACCACAGCTGCTGCAGCTTCTGTCCCAGTCTCCATTTTGTGGCCACTCTGCAGAGGCCCCCTCACTCCCCCTAAACCTCTGCCTAGCCACTCTTCTTTTAACTTTGTCCCTCTCTTTGTCCCCTCCCTTCTTTTTCAGAGGCACTTATTAGGAGATGGTGAAGTGACAAAGCATCATCTTTTCCTTCCACTCCATCACACGTGGAAGTGAACAACAGATACGCACAAAAATGGCAGAATAAGCAGAAAAAGGAAAGACAAAGTGGCACAAAAACCTGACATGCTAAATTATGCAGATGGAATAGTGGGGATACGATGGACAAATAAGGCGAGAAGTTATAAGAAAATGGGCAGATAGACAAAGAAAGAGTTGTGCGTGTGATGGTTCTTGCTGTCCTTAGCACCACAGGGAGGAAGAAGGGGACACGGGTTCTAAAGCCGCTGTGTCGTGCCATTAAAGATGCATCTGACAAGTGCTTAATGCCATCCCACCCCCCTGCCCCAGTGCTCTCTCCCAACCCTCTCTCGTCCATCTCTGTTTCTCCTTTAGACTTTTTTCATTCACTGTCACTTTACTTACTTACTTTAGTATCTGACCATTAAGCATTACACACATTGTGCACATCAGTGTGTGTTTGTCTTTAGGTTGGTAACAGTTTGTACCTAGTGTGAGGGTGGGGGAAAAGGGCAGGGGGTAGCTGTGCAAGGGAAATGGGTGGTATTTACTTATTGATGTGTATTTATGGGCTGTGGTGTGTGTGTGCGTGTGTGAACCTGGCAGTGATGCGTGTTAGGTTGGGTTATTTATTCAGCACTCATGTTTGGATGTTTTACAGAGAGAACAGGTGCAGAGCGACTCTGAGCTTGCTCTGTTTGACCGGTCGGGGTGTGTGTGTGTGTGTGTGTGTGTGTGTGTGTAGAGGGAGCGAGAGTAAGACACAGGGGCATTCACTGTTGTCCAGGCCCTGATAGGGCCACAGTGTTTATCTGTGTGGATGACATGATTTGAGAGTTGAAAGGAAATGATTTTTAGCTTTCAAGATCGACTGAGACATACATGTGCAGGTTATTTGTTCTATGAAAAAGACATGGATTGATGAATGGATGGATGGATGGATGCACAGGAACATGGATGTTCTGTGTAGAGTTTGAAATGGCGGGAGAAATGGAGAGAGATTGAAGGAGGGAGGGAGGTAGAAAGCGAGAGAGGGCTGTGCACGAGGAGAATTTCAATGACACTCCAATCATGCAGGCAGTCTCGTTAGCCCAGGGAACATTTGCATAGCGCTTCGGCGAATTCATTTGGCCTTACTCGGAGAAGATGGCTCCCTTTCCTCTCTGCTAGGTATTCATTAACCACACACAGCCAAGGTGCATGAGTGCACGTATGTGAATTCGTATATACCTTTGTGTTTGTTTCTGACCTGCTGGTCAACATGATTCTAATCTTTTACTGTATAGTTCTTGTTGTGTGTGCATTGTTTGCTTTGCTGCAGCACACTAGTACTGTTTCTGACTGATATGTGCTTTGTATTTGTATTTGCTTACACTAGTAGTGTCAGCAGACAGAATTGCAAAATGCACAACTGACGTCAGAACATTACTCACCATGATCTCCTCATCAGCACCCTCTTCCTCAAACAGTGACGCTGTGCCTCAACTTTGCATCACCATTGCATTTCTCCTTATCCACGTCTACCTGCAGCCCAAGCAACTAATTAGGGGGAAGAAAAAAAAGATAGAGGTTTAGATAATCAGATATATACTGAAGGCCATCACTAATGGAAATCATGACTTGTGTAAAAAAAGCACACCACTTATAGAGTGGGGTAAAATTGCCTGCGTCATGGGGGGAGGTAAAATGGGGTAGTATCAGTGAGGAAGCATAGCCAATAAGTGAAGATGACACACATAATGAAGGATACAGTGCATGTGTTGTTCTAAGTATCCCACTGACACCACCTTGCAATCTAATGTTTGACAGTGCGCAACAGCCATGGTGGTGGAGATTTTCTGTGTGTGTGTGTGTGTGTGTGTGTATTGCAAGTGTGTATGAATTTGCAAGTATTTTCTAGAGTCTGACAATGCAACATGCTTTAGTTAAAATGTTAAACCTTTGCATGAGATCTTTTCTCAAAATGAATTGGTCTGTGTCTGAAGACAGATAAAACACATCCACAGTTCAATAATATCCAATGCTCTGTACTTATAACTTCTATTTAATGATAGATACTTAGTCTAGCCTTCTCTTAAAAGTATACAGTTAAATTTGGTATGGTATGGTAAGAAACCTTAAGTATTAGTTTTGTTTTAAATGTGATTATTTAGTAAATGTGACATCTTGTTGATTTACAGTCATGTAGATCCAAAAAAAGGAAAAAAATGCAAGTACATTGATAACAGCAGTGCAGCCCTGCAATGTGAAGTGTTTGCACTGCAAGTGTTTCATGCAATATCAACCAAATGATGAATTTGAGGACTTTGAGCTTGTTAGTTAATGAGTAAGCTGCACAATAGGTGAGAAACTTGTCTATTTCTTCACTGTGCATGTTTTAAAAGAGATGATAATAAACAGAAGAAAGAATCAGAATGGAGTATTTGTGTGTGTATGTATGCTTGTGACATTACATGCACGTGCCATTGTGTATTAGATGTTTTACTAGCATAGTGGGGGCAGGGCAATATGAGAGATATTTTGTTCCAACACATCCCCTCTGGAGCTGACTTAATGACCCGTGACCTGAAGATGTACATGCTAAGGAAAGAGAGAGGGCAGCTGAGGAGGGACAGAAAGGGAGGAGGAAAGCAGTTGCATGAGAAACCAGGAAGAAATTGAAAACTGCAGCAAATAAAGCAGAAGCACACACATACACACACACAAAATCATATGCATCAGCTGCCAGTGCTCCTGCTCTTACTTCTCTTTGTCCGTCTTTGCTGCTGTCACTCACCTTTCCTTACTCATTTCTTTCATCAGGCTCATAAATCACAGCTAATCGAAGACAGGAAGAAGACAGCCAACAGAGCTCTGACATGCAGCTCACAATGGACACAGGCAGAGGCAATAAGATAAAGAGTGAGTCTTGATGTGAAAGGACAGTGAGATAGAGCTAGAATAACTCAGGAGGGCAGTGGGCAGTAGACAGGTGAAACTGTACAGGAAAATGTATCATCTGTCCCCATTTCCTTGAGATCTTCTCAAATTTTTCCTTTTTCACCGTTTAATTTTTTCTTTTCTGTTTTTTCTTCCTTCTCCGCCATCCTGCTCCTTCACTCCAGTCTCACCTAACCCCTGCCCCAGTGTGTGTGTGTGTGTGTGAGAGAGAGAGAGAGAGAGAGAGAGAGCCCTCACTGACCTCCCCTGTGAGCAATGGCATCACTCTAATCAATGGACTCTCTGAGATGTGTGGGGTGTCCTGTGGACTCCTGCAAGACATACGCCGGCATATCAGCACACACACGGACACTTTCTCACACATACTCATCAATAGTTTATACTGTAGAAGAAGTGGAGGGTAACACGTGTAAATGTTATTTTGCAAATAGTGTTTTTAAAGTGTGATGCAAAATGATGCAAGAAGGTCTGATCTTTTATAGACAGTTTCAGATTTGTCCCCCTGTTTGGTGTATTTGCATCATAAATGCAGTCTCGCTTTCTTTCACTTTTACCTCCGCCTCCTAGGGTTCTCTTACTGCTTGACTTGACATTTATTCCTCTCAAGTGGCTATCAGGCCCACCTGACCGCCTCTTGTTTTGCATCATTATTTTTCTTCCCCTTTCTGCTATTTTCATTCTATTCTCCACTCTGCTCTCACTTTCTGTACCTTAGCTCTTGGTATTTTGAAAGTGCAGTCTATTTTTTTTGTCTTCTTTTTTTTTCATCTGTTTTGTTCATGTGCCCAGCCATTGTTTTACAATGCCCAGGGCAATGCAAGTTTTCTGTTTCCCTCACTCTGTCTCACTGGAGACATTGTTTGGAAACAGCAATGTGAGTTTAAAATATGTCTTGGGAGGAATCCTCCATGTTTTTTCCTTTTTACCTTTCTCCTCGACTTTAGTCAACACTCATTGAGCTACAGTAATGACTCACTCCTCCACAACCCTGTGTAATTCGTGCCCTGCTACAGTGCCAGTATTCATCGTAATCAAGGACAATGCCGCCTAGGGCAGCTGTGTAACACTTTGGAGTGTTTTTCTTTTTTTTTAGGACAGAGGTCTAAGGCGCAGAAGAATACATTTAATCAACATTTAATCAGCCTGAGATGTAAACAGACAGTAGTTGTTTGCACTTCTAGTAAGTTTACCACCACTGGTTGTCTGGTGATGACAAGACTCCAGGCACTCAGAGCACTTGGTTAAAGTTATAGAAAGATTGTGATCTGGCTTAATAGAGAGAGATGTAATTCAAGATTCAAAATTCAAGATTCAAAAAACTTTATTCATCCCAGAGGGAAATTATTTTGGCATGTTACAGCAGCTCTCCGTTCAAACA
>JAUMHL010000005.1:19039389-19089263 GCA_032362345.1 Sandelia bainsii
AAGTGCCTTGAGATGATTTTTGTTATGATTTGGCGCTATACAAATAAAGATGAATTGAATTGAATTGAATTGAATTATTACATATTATAGTTATTATCTACGTAAATTTTTTGGTTTTTTTTCTGCTAGGTTCTAGGGCGTAGCCAAAGATGCAACAAGTATATGCCCCCTCAACAGCTTAACCTATACCACAGCCAATTCCATTCAGTGAAGCAGAGCAAGAAACCTCTGCTGGGGTTGATCCTATTATGTGCCTTTTCCCTGTGCTACCCAGAATCAATGTGCTACCCTAACTCACTTTAGAAACTATTAGTTTGGGCAAACTTGGTGTATATTTATACCTAAAATGACTTGAATGACTTGCTCACATCATGGCCCATTAAATGCCTCTTATTGTACATCTATAATAAAAGTCTACTACTAGTTTTTATTGGTGTTTTATTAAACCTGAACTTAACCTAACTTTTAGATTTGTTAGTCTGCGAAACTGAAAGCATTTTTTCCAAACTTTTTTATGACAACAATTTGTACCTCGGTACAAATGATAGAGCCAAAGTCATGCTGGTTAACACATTCAGTCAGTCATCTCTGCATTATTGTCATATTGCTCAGATGTACTTCTGCTGTATCTCTATTGTAGTTGCATCCATTTTACTGCATATTATTTCTGTAGTACTGCAAAACTATACTGTACACAGACATGTGTATGAGTGTGTAGCTTGTAAATGTAACCTGACAGTATAAAATGCCTGGAAGTGTGTGTCAGCATTTGGTGAATAAAGCTGCTGTATCTTGTGTGTCATTGTGGTCCACGGGTTTGTGGGTAAGGAGCCACTGTGTATCTGATGTGATGTGCAGTGTATGCTGTGTGTCACAGCAACACAGCTGTTCCTCCATAGAGCCGTTGGGTACCTGTGTATTTGTGTGTTGTTATATACATGTGTATGTAAGAGGCAGGCTGCCTCGTATCACTGTCACTCACAGAGAGAGACACTGATGTTGTTTCACGCTGACACTTATCTGACTCCACTGTCCTTAACTCTTACCCTGCTCCAGGCAGATATATGCATACTTGTGTGTCGTACAGTCACATCACATGAAACCATGGCACCCAAACTCTGGCCTAAAGCCCATTCCTCTCCTCCAAAATCATTTTTCACTCCCTCACTTTTTTTTCTCTTTTTTCTATAACTGTTCAACAGTCTGGCTACCTCTTTAAATCTGAACAATGTTCTGCTTTTCTTTTTTGCATGTCCGTTTTTTGTGTTTGTAAGGGCTGGTTGGTTCATCCAATCTAAACTCTGTATAGGATATGCTGGTCAGATTTGAATCCTTTGGTCTCTATTGTCTAAAATGTTCTGTAATCAAAAAAGTAAAACTCAAGTTTCCCAAGTAGATTTCACTCATTGGTAATTTTGATTGTGCCTGATAATAGCGGCTGCCACATTGTTGCCATGTTTCTGATTTGGAAGCAGCACTGGATTAACCTCAGCAGAGGTTTGAGGTCTTGTGTCTAGATTGCTTGTGTTTTTATGGTACCAACAATATCATGAAAACAAGGTCAAACTGTGATCTATTATGAAAGACACGATAGTTAATAACGACTATGGGCTAAACAGAGGGCCAGTAATCTGCCCTCCAAGTCAACCTCCCGGTTGTTATTATGAGTCACAGAGTGCTTCATGTTTACCTGAACTGAGTAGGGCTGTAGAGAAATATTCTTTATTTTCTGCTCTAGTTCTGTAACAAAAATACAGTCTCTGATGTTGTTATGCTCTCAATTCATGAGGCTAGGCTACGGCACACACGCGCACACACACACACACGCACAAATGCACACGCGCAGTCGGCAGTCATGTTCTGCCAGCACTCCTTGTAATCCCTCAGACAAATTACAACGTCTTCTCCTCCTCTTCCTTTCCTCTTTTCTCCTTCTCTATCTCCCTCGCTGTACTCCCTCCTTCCAGCTGCAATTGGATTTGGATAAAGATGGCTTTTCCTTTTCTTCGGTATTCTTCCCTGCTTTGGCTAAAGAGGGATTTGCCTGCAGAGATTACACACAATTACAGACACACATACACACACAAGCTCACAGACTGCAGCGTGGACACACTGCATTTGAGGAAAAACATCTTCACTAACAAACAGCACCCCCACCCCCCGCACTATAGCGACAAGCTCCATAGCCAGAGGTCAACAACCTCTCCTGCCTTTGCTGTCTTTCACTGCTTCTTCATCTCTTCCCACACACTCTGCCTCAACAGCTTTTTAAGTCTTTTGCACTACTCTCTTTCTCCTTCTCGTCGGTCCTCTTTGTGATTCCTTCTTGCCGTCCTCTCCACCTCCTTCATTCATTCTTCCTCTCCTCCTCCTTGATGTTATTATTGCCCTTGGTGCTCTTGTTCAGGTCAGAGGAGTTTTTAGATTTCTCAGAGGTCAGGGATGGATGTCCTGCTGCTCCAGTGTGAACAGCTAAACTCATGTGTATTTCTTCTCTACTTGTGTGTGTGTCTGAAGCCATGTTATCAAGTAAAGGCCAGCCGAATGGCTGTAACAGATAACTCAGCCATTTTGCACAGTGTAGTATGCATAGTATTAAGCTATTACCATAAACTGAAAAAGGAAATCTGCCTCCAGGGACTAATTTGTGTGTGTATTTCTATGTATTTTGGAGTGAAGAGGGGTGGTGGTGTGACTGAATAATTGAAGGGTGGAGGCAGCAGATGGTCTTTAACCCTGAACTCGAGACAAGACAACAATCAATATTTAAGCAGAGAAGGAATGATACACTACACACACGCACACTGACAGCCATGTACTGTTTCTCAGTACATGGCTGTCAGTGTGCATGACATATGGAGTTTTTCTGCACACCAAGGGACTTTATACTGTATGTGGAGTGTGGTAGCAGGAGGATTTGTATGTTTGTTTGGTATAGGTGTTTTTCAAGTAATTTCTGTTACTTTATATTTTCAATGTTGTTTTTGCAATGAAGTGGCCAGCCTGCAAAAATGCATGAAAGTTTTTTGTGCAGACAGTTTCTATGCAAATATGTCCTGATAATATGAATGTGCAGAGAAGGCGACTGCACATCATGTGTTTTGAAATGTACAGACAGTTGCTAAGAACCACAGTGTCTTCCATTTCTCCTTCTTTCTTTCTCTGTCTCTTCCTCCCTGGGCCACCAGTAGTGGTAATGGGGAGGGACCTGTCAGCTCACTTAATGCAGCTAATGTTTGCCTGCGCCTGGGGACACAAGCACAGAGACACACACAATCCTGACACACACAGCGCTCCGCTCTCTCCCTCTGTCACCACTCTGTCACATTCCCTCTCTTCTGCCTCCTTCCCTCGCTCTCCCACTCTGTTCCTTCCCTGCATCCCTCACTCCTTCCCAGCTTCTTCTCCCACACTGTACTGCGCCCAGTCACTTAATATTTTTCAGTTGTGTTATTCCTCACAGTGTGAAGCTCTTTAGGCCATGGCTATTATAATCACCTTCACCTTCCATATTATTTATGTACTCTTGTTATTCCAAATTACCACTCCATTTCAATAGCAGTGAAGTGGTCTTTTTAAAAATACATTAAAGGAGACTGCCTTGATTCTATATTGTTTGTATTGTCAACAGATCCCTATGTGTAGCAAATGGTCACAAATCAATTGTTTTTATTAAGGTGTAGATATCTAATAGATTGATTGATGATTAAAAAATGGTAGTAAAGTAAAGAAAAGTAGGATGTTTTCAGTGTTTTCAGCATGTTTCTCAAATATGCAGTCCAGCCATGAAGACTATAATGCATTTGATTTAATACAAATGTGGGGCATTAGTGAGGATTTATTGCATCTGGATGGTTAAATGTGGGATTGACTCAGTTACTGTGTTCATCATAATGAAGGAACATGTCAGCCAGTGGAACTGTGACTCACTCATGTGTTTTTAATAGTTTATGAATGAATTTCTGTAGAACAAACAACTATAGGAATAAGCTAAATTAGGCTTTGGCTAAACATATGTTGGACAAAGTAACTATTGTATTCATTTTTATTTTTGTTGGCATTGTACAAGTCACCAACCTTATATATAATTTGCTTTATTCTTGTAAATACCTGTATAGGCACGCCTCTGTAACCAAACATTAACAAATATAAGCCGGTGGAGAGTGCAGGAAACAGCTACAAGGACAGGCAGGAAAGCTTAATAAAAACAAATGGCTTATAGAAACAAAAAAAATACTTCTGCTTTGTTTTTCTTTTCCTCCTCCCTTACTTCTGACTCCCTCCATCTATTCTTTCCTTACGCTCTGTCGCTCTGATGAATATCACCCAAGCAATTCAGAGATGCAGAGGAATCTCCCTCTGATTTCTCACCCTTCTTTCCCCTCTCCTTTTCTCTCCTTTCTTTCCTCTCCTTTCCCTTTGCCCCCACATCTTTCTCTCCTTGTACCCAATTTCCTCGTCTACCTTCCATTCCTTCCCCTTGCATATGCGGATCTCATTCTCTCTCATTATGATGATTTGAGGTTCAGCTTCAGTTGCTGGCCCATTAAAACCAAGCAGCAGCAGCACGCCCTGCTTTTCCTCATACTGCAGGCAGACAGCTAGGGATCCTCATAAAATGGCCTCTACTCTGCATACTGCATTATAACCTGAAATACAAAAATGGTCTGTGCTTTTTTTTGAGTCTAATTATGTTGGAATTTTCTCATGCAACAGAGATCGTGTCACACACAGACATGCTGAATGACCTTGGCAAATGCCACCTCTAGCCAAACTGACATGTCTTGGTGCCAGCCTTTGATGAGGCTTCCTACTCTTTAGGGAGGGGTGTAGAGGACTGTACAGGGATTGGACAGTGGGCAGAGGAGAAAAAAGAAGCGGGGGTTCTGTAAAACCTAGATGTGGGTAGGAGATGAGGGTACAGACAACAACCAGGAGATTGTCAAGGCTCTATCATGCTACCCTGCACATTTCTACATGGTTGGATCAATATGTACAGTATGTGTACACAGAGAGTTCAACCACTGGTGTGTTGGGTTGTCATTAATAGCAGGCATCCCCAACCCAACTGCTCTGAGTTGGACTGAGTACACAAACATGCATAGAGAGATACAACAGCACAGTGCATGTTGTGCTAGTGTGGGTGAGTTTCATGATTTCTCCTCTTAAAGTAGTCTGAAGTGAGATTAGAGTGCCTGTTGTGAAGTGTAAGATAAAGTGGGGCAAAAACATTACAAAGGCAGATGGAACTAGATTTGTTTGAGCTGAAAGAGGCTGTAGCACACAATACGATGACCAGACTTATCAGAGTAAGAAACTGATGCAGTAATGACATGGGGAAGGAAAATGTACCTCCTCTTCCCACACTTTACAAATACAGTTAGAGCACAAGTTACATTGTGAAGGTAGCTTATGCATTTTGCTGCTATGTTGTGGTTCTCTTGTATCTACAGCAAGTCAGGAATGACACCTGTGTTTTTTCTTGGAAAGACACACAGAAAGCAATGACAGCAGATATGGTGATTTAAATTTCAACCAGAGTGATCATTGGTTGTTTTTTTTTAACATACCTGTAATCACACTTTTTATTCTTCACTGCCTTATTCTACCCTCCAACTACATGATCTTATACATGTAAAAATGGTCCAAATCCTGAATTGGCTCGAAGATCAATTAATTTCATATCTGATCAAAACAATCAGAGTTAAAGTATCAGAGACCAATTGACATAATATGTCATGCATGTTGTTTAATTGTGTTCACTTGCTGCACAGATTAAAGTTCCTATTTTCTCGTATTTAAGACCTTGAAAGATTTTTCACTGTCACCCAGATCTCATTTTCTCATGGTTACTTATTGTTTCTTCTTACGTGTGTTTTTCACAGCTCTTTTGTTGATCAAATTTTATCTTGCTTACAGGCAAGTAGCAGAATATCAAATAAAACCTCAGCATGCAGTGTACAATTAGCTGTTTGAATCACATGACCTTTGAGAAATCAAAAGCTATAAGTTTTTTTAATTTAGAAGATGGGAGTCATTCATCACAAAGATGAGAGACACTGTCTAATTAATGTAATAAATCCATTATCCTCAGTAACCCCCAAACCCCCTGTCCTGAACACTTCTAGATTCTGTAGATGGCAAAGGGTCATCTTCTCTAGTGAGAATTTCATTTCTGAGTGCCAAAGTGAGAATTGTTCAGAAGAGGATCTCTCTCTCACTACATGCCTCTCTTACTTGAAAACTTGTAAACTAAGGAAAAGCAATGGTGCGGTGGATCTGTTATGCATATAGTACCTTCATTCTTCATTTTCATAATTCATAATTGTCTCCTCTAACAATGATGTACCCAACCTTCTTTATTCTTTAAAATGGGAACTCCACCATTTTTTATACCTTTTACACCTTGTCTGTTTACATATTGTTGTGGAGTATTACTGGATATATGATACAGTTGCATAAAACCATTTCCAGAGTGACCTGCATGAAGTACAGCATAAGATGCCTATCTTTATTATGACTATTTGCTTTAGTGTAAATGCTAGTGCTAAATAGCGTGTGCCCAGTGGGCTCCAGTTATCTGTAAGGATAAAGGGGGTATAGAGTTAATAAATGTATCAGTATCAATCCCCAGCAGTGAAAGGAACATGGTGTTTATTGAACCGTTTGCCCAAGGTGGCTTTGGATTGTTGTACTGTTGTCCTGTTAAGCATGCTTATCTCCAAGAATCACACATCACCATGCCATGGGATGCTGGATCAGCTAACAAGACTACAAAGCATGCCTGATTAGCCACCCTGTGTGTCTATGCAGACATGTGGAAGCATGCGCCTGCACATACATGCATTTGCAAAAAGGACTTTGTGCTTGACTGCTTGTGTAACTCTAAATATGCTGAGTGCGGTATGTTAGTGTGACAAGGAGACAAAAGAATTCCCAGTCAAGGGAAACGGTGAGAAAGAAATGAAGAATTGTGATGGTACCTTAGGCTCCCCATACTCTCGTCCAGCATCAGTGTCTCATCATCATCATCCTCCCTCGGATCTTGCTTCCATCTTTTATTCAGTCTGTCTTCCTTCCTTCTCTTTCTCTTTTTCATCTTCACTTTCCCCTTTTTTTCCCCCTTGCTGTTTCTTTCTCCTCTCTCTTCTTCGTGTCCCCTCCCCCTTGCTCTGGCAGTGACATTGGGCTAAAGTGGGACAGAGTGTAGGGGGGCAGTGAGGCAGAAGAGACAGGGAGACAGTCATGCAGGGAGGGAAGCAGGGAGAGCTGTTGCTTTGCTGTGGCACCCCCTTACCCCTCCCTCATTTTCATAGCACGTACCTTGGGCACTCTTGGCCCCTCAGGCCTCCTTGCGATGTCTGGGGGACCCGCTTTTAGCATGTCACCACTACTCCACTCCAATCTGCAACATCTGTCTCTGCAGCTCTTTTGCTTGCCATCATCCCTCATTTCATTCTCCTGCTCCAACTCCTCCTCCTTCTTCTCCTCTTCATCCTCTTTTGGGTCTCTGTGGCCAAGATGCCCAGCAACAGTGGTGAGGGTGCATCATCACGGTGGTGCTGGCGGACAAGGGGGAGCCAGAGAATGAATGAGTAGGAAAATGGCATGCCTTCTCCCTCCCTGCATCCCTCCCTCCCTTTCTCCTCACATCCGCCTGCCATGCAAGGTGCACTCATCCGCACATGGGTCTTACTCCCTGGTGACCCCCTGTTCCCTGAGATTCAGTATGTGTCACTGTGGTGCTGCTTACATGCTGAGGCACTGTAATATTCCCACTGAGGACAACATGGCTTTACAAAGGGCAAGGCTTTATTGATTTGTGTGAGTTTAACACGTGTGCCGACACTGTCTCTGTTGCTTCCCTTCCCATACACATAGCAGGAGCACTGTATGTGTACAGATGCTGTACCTGTGTACAAACAGTACAGTATTTTTAAATTTACAAAACAACACCACTGATCAACAGATGAAGTTCCAAAGCCAAACAGAAAAGTGCTGCTTTCGGAAGAACTGTGATCAGCCTTTTCCCCTTTGCTGTGTCTTCCTCTTCATAATGGATGACAAATCACATAAAACAGACCTGTGCATGAAATCACACTCTGTTTTCTACAGCAGAAATAAGGTCACCCGTTGATTTTGCTCTTTGTGAGCCTTGTTGTTTGTGTTTGTGTGTGTGTGTGTGTTTGTTTATAATCCATTAGACATGTCCCGTTAGCCTTCTCATGACTGCTGAGCATGTCTTTATGTATTATCTATGAGACTAAATAATTAAAGACAAAAGTGACACAATGCACCACATGCTGAGAAGCTGGGAGTATGTGTTGGTATTTTTGTCATCGTCAGTGACCAAAGGGAATCAAAGGGTAGTTGAAGTCATTTTTTAAGTGATTTAAAGTCAACAAGAAAGAAAAACCTGCACACAATCATCAGGGTGCTTTGTCTCACTATGGCTGCTCTTATTTTACCATGTTTTTCATTATCCCACTCTCATGACCATTTTCTCCTCATCCAGACACCCATCCCTGCCTCCATCTTGCTGCTTGAATATTTATGGCCATTCCAATTAAGGTTGCTTAAGAGTGGTAGAGGCCTTTAATCATTACTGAGGAAAAGACAGAGATAAAGACAGGGGGGAGAGGGCTGACGATAAAAACAGACAGATTATCAAATTCTACTTTTTCCATTTCTTTTGGTGTGGATGAGTGCATTTTTCCATTTCCTCTGTTTGTTTTTCGTCTTCCTCTCACTTTTTCTCTCTCTACTCTCAAGCACGAGTTATTCAGAGAGGGTGAGGGGTGTGTGGGTGTATGGGGTGTCACCTTGTAACAGATATAGAAAAAGACTGAGATACAGCAGCAGGAAGAGACACAGAGGTGGAGAACATAGAAACCAAGGGAACAGATATCGAGAGAAGGAAAGACAAAGAAAACAGGAGACATGATGGTGTTGGTGATGGTGGCAGCTGGTATTTGACGGTGAAGCATGCCTTTTTAATGATGGCATTAGTCCTCTGCACACCTATCCTCAGATCACTGTCTCAGACTGAACCTGGAAAACAGATGAAACAAGATGGGTGAGGATGATGAGAAGGTCAAGACTTGTGGCTGAAAAACTTGTGGGCTTTACAAGACTCACTGTATTCTATAAGAACAGAGCCAGTGTGTATCTGTGTTTTCTCTTTATTTATTCTACTTCAGGTAACTGTGTGTCCTGCACTCGCAGAGAAAGAAAGAAGAGAAGGTCTGTGCAACGCACATAACTCTTCTTTATTGACCTTTTTCTGATATTTTGACATAACTTCTTCCCAGTCCTTACACAAGCTTTTTTCTCTGATTGAGTCTTTCTGCAAGAAAGTGGCAGTAATATGCAGCCCTTGTGGCTTTTTCTGTCTGGCTTGTTCTCAGTAGCACTTAACTATTATAGACTACTTTGAATGTGAATAGAGTGGAGATAGGAGCAAACGTAATTCATTTCATAGTAGAGAGAGAGAGAGAGAGAGAGAGACAGGGAGAGCGACTCAGATAGGGCGAGAGCCTATTGTAGCTAGGTGTAGATTTTCCTTTGTCAAACATATGCCAATTCTTCAGACCCAACAGAGGAGAGGAGAATGGGAAAATGATAGCAGCAGAGATGAAGGGAGAGAGGATGGGTTGGAAGGCGGGAGAGGAATAGAGGAGGAGGGAGGTGGTATTGATTTGACACTTGGGGAATCACACCACAGCTCTGTTCATTTTCATTCATCTGTCCTTGTAATGTGGGTGTTAATATGGCAGGTAGGGGGAGAGGGCAGGAGGGGAGGGGGATTTAGAAGGATGAGAACATTTTATTAGAATCCAATCTTTATTAGCGTTCACCCATGCCCACCTTTCACACAAGTCCCCCCCCACATACACACATATGTACAGTATGCACTAGTGCACATGTATGTGTATATATGCATTTGCTGCATGCTCACACAAACATATGCACGTTCTTAAACTCCTAGATGTGAATGGAGGTGGGGTGTTAATTACACGTTGGGCCTGAATAGACACACAATTGTACCAGTCAAGTTTTACACTGTGTGTTTGCATGTGTGCGTGCGTGTGTGTGTGTGTGTGTTCATGTGTGACAAAAGGAGGGTGCTTAGATACAGAATGAACAGCGCAAATGAAATAGCTTTTAGTAGGCTTTCCCAGTGCCTACTTGAAATCAGCCATAATGGGCCCTTGGTAATTATCAAATAGATTAGCCAGAGGAAGTAGAACTGGGAAGGACTGACTCATTCTGAACACCATTTTCTTCACCTGTTCGATATTTGAAAGAAAAAAACGCCTTCATATTTTTTAAATTTTTTAGAACATGAGTATTATATGTAGTATTAATATAGTATTATGTAGGCTAGTGTTGGTTTTATCATAATGTACTGCTTATTTTTATGATGGAGTTCAAAGCACTAAGGCTGAAGTGTTAAATTATGACTAGTAAGCAAATGACAAATGTAAAAAACACAACACCAAAATCAATTACTTTACTTTATATTAAAAATGTAAGTATATATGTCCTTCAAATGCTATACAGAATGTTAATACGTATATTATACATAATTTTTGAGTTGAATAACCAGCCCTGTCAGGCAAACAGGATTAGAGAGCAGCTGACTCATCTTGACAGGCTTGACGTAGAGCAGTGGTTCAAGATGAGGTTGAAAGGTGATGGTGGATGATCACCCTGGAGGACAGGGTGGTGTGCAGAGTTTAAGTGAGCTCACATTAGGCCACAACACATACAAGATGTACATACAGAGTACATGTCTTTGTCAGTGTTATTTTGGCCTGTTTTGTCACTCTCTGTGAGGTTGAGGAAGTGGAACCTCACATGCATGCACCCTGAGGCATACCATATGTGAAAATACAGTAGCTGTCCACCACAGAAACAATATTGTGACCATGTTTTATTAAGGATAGTTATTACGCTGTTTTTGGCAACATTTTTAGAATACGTGTTATCTTGGGAAACTTGATACTAGCCTGGCTCAACACTCCAACCAGTGTTAGAGTCTCTGTTACTCTATGTCTGTGGCAGGGAGTTGTCTGACTAGTGGTAGGCTGCGCTGTAGCGCTAGGCCATATGCCACTTTAGTATTTTATTACTCTTCCACAGTATCCACTGTAGCTAACATTACCCTCAAATATTGTTTAATTGTGCCAACCATGCACCAATGAGACACTGTGATGTTTGGTTTTTTTGTGCTTCTTTGACACAAACACCTAGTCTCTATCTACAGTTTCAATTTAGGTACTGTATTTCTGATGTACAACATCCTACAACATACACTTACATACAAATATGCTCAAAATAATCAAATAAATGTCTTGTACCATGTTTTTTCAGGTCAGGGCCTTCAAACACATGACATGTTTCACTGACACTGTACAATATAGGACAACTTATGTGCATATCAGAGAGGTAAATTGGCAAATTTAGCATTTTAATGAAGGATAGGTGGAGTCACAGTAAAAGGAAAGAAGTGGAAAAGAGAAAAAATCAGGAGGAGGAGAATAAATAAGAAATATGTAGGTGTACTCCACTGTCTGCTCATCACTGTGGCATTCTGTAGTGAGGATGCTCTGCACAAAAACACACGTACTCAGAACTTGTTGAGTGCACTCTGTGCATTGCGAGACAGTGGGAATGTGTAGGTCATGAGATAGATTGCGGGTGTGAGTACATGCGAGTGTGAGAAGTCGATTTGTACAACTGCTGGTCTGTATTTTAAGGAGCCTGTGCTCCATTTAGCCTTAAAATCTGAAAGGCAAACCTTGATAAAAATGGTCATAGTCAAAACAGTCTTCAAAATTAGTTTTTGTTAAAAAGCACAGGGTGAAAAATAAAGTGACATGATGCACAGAGAGATGTGTTGAGCTCCTCTGTGGGCCATAGCCCAGGCCTGTGAATCTATTACACATCCATTCAGCAGTTTCTCTCCTCTCCTCTCTGATCTCCGTCGCCATCATTTAAATGGCTGATTCCGTTTTTACCTCTAATGAAGGGTACTCTGACGTGCAGACACACACACACACACACACACACACACACAAAGCTCGCACACATACACGCGAAACACGCATGAAACGCACACTTGCACATGTCGCTGTGTGCCATTGCAGCGCCCCCTACCCAGCTGTTGTCACGTGAGTGCACGGGCCCTAGCAACAGCAAGCGAGAGAGCGAACAAAAAAGAGAAATCCAGGCGAGAGCAGGGGAGAAGGGAATGGGTAAAGAGAGTAAGAGAGAAAGAGGTGGGAGGGAGGGGAAGCTGTAGAGCATTAATAAGTGATGAGTCCAACAGTGTGAATTGCTGTTAGTTAGCATTGCTGCAGCGCCGCCTTCATTTGCATGGCAGCACCAAGAACAAACCCCTTTACCTACGCCATTTCCTCTCTTGCTCTGTTTTTCTCTCCAAAATCACTTAATTTCTCACTTTCACTCACTGTTTTATCTATTTCTGTCTTTTTTTTTCTCCATTGTCTTGGCAGCATGTCAAAATATGTATGTTTTTTCTTCTTAGTTACTTTCTTTCTCTTTATTCTGCCTGATCTGTTCCTCTTCTCCTCCCACCTCCCTTGTGGCTACAGCATTCTTGCATTAACACTATCATTTTCTTTTCTCATTGCTTTCCTCTTTAGTCTCTCATGTTGCTATTCCTTCCTCCTTTTTAATGATGATTTGTTAAAAATGACAGCTATATACTGAGCTATATTTAAACATGCCTTTTCCTGCATCCCTTAAACTTCTGCCTCCATCTATACCTCCTCTTCCATCTCATCCCCTCTTCACCGCCCACCCATCTCAAAGAGGAGGGGTGTCCTCTCTAGGGAAACTTTGGGGAAGACAATTGATCCAGGGCTCCAGGGCTTCCTAATGCTTTTTTTGTTGTCTTTCTCTCTCCCTTCCTGTCTCTTGGCCTCGTTATTTGCATGTATGTGTCTGTCTGTGGAATTTCTGGAATACATGCAGACATGCGCGCACACACACACACACACAGATTCAGCAGCAGCTTCACTCTGTACTTGGCTTGACTTCCTGCCTCAGGCTGATCAGCTGAACTGATTCCATTACTTACAGACTCCCCTGCAAGAGAAGGAAGAGGAGAACAGACTAGGAGGAAAAAAGTCAGAGAAAAAAAGAGTTAGAGGGCAGAGGGGAGACTGGAGGAAGAGAGACTGGTAATGGAGAATAGATGTCAGACAGGTAGGAAAAAGGAGCAATAGAACGGGAGTAAACTGGTAAAATATAAAGAAGGAGGAAGTGAGGGGATTTTGCACCTCCCTTGGGTGTGGGATAAACCTCAGAAATACTCATCCGGCTTCCTAGAGCAAAAAATAAAAAGAAGCAGACAGAAGCACATACATACACACGCTCAACAACAAACAACAACAAACTCCTCGAGGCGTAGGTAGACTAGACGAGAATTAATCTCCTCTCCCACAAGGAGAGGCTTGCAAGGGGAGAAAAAGAGCGAGAGAGAAAGGGAGACACAGAAAGACGTAGCAGAATTGTTTTTACCCATGTGTGGCTCTCAGGCCTGCAGGCCCGTCATCCCTCTCACTCTCGCTCCCCCCTCTGTCACTCCCAACGGCATGTTTCTCTTTATCTCCTGATCTCTTCCTCCATCAATCTCCATCTGCCGTCCTCCTCCCTCCCCAACCTCTTCCTCTCCTCTATTGCTGCCCGCACCCTCTCCGCTGTTTTAGGTGTGTCACATCTCCACCAACAGCAGGAGAGCAGGCAGTGACTAGAAATTAAATATCAGGAATAAAGAGCAGCAGTAGAAAAAAGTGAGTCAGGAAGTGAAGAATGGTGCAAAGCTGAAGTCAAGTAAAGAGAGAATAGGGTGAGTAATTAATTTCACATGCTACTGTGTATAAGTACTGTAGTATTGACATATTATTAGTGAATCGTCAGAAAATTTAGGAGCAGTAAATTTGATTCACTATTTTAATCATAGGCTGTTTTTGCTGGTTGCTTCACCCTTTATTAACAGACTGAAGGCTTTGGCAGTAACTGTTGTAGCTTTAAAATATTATTTATATCACATATCTGATATATTCATGTTCTAGGAAAACTTTCTTAAAAAATGTATTTTTTTTTACTATTTTAAAGTTGTTTTTGTTTACTTATTTCTTCAGTATTGATTAAGCAGATTTAACACACAGCAACTACAGTATATTAGAATAGAAATTGTATACTCATTGGACTATACATGCCTTTATACTGCCAAACAAATGTATAAATAGTGTAAAAAACGCTTTGTTATGTAACACTAGCATTTTTATTTCCATTTGAGATTAATGTGTCCAGTGCTATATTTCCCATCATGCTTTCTATGGTGCAAAAGAAGAAATTTTAAGATAGCATGTTGCAAAATGTCGGTCACTTGATGAAAGTTTCAAAAACCACACTGAACAAAAGGGAAAAAAAGACTAAATAAAGGAGAGAGGAAATGAAGCAAAGTGAGGAATGAGCTTCCTTTACTTCCAACCAGTGTTGACAAGCTCCTTCTCATTAATGTCCCCTGTACCACTTTCCTTCCCTCCATTCTTAACCATCTCTCAATTCCTCACTCTACCCTGCACACACTCCCCCCTCCACCCCCTTCTGATCTGTCTTTCTCTCTCCAGGCATGTTGTGACAGGATGTAGCAGTGTGTTATACAGGGTTGTACTCACCAAGTGCATATTATCCTGTAAGGCTTAATACCCAGGTTGGAACAAAAGGGCAGGCTTGGAAATTACAGCTTACGTCGCTTAGCACTCAGCACAACAGTCTGACTCACATGAAAACACATGTGTGTGAACTTTCACATAAGCGTGCAGATGCTTGGGCTGACACTCACATGTGTTGATATATATTCAGAAATTTGACAGCTCCGCACACACACACAGATATTGTTATGCCTCTTACATGGTACTGTAGCCTTAAATACAATGTTCCCTCTGAAAACACTAGTTGGACATGGAGCTGACAAGAGGTTTTTTTTGTACAAAATGCTGTGGAAATCTCTAAAATCAGCAGCAATAAGTTGCAGCAACTTATTTTTTGTAAAAAGCATATTCCTCTGCTTCACATAAAGCATATCTTCAGAATAAAACACTTGTTGCTTTACCTTATTAATTACTTAAATTTACCTCATGCTCCAGATTTTCTTTCTAGATCTTGTCTTAGTTGTCCTGTCTGTTCAGGCACTGGTTAGAACTTTAGGTTTGCTAATGTATGAAGGCTCTTTCACCTCAAATAAGAATAACCTGTTATGATGATCTGCTCCCAAAGTGGCTGTTTAGTGGCAACTGGACTTTTTTGTCTTTTGATCAACATCAACATCGGCAGTTCCACCGTTTTTTAAAACCTGTTATAGACACTTTGATTAATCTATAACATAATAAATAGGTTAACAAGTAATGAAGAAAATCAATTATTATTATGTGCAGTAAGGCACATTAGGTTGAGTCAGTGTAATCCTGTTCACTTTGATACATGAAGTCAAGCCTTTAGTTTTCTTCACATCATGGTCTTGTTAAAGTGATAGAGTGTGCGTTTCTGTGTATGTGTGTGTGGCAAGGGGCCAGACTTGTCCTCTTTGTTTTAATAAATCTCCTCTGGATGGAGCTGTACAGCCATAAAGTGCATTGATTGTTGTCACTCAAATTGTGGCAGGACACACACACACACACACACACACACAGACATACATATCATCACATTCCTACCTACCTAACAGGTATTGACTCAGTAATTCTAATTCATGAACAAATTTAAATGAAAATGAAAACTATACTTAAGCTTTCATACTACAGAAGCCTATTTTCATCAGTTTCAGAATAAATTTGCTGTGCTGTGACTACGTGCTGACCAATTTTGAAGCTGTGTCTGTGTGCGTTGCACATATTTTCAGTATACTATTCAATGCACCTCCTCAAGCTCTCTATTGTCAACACAGCAAAAAGACATTGAAACATTCTGTACGACAAGCAACAGCCAGCATGTTCACACTGCAGTAGTATTCGCATAACCAAACAATCTGCAATCTACTACAAAGTCTAAAGTCTAAAATAACCCTTTGGGGGAACAGAATACAAGAAGATCCTTAGAAGCGGAAAGAATCAAACAGTGAAATCCACTCTCCTCATTTCTTTTTCTACCATCTCTCTTCTCATCTTCTTTCATATACACATGTGCACATACTCTATTGACATGTAGATAAATCAGAGGCAGACCAAGCAGTCACTGATGTAAAATGAAAATGATGCTAATCTGCTGTTACCATAACATACACTGATAAACTGATGCATCAATTATTAACACAGACAATACTGTAACTCCCCTCTCTCTTCTCTATTTCTCCTCATCTGTGTTTCTCTATTTCACAAGATGGATGGGACACAGTATTTTAAAGCTCCCATGTCTTCACCTAGGTGCTGTGGTTGGGTCTTTTGAGTACGTACTGTATATTGTTGTTCTTTTGTTTCTCAAATCAGTGGATTCTCTGGTAAAAGTTTCTCTGATAAAAGTTTTTTTTTTTTTTTTTTTTTTTTTTTATTTAGAAATTCTTATGATGGAAAGATGCTGATATTCAGCATCATAGTGAATCCGAAACGACTTTTGCTTAAGTTTACTTAGTTATCAGCAAGCATATGTAAATAAAAAAATAAATAAATGCAGTGAATACAACAAATTAACAGGTGAATGTGTACATGTGCGCAACATTTAGAATAGTTAATGAAACGTTAAAAGACATGCAGTGTTGGTTTTTAGACAGAATAGATGCTATTTCTTTAAGTAACAAAATGATAAGAAAGATAGATAAGTCTGGTGGACAGTTAATCAAATTAAAAACTAACAACATAAATCAATGATCACCAAATCGCAAATCTCCCAGTGTGTTTAAAATTTGCTTAAATAACCTCTGCCCTCAACAGTGTGTGGTGGAAAAGAATCCTGCTTAATGTAAATATATCTGCATAGACACAATGCCTGATATGCAAATGATATATTTCTGATTAAATTCCACATTTGTTAGCCAAAAATAGAGACTAACATATCTGTCGCTCCTCTTGCTCCTTCTCTGCTGTCCTCCACAGGTAACCGTTTCTTCCTGACCTCATTTGGCGCTTTGTATATCTCAGAAGTGCAGAAGGAAGATGCCCTGTCCACCTACCGCTGCATTACAAAGCATAAGTACAGTGGAGAGACTCGCCAGAGCAACGGAGCCAGGCTCTCTGTTATGGGTAGGCAACAAAATACCACTTCAACTCAAGGCTTTACAATAATTTTTTATTTTATTTTTAAAGCATCTCTTCAAAATGAGATGATTCATCTGGAGTTTAGCCTGACACAACACATTGGAGTAATTTAATACTTTGACATTTTGGGAATTATACTCATTTTCTTTCTTGCTGAGATGAGGGCAATACCGTTCCATGTCTGTGCGGTAAATATCAAGTTGAAGCCAGGAGATGGTTCGTTTATCTTAATATAAAGACTGAAAACGGGGAGAAAACTAACAACATCTTTTCTTTGCTAGCTCTTTGTTTAATCCTTTACTACATGTTGTGTTTAGATACAATGTGTTGGAGTCTAATGGGCATGATGACCTTGTAGCAACCAGTAACTGTCAAGAAACAATGTGACACGTAACTCTTCTTACTGTGGAATCACATTGTCATTTTTACAGAAAGAAAGCAAATTAGTGAACTGTTTCATTATAGACATAATCAGTTAAAAGACTATTGGTTCTAAATCAATATATAATTTCTGTGATGTTTCTCACCAAAAGACCCTACGGAGTCCACCCCATCAGTGCTGGACAGTTTCCAGTCCGGTGAGGTGCAGGTGGGGCACAGTGTGGAGCTCCCCTGCATTGCCTCGGGATACCCAAACCCCACCATCCGATGGCTAAAGGATGGTCGGCCATTACCTGCAGACTCCCGCTGGACGCGACGCATAACCGGCCTCACCATATCAGACCTGAGGCTTGAGGACAGCGGCAACTACATCTGTGAGGTCACAAACAGCTTTGGCTCCAAAGAGGTGACAGGTCACCTCAATGTCATAGGTGGGTAAAGGACTGAAGAGAATACAGTAGACTTATAACATACCAACAGCCAAGTCCCTCGATCACCTGGCACATTACAGAGCATCACTGATCACATCCACACTTCCACCAAAAGAGTGAGATGGACACAAGTAATGAATGTGATGTCAGGTTGTGGACAGGCGCAATAGAGACATCATTTAGGCTTCAGTGGCTGAACCCTGGCCACCCCCAACCCACCGTTGTCTATTCTGAGCGTGAGCTTAATCTCCAAGGATGGCTTGTTCCCTGCTGTGCTCTCAAACCTTACAGAGGCATTGCCACGGTGACAGAGCAGAACAGTGGTCATGCAGAGCTGTCACTCTATTTAGCAAGGATGTGAGAGAGGGAGTCAAAGAGTAATTCATAATGTTGTGTGTATGAATGAAAGGGATGTATAATAGAGAAGATGGCACACTTGTGGAGAGAATATGGGGGATGTGGGAGAGTGGGAGAGAGGAGATGGAAATTGAGGGTGGTTGGAGAAAGGGTGAAGTCAGTGGACACTGAGCAGACTGGCCACAGGGCACATCACTGCACAACCCACAAACCACCTATGACAGGGCATAGAAGGTGGGACACACACACACACACACACACACACACTTACAGTACATGCACTCATTTCCCGCCCGCGAAGAAAGTCTTACGCATGAACATGCACTGTCACTCACTCATGCACACACACATTCAGCAGCCTCCAGCACTTAACACCAGCTGCTTTATTGCTCACTGACATTTTCTCCCCTTTCTGTTTTTCTGTCTCGGTTTTCCTCACTGCTTAGCGCGCACACTCATAGACAATAAAGGAATGGCAGACATCTCGACACACAAACAACAAATTGACAATTTCATCCCAACAAAATGTGATTTGTGTTGCCTGGCCAGTGCAGCATAGCTCAGTAGAAATTTCTTCCATTCAGCAATGCACATAACATCCATGTACTGTCTGAAACAAGCCTGCTTACAAAAGTACTGACCCATCAATATTTAGTATTAGTAGTAATTTATGATCCTGCCTACCTACCGATCTTAATTTCTTTTAACTTTGCTCTATCTGGTCTTCCTCATACGTACAGAGCCACTGAGGGTCACTTTGTCTCCCAAGAACCTGAAGACAGGGATCAGCAGTACAGTGATCCTCTCCTGTGCCGTCCAGGGTTCCCCCCACTTTACTGTGTCTTGGTACCGTAACACAGAACCTGTCCTGCCCGATCAGCATTTTTCCATCCAGGGAGCCCACAATGAGACATTGTTCATTTCTGCTGCACAAAAGAGACACTCGGGAGCTTACCAGTGTTTTGCCACCCGTAAGGGCCAGACTGCACAGGACTTCTCCATCATACTGCTAGAAGGTGAGAAAAGAAAGTCATTACCATTTTGGTGTAAAACATGAATAACAGCTATATATGGTTATTATATGAATGAGAATGGTTGGGTGTTTCTTTTTTACACTTTATTAGACAATAATTACACTTGGTTTATATTTCCACCAGTAATGCTGGAGAGCAAGTTGTGTCTGTCTGCGTCTACAGTGTATATTTTGTCCAGTCCATATTTTCATAAAATATTGAGGAGAGAATGTTAAAAATGTTGATTTGTATTAATTTAAGGAACAATAGCAGTTTAATTGGAGTTGAACAGATATATATATATCTAGTGATTCACAAGTAATTTTGTTATATGCATTGTTACATGCATTGTTATACACATTCAGTACATGCACACAGTAAATGCACGTATCATGAAAAAATATACACATATGAACTAAAAAGAAATAAAAAATGCAAAAAGCAATTTAGCTAAGCAGAACATCTTCATATAATTATATAAATTTTACTACACAGAGATATATTACTACATTGCATTACATGCTATATTGCTTTATTAATTCATGACTGATATAAATTGGAAAAGTATTTTTCTGTTGTATTCCATAAAATAAAAAAATGTTAAAGAGCATAGTGATTTAGCCTCATGTCAAACAAGGACCAGTCTTTGATTTTAATCAATCTTTTAACCATATTGCTGATTTGAATCTTATGTGAAGCTCTGTTGCACTTCACATTTCTTGTCTCTTGATTGTTTCTCAGATGGTACACCCCGTATCATTGCCTCCTTTAGCGAGAGGGTGGTGGTCCCAGGTGAACCGTTTTCCCTGATGTGCGCTGCGAAAGGAGCACCTCCTCCCACCATCACCTGGACCCTGGATGATGAGCCTGTGGCCCGGGACCTGTCGCGTGTCCGAGCGAGCCAGTACACGCTCTCCGATGGCAGCACTGTGAGCCATGTCAACGTCAGCAGTCCGCAGATTCGTGATGGAGGAGTGTATCGGTGCGCCGCACGAAACTCGGCCGGTAGCGCCGAGTACCAAGCGCGCATAAACGTAAGAGGTGCCTGTCTACTTTTCAATATCAGTCATACAGAGGCTTGTCATAGCCTGATCCCTACCCCTACCTTGACCCATATTCTATCCTGTACCCTTCTATATCTCTACCTCTATTCCTGTATGTGTGTTTTCCTTTCTTGTGTCTTCGTTCTTCTTTTTTCTGTCAGTCTGCACACCTGTATGTTGTTTGTCTCATTCTGTCTGTCTTTTCTTGCAGTCTGTCTCTTCAAGCTTACTGTCCTGTTGTCCATCTTACTGTAGTTCCTATAGTACATGTGCCTGTGTGAACGCACACATACAGTATATACTGTATATGAACACATAAAAAGAAGCAAACACACCTACAGTACCTACCTCTGCGCATATGTGTATGCAAATACAGTGTTATAAAATAGACAGACTGTAGCTTAACATGTAGAGAAAGAGTAGATAAAGGAAGGGAAGTGAGACTGAGGGAATCTGAGACAAATGGATGAAGAAACTTTAGAAGAGAAAGAAACAGATGGTCAGAGACAGCGGGATGAGAGAGAGTAGATGAAACAAGAGAAGGGGAATAGAGAAGAGAGCAGTGCCAGTGTCTGTTGCTGGAGTGATAGTGAACTCTGGTGACACAACTGGTGATGTCACTGTCGTCGGAGATGACAAGGGTGAGGAGTGACACCGATGGAGAGGGTTGTATCACTGTCTCTCTCTCTCTCTGTCTGTCTCTCTCTTTTCTCTGTCCTTTGGTGAGATGTGTAGCTGTGACATGTGAGTCTGTTCTAAGCAGACATGCCATACTGATCAGTGGAGTGAGAATGAAGCCCAATGCCAGAGCTTGAGCTCTACATGCAACACGAGTTCACACATATACAGCCAATAAATACACATGCATGGACACACACATGCATAGCCACACATGAAAAAGCATCAACACACTAGTACGCATATCCACTTGCTGAAATGTGATACTCTTAAGTTATCCCATTCAGGGAGGGGCCAGCAGTTAGATGCTGAACAACACAGACAGTTGAGCACACATGCACGTGTATACTGTATCTGTATGTGTTTTTGTGCGAGTGCGTGTGTCTCGACGTGTGTGTGTCTGTGCAACAGTGCTGCTGAATAATACATCTTTGACTCGTCAGAGTTGTGACTTCAAAGCTCAGCACATGCTGAGAGAGGGAGGAGAGAGAAAGAGAGAGAGAAGTGAGGGTAGGAGGGCTGGAAGGAGAGACAAAAACAGAGATACACAACGAACAATGGTGAGAAGGTCAGAGAAGAAGTGACAGATGATTGAGTGATAGCTCAGTGTCTACCAATAATGCTAAACACATTCTGTGTCTGTCTGTCTGTCGGGCTGCCGGCCCACAGCCTTCAGTCTGCCTTTTGGAAATAATGCATGAACAACATGCTGATACAGTCAAGTTTTTCTTACATTTTTAGGACATTGTGGTCACCGTTGCTCAGTTTCACTGCACTCAAAATAAATCCCAGTCAACATGATCTTCATAAAATTCTCAGCACAAATGTCGGCAACACATGTAGATTAGTGATAACACAAATAAAGCAATGTATTTCTTACATTATCCAACCAAGAAAAAATATATCCCTTTGTCCGTGCCCCACAGAGAATAAAAAACACATTGCACACAGTGACTGGAGGTTTGTGTGTTAGTGCAGCACCCAACACAAATGTGACAGATGATGGATACATTTCTCATAAAACAGTCAGGAGTAGTTGATCAGCATGAAAGCAAAGTATAGCATATGAAACCTTTTTATTACTAGGCTTACTCATGAGTGTAAATGCATTACCTTCCACTGAACTGAAAGCCTCTAAATAAAGTACTAAATAAAGTTTAGTAGTGTCAGTTTAGTTTTTCTCATCAGTTTGGTCCACTTACTTTCTTCTTTCTGTGTTACACTCTTTTGAAACTAGTGTAGATGGTTAATTTAAGTGTCGGTTTCTTTAAATGTCAGAAACATTAACTGAAATTAACAATGCTAATCCAGTCTGACCTATAAACAATAACACTACCGCTTCAGCTCTGAAGTCTGGCATTCCTTTATTCCTGCACGTAGTTTGTATCTGTTACTAGGGAAAACAGCATGAGCTATCACAGAAACATGGGCTTGGTTCGAAACATTTTCATCTACTTTTTGTTCTCCCTGCCTAAAGATGAAACCTCTAGTTCACGTTTAAAAAGGCAGAGTAACTGTAATTCCATAGACTTTAAAAAATCTGTACGACCTAAAGTATGTGTGTTTGGGATGGGTTACAGTAGATGCAAGACATTCTAAACTCTCACACTCTCTCCTCACACCCCTACATGCTTTTTTCCTCTTCTGTTCCTTCCCTTCTCCCCAACTGCCTCCCCTACCACCCCTCCCTTTTATTCCTAAAATTCCACAACCTGCTTCTGACATCATGAACTAATGATCTTCTTTTCCTCTCTGTTTTCTGCCTCTGGTCAACCCATCCCTCTTTCTTTCTCCCCCTATGTCCATTTCTCTCTCTCTCCTTCTCTCCCGCCCCCTCAGGTCCTCCAAGGATTCGGCCTATGAAGAACATCACTGCAGTGGCAGGAAGAAACACTTTCATAAACTGCCGCGTGATTGGGTACCCTTATTATTCAATCAACTGGTACAAGGAGGGACTTCTGCTGCCCGATAACCATCGCCAGGTGGAGATCACTGTCTGCATTTCTGTTCAGAGACAATAAAACTGTATTTCAATTTATGTGATCAGTTTTCAGTTGATCATCTGGTCTTTTTTACAGCTTTATGTGCAAATAAAACAAACACATATATGAAAAACACAAATACATTTGCATTAGTTATTATCTTGTGTGATAAAATACCTGTGAGTCAATGTGGATTCACATAAAACAGGCGATACAATATTTATGTTATTTATTTAATGGAAGCTTAAGTAAGAATTAGACCAAAAAAGTTTCGCTCTTTGTTTTATTGACACATCATAGTAACAACCACTGACTTTTATAGTTCCTGTAAGCCACTTTTTATTTCATTGTATATCAGTTTGCTTCTATTTGATTTATGAGCATAGCAGAAAAGACTGGGTTTAAACTGAAAGCACATGAAGGCACAAAGCAAATCAAAAGGGTTTCAGTTTGCATCTCTTTATATAAATAAGAACAAGCATGTGTCTCTGCATATAATACTGCTGGTGTCTGTTCAGGTGGTGTATGAGAACGGGACTCTGAAGCTCAGTGATGTTCAGAAGGGAATGGATGAGGGGGCCTACGTCTGCAGCGTGCTCATACAACCACAGCTGTTCATCACACAGACTGTTTATGTCACTGTCAAAGGTCAGTCACAGGGTCACGGAAACTTTGTTGGGGAGTTTGTCAGGTTTCTACTGAACGTAAATTGTCATACACAGTAGATTTCTCTAAAATCATGTTATGTGTGGTGTAAAATTAGATTTGTGTTTGGAATTTTGAGCAACAAGATGAATATACTGTAATCAAATACAGAATTGTAATTTGAGTCTAGCTTTGTTTTGCTGTGTTAAAAGGCAGTGGGAAAAGTTATGAATGTAAAAGAGAGTGAATGTAAGAGGGATGGAGAATGAACAAGGCTGGTTTGGAGCAGGGGTGTGTGAGTGTAACAGAGGGAGAGGAAAGAAGAAGGCTGTATGCATTGCCTCTAATAACCCCTGATTAAGGGGCGGAGTGGCCTAGTGCGCTCTCTCAACCACTCAACAATTACATGGAACAGTAGTGCTATTGTATAAGGTTTGTGTTTGTGTGTGCGTATGTATGTGTATGCCATGCACATGTACATATGTGTATGAATAACAAAGTGTGTGTGTATATATTCTACGTGTCATCTTGTATGTTACTTGGCTCCGCTACCCGCAGCGATAGTATGACATGTTTGTTTTAGGAAGCTGTCGACTGTCGGTTGTGTGTTTTTCAGCTTCACATTAGTGGATGGGTGAATTTTGTGGTACTCAGTAGTTTTTGTAGTGTTCCTCTGCACATACATGCACATCTGCATACACAAGTGCACTTGCATTGCACATGCATGTGTGTGTATGTGCATTCACTGCATGTGGGTGTAGGTATGTGCTTGTACGAATGTGTGCTCGTCATGTCTCTGATTTAATTAGATGAATTTTAACGAGGCCCAGATTAAATCCCCCAGATGTCTCAGCTGTAACCCCCACCACCACCCTCCTCAACTCCAAACTACCGCCATCACCTCCACTGGTCTCCATGGCAACACTGTTCTTCCCCCTGCGGATGGGGCTCTAATTAGAGCAGCTATTATGGGCTGGCTTTAGCAGGGCAGGGCGGGGTAGAGTGGAGGGGCTTGTAGGGGCGCAGGCAGAGTGGGTAGTGGGCATGTAGGCCAGGCTTCAGAAGTGAAGAAGCTTTTAGCGTCCAGGCTTACATGTTACATTCAAGAAATCAGTTTATTCTATTACATGGAGTTTAACAGATGGATGTACCACTAATGTACCAATAAGTCTTTATGTGACAATAACCATGCCATCTAAAAAATTCTGTGTTTTCTCTGCCTGCCTCCTGTGTTTCTGTCTCACTCCACCTCTTCTCCCTTTACATGACTTACTCTCCCACTCCATGTCCCCTCAATGGTCCCGAATCTTCAAATCTTTGTGTCTATTCATATTTTCTCTGTGTCTTCACATCTGACTTTGACATTTGACCTCTCACGTTTTCTTTATCTTTCACTTATTTATATTTTCTTCAAATCTCTGTCTTCACTTTTTACCCACCCTGATCATTTAAACGACCCTCTAACTGTTTTCGTTTTTATCTTTATTTCTATTCCCTCTTTTGGGTCTTCTGTCTTCTCTCTATCTATCTTTTATTTCACCCTGTTGCTTGTCCTTGCCCTCTTACCTGCATCACTCCACTTTTCATCAACCGGCTTATTCTTTCACTTTTACTTACCTTTACACCTTTTTTTCATTTCACTATTTTCAACTTTATTACTTCTTTATCACTCTTTCCTTCATCTCTCTTGCTTCCTCTTTCATCTGCTCCTTCTATATTTCTCTCAGTTCCGCCACTGATCCAGCCATTTGACTTTCCACCGACTTCCATTGGTAAGCTGATGTACATTGCCTGCGTGGTGTCGTCTGGAGACATGCCCATACGCATCACGTGGCGCAAGGACGGGCAGGAGATTGTGCCCTCTTCAGGCATCACTATCGACACAAAAGAGTTCATGAGCTCCCTCCAAATATCCAAGGTGTCGCTCAAACACAATGGCAACTACACCTGCATTGCCAGCAATGATGCTGCCACTGTCAGCACAGAACGGCAACTCACAGTGACAGGTAAGAAAGGGAGTGTAAAAAATATATGAAAGTCATAGAACATGAGAATGGAAATAGGTTATTGTAAAAGAACTGCATTGATTTAATGTGGTTCGTAAATAAAGTAATGGTCAAAGCTGAAGCAGCACTGGCAGATATATTCTGTGTTTTTGTCCTGGTTATAGATTATGCTACAAAACTAAAACCAGACATAGGAATGGCTTTTACCCTTCCTCCATCACCGCCCTAAATCATTGACAGCTCTCTATTGCCCCGCTACACACCCACTGTCCAACACCCCCCACCCCCTAACCTCCCAAAAGAGACTGATAAAATATAGGTTCTATCATTACTAACTTATTGAACATTCTGTATACTTTCTACAGTACACCGTTAGTGCACTGTTTGTTTTTGTATTTTTACTTTTTGTATTTTGTATTTTTGCTCTTATATTTTGTGCATTGTTGCTTCCTGTTTTGCTTCTTTGCTTCTTACTCTGTGAGTCACTAGAGAGACACCATCAGCTGGAGACTGATGGTCTGATTGTAAGCACTTGTGCATACATGGCAATAAATGTGATTCTGATTCTGAAAACACTGGATCTTTTGCTTCTCATAATGCAATTCAACACCATCCTCCATTAGGGTTAGTAACATATTTCTAACACCACCAGAACCAGTTTGTAACAGGAGCTTTGTGTTAAGATGAGCGATTGAGTTCGTTTGTCAGAAAAGTTTCCCCCACAACCAAAGAATAGACTATGAATAGACTAATAGTTATGCAACTATCTGTGTAGTACTTACCATGACGAGTACAGTAACCTTGACATATAAAATATTGAGGTAGCCACTTGTGTTCTGAGGTATTTCCATTTTATTGTTTTATCTTACCCACACTTTTACCCCACTGTGCTTCAGAAGGAGATATTGCACTTTTTATTCAGCTACATTGTATTTAACAGCTATTAATGCTAGTTGTTCTGTAAATTAAGGTTACATAAAAAAAATTGGATTCTAAAATACAATTTTAAATATTATGTCAAGTTGCTGCTGCTTGTCACCACTTATTGACACATCATAAAAAAAACAGTTTCTAGTTGAGATACAAGTAAAAGATGAACTGTTAGCGGTTGTACTATAAGGAGATTTCTCTGTTAAACTTATTTTGAATGCAGTACTTGTAATTGACTGTAGTGGTACCTCATGTGGCACAGCTATACGAGTGGTGCTGTTTTGATTGAAATACTCTTTACTGGCGACATAGGAAATATACACGTGGTGTAGGGAGTGTGGTGAAATGGAACCAGTATAGGGAAAGAACAGAAAAGTAAGATTTTGTCTTTTTAATTACTCTTCCCCCAGTGCCCCCTCGGTTTGTGGTTCAGCCCAACAACCAGGATGGGATCTATGGCAAGGCAGGGATCTTAAACTGTTCTGTTGATGGATACCCTCCTCCTAAGGTCATGTGGAAGCACGCCAAAGGTACACTAGGTAAATGGCCCATCTTTAATTCTTTATCTATGTGCTGTGATCTGTCTTTTTCAGCTTCCCTGCCCATTGTCACATTCATAGGTCTATATTTTCCAAAGTAAATGCTCTTCAAATGGAGTAATCTATGTACTATAACATAAGCATCTGTACCTGTTATCTTCTCTTTCTGTTTAGCCGGTATTGGGAACCCTCAGCAGTACCATCCTGTGCCTCTGACGGGCCGTATCCAGATCATGAATAACGGCTCTCTTCTCATCAGACATGTCCTGGAAGAGGATCGTGGCTTCTACCTTTGTCAGGCATCCAATGGTGTGGGTTCAGACATCAGCAAGAGCATGGTCCTCACTGTTAAGAGTGAGTATACAAACACACATAGGCTAATGTAGCAGAGCACAGATGACTGCAGTGAGGCCATCTAGGACGCTCCAGTTCTCCTGTGTTATCAGTCTTAATGCACACACAATTGCTAACTGTGTCAAACCAATGAACCACTACTCTCCTTGTCCTTTGTGGGCATGAACATACACACATACTTCATATAGAAATAGAGATAGATTGGTGGGGCAAAGGTGACCATGAATATAAGACAAAAAAGAACAGAGAGAGAGAGAAGGATGTCTTTGAGTGTCTGTATTAGGGCAGTGAGAAAGTGAGCAGCTGAGCAATTGATTTTCTTTATGCTTGGGATCTGTCTACAGACAATTAAAAACACTTTGAGCTTAATCATTATCTGCAATCAATCTCTCGATCCTGGGGCTGCTGTCAATAACACCCTATGTAATGCAATGTGAAAATGTATCAAGAAAACATATGTGTACAGAAACACACGCAGACTGTCAACAATGTTGACATTGCCATTATCTAAGGCCAATGCCCTTTGCAAAACACACCGATGGCAGAGCTGCTATGCAGCTGACCTGACACACCGGGGGCAACTTGGGGTTCAGGATCTTGCCCAAGGACACTTCAACATATGACAGGAGGTGAATTGAACCACCGATCCTACAATTGGCAGGCGGCTGCTCTACCTCCTGAGCCACAGCCACCCCAAATACAGTACTGTGAAAAAGTGGCCTGGTAGCTCAATGGGATAAGCATCCGACTGGGATCCTGAAGGTAGCAGGATCGAATCCCAGCCCAGACTCCTAGCCCATCCCCCATACCAGGTGTGTCCTTGAGCAAGACACTAAGCGCTAGCTCCTTGTAAGTCGCTTTGGATAAAAGCGTCTGCCAAGAAAGGTAAAGTAGAAAGTATTTGCCCCATTCCTGATGTGTTTTTTTGGAATATTTGTCACACTTAAATGATTCAGATCAGATTAATATGTAATATAAGTAAATACAAAATGCAGTTTTTAAATGATGATTTTGTTTGTTAATGGAAAAATCTGTCCAAACCTGCCTGGCCCTATGTGAAAAGGTAATCGCCCTCTAAACCTAATAACTGCAACTGCAATCAAGCGTTTGTGAGAACTGGCACGAAGTCTTTTACATCGCTATGGAGGAATTTTGGCGCACTCCTTTGCAGAAGTGTTTTAATTCAGCCACATTGCAGGGTTTTTGAGCATTAATTGGTCTGTTTAAGCTCATGCCACTGCATCTCAATTGTATTTAAATCCAGAGTTTGACTAGGCCACTTCAAAACCTTTATGTTATTTAATTTTTTTAAGCCATTCAGAGGTGGACTTGCTGGTGTGGTTTGGATCATTGTCCTGCTGCATAACCTAAGTGCGCTTGAGCTTGAGGTTACGAACTGATGGCCGGACATTATCCTTCAGGATTTTCTCATAAAGCACAGAATTCATGGAAGTGGCTTTTGCCTTGGAATTCTCCAATGGATGCCATTTATGCCCAGTCTCCTTCTTATTGTTGAATCACTGACACTGACCTTAGCTGAGGCTAGTGAGGCCTGCAGTTTTTTAGGTGTTGTTCTGGGTTCTTTTCTGACCTTTGGTAGACTGTTCTGGGAAGGTTCACCACTGTTCCAAGTTTTCTCCATTTGTGGATAATGGCTCTCACCGTGGTTCGCTGGAGTCTCAAAGCCCTAGAAACGACTTCTGTAACCCTTTTCAGACTGATACATGTCAGTTACTTTGTTCCTCATCTGTTCTTGAATTTCTTTAGATTGTGTTGCTTTTGAGATCTTTTAGCGTCCTTTACTTCGTCAGACAGCTTCTATTTAAATGATTTCTTGATTTAACAGGTCTGGCCTTTCCGAAAAATGTGGTTAATCACAGTTCATTCATGATTTAGCAAGGGGGAGGGGCAATTACTTTTCAATAGGGCCAGGCAGGTTTGGAAAGCTTTTTTTTCTAAACAGAAGTAAATACTTTTTTCACAGCACTGTACATCTACTAGTTTCACCACGTTCTGCTATCACAGCTCGCTTTCTCTTTCTCTCTCTCCTTCTGGTGTTAGTGTTATTGATTGAACCGTTCCTCTCCTCTGCCTCCCTCAATTCTGTCTGTTTCGCTCAGTGGAGAGGGTGGAAAAGGGGAAAAGAGGGAGGGTGAGATGAATAAGTGATGAAAACAAAACAGCAGAACCGTCCTCAGATCGATGTTTTGTGTGTGGTGGCCAGAGAAGATTGAGTGTGCGATTTTGTGTATAGGATGTACACAAAAGGTAGAGTGTATCGTTTTTGCCTCTTCATTCACCTAGACCCCAATGTTAACTATTGGAGAATAAGAGAGGAGGTTTATTGACTTTACCTCATTGACCATAGCTCTTCATTACTCTACTGCAATGGAAATTGGCTACTCTGAACTTCACCTTTTTAACTGCCAGCTGTCCTACCTTTCTCCTCTCCACTCTTTCCCTACTTTCCCTCTTTACACACTAAACCCTGCTTATTATCTATTTTCCCATTCTTCTCCTCCCCCCTCTCCAACTTTTGTCTGCCTCTGTTGTCTAATATTCCTCTCATTAATCTGTTTACTATTGCTGTTTCTTCTTGCTTCCCCCTCATTTGTCCCCACCTTCTTTTCATCTCACACTCCATTTCCCTTCTCCTTCCAGTCCCTGCAATGATCACCAGTCACCCCAACACTACCATGGCTAAGAAGGGTCATGTAAAGGAGCTGAACTGCACAGCCAGGGGAGAATGGCCTATCATCATCCGCTGGGAAAGAGGCGACACAGTCATTGATCCTGACCGTAACCCCAGATACTCCATTACCACCAGTCCCAATGAGAAGACAGACGAGGTGTTGTCCACACTCAAGGTAAGAAACATTTATATATGGCAGGGCATCTAGTTGATGAAATCAGAGAGCAGTGTCTTTATGACTCTTAACTCAGCTGACACAGAGATTTCAGTGTTGTCTTTTTTTCACTACTCCTGTTTGTGTATTTGGTCTGTGAATCAGGGTGCAGCATGCAAAGCACCCTCTGGTAGGCTGAATGAACATTTGTATTTTCACTGCCTGAAGTGCTTGGCAAAATAATGGTTTCATGATAGTGTCCAGACCAGTGTCTTGTTAGATGAAAATCTTGGGATTGTCAGAGTTGCATGTAAATATAAGCAACCTAAAATATAATGCCAAGAAAAGATAACCCATGTCATGACTCTGCTCTACCACACCATGTTGATTATGGCATTATCATGTGTGACTTTACTGTATTTAAAAATGAGGTGTTTTGCTAGAAAAATAGAAAAGCTGAAGACAATAAATGCAGCTGTTGCCCCCTGCAGTCTTATTGACTGAACCATTCACCTCAAACATACTGTAAGTAGCAGTGTTATTTAATCATCTAAAAGCAAAGACATCCATATAATTCAAATATGGTATTAATGGGTGACAGGTTTAAATCTATGGGTTGGTCAGGTGCCTTTTTGTGTGGATTTTGTATGTTTACCCCTTATCCCCTGTGATGGACAGGTGACCTGTCCAGGGTTGTATCCTGCCTCTCGTCCAATGACAGTTGGGATAGTCAGCACACCCACAACCCTTGAGAGGAAAAGGCGTTAGGAGTTTAATCATTACTGCTGATATCATTGCCATAATCTCTAAAATCTGTTTTAATGTGCATTTGTGTATTTTCTGGTTGAGGATTTTCTGTATATGTTTAAAGTACTGATTTTGCAGAGGTCTATGAGGATACACCAGTTGAAGTAACAATAATAGTGTGTGTGTGTGTCCGTGTGTGTGGCAGGCAGGATGCACATTTAGTGTTTTTCAAGCATGGAATTTTAAAGGGGCAAGAAAGTAAATTTTCATACCAAAATGCAGTGTAACCCCTGGCCTTACAACTTACTATATTGCATCTCTCCTCCCAATGTGACTCACTTAAATACCAAATATTAGAGGAAGAACTCTCTCTGGGCCACTTTTACGCACTTTGCCTGCACAAAAATTGAGTTGTTGTCGTTGTTGACACTTCTCTTTCAACCTTTCTCCCCACAGCTAAAGCCAGCAGAGCGTGAGGACTCAGTCTTCTTCTCCTGTCATGCCATCAACTCTTACGGAGAAGGACGAGGTCTTATCCAGCTCACTGTGCAAGGTAACCATTCCTGTATAAATACATGTGCTGTAGCATCTGCTCTACATATTGATAAAAGATAGACAAACCTGCTTTTTCTTTATTTCCACCCAAACTTGTCTGTGTTTTACATCCTTAGAGCCACCAGACCCTCCAGAGTTGGAGGTGCGAGAAGTTAAAGATCGTAGTATGAATCTACGGTGGACACAAAGATTTGATGGAAACAGTGTCATTACCTCCTATGATATTGAGTATAAGAACAAAACAGGCAAGTATAGTGTTTATTTTACTGCTGACAATGCGTCTTTTCTGTATGTGGGTAGGTTGACATGTTACTTTATTGGGGAAGGTCTATGGGGAAAAATTAGGCTTACCATAATGTAAGAGTCATACATACAGTGCATATACATTAAAACAGTAAATACATTACTAATTAAATAAAAAGTGCTTTTGAAGTGGGAAGATTAGTTCTTTGTCTTCGTCTTCTTTTCTTGTCAGATTCCTGGGAGCTGAAGCATGCTACTCGAAACATCTCCCCCACAAACAATCAAGCCAACATAGTAGACCTTCACCCTGCTTCTGTCTACAGCATCCGCATGTACTCCTACAACGCTATAGGCAAGAGCGAGGCCAGTAAGGAACTTACCATCAGCACAGAGGAAGCACGTAAGTGTTCTGACAGAACTGTGAATGTGAGCAAAATATTTCACTTTTGCTTATTGCATTAGCTTTTAGCCACTGTGTTGGCACACGCATATATCCTTGAATAATTTAGTTTTATTAAAAGTCTTTTTACATGAAACTGTGAAAAACATACTGAATATTTTAAGGTCATGTGACTTACTGGAAACTTTAGTGTTTTTTGTACATTGGTGAAATGCCTCCACCTCAACCCCTCTCTGTGTCTCTTTATTTCTGCAGAGCCTGATGGTCCTCCCATGGATGTGATCCTGCAGCCAGTTACCTCTCAGAGTATCAGGGTCACCTGGAAGGTAAAGCGTTGGAAAAATTAGCATTCCTGTAAAGCTATGTAGTTCCAAAAATATTAATTTAAAAATTTTCAAAAAATAATTTTTTGTTTAACTTTGCTTTATCTCACTTTATCTTGTTTTCCTGCTTGAAAAGTAACTTAATGTTTTTTGTTTTTTTTGTATATATATACTTTGTGGAGAATATGAAAAGGTGAGTTCTTATTTCATCACTTAGGCTCCCAGGAAGGAGCTGCAGAACGGGGTGATCCGGGGTTACCAGATTGGCTACAGGGAGAACGGCCCAGGCAGTAATGGGCAATACAGCATTGTGGAGATGAAGGCTACTGGTGACAGTGAGGTCTACACCCTGGACAACCTGAAGAAGTTTGCCCAGTATGGTGTGGTTGTACAGGCCTTCAACAGAGCTGGCACTGGTCCCTCTAGCTCAGAGATTAATGCTACAACACTGGAAGATGGTAAGGATCATATTAACAGACATAAATATCTAAATATTTCAGCAATTGCGAAAAGAAACTTTTGCATCTTGGTCGTTTGAGTATGAATGTGGGCTACTTGAGTGACCAGCAGCAATACAGAAAGTTGGTTAAACAGCATGGTGCATTAGTGGAAGAGTTTGTCTATTTTGGCCTTGATTCATAGTAACTGCAGTTTGTGTTGTTATTGTTCTTTTTGCTTTCTCGCTGCCTCATTTCTGTCAAATCATGCCATTCAATGTAAAATGACTACATTGTCTCAATCCTGTTAACAAAAATGAATGTTGGCTGCTGGAATCCAAATGCTTTTTACATGTATCCAGGGCACGTTTAGTGTCATACACACATTCAGCAGCACCGCAGTGAGGGCTGAATGATCCCTGTGCAGTGTTACTGCCATGCACCCTGATGGCTAGAGGTCAGATGGGCTGAAAGTTGGTGTGGATGAATAGATAAACAAATGACTCATGTCAATGTCACTTGTCTACAGAAGAGGATTACAGCCACTATGAAAATAGTATTTGAATTCTGACTTTTTTCTCAGAATTCTGAGGAAAAAAAGTCAGAACTCAAATAATATTTTCATGGTGGCCCTTATCCTCTTCCGTGCTTGTCCCTGGTCTGCACAGTGTATATTTTTTAAACTCCATCAGAGTGTGAGTAAAGATGAAATGTAATGTCTCATTCTTCTCAGTTTGCCTTCAGTCACATTTAATTGAAATCTACAAACAATTTGTAAGAGACATGTATGTTGTAACTAAAATACAAGATGGAAGGAGTGGCTGTAAAGCTGTAAAGTGGACAATGGACCACTGAGCTGCATTTAGTTAGTTTGTTGATCTAACTGTAATTCATCTATCTATCTAAGAGGCAAGGCAACTTTTCCTTTTATTAATTTCTTGTAAAGCAATATTTTCTAAGTGAGCTGCATTAATTGACATTTGATCTCAACAAAGTATAAAAAATCCAAAACAAGCAGACAGCTTTTACTACAAAAACACTGATAAATGTATTTTAGAGGAATCAATTCTGTTTTTTCTCTAAAGAACAGTAAATATTCCACTTCTTGTACTTCCATTGTTTTCCATGCAGTCACTAAGGTGCAGTTGAAAAGCAAAACTGAATCTGTATGCTTTGTATGCAAATATTTTTTTCAATACACGGCATCAACAAATACAAACAAACACAAACGTCATATACATACTTGTCCACCCACTGAACAGTTGGCTGAGCCCCATTGGTCCAGAGTAGAGAGAGCCCTCCGGTTCTTCCCTGTGGCTGTCACCGTGGCGACAGTGATATTGATGGCCATTATGATAATAGTGATAACAACAAGCATACTAAAAATAATTATAATTAGCTTGTCTCTCTGTCTGTCTCTCTCTCTCGTTCCCTCTGCTAGCTTCCTGCTGTAATTATCCACAGCTGAGCGCATTGTCTCTCTGCTCCCTCTTTTCATCTTTTTCTGCCCTTCCCTTGCTCCCCTTGCTTTTAACTCTCTTCCTCCCATCTTCCTTTGCCCCTCACCCCATGTCCTCCTTGAGGCCCAGTCCAAAACTGCCTTTCATTGTGTTCCTGAATTCCCTGTATCTTTTTCTCCAAACTTGTGCACTTATTTCTGTAAGGTTCTCTTATACGTCAACAACCACTGATTTGTGAACCTTTTTTTCTGTGTATCTGCCTTTATACGTTTAACCCCACATCAGCCCTAATAAACACAATTTTGAGGCACTTGAACCAGTTCACCCTTTTTGTTCATATCCTTTTTTCATATTTCTCTTCTTGTAAAGGTGGGACTATGAAGAGAGGAACTGGCCTATGTTTTGTTCCCTTCTAATTATTTAGACTTCAGACTAGAGTCTGAAGGTTTATTCATGCAAAACCCTGTTTCAGCTTCTAATCCTCCTTTCTTTCCCTTCCTCTGCCTCCCCACCTTCTTTCTCTCCACCAGCTGCAGAGAAATTCTCTGGCAGACTTGGCCCAATCTCTCTCTTTCATTGCTCTGTCTTTCAGTCGGCTCTCTTCCTCTCTTCCTGCCCCTACTTTTCTCACAAGTTGACTTCTGTTCATCTTCAACAGTGTGCGTTATTCAAAGCCTGAAAGACCAATGGTCAGCAGTAGCCAATAGAAGAGACACCTGGACTGGTGGGGACAGAGGGAGGCTTATACAGAGAAAGAGATGGTGGTTGTGGAAATACATCAGGCTGGAAGCATGTCATGAGCTTTTAAACTATCGCTAGACTGTTTACGCACTTCAGGTTTGATAAGGAAATGCATTTTAGGATTTCAGAGAGGGTTTATTTATCCATGCATTGCTAGCTTTGAAGAGACAATGTCAGCCTTTACATTAATGTAAAAAGAACTGATTTTTTTACAATTACTAGTGTGTTAAACTTTACTGACTAAGGGCAAGTCTTTACAAACTCAGACTGTGCAACGTCCAAACATATTCATAGATACCAAATATAATGGGCTAGGTTGTGTACAAAATATGTAAATGTTCAGTCTCTAAAATTTCATCTTCTCTTCATATAGCTTATATAAAAAATATAGCAGACTGATACAGAAAAACAGTATGTGATGTTGTCTCAGCACAGAATTTTAAAAAATGAAAATGAAAGGTCATTTTCTAACCTTAAAGGTACTTAAGGGATTAAAGCAATCCTTGATCCTTGATTTTCTCCAGTTTGTCTGTAGCTCAGTAATAAAACAAGTTGTGATTGTGTTTTTCACCTTTTAATGAACAAACCTTTCCTATTGAATTAAACAATGAAATAAGGTTACATACCCTGCCAATAAATATTTCAGTTAACTTATCTAGCCTTTCCTCTTGCTCTCTTTGTTCCAGTGCCTAGCCAGCCTCCTCAGAATGTGCGAGCCATCTCTGTAACGTCCGACGAGGCAGTGATCACATGGTCTGAGCCTCCTAGGATGACACTGCATGGCATATTGAAGGGATATCGCGTCGTGTTCTGGGCCGTCTTCCCGGATGGAGGTGGGTTGAGTGTCTCTGTCATCTAATTTAGACACCATGACTAATAACAGCTCAGGTCTTGGTCTGAATATCATTCTTTCTTTTGCTGTCTCAGAGTGGGGTGAAATGCAAAACATCACAACCATCAAGGAGCAAGTCGAGCTCAGGGGCCTGGAGAAATTCACCAACTACAGCATCCAAGTGCTGGCCTACACCCAGGCTGGGGATGGTGTCCGGAGCAATGTCCTGTATATCCAAACTCGTGAAGACTGTGAGTCTATATTTTAGCAGATCTTTCCACACAGATAAACCAACAAATATGATAATATGTTGTTTGCACTGACCACATCTTTGCAGGTCTAAGGATTCTTTTCTTCTTGGTTTTAGGCAGCTTTGTGGGAGGCAGAGGACCATGGGGGTGTAGAGGGGATCTTTGTAGGGCTGAGGTTGCTGATTAAAACCTCTTTGTGCTCTGATGTGCCATTACCAGTGCTAATGAGAATTAAGAAGCCAAAAAGTGTGTGTGGTTGAGGAGCCTAAGGGTGTGGGTCTGTGCGTGTGAATGTGTGGAACTGCAAAGGGGGGGTTAAGTGTGTGTTTGCGTGTGTACATGTCTTAGCATTTGTGTGCGTGTGCTATTGTTTGTGTGCAAGACTAGCTCAACACCTAGCACAAGGAGAGGGATTAATTCTTTGTGGCTTAGAGAGAATTAATTTTGTGCTTACACTGGCGGGCTGTGGATTACATCCATATCCGCCTCTCCTCTGCCTCCCTGGGGCCAGGCAGAGGAGGAGACAGGAGTCTGAAGATGGGGAAGGGAAGCAGAGATTCTAAGAAGTGTCATTTCAGAAAAGGCCTTTATTCTCTCTTCCTCACTATATCTCCATTTTATGAGCTGGCCTTGATGCAATAGCTCTTCAAATATATGTATTGTGTTAGTCTTGTGTGAATATGAATGTGAATGTGTGTTAACTGTATTTCTCTCTTTTTTTTGATGCGGGTTGACACTGTCCAGGGGCAACCTCTTCACATACGTTCAACACTATCTGTCTCTCTCAGTCTCACTCTTCCCATTGCTCTCTGTTCTGTGTGTAACATATGGAAAAATGTTTGTGCTGCAACTGTGCAAACTGTCGATTCTCAGCCTGCCTTTCTCTGCTTCACTAAATCAGTAGACAGCAAGCGTAAGAGTGAAGAAGACACATATTCATTATTAAGTTATTTTGCATGTTCTTTGCAATGGCCCCCACACCCTGGAGGCCACAATATTCAATCCCTTTAAATGTGCATGTGATTGGGTTAGATATTTATAACAATATGGCTACTATAACTTCCAGAATTTTCTATACTTATATATGTTTGAAATCAATGTTACACCAATAAACTAACTCCACATGTCCTACTCTTTTGTTGATTGACTAACCACTGATAAGAAAATACTAAATAACCCACGTGTCTTCATTACAGATTAATGTACATTAATCATTAGTTATCATTAGTTGCTGTAAATTGATAACATTGAAACACCATGAATCAGGAATGCAACTCAACTGTTTTTTTTACTTATTTTCACTCCCTTGATGTTCTCAGAGAATGACCATGGTTGTATAAAGATAGTCGGTATTGAATATATATATATATATATATTTTTTTTTTTACTCAAACAAGTCAAGTATGCTAAAATGCACAATAAGTTGTCGATTTGATAAAATGATTCATAAGTGAGGAATGTTGGCAGTGTGCATGTCCAAACCCAGTTGGGTGCAGGTGCAGCACAAAAGCAGCATACAAGGAAAAAGATACGTAGTGAGCTTCAGAGCTGCAGCTAAATTAGACTTACATTGTTAATTAATCTGCCGGTCATTTTCTCCATTAAATATTTTGTCTTAATTGTCTTAAGTATTACATGCCAGAAAATCATGAAAAATGCTCTTTACAATGTCACATAGACAAGCAAACATATTCAGTGAGTTTAGTTTGTTAAACCAAAAGTCCAAAACACACTCAATGTATTCAATTTACTGACAAAGACCAGAAGAATACCAAAAAAGTCACATTTGAGTAGTTGAAAACAGTCAAGGTGTAGGTTTGTGGGTGTAGTGGGTTCACATAGATTTTATTGTTGCATGTGCTATTTAACATGTAACAATGACAAAAAATGGGCAGATCTTCCCAGAAATTTGTGGAAAAACCTTAACATTAAAAGTGCATTGTGCATAAAGAGAAAAATAATTGATTCCATTTGCTCTGCCCTTGGCTTCCGTCTTGTCTCCCCTTTATGATTCAGACCCTGGACCCCCAGCTGGCATCAAAGCTGTGCCCTCCTCTGCCAGCAGTGTTGTGGTGTCCTGGTTACCCCCTCACAAGCCAAATGGAATCATCCGCAAGTACACCATCTACTGCTCCAGCCCTGGGTCAGGCCAACCGGTGAGTCACAACAGGGGTGCGGGGATTTAGGATTGGGAAGTGGATGAAAGAGGAAAAGACCACCACCAAACATGGGTTGTGATGAAGGAGATAAGATCCCTTTAAAATGTAGAATATAGATTCTGTTAAATGTTTTTGTTTTATATTCTATTTAATATGAAAGAAAATTATTTAATTATGATGGTCCGCATTAGGATGTTTGTGAATGTGTTTCTGTGGTCTAGTGCTGCAGTCTCATCAAGATGTGTGTGTGTGTGTGTGTGTGTGTTTAATGAGCTCTCCTCATACTGCAGTGTGTGTGCGTGCAAGCTCACCCTCCAGCCTCATTTGCATATCTGCGTCTCATCACGTTGCCAGGACAACCTCATCTGTTCATCAACGAGGGCAGAAAACAAGCCGACAGCAAACACACACTCTCACTTACACACGCACACACAGATATGCACACACTCATAAATGTATCACACCATGCATATGGAAGTGCATACATATATGCAACTTTTTTATGACGGTGTAAATTTAAAAGCATGAATTATATCCTACTTGCATATGCACCCACACATGCACCATGTAAATGTACCTGTCTGGAAATATACATGCGTCTTCTCCTTAGCTTCCCTCATTCACAAATCGCTCTTTCTCTCTTTTTCACTATTTACCTATCTATCTCTCTCTGTCTTTCAGTCTCTCTTTCTCTCTGAAGCCCCCATGCAGAGTTTGGGATGATTACTATGTAAATGAGTGCGACTGGAGAGAAGGAAGGAGGGATGGGGGGGTCAGACACACCGCGTGGGGAGTACTTTTGTTCCTCTTTTCATTATCTCGCTCTATCGTTCCCCGGATCACCGCTATCTCCACGCCGGAGGAATATTTTAATATCCGTTACAGCAACACACACTCTGTCACTCCTCCCTCGCTTCCTCCCAGCATCTAACCACCCACCCATTCATCCCTCTATCCATCCCTCCGTCCATACAGTATGCAGTCTGTCTGCAGTGGAGAGTATAGAGACAAATGTACATAGAGGGGAGAGGAGAAGAAGACATTGATGTATGTGAGAGTCAGGGGGAGAAATGTAAAACAGAAGGTGGCATTGGTGGATAGATGGAAGTAAAAGCGAGGAGTGGGCCCACGCATGACAGGGAAATGTGGAGAAGGACAGGGAATAGAAGTGAAGAGAGGGGTGAAGAGTGGAATGGATGATGAACAGGGAACACAGGGAAGTAATAAAAAGCCCAGTGGATTCTTCCATGACGGCCTGCTCATAAATGTGAAAAACAACATGAATACTGGAATCTATTTGCCCAGAATAAATCGCTGCAGACAACAACCCAGCAGGCTAGGACAGAGCTCAGCCACACTGCAGTGTTTTTGCAGATTTTACTGGTTTGCCACTAAGTCTTCAAACCATTTGTCACTTGTATCGCAGTCTTCATTTTATCGACATACACGCGCCTGTCAGTCACAAATGGAAGTCAGTGTCAAACTGGTGGCATGTAGTAAAATCCTGATTTAGAGGGCAGCAGTGAATGTGCTACCTTACAGCTCTTCTATGCTGTGAAGGTGTTTTATTTTTTTCACATTTTTCTAGTCATAGTTTAGGTCAACAGCACACTAACAGATAAAGCTGCTGAGGGGGGAGTGCGTATAAATGTGTGTGTGTGTGTGTGTGTGTGTGTGTGTGTGTGTGTGTGTGTGTGTGTGTGCGCGCACATTGATCTAGGGATAACCTGAAGAGTAGATGAAGAGCAGGAGTTGAGGGAATAGGGGTATAATTGATGGGTAGTTGAATAGTGACTGGCAGGCAGCAAAAAATGCTCTGTGTGTGTTTGCATGTGTGTTGAAGGGACAATGATGTGTATATGTCTAGACAGCAGACACATGGCTGGGTTAAACACACTGCAATTACACATCCACCTTCAGGTCATGTGTGCCACTGTATGTGTGTCTGTGTGTGTCGGTATATTTGTGCATGCGTATTTGTGCTTGTTTGTGTGTAACCATTCCTCTTTCCCTGCCCGTTTGCAACACTCCTCTCCTCTCCTCTGCAATAGATAGACCTCATTAGTGTGTGTCCCTCATTGTCTACCTCTGTCTCATATCTGTTTGCCCTCCCTTAGGAGAACAGAAGAAGAGAGAGAGTGGGCTTTACCCTGCTAAACCAACCTTCTCATCTCTCTCTCCTCCAGCATCATCCTTCCATACAGTTTTGTCTTATCATAATATGCCCCAGATGTTCTGTACCTTTCGTCCATTCTTTCCTTGTTTCCTATAGTTCTGACTTGAGGGGAGAATGCAGAGCTTTGTTCACATTAGGATGATGTTCACTCAGTCCTTCACATTATGTCGTCCTCTCCAGTAAAGTGACAAAAATCATCTCGTCTTTGGCACCCCTCTGATTTTACTTCGCACTGTTTCAAAAATATGATCCAACGCAGAGTTTGAGTTATTCATAACCAAACCATAAAAGAAAAATATTTTTAAGATTTAATAAAATACATACTTTGTATCATATATATCAAATACATTTTGCTCATTTATTAAAAAACATTCTTCCCTATAATTTTAAGGTTTAAAAAATATTTAATGACAAACAGTTTGAATATGTTTGGAGTATGCTCAGCTGTGTAGTATAAATCATTTGTCCATACAGATGCACCAAGATTAACACTTTTCTATCCCCATCGGGCTCCTTCCAGCTGCCCAGCGAGTATGAAGCCAATCCAGAGATGCTGTTCTATCGAATTACCCACCTCAACCACCGGCAGCAATACTTGATCTGGGCTGCAGCCGTCACCACTGCAGGTCGAGGTAACTTCAGTGACAAGGTCACAGTGGAACCAGCAGCCAAAGGTGAGTCCTCAAATATGAAAGTGACATGCACCATTTCTGGTTCTTGCTCAGTCTCTCTGCTTCTTCCATCTCTCTTTCCTCTTTAAAAACTACTGTATTATAACTTGAGAGTATAGTACTGTATTTCTTTTTAAGCCTCTTATCACCAGTGCCATGAACTAAAAATAATATTCTTTAAAGGATGTTTTGCTCTACATCCCCCACGACTCTGTGAATCATGTAAATGCTCTGTCACCTTGTCACTCTATACACCTGCATCCCTCTCTGCCATCCTTCTGTTGTGTTACTGCCAGTTTTGACTTTAGAGATGTGTGCTATTGATTTCAGAGTTCAGAGGGCACCAGATAAACTTCCCTCAACCAGGGAAATGTGGAAAAGAGCGAAGAGAAAATGATAGGACAGGAGTAGAGCTAACAAATACACAAGAAAAGATAGAGGCAAAGTGTTTAAGAAAATGAAGAGGGCAGTTAAATCAATAAGCTTTGGATTAAAAGACAGAGAGAATAAGAGAGTGTGAATTAATAGGGTATGCTTTCCAACATGTTATCCTTTTCTTTATCTATTCATTCCTTTGACTGCTGGGTGCAAAGGGTTTGTGAGTGTGTGCGCGTATGGGTGGGTGCGTCAGCTGATCTGCAGCTGTAAAAGGTAGTGTACTCACTCAATACTTCATTCAACCTTAACATAAGTGCACTAGAGCACTAGCATTAAGATGCAAAGCTTGAGAAAGAAAGAGAGACATGGAGAGCAAGTGGAGGAGTGACAGAGCGTAAGAGGGTTATGTGCCTGAATGGATGGATTTTTTTTCATATATTAGTTGTCCTCTTTTATAGTCTTATTTAGTGGCATATTTAACACAATTTCTTTTAAATCACTGAAAATAGAATACACATTTCTTTCTAATAGATGCTTACTGAATATGTTTATTAAAAATAGCTCCTGTATTTTACAATCCCCTCTTCATCCAACAGCCCCAGCAAAGATCCTGTCATTTGGGGGAACAGTAACTACTCCTTGGATGAAAGAGGTGCGACTTCCATGTAGCTCAGTGGGAGAACCAACACCTACAATAAAATGGACCAAAGACAGGTGAAAATTCACCCCAGAGATGTTATATAACCCTGAGTGAACAGGGTTTCTGCAATTCTTCTTAGAATAGATTCACAATAGCAACACAGATCAGAGAAGAATAACATCTTAACATAATATACAGTCAAATAACTCTCACTCATGATTCTCTCGCTTTCCTTTCTCTTAGTGAGGACACAGCCATCCCAGTGTCACTAGATGGACAGCGTCTCATTCTGACTAATGGGACACTGGTGCTGCGCTCTGTCAAAGCTGAAGATTCTGGTTACTACACCTGCACAGCCACCAACACCTTGGGCTTTGACACTATCATTGTCAACCTTTTGGTGCAAGGTAGGATGACACTTACCTGTTGTTCTTGCATGAAAGTGAGAAATACAGTGTACTGTTCACACAGTTATATTTTTCCTCCACAAAAAGAATCTGTAATGTTTTAGTACAGGTATTATTGAGTGGTTTACTCTGTGTGTCTGTTTCCCAGTCCCTCCAGACCAGCCTCGTCTAACTGTCTCCACTACCTCCACCTCTTCCATCACTCTGGCCTGGATACCAGGAGACAACGGAGGCAGTTCTATCAGAGGTAGGTGGCCCTCATAACACAGCTGTCTGTCTTCCTATATACTCACATCTTTCTCCTCTTGTCTGTAGCCAGTGTGTATAGGTGACACTATACAGAATTTTGTCTGAATAAGTTTGATTTTTCCACAAAATGAGATGAAAGAATGTAAAAGATTCCACTTTGACCTCTGATCTTATTTTACGCTTGGTCTGTCTTTTCTTCCTGACACATTGTTAGTGTGCATATTGATCTATTAATTTATTGATTGGCATCATAGTTTTATGTTTTCCTTTTAACTATGTGTCTGTCTGATTGATGGTGAATTCTGTGTGCCATGCAAGCAAATGGGATTTTAGTTATTATATTATTATTTATTATTATTTTTTGTTATTTTCAGTGAGAGTATATTTAAACGTGATCTGTCTGACTCATTGTTGCTCTACAAACTATTTTGGATTATCAAGCACCAGTCTTGTATTTTTAAGACAGAACTGGACCTGGAGAGACTTTTTCATCCTAAAGAAATGTCTCTAAAAACCACGAAGGACCATTTTACACCAAGTGTCTTTTAAAGCTGTCATGTGAGTCAGCATACCGCCAGGAAGATCCAGTGAAATGCACTAATTTACATGTATTAGTATGTAGGAAGTAATCTAAACTTTGGTGAAAACTGTATGTGTTGGATGTGCAGCTTTGCATTCAAATAATACAAAACCAAATTATTATTTGCATACATCATCCAGTGTATCATATGTTCGTGAAGCCTATATCTATATATCTATATATTGTGTACATACAGTAAACTTGAAATCCTGTCTGTCTGATAAACCATCTGCGTAGTGTCAGCAGTAGGCAATGCTCAAGTACTTCATCAAGCTTCTATTTTACAGTACTACTGCAGTGGCATATGTAGATTATTATTTTTCATATACAAAGTTACGAGGCCTTTTTTACACTTGTGAAAAAATTAAATTAAAATAAACAATCAGGTAAACACATGAACAAATCCTGAAGGGTAATAATCCAGCAATGAGATTTCTAGTTAGGTCCTAATCAGTTCTACAATAGTCAATTATTGTGCTGTTCTTTCGAGTTCTTTCTGCTCTTATCTGTTATGCTTTTTCTTTATTGTGTGACGGACACTGCAGGATCTGCACATGTTAACCCTTCTAATGTTTTGGACTCTCTCGCACCATCTGTTAGAGACAGAGGGAGAAAAGAAAGATGGTACAAAGTGTACAAAGAAACAGTGAGAGAGAGAGAGAGAGAGAGATTTGAATATACATAATTATATACAGACAGAAGGAAAGACCGAGAGAGATGGAGGCTTAGATGGAAGATTAGATAAAGTGTTTCAGAGCAGGAGGGAGTTGGCTCTCCAAGACAGCTGATTATAAAAACAGTCACCATATTGCATATCCTCATTTGCATACATGCTCAGTCAGCGCCATCCCAGTCTTGGGGTTTGTAGGTAACTAATGGCGGCGTAGACAGAGCAGCCAGACTGTTCTCCAATCACGGCCCGTGTGTGTAAGAAAATAGCAGTCTGACGCTACCATCTAGTGGACAGTAACAGTAACAATGTCAGGCGGTACCATGTAAGGTTAGTGACAAAAGACTTCAACTTCTTTGTCAAACATCAAAAAGAGAGAAGTTTGTCATAGAGCAATAAAATAAATACTGTTTGCATGCTTGTTTGTTTGTGTGCAGGTTTTGTGCTGCAGTACTCTGTAGACAACACAGAGGAATGGAAAGATGTTTTCATCAGTTCTAGCGAGCGCTCCTTCAAATTGGACAACTTGCGCTGTGGTACCTGGTATAAAGTTAAGTTGGCTGCCAAGAACAGTGTTGGAGCTGGACGCATCAGTGAGATCATTGAGGCAAAGACGCACGGGCGAGGTGAGAAGCCAAACATGAAGGACTTTGGTGAAGTGAAAAGTATGAAATACACATTCTGACAAAGGAGAATTAGGACATCACCTTTGTAAAGTGTTGACCATTAACTCACAGTTAAGTTAGTTAAGTTCACTAATAATATCTGATAAAATGTTTCTGGCCTTTTTATCATTTAGTCATTGTATTGCTCCAGGATTTTGTATATGCTGCATTTGATAAATATGATGATAAAATCTTAGTAGTAAAATCTAAAGTATATTAATTCATGGCTAAAGAATAGATTTGTCTTCTATGCAACATTTGAATGAGCAAAATAATTATAAAAACTTCATGTTTTGTGTACAGATGAAGGTTATTTGGGGTGATTACATCAGAATTGTACTAATTTGTATATTTTATTATTAATTTTATCAATTCCTACGTATACAGTGTTATGCTCCCTAATTACCTCTTATATGGTTAAATCATGTGTTAGTAAACAAATACATGACATTGTTCTTTTACAGAACCTCAATTCAACAAGGATCAGCCAGTCTTTACCCACATTAATTCCAGCCATGCACGCCTTAACCTGCAGGGTTGGGCCAGTGGAGGCTGTCCAATCACCGCTGTCACACTGGAGTTTAGACCAAAAGGTATGTTTCTGCTTTTAAATCTGCAGTTGTTGATGATATTTTGAGATATTGAGCAACAAACCCAATAGGAAATGTTATGACACTTATATATATTGTTTGTGTTGAGGCCGTTTCCCACCTTCTTATGCAAAACATTAAGAGTAGAAAGAAACTCAGCATTGGCACTGTATGCATACTTGTTGTTGCAGGTACATGGACATGGCAGAGTGTACGTACCAACGCCACCACAGATGTGTTCCTGGCAGAGCTGCGTGAGGCCACCTGGTATGAGCTCAAGATGAAAGCGTGTAACAGCGCTGGCTGTGGCAACCAGAGCTCACAATTTGCAACACTGGACTATGATGGAAGTGAGTAGGACACTCTTAGTTTGCCATTCCACTTAGACAAATCATATTATTGTCTGCTACTTTATTTCATTATATATCAGAAATTCATTATACTGAGTAGGAATGATAGATCTAATAATCTCTCTCTGGGTGTGTGCAGGCACAATCCCGCCAATTAAATCCCCCCTGGAAAAGAACGATGATGTCAAAAAGTTGTTTTCTATTGGCTGCCCTGTGATCCTGGTCACTCTGGGGGTTGCACTGCTCTTCATCATTCGGAAGAAACGCAAAGAAAAGAGGCTGAAGAGACTAAGAGGTGAGAGAAGTAAAAGCAGAGGAGATAAGTAGTAGGAGTGGAATGGCAAGAAGAACAAAGCTGTCTTCAGAGTTTCCTGAAGCAGAAGCAGACTTCAGAGAATCTTGAATGAATTTATTTTGAAAGATTTATTTGTTTGTCAGAAAAAGTAATTTGTTACGTTCTCTGCTGTATCTAGATGCTAAAAGCCTGGCAGAGATGCTGATCAGGTAATACTGCTCTTTCCTTGTTGCAAAACCAGTCTGAAATATTAACTCAAAAGCCATTTCACAAATCTAAATTTTACATTTTCTCAAAACCGTGAAAGTTTGTGTGTGTGCCTGTCTTGTGTTCCGGGATTAGTAAAAACAACCGCAGCTTTGACACCCCAGTGAAGGGACCTCCTCAGGGCCCACGGTTACACATCGACATCCCCAGAGTGCAGCTGCTCATTGAGGACAAAGAAGGCATCAAGCAAATTGGTGAGAGAGAGATAGAGAGAGTTGTTGTGTGTGCTCATGTGTCTGTTGATGAATCTAATAATTTGTATGTCTAATGTGACTTTTAACTGTCAGATTTTTAACCTAGCTGCTTTTATGTCTCTCGTAGGTGAGGACAAGGCCACTATTCCTGTGACAGACACAGAGTTCAACCAGACTGGGAACCCTCAGAGCTTCTGCACAGGTGTGTCTGTCCATCACCCTGCACTCATCCAGAACACAGGTCCCTTGATTGACATGTCAGACATCAGACCAGGAACCAGTAAGTGATCTCTTTCTCAGTGTGTGTTTCATTAGTTAAAGTGCAACTGACTGAAGCAATATTGTAGCATGTAGCTGCAAACATGTGAACTGTGAACTGGGAAATAAAGATAAACCTTTTCCTGGCTTTAAACAGCCACTGTACAAGGCTATTTGTACATGTGCGTGCGTTCTTCATATTTCTTCATCTACTTACCACTAGACCCAGTGTCAAGGAAGAGTGTCAAGTCCGCCCACAGCATCAGGAACCGCTACTCCAGTCAGTGGACTCTGACCAAGTGCCAGGCCTCCACACCAGCCCGCACTCTCACCTCAGACTGGCGCACAGTTGGTTCCCAGCATGGCATCACTGTCACAGAGAGTGACAGTTACAGCGCCAGCCTCTCACAGGACACAGGTTGGCAAATGGGTGAAATGACACTCATAGCCATTAATATGCAAAGCACACACGCTATGGCTGAGAATGGGTTTTTGGAGAGGGCTTCACATCTTAAAGCATTTATAAACCTGGATATAACTCTGCTGACGTTTGACTTCTTTCCTTTCTTTTCCATAGATAAGGGTCGCAACAGCATGGTGTCAACGGAGAGCGCCTCCTCCACCTACGAGGAACTAGCAAGAGCATATGAGCATGCCAAGCTGGAGGAACACTTGCAGCATGCCAAATTTGAAATTACAGAGTGCTTTATCTCTGACAGCTCATCTGACCAGATGACCACAGGTACCAATGATAATGCTGACAGCATGACATCCATGAGCACGCCGTCAGAGCCCGGTATTTGTCGTTTCACAGCCTCGCCACCGAAACCCCAGGACTATGACCGTGGCAAGAATGTAGCTGTGCCCATTCCACACCGCGCCAAGAGTGAGTGGTTGCTGCAAAGCGTGATTTATTACATTACTTTTCACTTGACATTTTGACTTTACAGTGGTTTTAAATATAATAAGTTTGGTCAAAATTTATATTTTGTCATCTATAAATCTGTATCAGAATTCATTCACCAGATAAAAGTGTACTATTTGATTTAATGCAGGTGTGAATAGCTAGATGAAGAAGTAAGATAGCAGTAAAATTGAAAGATATAATTATATTTATGATCACTATGACGACAATTCATAGTCTACTTGACTATGCATATCATCCACAGGGTTAAATATTTTGGCGTCCACATTAACAGATTCATTTCCCCTTCAGGTGACTACTGTAATTTACCCCTCTACATGAAGTCAGATCCCTTCTTCAGAAAGCAGTCGGAGCATCATGACCCATGTCCAGTGGTTCCGCCACGTGAAGCCTCTATTCGTGGCCTGGCCCAGAGGGCATACCACACCCAGGGCCGTCATGTGACTATGGACTCTGGGAAGCAGCAGGCCCTAACCATGGGCCACTCTGGCCTATCCAACCTCACTTCCTCTGGGGCTTCATCTGGAGCAGGAACAGGAGGTGGTGGTGGTGGTAGTGGGGCATCTGCTAGCTCTAGCGGTTCCACACTTCCCCAAAGGACTCTCACCATGCCCGGCTCCTCTGCCTCAATGGCCCAGAGTGCAGCGGCAGCTGCTGCTGCTGCTACAGCTGTAGCTGCTGGGGCCTCATCATCTTCTGGTGGAGGTGCAGCAGCAGGGGCCACAGGAGGGACCCCTGGAGGTGCCTCTTCATCCTCCTCCAAAATGGGAGGTTCCAGAGACTCTCTGCTAGAGAGCAGCTCCTCGGGCTTAGGCAGACTTCAGAAGTCGAGGGATGGAGGGGCAGGGGCCTACTCCAAGTCCTACACATTGGTGTAGTCTGCCATCACTAAGGCCTGTCACTGTAACTCTTGATAGAATACTGGTTAAGCCAGCTCTTGCCTGGAGCCTCTATGGAAATGTGGGGTGAGGAACATATACATGCACAGCTGACCCGTCAGTGCCTGCTCTGTGCCAGGCTGCAGGGGGCTGGTTGGGTTCCCATCGACACTACTGTTTGAAAGGGTCCGAGTTTGGTCTCCACAGCACAGGGGTTTGCCTTTCTTTCTGCCTGATTGCTTTCTATTATTATTGTCTCATCTTTCTCTATCTCTTACTTCATCACCCTGATAATCACTTGCCAAAACGTAAATGATTTATCTGTTCACTTCATGTTTTCATTTTCTGGTAAGGACACAGTACTTATGCACAAAACGCTTTCCATATTCACTGTCTTGTCTTCTGGATCAAGACAGTCATACGATGAACCAGGTTGCTTGAGTTTCACACAGATGTGTGTCAAGGTTTTTAGGTTTTTAAATTCATTACTTTTCTGGTCTTTAATGGAAAAGGAGCTCATATCGCAGCATTGTGCCATGGCAGGATGCTTTTACTGTATGCATAAGCCACCATTCTCGGTGTTACACTGGCTCTGAGAGGTTACTCCATCATGGATTCATACATTACATAGAGGCAGTGGAAAGACTGTCATCTCAATACCAGTTTTGAGACCTGGATAATTTTCTTAGACATGCAATGGAAGACACAGCATAGTGCTCTTAACTGATGCTTTTATAAACAGACTCAAAGCAGAGGTTATAAAAAATGTCAACCATTATCAAGTGAAAGATGAATCCAAACCTTTCTTCCGTCAGTTTTCTGTTTATTCACTGATGATGGAAATATAATCTCATGTGCACTAAGAAAACATTAGAATGAAAGTAACAGAAACCTTCACAAGCCTGTGTGTGTGTGCGTGTGGGTGTACATGTGTAAATATATGTATGTATACATGTGGCAGGCACACACCAACAGTGGACCTTTTTAAAATCAATCTGTATGCTGACCTCTCGGGCAGACGTCTGTGAGATCGGAAGAGCGTC
>JAUMHL010000005.1:19089363-19114391 GCA_032362345.1 Sandelia bainsii
ACCCCCCCCCCCTCCCCGCCCTGTTCATTTTGTACCTGTGAAAGGGCATAAGGGGACAGTAACAATGATAATGCTGATGATGTAACACTATGATCCTAATTTGGTTCAGCATTTTGAACTTTGTTTTGTTTTGTGTGATCGCCAGCATTGCTTAGGAAATGAGAAATCCTCAAGAGGAAATGGGTTCAAAAGAGTGCAATTACAGATGATAACAAAGGGGTTCATTTCTTTCTCTTTTTCTCTCTTTCATGTTCTCAGAACAAAGAAGGAAGGGACCCTTTTATGATTCAACATGGTGCCACTATACCATTATTTCTTTTACTCATTTGTACCTGTACCCACTTTGTCCCTTTCTATCCTTCCCCACCTACAGCCAGTCCTCCATCATATCCATACAGTGTCACTGTGACCTTCTGCTGGCATAGGCTAGTCTAAAAGACAGACAGACTGAGAGAAGAGGTCTATTATGCACAGACAGGCAAGAATGCTGTTTGATGTTCAATGACAACTTGAATGGAAAAAACAAGTTGCAAACACACAGCGATTTTATAGAGATGTATACAAGAGATGAGATTATAGACAGAGATCAAGTGTTAATAAAATTTGCAGTTGTGTTAGGGAAATGGGGAGGGGGTTACATAGCAGAGAGATACAATTTATCTTCAGAAATACATGGTCTTCAAAACTAAAATAAGTGTTTTCAAGTCCCTCCACCTCACTGAAATTGATTTTAGCTTTATGCATGGTACTGTATCTGTTCAGTTTTTTTTCCCTTTTCTTCGCCCAAAGCTTAATCCCATAACAAAGAACGTTCCAAAAAAAGAGTTGCTCCAAATGTTTTGCAATTGTAAAACGTAACATCAGGGCTCTCGCAATAGAAAAAAGAAAAAGATATGATATATATGTTTGTTTTCAAAAGTATGTACATATATATTTCTATTCAAATATATAGCAAATATATGAATATTGAAAAAAGCAGAGAAATATAAAAGCCGTTCTAATTGAAAATATATATAAAAGATCACAAGACAATCGCTCAGAGTGGAAAAACTGCAAGAAGGAAGAAAAAGAAGAGGAAAGGTTAAACGGGTAGCACAACCATGGACGGGAGAAAGAAAGCAGTGTGAAAGAAGGTTAAATGGTGAAACTGAGGTTTGAGGAATGACCCCCTTGTGATTTTGTAAATGTTCCAGCTGTAACACCTGTGCAGCAGGAAGCAGCTGAAAGGACAAGCACAGTAAAGTTAAATTATAGTGTGAGATTGTGTCGCTGGTTAACTGTGGTCTATGGCTCAGTGCAGAAAGTGTGGTGTTGAAAAAGAAAACAGTAAAACAAGGACAGCCTATACAGTAAGTGAGCCTATTGTAATATGTTGTATTGTACCTTCCAAAGGTGTGTTCATAAACTCAATGCCATTATCTGACTATAGTTAATGAAGACAACAAGACCAAGAGTATTTCTGTTTTTTATCTCTGTAATAGCAAGTCCTCCCCAAACTCCAGGACTGCAGGCCAACAAACATACCATACAGTAAAAATGTTTCATATTAAAAACTAGACAGGAGAGATAATAAATTTGTTTATGTTTAGGATGCCTTTTATTTTGGGACTTATTTTTCAAGTTATGCAAATACTTGTTTTCAAAAACACACAAGTGTGGGAATGGGGCGAGCTGCCTTACTCCAGTTGTATGGGTATCGGATAGAGTGATGAAATAAACTCTTGTCCAAACCTGCTTCCCCCAGTTCTTCAGTGAAGTTGCTTCTACTATAAAACACTGATCCTTTGTCAGTTTGTTCAAAGTAAATGTATCTTTAAGGAAAACCCCACCCTCAGATACTTTTACGCTATTACGATGTTTATCTTCAATTAGAGACATTTCAAGATTGATATTGAATAGTTATCTTATGTAATATTAAGTTTTATGTATTTTATTGATTCAAATTACACAAAACCAGACTTTGCTGGAAATAAACAGTACTGCAGACAAGGTTCAGCGAATGTTTCATAAAGAATGTTCTATTCTTTTCTGCACGACTGCAGCAGTTTAAAGAATATGAATTGATTTTTAAATACCCTAATTTATTTATCACCGATAAAAAAAGTTTAGATACAAACACTTGTATAATATATTTTTCTGAAATGTTTGAATGATCTGAAAATTTAAAGTTATTTAGGGTGTAATTTTCCTTAAAATAAAAAAACATACTTTCAAACTGACCACGTCTGTGTTTGTAAGGCCAACTTCACATGTGCGACTTCCCCAACCTTTTCCCCATCTGCTCAACCAATCAGATTTCCCCCCTCTCACTGTACCCCTTTGCCAACATATACAGCATAATTTGTACTCCATAATAGAAGACTTGTGTACATATGAAAGTGTTTTGTATAAATGACTACTATTTTCAACATCTTCACTAGAAACCAGGGCACAATGTAAACTTTGAACTGACGTTATTGTAACAAAACAGAAGAGGACTTAATGAAAACCTATAGAATTATACAGACACTACTTTATCTTGATTTCTGGATCAGTTGAAACTTGTCAGAGTGGACCGTGCATAGGTAACAATATTGAGTTGTTTCTTTTACAGGACATTTGGCTGCATTAACTCCTTTATAATTTAAAATCTTTTTTTTTTTTTTTTTTTGTCACAGGTTGCGCTTGATTTAAAGTTTGTCTCTTTTTTTTATTCCACTTTTTGGGAAGTGGACAGCAGCATTGCATGTTCTGGAAATTTTGCAGGTTATAAAAGAAAAAGAGAAACAGTAAATTGAACAATTTAAAAAGGGGTTTAATTAAAACATTTTAAAAGCGCAGAGGTTGTTCGTTAAACTTTTATGGGAAAACGTTGCTTCAATTTGCAATTGCTTGTGTTTAACTCTACATTTTCTTTTCTATGAAAATGAACAAAAACAGAAAAAGAGTACTCAACACCTTGTGCAATAAAGCTATCTTTTTATGAACTGAGATGATATTCTCCATTCATTCTTAACCATTTGAGATTAATTAAGTATTGCATTTTTCAGTTTTGTCTGTAATTGGAACGTGATGGGGACTTGGCTGATTTGATTGTGAAATACATTTAGTCCCAACCATAACTAAAGCTCACTAAATAGTTTACCCTGACTAATAGTGATGCGATAAAATACAAAAAAAATACAACATATTTAATAGCTGCTTGAGCTTAAACCAACATTTAGTTTGTATAAAAAGGCTGTTTGTATGTTCCAAATTAAATAAGTAATTATTTGAATAAATACAGATGGATAGAGATAAAATACACTTTAAACTACGAAACTGGGAAAATTTTCAATCGATTTTTAAAACTTTGCTCAAAATTCTGAAATATGTCAGATTTCCTCATCTGCAGTTATTTTATAAAGTCACTTTCCCTCAAGTTTTCATGTGATTGACTGTTGACCTTTATTTATTTGGCTACTCAGTGTCTTATTTCAATTCGAAACACTCAAGGTCTCCATACACTCACATATTAATGTTTTCATCCACGACCTGCAGATGTAATTCAGCACCTGATCAGAACACTAGAGGGCAACATGCTGCAATGAAACACAACGCAGGCTGACAGTTTATTGAAATAGTTGGATCAAATTTTAACATGTTTGCTTTTGAAGGATCCACAATGTGAAATTATTTTAAATTTCTTCTGTATTAAAGTACTTAAAACACTGTTCATACACAAATTAAAGCATACTTACAGTCAGTCACTCACTCTGTCACTGAAGTACTTTTAACCAACATTCATTCAGAAGTACAGGATTTTTACATAAAATTTTAAATTGGGTACAAGCAGCTATTTGTAATGTAACATATTCTGTTACTGTTTATGTTGTGTCACTAATCCAGGAGCTCTACCATGTGATTATCATACACATCATGTCAATTTGCATATGGGTATGCATCTGTATATGTCATCAGAGTTCATCCATCCTTTGGTGAATCCACATAGATCCCTTGTGCTTCCTGTTGTCTCCCAGGCTTGCCATACACGTACCACCATCTCTCTTTCTCCACCTATTTGCCGTTCTTGTGTTTTTTCTGTTGGAACTTCCTGAAATGGGTCTGGATGGTAGCAGCAGCCTTTTCAACTTCAACCGGGCTGAGTGGAGGAACAGCAGGAGCAGTGCATGTCCCATTGCTGGCATTGGAGTCTGAGCATAATAGGACACAAGGGACAGCCAGAGAGGCAGAAGCAATAGCCATGGAGACATAATCTGTAGCAATGATTGGGTTCAAACACATGGGTTACATATTACGTTTGATTCATGCAGGCCATTTTTCTGGTTAAAGTTTTATTCATCTGGATTTCACAGTTATTGATATATAAGTATTTTTCTGTTGCAATGACAGTCATTACAAATAGCCAATAATAACAACAATAACTGCTCACCCTTGTGTTTGAAGACGACTGCTCTACCCACTGTGCTATCATGTAAATAAACCTCAAATAATTTAACAGTGTTACTTACTCTTTCTATAGACGCCCATACTGTTTCTTCGGAGGCCATCAAACTTAAGAACAACAACAGAAGAACAACACAACTGTGTGTTAGAAGAGACATTCACACTGTTACACAGAAGGAAAAAAGGGGAAGGATTGTTAGCAGCTGCCCAAGATGCATGTATGATAACTATCAGTGTTACAATCTCACCTGGAACGTAGCAGAGACATTGTTCACATGCCACTGACAGACAAATAATCACACAAGAGATTTTGTTGAATTCCTTATCTCAGCTGTACAAAATGTGCTGCACTTAAGGAATTAATGCACATTTGTGACTGCACCTGTGCCTGTGTGCTTTCTATCTACGGTTAGAATAATGACCTCAAACACAAATCCCCTTGATTGGGATTACCGCTCAGGAAGAGCAGGAGCATGGAAGCCAGAGGCTGAGAACCGCGCCAGCTTAGTCTGCTTACCCATCAGTCTGGCTGTGTGCCTGCATTCAGTCCCACACACCAGCTCCATGACATCATCCATGAAGTCTTCTTGCTTCATAAACTGTGGCTAGACTAAAACGCAAACTTTGTTTTTCTCCAGCTCCACCTGTTTGTTTTGACATGTCCCTGTTTGCTTCATAGATGTTTGTTTGTTTGTTTTCCAGCCTGATGTGTGCTTTCACCTTCTCATCTCTATACCCATTCCTTTGGTTAACCACGTCCTGATATTGCATTCTCCAGTTCTTTGCTTCTGTTGATGTGTTTATTAACTTTCTTCATCTTTAAGAAGCTCAAGGTCACAAGGAACCTACAAATAAGTTAAATCCAACCAAGAGAACTGCACAAAGCCCCATAGACAGGTGAACCACTATTTGTTATGCATATGACATCACAGGTGGACTATTTGGACTATTCAGAAATCCATAATGAAAGTCTGAGGAATAGCTGAAGAACTGAATCTGTGGATAGTGCTGATCTCTGTGAAATTATATATTGATTCACTAAAGCCTAAAAGTCATTGTTTAACTGAGTTTGATGCAAAACCCAACTTTATTCTATTAAATTATCTGGCTCTCAGCTCAGAAGCACCAAAAGTCATGTTTGCTTTGTAAACCATCTACTTTTCTTTGCAGTCCTCCTCTGGGAAACATAAGCAAATGTAGAACATGTGACCAGCTTATATGCTTACATGCTGACTCAAGGTTGACTCTTGAACTTTCCACATGTCCTGTCTCGCCATTAGATAACAGAAGATTAGAATAGCTAAATTTATAAGTAAAATCCCAACCACGCTCACAGGACAAATGAGAATTGCAGGACAAAAAAAGCTGCTCATCTCTGTTTCATCAAAGCCTACCATCAATGTTCCTGTGGTAACTGTAACCTGGAGAAGACCCCAGAGCTAGGCAGTGGATATAAGGATAAAGTTATAGTCATGTGCAGAATGAATGTGTGTTGCTTTAGCTTTCTATCTACATGGCAATGAATCCTTCACCTTAGTGTGTTGACAATGTGATGTGTGTGGCAGCACCTACAGTACACTGAAGTAAAAGTCTGACTACAACTAACCTCATCTGCTTTGCTGCTCCTTCTACTGTGTGACACCGAGTGAACTTGCCAAGGCAAAGGCTGGGACACCATGTAAGGCAAAGGGTCCTGCTGCCGTGCAAACCGTACCCCTATCTGAAAATGGAAAGGTCTGTAAGTTAGATGAGTCAGTGTGGGGGTCACGGCATGAAATATGAAAAATCACATCACTTAACTATATCAGTTAAGTGTTGTTTTTTTTTGGTTTGGTTTGGTTTGTGATACCACACTGTTCACTACTGAACTACTAAACATTTCTTTGTGCAAACATGAGCATTAGATAGTTACATATTAAGCAGTGAGGGATCAAATAGAGGAGTTAGTTTTAATTTGATGTTGTCTTTATAAGTCTGGTTTATATTTGACTGTTTTAACATTATCCTAATCACATTTTGATGCTGTTGCTGGTATAAACTTGATTTATATTCAACTGTAACAACCTGCTGGATGAGTAAGAGACATAATGTGGTGGTTGCAGCAAAAGACACTGAGCAAATTACATTAATGTGCTATAATCCTCCAAATACATACAAAATATTGAATATTTACTGTTACTAGAAAATTCAATATCCCATTTACTGTAAGTTAGACCACACTTTATAAATGCAAGATATTATGTCCTAATTTACCAAAATAACTAACAATACTTATTTCTAGTATTATTTCAATGCAATCAGTATAATCATCTTACCGATTCTGCGACTCTGACCATCACGTACATAGCTGTTAGCATGGTGATCAACATCTTGACCACTATTCCTCAGTATCTCTATTAATCCTTTATATTCTCTCTGTTTTTCAAGTGCTTCTTCGCCCCTGCTGAGGGAAAGACACGTCCACAGAGGAAGAAATCCAAGCAATCAGAAATGTAAAGGAGGGCTCCCCAGGTGAGGAACAATTTTATACACAGTGTTCAGTATTTCCACTCACACAAGTGTGTCAGGTATGCAGCACACACTCACACACACACATAAACATGCGCACACATGTACACACTTCATTCTCTCTGACACGCAAGGTAAGACTGCTAAAGAGCTTTGTAGGACAGGAATAGAGAAGCAGTAATCTTTTTCTCTGCACAACACTTATCCCTCAGGTGTGCTTCCACCGTACCCCAGGCAGAGGTAGATTAGGTTTTATTCAGATGTACAGGATTGAAAAAAAAAACTGAATAAACCTATTGATGTTTTGCTATGCTTTTAGCTGTATTTTCTTTCTAGCTCAAATGTCTTGCATTCAGATTACACACGCTTACAGTATACTAAGCTTGTGTGAATCAAGTTACACTTTTTAATAAGGCACACTTTACTGCAGTTTTTAGAAGTTGCCACCAATTTAATAATAGTCCATAAATACTTTACTAATGCACTATAGAAAAGTTACAAGTCACTAGCAAGAAAAAGTGTGAAAACGTTTTTGCCAGCTTAACATTCTTGTCATTAATGGGTTTTAAGCTCTAGTAAGTCATTTATTAATCATTCATAAAGACATCAGCTTGTTCAATTACAATTGTACAATTTTTACATCTTTTAGAAGTTATGCCTTGTTAGATCCTTGCTCCAACATATGAAATTAGATAATTTTAGTAACAATTGATGCCTGCTTCTTTCAAATAGTATCAGAATTGAGTTGAGTGCTTTTAAGTATAATCAGTTCAGATCCAACACACTAAAATCAAACGTATTAAATCTCAAACTGCTCCTCATGCACCTATGATCATACTGTCTTTATGCACTTTCCTCATGTTTTGATATTGGAAAAAAAAATTGCACATGTAAGAAAAAGGCAGTGGTGAAAATTTGGAATGAAGGATTGCTGCTATTTGTGCAGCAAAGTACAAGAGTTAAATATGGTCATTATTAACCCAACATACGAGCAATGATTTTAGCTGAATTCATGTGTTTAATCTCTAGCTGCCTACCAAACATTTTTTGAGGTTATAAAACAGAAAACAGAAGTTTAAGTTTAGAAAATTGTATCTACTATCCAGTGTTCTCATTTACTGCAATATGTGTCTTTGGAACAATTGCACGTCTGACAGTTGTCTGAACCTGCGCTAAAATAACAGAACAATCCCAAGATTTCTGTTATTTTACAGTAAGAACTCAGGTGATGGCAGAGGGAGCAAGTTAAGGACAATGGGCTGTGCATGAATGAAAGGGAGTGTCAGTATGCCAGCTATTTATTTGTAGTAATCAGAGAGATCTTTATCTGAGACACTGCACAGGAGTAATGGTTTATGTGCGTCATTGTCTAGAGTCCTGCCTCTGACCCTTGCAAACCAATGATAATCATTTGGGCAGGTGCCTGTGACTACATTTCACCAGTCTCTGGGCTGTGAGATTCTGATGCTCTCCCCTGTTGTTACATTTGTGTATCAAATTATGTGAAGAATTTTTACATAATCACTAATGTCATTTGTTTACCCTCAGTGTGCTATGACACTGTGTGCGTATGACAGATGTTGTCAGATTAGATAGAACTGCAGGAATGCCGGACAGGCAGGTATAAAAGCTCTCCTAAGAGACAGACAAAAACAACTGGCTATACCTGGAAAGTGAAGGACACTCGTCTTCCTTTATCAAGCACTTGAGGGGAAATAGGTAAGAACATTTTAATTTTAGTGAAGAAATTATTAAAGGAACACAGGTACTACTAAGTTAATTACACGTTTGAACCTGTGTCTTACTTGAAACAACATACTTGCAGAGGCTGAAATATTTCATGTGCAGAAGCAGCTGTGTGAGCAACTTACCAAAGCTATATTTAGGCATATGGTGTGAGGCAATACAAGTAATGTCTTAAAGCAAAAGAATAAGAAAATAAAGAAGTAATCATGCAATAATGCAAAATACAATTTTACAGAGAAACATTGATCAAATTGTAAGATAAAATACATTGAAAATAAAAGTAGTAGCACCTAAAATTCTTCATGTGTTACCTCTCATTAGAAATCAGTCTGTTGTTAGTTCTCTTTATAATGTTTCAGATGTCTACTGTGTGAGTTTCATCAAAGAAATATTTCCACTCTGGTAATCCAATATTTTCTTCGTTCCTCAGCTTACCACTAGCTGGGAACCATTGGACTAAATTTCCTAATTGTATATAAAGTAGTTCAAACTAAATTCTTGTTTACATTGATCAGCTTTTTAACAGCTGGGAGCAGCAGTGGCATTTGGTAGAGTGGCTGCCCATTGACTCTAGGGTCGGCAGTTTGCAACCTGAATCCTCCTGGCCATATGCCTGAAGGAGACACTGAACCCTCAAATATCCACAAAAACCCCAGCTACTGAGGTTGCCAGTGTACTCTGGGGGCCAGTTCCAAGCAGATCATGATCCGCTGTGGAAACCCCCGTGGGACAAGCCTGGAAAAAAAAAGATTTTAACAGCTGTATAATAGAAATATTCAAACTTTCAGGTAAGGACTCTCACAATCTAACTAAACTAAGGGTTACCTAATTACTCAGCTATCAGTTCTGTAACTTTTCTTTTTGGCAGTGTCTTTATCATATTGAGGCCGTTACAGATTGGGTTTTATTGTTGTAAAATGCCAAACAATACAGGGAGAGCAGTCTTGCTTCAGTGAAGAGAAAGAGAAAAGTCAGAACAAGCCAGCCTCCTCCCTGCTTTCTAGACTGAGCACTCCCCTGAGACAGCAGGCTACAACATATTCTAATAGTGAAGTAGGACAACAGAGGTTTTCACAATTACACATACATGTAGTATTGTTGGTACTAGACTAAAGCTTCCAGTTGTTTTTGACCTTTTTGTGTTGTATTTTTTATGCCAGTAATGATTATGTTATGAATTTTAATCACAGGGATCAAGTGATGTGGTTGACCAAAGAAGAAAAACTAATTTAATACAGAGACAAGAGACTCTGCCGGGTTTATCATGTCGTCCAAGCTTCATAAAAGGATGAGCAGCAAAGAGAAAAGTATGTCTTTTTTTGTTTTTAAGGGGTTGAAAGAACATTTTTAATATGTTGCAATTTTACAATATGTTGTCATATTGTATATTGCGAATATATAATTTAAGAATTAATGTGGGGCTAGTGTTTTTAAAGAAACTAGAATATGTATTTAAGTCAGTCTTTAAAAAAACATGTACTTTATCTACATGATGAAAAACACCTACCTTTCTCATTTTTAATAATCCAAATATAAGTTAATATTCTACCAAAGTGAATGGACAATAATGGCAAATGTGACCACAACAACCATGATCCCAAATTAATTTAGGCTGACTTATGCAAAGGTGTCCTGTGACTTTGGAAAGAAAATTAGAAACCATCATAAGAGATACTTAAAATTATAAAATTGCAGCATTACTGAAAGCTTTAATGTATTTGCTCATTAAGCATCATTTTGTCAGTAGCACTGATGTTAATGGTACCATGGGATGGTCTGTGTAAGAGATTTACCAAGTTATTGCTGTTTTGTTTGCAGTTGTAGCTTGAGATCCTTAACTGAAGTGTTATGACTAGTTAGCTGCAGGGATAGTGTGCCTTTTTGGTTTATAATTATTATTGATTATATGTAACAATGATAAAGTTAAAAGGAAAGTTAGAATTAAACACATATTTTATACTTTCTTTGAAAAGCAGAGCCTATTGTTGTTCTTGATTAAAATTACTCTGAGGTAACAGCTGAAAGCTATGTAGCCCACAAGTTCATATCTGAAGACAGAAAGACGTTTAAAAATATTGATGTTTTTCTGACTTTGAACAAAAGTGTTTCATTAGTATAAAAACATGTGTGTAGTTAAAATCACTGTTTTGCATGTGTATTTTGTTCTTGAGACTTTACTATAACTAATAAAACACTGAGTATAACTAGAACCAAATGAAAGCAAGTCTTTTTTTTTTTTTCCTGATCTTATAAATTTGATTTTACATTTAATTATATGTAACAAATTATTAATAATAATTATTATATTCATTTTTTAGAATTAAAAAATCCACTTAAATGATTGCTTTGTTTTTTCTAACCAGAACCTCTAAAAGACAATGCTCAGGCAGAGGTTTTAAAGAAACTGGGCCTGGAAGCCTGCTGGACTTCACCGCTGGATCCAGCATCTATGCTGAACATCAGCACTTGGACTTTGGAGAACCACGCTCCTGTAGAGCCCAAGGATCTGCCAAATGCTTTCCTCCAACGCCTTTGGCTGCTTAGTCCAGATGCCCGGAATCTTTGCTGCAAACAACCACATCATGCTCATAATGATACAAACAAATCTCCTGAGATTCTCAATGATTTTGGAATAGAAACCCAGTGTGTCATCAATCCCCTTGATCTAGTTACAGCTGTCTTTATGTCTTGCAACACTTTCCTTCAGCAGGAGATAACTTTGCGAATGGTGCAATGCCAATTTGCTGTGCCCCTGGTCCTTCCAAACATAGATCCAGAAGAACCCAGTCAATTCCTTCTTTGGTCTTTGAGAGGTGTAGTGGGCCAATGGAGGTCTCATTTTCCAGATAAAAACAGGAAAGTTCAAGAGGGTTCTTTGCCAAGTACGTACATGTCAATGGTATCTTGTGTAAAGCTTGGTCAATGTGGTGTCTCCAAGTCACAGGTGCTCAATCATTTGTTAAGTGGACTCAAATCCTGCAATGAAACATTTCTCCACAGGGGGATGGATGGGGGACAGCTGCCCCAGAGAATCTCCAGTGGCCTGGTAGAGATTTCATGGTATCGACCTACTGGAGACACTGCCAAAGATGTTTTCCCTGTCCCTTTAGTCATTTCTAACCTACGTGGTGATGCCAGTACACACAAGAAATGCCTCAGCCTTCTATGTCAAGCATCTTCAGCTGTGGTGGTTTTCTGTGGGAATCTTAGGGAGACAGACAAACAGCTTCTTTCTTCCTGCGAAGATATGGCAAGCAAGCTCATATTGATTGACCTTTCAGGCACTGAGAAAAAAGAAAACAGAGTTTTAGGGTTTGTTAATCAGAACCCTGAAGGATATATGGAGCTTCCCCAAGGATCAGTACTGCAAGGAAGAGATTTGTCTGAGGAAGAACTGGCTAATAGGCTGTGTGTCACCTTGAAAGATCTGTTACCAGATAAAATGAAACTTGTTACACTTGAGGCAGCAGCAAAATTAGCAGTGGAGCTAGGCCTTAAAGTGGATGAAGGGTCAGTCTGTAAAAAAGCAATGGCCACAGTGGAGGAAATGTTGAAAGATTTAGAAGAGGGATCTGCTCAATTTAGGGAGAAACAACTTCCTTTGCAGGGGCCTTTGTTGAGTAAACTGGCTGAAATAGAAAAAGAGGAGAGTAAACAGAAAAAGGATGGAAAAGAAATTAACCCCCAACTGCAAAAAGAAAAGAAAGACATCCTAGCTGAGTTGAGCAGCTACAAAATGACCCCAGCGATGAAGATATTCACAGATGTGCTTGGCACAACAGATAAAGTGAGGAGGACTTATTTCCTCACTTGGATGAAGCTGAAGCTTCAGCAGAAGCAAACTGAAAAACAAAATAGTCCACAAGATCTGTTTGCTAATGTGCAGTCAAGTAATGAGCTTGAAGATAGAGTCAGTGACAAAATAGAGGACAGTGATTCCATCTTTAAAGAGGAAACAACAGAAGGACTGTCTATGAATTCTGAAGTACATGTTTTTTCTACAGATCAAGGCATAGAACCACAACACAAAAAAACAGTTGAGTCCACACATGATCTAGTCATAGAGCAGAAGTTAAATATGATGTCAAATAAAAAAGAGATGCAAGGTGATAAAATTATTGAAAACAAAGTCTGTTTTGAAGAGCAAATTTTAGGTGCAGTCTTTGAGGGCCAAAACCAGCAAGGTGAACCAGTGCTGACACTAGCTAAATCAGATTTGACTTCCTTTGCCAAACAACAAATGAACACAGCTTCTTCTTTTGAAGATCAGGTAGCCTCATGTTCACAGCCTTTTGAACCTGATCCATCCTGGCTGGGTCTTGAACATTTTTTGCGGGAAATGGGCCTAATTTTTGAGCTAAAACACATCAGCCCTGGGAGTGGGAGCCACAGTGTATTGCGTCTCCCTAGTATAGCTGCAGACTTGCTTCTCTGTGGGATTCCACTTGAAGTAATGGATGGAGATGCCTCAACTGTGCCCATCCACTGGCTGCGCTGTGTCTTTGCGGAGCTCAAACGTCGCCTACCTCAGCAACAGTGCAGAACTCGAGTACTGACAAACCTTGGAGTATATCATGCTAGAAATGCAGAGGTTCTTTCTGCATTATTTGGAGTAAAATTCCCTGGAGGAAGAAAAAGATCCACCAGAGGGGTGTACATGATCACCCTCTGTCTCCCTGAAAATCTTAGGAAGGACATGGAGTTTGACATTCTGTTATTAATGGATGTAGCTGGTCTCTTAATGTCTCCAGAAAACAAAATAAACACCAATCTCCATGACAATCAGATGGCCACTGTTGCAACGGGATTGAGTAATGTTTTACTGCAAAACATCTCTTCACATGCAGGTTCTGAGTTGGAAGCAGATTTCACTGTCATAGTCAATGCTCTGCTATGCATCAAAGAATATGGCACCATGCCCATTTGTGAAGTCATGACCCAGGATGAAGGAATAAATAGCTTATTACAAGCCTCACAGTTAAGGCGTGTTACTAAAATGCTTCAGGCAGAGCCAAGGGACAGCAAAATTGACAAGGCTGAAAACCATTATGCACAGACTACAAGCTATATCACCTGTGTTAAAGGACCTTGGTCCAAATTTTCTCTCTCTGAACCAGGGAATGAACAGTATAGTAAGGCTTTGTTAACGCTTAAGAAAAACCTGTTTAGTGCAATGAAGAAGTGTGCAACTAAGTCTGAAGCCCCAGGTCTGCCTGAATTCATAACGCATCTGTGTGCTGTGTGGGATGCAGTGAAAGCAGAATCATTCTCCATTGGTCTGCAAAATACTGACATAGCTTTAGCATTCTCTTTAATGTGCACAGAGCATTTACAGTGGGAAGATAGTTTACTGAAGCACATGGAAAGCTGGCTTATGGGGTCAACACAGAAAATCTTCACTGCAAAGGCTTTAGACTTTGGAATCCAAAATCGCCTTCTGAGCGAGCTGAAGGATGAAGCCAGAGATGAGGTCAAAACAGAGGTGGACAAACTCAGATCAAAAGTAGAGGCCTATTTGATCAAAGATGACCTTCTCAAAATGTACACTAAAACATTCAAGCCAATCCTAATGCGCAATATTGATGACTTCGAGGAGCATACATCCAAAGAGATAATACAAAGGTTGGAAACAGTCAATGAGAGCCAATGTTCCTCCACACAGCTGAGTAAATTTGAGACTTTACTCAAAACAGAACAAGAGTCCAAGTTACATGAACTGGTGGAGAAGAGCAAGCTAACCAAAACTCTCCCTGAAGATTCAGAACTAGAAGAGGCATTTGATGGTGTGTGGACTAAGACTCTGTCAAACTTTGACTTCAGGGCTTCAGAAACAGATGATATCACAGTAAGAGTGACAAATATTCTGAAAGAGAATCTAATCAGCCACGGACTACAGAAACACATGAAAAAAGTTGAAGTCATCAGCCAATACCAGACATCTAGTTTCCAGGTTACTGATGAGCACTTTGGATACCGTAGCAGATTAAAGCACATGTTTGAAGACAACAACAGACTGCAGAGGTTACAAGCTCAACAAGTGGTATGCAGTATCACAGAGGAATACAATCAATTTGTGGCAGTTAAAACTAGGTTACCAGCAGACTTCTCTGACATCTACATTAAAGAACTGTTAGAAAAAGTTGAAAAAGTTTTGATTGAAAAATCTATGGAAATCAGAACAGCTTTTGAAGTGGAGCTGAAAGTTTATCTCTGCAGTGCTGCATGCCAAGATTTCCAAAAAGTACATGACCGCTATGCTAAGGACGCAGAGCTTTTGAAGAGTATCACTGCAAACAAGAGTACATACTTAGCAGAGTTTATCTACCAGTTCAGGAAGAAAGATCAGTGTCAGAGGGTGGCCCATGCATTTACCTATATGGTTGTCAAACCTACAGTGTTGGACTACATCTACAGACCACTGGGTATACATATTGCAGAAGAGATCAAGGCTAAAGAACAGTTGTTTCAGTCCCCACGTGCCTTCCACCAAAGCTTGCTGGAAGAACTGATCAAGGAAGACCGCCTTGAAAGCTTCCAGGAATACCTGCTTTCTTTTGACAACTTTAGACTGAGGAAGATCCAGGAGCAAGTGATAGCTCACCTCTCTGAATCAACCAATTTAGATAAATGGAGGCAACAGAGACTTGGAGAAATCATAGGAAAATGTGCAGCAGCAGTGAGCCAAGCAGCAGAAGGCACCAGTGGTTGGCTGACTGATACAAAGCCCATGCTTGAGAGAGTCTGCATCACTTTAGAGTTAGATGGTGATGTGCATATCAGAAGGTCTCAACTGGATGGACCTATCTTTAGTATTACCACAGAATGGGATCGCTTTGTCACATGTCTAATGGAGTTATTGGCTTCAATGCGATTAGAGCTTGCCCAGGAGTTCTCGCTAAATGTGGATATCACCCAAATACTTCAGTGCCTTCCTATTCAGCCCCAACACTACATCTTCAGCAAAGTGAGAGGCTGTGACAAGCGATGTCCTTTCTGTAGAGCCCCCTGTGAGGTGGAGGAAACGGAGCATAAGATTCACAGGGCTCGGCTCCATCGACCCAAAGTCATGCTGCTTTGTGACTCATCTTCTCTGTCCACTGACATTTACCCTGAAAGCTTGACCCAAGGCAACTCAGATCAGTCCAATGATGCACAGGATACATATTTTGCATGCAGAGACCTTCATTCCCACTGCCTCGATTGGATCTCCCTTGAGGACCCAAACAGCCGGGCACTCTGTGTTTACTGGAGGTACTGTGTGACTAAGTCTTAAATTTTATTATGCTAAATAGTTAAAGGTTTCTCACACGTAATGTGTATACTGGACACAGTAGTACTCCAGTGAATATATTTTAGCCCACACATGTTCCTGTATTAAAATTCTTAAATTTGCAGGTTCGTGTTGGCAAGGTTCAATGAGAAGTTTGCAAAGGAATATAAGAAGAAGCCAGCAAAAATTCCTGAGGAGTGGAGGAAGATCACTGAAAAGGAGGCATTAGACAGTCTCAAGGTAGCCTTCATCACCAAACTGCTCTGATATGCTGAAGGACTATTATGTGCTATGGGCTGTCTTTATCATGACACATTTTATTGATCAGGGTTTAGTTAGTTAGTTCAGTTTTTAGCTTTTTTGTTTGTTTGTTTTACCAGTGATGTTGATAATAGTGATATTGATGGACAGATTATTTTTAAAAAATATATTTTAATTGTCTTGTTTATATTATTTGTCTTTTCATTTGATTATTCAGTTCTTTCTTTAAGAAATGCTTTTAAAATGAATTGTCAGTGATTATTCATTATCTTGTTCCATTGCTTCATGGTATGACACAACAATGTGAAAATTGTATGATCATTCATTTAATAACTGAATAGATAACAAATGATGACAAAATATTTTTTTTACATTAACGTATATAGATTTTTTTTTGTTTTGTTCACCTTAATGGGATTTCTTATTATTTTCCCACAAATAGCAATTATTATTATATTAAGTTTTTTTTTTCACTTTTCACATCATCAGTTGTTAGCTCAAGCATCAGGTAACAATAGAAAAACTATACAAGGTTCAGCCTGAGAGGAAATGTGAGATAGTGAGATACCAGTATGTTCAGGTACTGTAATGTGCCTTACACAATATTGTTACAGTTCATAGCCTTGCCTTACCTCTTTGTGTCTTTGTTCCTCCATCACCTTGGCCACGCCCCTCTCTCAACTCTCACTGCCTGATTGTCCCCAGCTGCAACTTGTTGCTAATCAGTCTCCTCACTATTTAATACCCTGCACTCTCCACTTCCCTTTGTCAGTTCATCTTGTTATCCACCCTGTTGTTATCCTGCCATCCACTCCTTGTGCATGCCCTTCATCATTTCTGTAAGTTAGTTTGGATTCAGTTTCTGTTCTGTCTTTAATCACTCTCTTCAGTTCATGTCCTTCTTCAGCTTCCTTGCCATGCTTCCCACCATGTTCTATTGTTTTAGTTCTTCCCCTCACTCTCTCTTCATGCTTTGTAGTGTTTGTATTGTTATTCAGTTTTTTGCCTCAACCAGGAGTGATTTTCTGTTCAGTTTTATTTCCCTGTTTGTCTACACCTTCTTTATTAAAGTTTCTCTATTTCAACCCTCTCTTGCCCTGGTTTGCATGTGGGTCCGCCAGTTTGTACATTAAGCTGACATATATACTGTATATGTATAATGTTTTAGATTGTGCATTGTTTTTTTTCATTTTCCATTACTCAATGACTTATATTCCAGTAGTTGTAGAAAATGTAGTCCTATAACTGGATTAATGCCGCTATGTTTTCACTGGTCATTACAGAGAATAATGCACCTGGAAGGGTGTTTATGACCTCACACACTAGTCTGTGGACAAGGCTGGATTTTATCTGACAAAGAGGAGAAGATGTGGCCGCAGCATCATAGGTCACCGAGCATGATGTGCCATGCCAGCATGGTGGTAATGTTACCATGTGTTTCATAAAACTGTGTGCGTACACATACTCCCATAATTGATCCATACAAGACCCAATGTCTGCTAACTTTCTTTAGCATTCTCTTTAGGGATCTTATTGCTGGAAAATGAGATTGGAGTGGTGCTAGTGACTTAACCAAACTATGTAATTGTGTGTGTCAGTGTCAGTTTTCACCACCCTGATGTCATCAGGGAATAGTTTGGTGCCCACTCAGGGATGTTCATTGAGTTCCTACCGCCATACTCTCAAGTATACGATTGCAGACCATTAGTCCAAATCACATGATTGATGCCTTCTCCTGCTGTATTGCCAGAGAGAATGTCAGGTGTGAGATGGATGAAAATCTATGGCCAAACAAACGGGAGCAACATGACGCTCTGTGAGTCAATTACTTGATTTAGCACTATAATTTCTGTGTTGCCATAACATGCACATTTGTTGAGTATTTTCTTTCACAGTACATACTGCTGTTAAAAGATAATGATTTACTGTAAAATGTAGTGCCAGTGTTCAGATTTTCCCACAGTTGTACGTTATTTAATTACTATGCCTTGACGTTACCTATTAGAAAATAAAACTGTTTAGACTACTGCAGAGGTAAGTGCTCCATTGTCCTTCTGTCAAGAAATTAGCCAAGCAATCATTTCATATCACAGTTGGTATGAAATGTGGGGCTGGCAAGGATCAAATGCTGCATTTAGATTCTTTTTGTCTGGCTAGTAAAGCAGAGGCTACCATAGTATTATAGTACAAACTCTTAGAATGGACAATATATGATGATGTGCATCCCAGCTTTTACCATGCCACTTTCATAGTGATTACAGTAGGCTAAACTTGTCTAATGAGGCCATTCAGAGTATGCCTCTGCATCACTTTGTTCTAAATGAGGAATCACACCATGATAAAGGTTACATGATGCTGTATGACACTGTTCTCCTTGCCCTTTTTATTGAGCACTGATAAAATGAAGAATGAATGAAGGAAGCAGAAAGGAAGAATCACTGATTGCTTAATGTTGAGGTGTTTAGGGTTTACTGTTTAGCTCATGGACCAAGATAAATGTTTGCCTGTACAGAAAGCTACAACAGGTTGTTTTTAAAGTTTGCACATTTTCCTTTTTCTTTAATAGATTAATTATGCATTGTATATTTGATTTAATTGTGATTTGTCACATATGCAAAAGCTAAGATAAATACATAATATATACTATATCTGGCACAGTTGTTGTTTTGTAAAATATTTTATTTTATTAGTATTACATATTAAATTGCAGTTCAGTTTTGAAGTACTTTGGCAAATTGTTGTGGGCAGCTGCTAATCAAGGCACTACTACTTGGAGTTCAGTGACTCATTAGACATGTGGCTATGAAGAGCCAGGTACTGAACCACCACGTATTTGACCTGTATACTAGTTGGCATTTTAAGTGCCCATTTCTTTTATGTCAAACTAGCTTCATATTTATTTTTTCACCCACAAGCTTCATTTCTAGTTCATTTGGTTGTTTTTCATTGTGTCTGCTGGAGAGGACACTGTCACATTTTATTACAATACAATACATACTGTCAGATCTCAGTCTGACTTTCAGTCTGGCAGGTCATTTCATCTTTGAGCCTTCCTATTGAGTCCCACATCCTGAAAGGCTTTCACTCTTGCTGCTTCTCTACTCTTTGTCTAATCATCCTGATTGTTTGCGGTGGTGCTTCTGGCTATATAAGCAGCTCCCCAACACAGTGTCTCTGTCAGATTGTCTTGTCTGCTTACTCTGACTGATTTCCTGTCTCTGATTGTTGCATTATGATTCGGTTCTGGCTTTGCTCCCTGGTTTTCTGTCTCGCTCTGAAACTGATTTGAACTTTTCTGACTCTGGATCTTTGGACACTGATTTCTGGACGTTTGCAACCCTGTCTCCTAAAAATTATGTTTGTATACAACTAGACTGCAATTACAAATATCTTTTCGTGGGGGACCATAACTGCGCTCTGACTACGTTATCTGTTAACATGATCGTATGTTCACAATTAACATAAATGACAAGTCGCAAATACGTTGTTAACTAACATATTGATGAACATATTTTTGTCCACCAAAATATCCTATCTACAACATACTGTTTTTTCTTCCATGAAAATAGTTTTTTCCATACAAAAATGTAACAGTTGCTTCACACACGCTACATCTCCATTAAAATTGAAACCAAAATGCAGATGTTGCAGGGTTTTTTTTTTTCCCCTAATTCTGACCTCAGTACTTTAATTCCCTAAACCCAACCTCATGTGGGGCTTGTCAGTCCTGCAAAGTATGTGCCCACCCTCACTAGATGCTTTGCGTTAATAAATGTAGTGCGTCATTCAAAAAATACCTTTCACCCCAACAAGACAATTACCTTTACTACAAAAACATAATCACGGTTGCAGTTTAGTTGTATACAAATCAACAGACATGATTTTTGTTTTTTATATGGATTTTGAACAGAATTGTGTTTCTGAATCTGAAGAGGATTGTGTGATTGAATGAGAGAGGACTTGCATTTTGAACAGTTTCATGCCAACACTAGATGGCTGCCATCTTGTCTGCCAAACTTGTTCCATCTCTTCTGCAGCCTCAATGTTTAAAACAATCAGCAAAGGGCTTCCCCATAGCTATGAATTATAAAACACTGCACAGAGAACAACAACACACCATTTTTATAAAAATTTTTAGCTAATTGCGTCTAGAAGACACATTTAAACATCCAACTACCAAAGTGTTGTAGGGTTCTTGGTCCTTGTGTGTGTTTTGATGAATGATGACCGTATGGGCAATCTACCATGTAGTGAGACAAAGAAAACACTGCTTTACACAAAACAATATGCCATGTGCAGCAGTTTTTCAGGCCATTGTTAGGTTTATTCCATCACCTGGCAGGTCTATTAAGCTGACAGAAGCAGAAGTCAAATAAAACATAATTAAATTTTATCTAATCAATATGCTCTGTCTATCATGGTCCATAAAGATCAAACTAATACGTATCTATCAGCTGAGTTAAGTATTCATTGCTAGTAACATCTTTTTGGCACAAGGTATGGATTTATCATTCAAAATTCACATATAAGAGGCTACAACACACTTTCCTGTCAGTTTCCTGTTCCAATAAGATTGTCACAGTTCAGCTAAGAGGGGAGAAAAGTTTTTCTTAATAGTCAAACTGTTGTTAACAGGAGGCAGAAGCAGAACAGGCAGACAAATCCAGCCAGCTGAAGCGAGAGGACAGTTAATAAGGTAGGATGTCTGTCAAAGCCTGATAATGAGGCATATAACTGGCAGCAAGTTGGGGATGGTCAAAACGCATACAGCAGAACAGAAAGGAAAAATGTTTTGGGGCAGTGAAAAGTGTGGCTACTGGTAATTCAGGTCACATTCTTAACAGAGAATTGTCACGAAATGTAAAGCAATTCCTCAGGAAATGTGGATTTTAGAATGCATTGTATGTACATGTGTGTCCATACTTAGACTGTTGTATGTAGTGAACAACGCCTTCTCCTAACCCCTTAGCTAAATATTGACAAAGCCATTACTACAGTAATTTAACTTGATCAAACTTTCTTTTAAAGCTAAAATTTCAGCTTACAGTTCAAAATGCTTTTTAGGGTGCATGAAGCAAAGCTGAGAGCAAAATCTGTAAACAAATTATGCAGGTGAACAAGTGTGAATCTAACATGCAAGCTGCCATAATTAAATCAGACTACATGCAGAGTTGTATTCAACAGATGGAGTGCATAAAATAGCCATAATTAAACATCCAAGAATATTAAAAGGGTGCATCTAACTGAAAACAGCAATAACTCTCAATCAGCACGGTAATGCTATAAAATCCCATTCAACCACTGTTTTTCCCCAAGGTTTGACATCATTTTTTTCATTATTTCAACAATAGTGTACTTCTTTGGAAGAATTGTGTGACTAAAAATATTACCACATAACTGATAATGTCATTAATTTAAAATGGGCAGAAAGACTGTGGCTTGTGACAGGATCTGTGAACTTCCAGAACATGCTAACAGAAAAAAGGTAACTGAGAGAGCTAAAAGGAACCACAAACATTTGTATCTCAGTTCAACAGTCCCTATGTTCACTTGAATTTTGAATACACCTTGGGTAGCCTAGGTTTTTTCCAGCTACAAGCAGCTAAATTAAAGTAGAAACTAAATATGTTTCAGTCACAGATGTGTAGATAGGATAAGTCTAACAACTTTGAAGGAGAAAAAAATCCCTGACATACAGGTACATCTTCATTTACCCAATAAATTCAGATTTTTATGTTACTGGCAGCCTCCTTGACTTGTATTTGCTGTTTCATTGTCTTACACACACACGCACACAATGGAGGACGCACAGCGAATACACTATCGGCCACAGAGCAGCTTATCTCTAATCTGTAAAATTTGTTTGCTGTCTGCAGTAAAATGAGAGTGAATCTTGGTAAAAGGCACTTCACTAAATGCACTATTACATTCATGTTTTTCGATAAATACACTCAACTTTATTTAAAGTGTAAAGATTATCAGTGCCTCCTGAATAGCTCTGCTTGATAATGGTACTGGATCTGTGCCACCACATGTGTCAATATTGTAAAAAGATTTGAGGTTAGAAAACCAAAGCACTGTTCTGTCATTCTGACACCTCAAATTGGTTCAAAGCGACGTCGATATCAGGCCCAATTTCTTTTTAAGGTGTTTGTAGCTCTGGCAGATTTTCATTCCTGACTATTGCAAATATCAAGCCAACAACTGTCACCACACAATGCCTGTAATACACAGCTTTAACCTTTCTGGCAAGTGAGAGTGAACAGACTGACTTGTTACCAACCTGGGACCAGATTACCAAGTCTTAGGTACCAGCCAGTAGATATTCATACAAAACTGAAATAAAAAAACAGTTGCCTCAAAGGTAGAACAATATTAGTCAAAAACTTGTTTTTCTGGAAAGTGTGAGCAGTTTATACAGTCTGTGTAGTAAAGGGGCAAAATAAACAGAAACATGTGTAGTCTTCTGCAAATTTCAACATGCATAACGCAACTGATATGATGCAATTGTGTTAATAATAAACACATCAACGGATCAGGAAATGATGTTTGAGAATGTGAGTCAAGGACATACTGTTTCCCCCAAATGATAAACAAATGAAAAAGGTCTTCACAGAGCTTCATGTACTCCAATTGTGCTTAAACATCTGTATTAAAACACTTTCCTCAATTTCTAGCTGCAAGATATGTTTAAAAAGTCATGAACATATATAAAGGATTTGCAGATTAGTTACAAAATGACAGCAAGCACAAATCAGTAATACTTATTTTTAATATGACAAGGCATTACTTGTATTTCAATCAGAGATCTAAATCTAATAAACAGCAGCAAGTATTGTCTGAGCAGAACAGAAACCACTGTACTTGGTCTATGTCCTGCTCATTTTGTCTAGCAAGTTGCTGCTCATTCTGACCCCAGCTGGCTTCAGCACTGACTTGTTGCACAAAAATGAGCAGCAGGCAGCAGCATTAATTTATAGTCGATAGCCATCAGCTAAATCAGTGATGGGTAAACATTCTCATTTGCCACAGTCAAACAACAGTGGGGCACACAAGAGGTGATCTGTAATATTCCACTGACAATTATTCTCAAAATAAACAAAATGTTTATTAGCCATTTCAAGTCATCTTTGTAGTTTTTTCAGAGGAAAAAGAATTTGAAGAATTTGCAACAACATAGAGAGAAAATGTGTTTGATGGGGCAAGAAAGAACATGAAACTATAGCTTGTCTCACTACTGGACTGATTTAGCATGAGGATCGCACTGAGGCATGAAATCAAGACAAAATCGCAGAATGTAGCTTTCCTGTAGCTACATCCTGTTTGTTTGTAACCATGAATTGTTAACATTTGTACTTTTTTCCTTCTCTCTTCTCGCTGTCTTATTTTCAATCAAGTCTCATGAATTCTCCCTTGTTACTGTCACTTAAAGAGCTGCTTCTTTTCGTTGTTTTATTTTTGCTAAAGTCAATAGTTATTCTCCATTTCCACACTAAAATTATCCCTTTGCTATCACTGAATGTGCATGGTGTCAGAATGACAGGACATGGTCAACTCAGTTTTCTCTTCGCCTCATCTCCTTCTCAGCTTCCATTTCTGTTTCCTTCCTAGAGGGAGGCTCATTTACACACAGACATATGGAGGTCTGAGCCACAATGGGATGTGAAACCAAGCTGATCTGCCATGACTGTTTGTTAGTGAAGCTGTCCTTAAGGGGCCGTGAATCAAAAATTACGCAAACTGTGATATCCTGCAGGTGTATGTACTGTATTGCCACACACTTATTACACAAGTCAGTGGTAGTCAAAATCAAACATTTAATATAATGGGAAATAGCCTGGTTTTGAAATTTAACGGTAAGTGTAGAAAACTGAAAAAAGCAGTTTCTCTTTCAAGTGCAATGACACTTTCATTTTATGGCACCTTGTACTCTTGCTCCACTTCCCCAGAGGGAAATATTGTATTTCTTACTCCACTACCTCTGCTTACAAATATAATGCATTTGTTGTAAGAGTGCCCCCATGTACAGCGGCAGGCTTTTGTTGAAATTGTACCCCTTAAGACATCAGGTGCCAAAATGGCAGCTGCTGCATATTTATTTTTGCTGTAAACAGTCTTGGAATCAGTTGTGCAAACCAAGTGATTTGGTTAGAATTAGGCATAAAAATGTCTGGGTTAGGTTTAGGCCCTTAATAAACATGGTTAGGCTTAGTAAAAATTAACAATTTCCTTAAGTTAATGCTAAAAGTTACAGCACTATTCATCACTGTTAACATTGTCCCATTTATGTCACATAGTCATCTGATAGATTAATATTGCTACTATAAAATTCAGATTTTAGATCAGTGTTTCTCAACGGGGGCGGTACCGCCCCCCAGGGTGCGTTCGAAAGGCACTGGGGGGCGCTGGGAGAGAGGCAGCCAAGAGAGGGGCGATCAGATGAAATTGGGGGGCGTTGAGTGCTGTTATTCATCACTACATAATTACCATTAATCACTGTTAGTATAAAAGACTTTTCACACATTAGTACGTTTGATTTGGTCCGAATCAGTTTATACATTTGTAACTTTGTAGCATTTTCGGCTCGTTTGTTGTTGTTTTTTTCACACAGAGAAAAATCTAAACGTATCAAAACGCGTCGCTTCAAACCACGTGAGAACGTCCTCTCTGCTTATTGGTCAGATGTTTCGCCGCGGTAACAACACATGTAAATACAGGAAGTAGAACCTGTGTTGTAGCTTACTGCATGTTTTTGATATGGCAGAAACAATTACACGATTTATGTAAACGTGGGTCGGTCGTCCACCTGGTGATTGTT
>JAUMHL010000005.1:19116616-19143954 GCA_032362345.1 Sandelia bainsii
ATAAAAAAGCTGACAGCTAAACACCAGGCACAGGGCTCACTGTGAATTACTGTCTCAGCTGTGAACTTTTCATTTTGGTGATAGGTAAATAAATTTTTTTAGTTTGGTTCTCACAGTTTGGTTTTGTCTTTAGGGGGGCGTTCACTCAAAAAATGTTAAACACTGTTTTAGATGGTTTAAGTAAAAGAACCAAATACTTTTTCCACTAATGTTTGAATGAATTTGAAAAAATACCTGTGATTGATAGCTGCTGTGATTATGTTGCTATTTTGTTATTTACTTCGGACCAGATGTCAAAACAATTTTTCTATAGGGATGAGTGGTTGCAGACACGATTTCATAATTAGAAATGTCTATATGTTCCAAAGCCAAAATCATCACAAGGATTTATAAAGGTCATTGTATACATAGACACTAATATACTTCCAAGACTTGCAGTAATTTCACAGGCAGTCAATCAGGCAATAGCTGTGACACACTGATAACAAGGTTCAATACATCCTGACAAGCTTAGTCATACATCTGCAGCAAACAGAAGCAACTTTAATTATTATTCATTGTTAGAGGGGCAGTTAGATAGTAATGCCTGCACGTCATAAACATCTAACATTTAGTGGTTAGCAAAGATGAAAATCAGTTGAAATATGAAATGTTTGACATTTTATGCTCGTCACACAACCAAACCTGTATTTATTTGCTTTTGGTCTAAAGTGTCTATTTGTACCATTCCTCTTTAAGACCTACAGCTGAAATTCTCCTGAATACCTCTGCCTTTTCAGTTCCCTTTTCTTTGCAAGCTTTCCATAGAGGCGAGAAAAACTAATCAAACATTTAGTTTTCTTTCACGCTACTACAAAAAGATCTGCCACACAGAATTACTCTGAAATATAGTAATCCATATCTACTGCTTTCCCCAGTCTGTCTCTTTTAACTCTTCTTTTTTTACTTTCAGCTCTCAAGGGTTTGTCAGGATAGTAGGTGCTATTGAGTGGTCTATAATGTATTGAATTGCTCCCTCACCCCAACTGATGTGGTTAGAAATGGGTGGAAAGAACCTGTGGAGCAGATTTCTGAGCTCAAGTGTCGGATCCTCATCACATGTTCGACAACAGTGACAATAAGGAGCAGCTTTTACAAAACAGATGGAGGGAGAGAGATGCAGAAGGAATAGCTGAGAGAGGGAAACAGTTGGGACATTATTTGATGCCGTTTTTATTGATGCTGAAGTCGATTTGTCAGCAGGGGTTCCACCATCACAAAGGGCAGTACAAAGATGAATTGGTACAGGAGTGACAGAACATGACGTTATAAGCACTGCCTGGAGTAGACAGATACACAAGATTACATGTGGGTGTTTTTAATTTTTTAAACCTGTGCCTGTGGATTTTGTGTTCAGAACTCATTTAAAAAATAAAGTTAAAATATTAATACTAATGACTAAATAATAGTATATTTGAACTGACTTCTTCTGCAAATTAATTGTTTTTCTTTGGTGCAGTAACTGGACATTTTCCACATCCTCTTTACCCAGGAGATTAAAAACTGAAAGAAACTAGTTTTTTTTCACATGGTTGCTCATTTTCTCTATTCTTCTTCTTCAGGTGTGGGAGAATCTGCAGGCAATCAAGGGAAAAAATATGTTGCCCTCTCCCCTGAGAGCAAATAATAGGTTGCAGCTCAGGTCTCTGCAGTATGTAGCAAGGGCTACATTCAAAAGTGTGTTTTGTGTGTGTATGTGTATACATGGTAAATGTGAATGTGCGTGGATGCAGGCAAATAAAGGAGAATAGGTGGGAGGGGGCTCAGTTTAGGATTTGAGGGAGAGCGGTTATGTGGGTCCCTTTTCTCTCTCCCTCCGTCACTCTCAAGTGCTGAGTGAGACAACACCGTCTCCCTTCCGACTCCTCATCTAACTGTGGGCTTCTCTATGAGATACAGGAGAGCATGTCTGACTCAAGATTTAATATCTATAACTAGAGAGATAAGCGGTGAAGAAGAGACAACAAAGAGGAGAAAAAAAATAAGCTCATCTGCTGAACTTAAGAGGCACCAGGAATTTTCTCAGTATCTCCAATTCTAAACATTTGCACAGGTAAGATATTCTATCTTTATCCACTGATTCACTGAATGCATTGACATTTACAGATTCACACAGGCATAGACACAAACATGGCACCAACATTTTTCCACAAAAAATTTACTATATTGTACATTTTGAAATACTATGTAATTGCAAAAAATTCAACATGACAATTTAATTTGAGGTATAATTTGCCCAATTATCTCTTTATAAGTTGTATTTGCAATTTCAAGTTGCTGATTCACAAGTGTCTTGTATTATATATCAATATGCAGGGTCTGGACAAAGTAATGTAGCTAACTAGCTTTAATGCTGAAATAACTTCATTACAATTACAAACACTACCATAAAAGTGGCCCAGATTGGAGTGAATGCAAATTAGCAGCATTTGTCAGCCTTGGATGACTTGACAGGCAATCAGTGCTTTGATATGTTTTCAAATAAGCATCAGTCCAACAGCAGAGCAAAATGGAGAAAGTATCCGTGATCAGACTGCAGGTGCCAGTAAAAACATAGGAATTACATCTACCTTATGATGGGGATTAGTTTGCTTTATGTGTTGAAATACTGCACAGTTATCTTGATTGTTTGATACTGATGCTTTTTATAAAACATCATTACTACATGTTTTGAAGGCTGAAGTTTATTACTATATATTATTATTGTATATATTCATCTATAGGCAGTGGACATATGTACATCGATCACCCACAATATCAAAACCAGCTCATTGTGTTAATGTTGCGCTGAACAGGCATCAGCATGAAAAAAAAATCAAATCCCCCCTTGATCATCAGGTGTTGGAACACACAGTTCATCTCAGGTTGCTGCGTATGGGGAAGTGTCATCGCAGACCGGTCAGAGTGCCCACTACAACACCCTGTTCAATACACTATTAAAACCACCAGGTGGATTTAATGTTGTGGGTGATCTGCGTACATACAGCATATTAGAAATATGTTTTACTTTATTCAGTAATTATGTAATTCAGAACAAATGTTCACATTTGGTACATTTTGGTACATTTATGATAAATTTGGCAACATATGTGATTTAATTCAAATACTATGGAAATATTGACAGAATATGACAGACGAAAAAAAGAAATTGCAGAATGAAACTAGTTAACATGGTGAGACAAGAATGATCCACAATGCAGTGTCTCTGAATGTATTTGAGTTGCATATTTACAAAGACTTGCACCCTCCTCTTCAATTTTTCCTAGGTGACATGTAGCAGAATGAGTCATTTTTACAAGCTCATTCCTGTTGTTTAACTAATTATTAAACATTATAATTTGCTAGTTCTTTCCTTTGATTAAGCATATTAATCTACATTATGGGTACCATTTTGTGTCATTATTTCCACAGATGAACCCCGCCCAAAACTTATTTTTTCTATCTGTATTTTTAAGCATGTTTTGGCTTGTAGCCAATTTCCTACAAATGGTAATTTCAATACCCTAGCAAAAAAATGACATTTCTGGTAATCTGCAGCACCTGTGGCACTAACAATCTGTTTGCATCCTGCCAGCATAAATTAATGCAGAATTACAGAGTTGAAAGCTGCACAGCACATCATTTATGAGCTCTGTTGTTAGAAGACATTAGGAAAATGATAAACTGTTTCTCACATTAGTATGACTATGAAAACTAGTCTGGCAAGTAGGCAAGTGTTTTTCTTATCTGGAAGGTAATGCACAAATGCACACTCACACCCTCCATCATCAGCAACTACAAAATATTGTTGACCAGTGGAAAACACTGGGAACTGAGAAATTAGACTTCCTGGTATCCAACTTATCATATTCTAACAACCTTAAAACTTGAAAGGGTTGGTTTTTGTACTCCCTGCACTTCTTTAAATGTATACACATGCATGTGTGTATGTCTTAAATTGTGATGAGTTGTTCCACAGCCAATGCTATTAGAGAGGCTTTGACCTCTCTTAATGAAAGGGTCAGAAGGAGATAATAACATTTAGCCAGCAGTTGCCCTGCAGACAAGATGTTCTCGGTGCAGAGTGAAATTTCAGTATACCAATTTTAGACTAAATCACTAAAACCACCCATTATCTGAATCAGATTCTCATAACAGTGCAATCCACAAAAAACACCAAGTTGTGGAGATAATACCAGAGAGTTACAAGTATGTTTTATTTAAAGTTAAAGAGAGTGCAAACTTTTTTTTAATTTCAAAGTTCAAAATTCAAATAACGAGGGACACCATTAAGTTGTCTCATCAGAATTGCAAATAATAAACTTTGACCTTATTTGTGTGTCATATTTGTCCAACCTGTGCATCTGGCTCTGGCTCTGTCTGGAATCCTCAGCAGCCACTGAATGATATTCAAAGGCAATATTTATTTAAAGTGCTCTGAGGGAAAGAGAACAGAGAGAGTTGTCAGAAATCGTCCTTCCTGTTTTGCATTTTGAGGGTTCTCAATTCTCATCACGCCTCACAAATTAGCTGCAGGGTCTGGATGGTTTCCACAAAGGCCATGGCAACAGCGTTACTAGGCAAGGGTGGGTTACTTCCAAGCTGTCAGATAAGGCAGACGGTGCGAGACCAGATGGGATCAGAAAATAAATATTTCTGCTGTTGTCTATGGACATGTGCATAACAAATTAGAAATTAAAGACACAGCATAGTCTGCCACCGACAGACACTGCCTCTAAAGTGGAGAGCGCTGCTGGGCAAGTGATGGTTACTAACACCTTTTGAATTGGACATGGAACATCTTCTAACATGTCCTTCGGCTGATTGTACGGATGTGCTATAAATACTGGATTACAGGAGTGGATCCATCTGCTAAAGATTGTATAAACTGATGATGATCTGAATCATTTACAATCACACACTGATGGAAAAGCTCAGCTTTTTCACTCCAGACTTTATTAAAGGATAATTTATCACTGATGATTTATTACTGCAAATAAAACAGCCTTAATAGTAGTTTCAGTTGTGACAAACTTAACATTGCGCAGCAGCTTCTCAGTGGGCTTGAACACAGTGTAATTGGGATCACAACCCGGTTTTTGGAAATAATTAAACTCACAGGGTTGTCAGCCATGACTCTATTCCATTGATGAAAGGAGACCTACAAATCATGTTCTCTTTTAACAATGTTGGTGACTCTTATAACCTCATTATATGCCCTGTGGAAACAGGTAAATTTAGTTAACCTGATATATACTCTTGTAATGTCAAACATGTCAGTCTAAAATATCCCACTGACATTCAGTTTGGTTAACACCTGGTAACTGCGTATGATTCATATGCCAACGCATATGTCCAAGCATATTAATCACATAATTTCCATACCCATCCTGCCCTACAAGCATCTGCATCCATTACATTTGTTGGCTTTATGCCACTGTTGGTCTGTCAGTGCACTGAACAATCATCTGAACAATGACTGGATGGATTGGCATGACATTTTGTACAGATATTCTTTTCCCTCAGAGGATACTCACTTTGGCAATCCCCTCATTTTTTTCTCCAGGATCATCATCAGGTTGACATTAATAGATTTAGCTGAAATTGAAGTCAGCCAAAACTATTGTATGAAATCAGATTTTTCAAAAGCTATTTAGAATGACTATTTTAGCTGCTGTTGTTGAATGTTACAGATGAAAACAGAATAATACCAACACATGTTGTGTCCCTCTGGACATGTGCTCATTCAAAACACAGAAGGAGGCTGATGCTGTATTTCTGCTGCATAAAAGACCCCCTCAAACACTGCACTCAGCGTCCCCTGTGAACTAGGCAACTGGAACTGGGCACATACTGTATGTGACTTGAAGTCAGGTATACTGTAGGAAGAGCGTTCAGGCTCCACTAATGAGGTCACTAAAGACTACATGTGGAGCTGTATTACTAATTCCCACATTATTTAACATGGTCTTCTAAGTGATAAGCCACCCACGTAAAAAATGTGGATGGAAACTTTGGTATTTTCCTTCTGAGGTGGTAACTTCTCAGCAGGAGCATCACACTTCTTTTTATTCATTTCAATAAATTAATTAATCTACATTTAGATGTTTTATGTTGTACTAAGGAGTAAATTTTAAATAGCACCAATAACATTATTGCATTCATGAGTTTACTTAAAAATAGAAAAGTCAACTTCTAATCTCCACAACGGTGACGAATTGCATCTTTATAGACATTTCAATCAATATGTACTTTCAACTATATTTCCAAACAGACCTTTAAAAAAATCAGTTTGGCCACCAGAATAAATTCTGTATGTATGAAAAAATGATCTATGGGTAAAGGTCAGGATTTTTTTCTTTAAAGGAAGAGAAGTTGACATTAACAAAAAGATTAACAGACATCAGAAAGTCATTTCAAGTGCAGGCTTACCCAGAGGATGTGGTGTTTTTCGCTATTAACTGCCAAAGTTAAAAGGCCACACAGTGATGGAGGGCAGATCTACATCAAACCACCTGCATGAGAATGTGGTTTGTAGGTGGTGGCTGGAATAGACAATCCCACTCTGTAATAGTGCTGACAAAGACTGTGCCAAAGACACAAGAGACAAAGTCCTGTACATCTTATGTTTCCTGGGACTTGGGTGGGCCTTCCCCAACACAGCAAGTTTTTTCATATTGAATTATTAATATCCTTTTGTGGATCTTCTAAATTAAATGTTTCTACCACTACATTATCTATTCAAATGTAATCTTAATAAAGATAACATGCTTTTTCATTTTTAGCATTCAATAACAACAGCTCATGCTGTATGTGTCTGAGATTTGAGACATTTTTCAGTGCTCTCATTGATGAGTGGAAGTTAAAGTTGTTAAATGCAGACATGATTTAAATTAGTGACCTCTTTGATTGTGCCACCATATATATTATGTATCCTTATGCAGCATGTTTAAAGAAAAGGAAAAAATTTACCGACATGAGGTGACTGAAGCCTAATATATGTTTTAAATCACAAAATGAATACTACGGTGGTTACAGTCTTACAGTTCCCCTGAATTATCTTCAAGTCATCATCAAAAGTCCTCAAACAGTTTCTGAAAGCTTGAGATGTCTGGATGTGTCTGTGCTCACTACTGATTTGAACTAAATTGAAAGCAATGACTTGAAACAGACAGTTGTGTGTCTTCAAATCTATCCATAACAAGATTTGCTCTTAGAGCTTTGAAAAATAATTGAACATTTTGTTACAGATCATACCAGTTTAAGTTTAAGGTCTCATCTTCATGAAATTTTTATGACGGTGAAACCCTTCTCTGTGCTGTATGTACAGCCTACTTAAATGATACTTACCAGCTGTTTGAAGGAAAAGACACCAGTGCATATGATGTTCCAGTGTATGATACGTCACCTCAAAAAAATTTAAATGGCCATTATCTTGGATTGCTCTCTGGATAAGTCAATTAAACTTTAAAGCATTTCTCATGAGAAGTAATTTATTATGAACACATTTTTCATAACACTCAACAGAGTACCTGTAGGTATTGTATAATTTTCCTATTCCCGGAACAGTTTTAGAAAAATTATCTAAATGAAACTCAGTATCTTGAAATAAGTCAAAATAAATCAAATTCACTGACAAGCATTTGCTAGCATAAATATAATGAAATATGAGTCTGTTGTCTTGCGTGGTTGAAGTGGATGAGGGGACAAAGTACAGAAATTATTCTAACATCACATAAAACACTGTCAGAGAAAGTCTTGATGATGGGTTTTGGAGCATCTTCATGGCGTATTCACTCACTGCAGTTAGCCAAACAACAACTGAAAGGTCTCAGCAGACCAAATATGCTATTTACCTGCTGTCAACTTGCAGCCTGTTTGGTTGTGTCCTTCTCTTTTGCCTATTATACTTGAATGCACTCTCCGTTGTTTTTAGATCGGTCTCCAGGGACATGGATATCTTCATGGATGAAGATTTCAGTGTGACAGGTAACACCAGCCATGAAATAGGACAAGAAAAACTAGAAGGCATCAAAACCCAAGGACTCAACCGGAGTGACCCTCTGGACATGTTTATAGGCATGGAGCTGCTTCTTCGGTTCAAACCTCTCTTCATGCCTCTCTACTGCATCGTAGTGATTGTGGCTGGTGTTGGAAATTCCTTCCTGTTGGCCTGCATCTTGGCTGACAAGAAACTTCATAATGCCACTAACTTTTTCATTGGTAACTTAGCAGCTGGAGACCTGCTGATGTGCTTGAGTTGTGTTCCACTGACTGCGTCTTATGCCTTTGACAGCCATGGTTGGGCTTTTGGAAGGCCCCTCTGCCACTTGGTCCCCTTGCTGCAATGTGCCGCAGTGTTTGCATCAGTGCTTTCACTCACTGCTATTGCTGTGGACCGCTACATTGTCGTAGGTGAGGGACTTTTACTTTTTACATTTAATTTTTACTGATTATAAGTATTTTTTTAAAGTCATTACATAAAAAAGCCATTAAGGTATTCGCTAGGAAACCACAGTCGTACCATCACTGTCCAATTTTAGAGAGATATTGTTTTTTAACTGTTGAGAACTTTAACTCATTTATAAATCAATGAATGGAATGGCCCCTCCCCCTCTGGAGGATTTTATAAACAAACGAAAAGTTTCATTTGTACCACATCAGTATCGGGGGGGGGGGGGATTCTTTTGCACAGAATGTTTTATCTGTTAGAGGATGTGAATATATATGTTAGCTGCAGCCATAACTGACAGTACCACCTACATGTCTTAAAAAAAAAACTTATCATGGCTGACTAACAATCAGCAGTGTGAACACTAGTATACTCTTAACATAACTGCAATGTTTATATATCTTTTATACATCTCTTTTTAATATACAGGCTTTATGTTTCTATGGTTATTTTGTGTATGTCTAGGACTATGGATGGAAATTAGCATTTTGCTAAATCCAGCGTATTTACAACATTTATTGTAAGTTTATTAATAGGCATTGTCCAATTCAAATAAATTACATTGAAATTGAAATTACAAGTCAAAAAAGCCTCAGTCACAACACACTGTGAAGTATTTGAGAATCTGCTTCTTTAGTACCATATGGTACTGGAACAAAAATGATCATGGGATACTGCATGTTAGAAGAAATCAGTGCATAGAGAACACCAATTTTCATCCAGATTGTTTCAGTTTTCTGCAAGTAAAATCATATGCCATCAGATCTGAAAGATTTCTTGTGGCTTCATATTTTCTATGTTGGGTTTTTTGTTTTTTCCGTTCTGTTTCAGCTCACCCAGTGCGGAGGAGGATTTCTGTGTGGGGTTGTGGTGCAGTAACTCTGGGTGTCTGGCTTTTATCTCTGGCGCTGGCTGCACCTCCTTCTCTCTACACGCGCTACCTGGACCTGCGACCCAGTGGTATCGACCTGGTTGTGTGTGAGGAATTCTGGCCGAATAGTGGCAATCTGCGACTGCTCTACTCCTGCTTCATTCTAATAGCCTCCTATATGATCCCATTGCTGTCAGTCAGTGTATCCTACTGTGCCATCACTGTAAGCCTAAAACGCTATTCAGTGCCTGGGGAGCCATCTAACAGTCATCAGCGCTGGAGCCAAAGGAGGAAGAAGACTTTCTCTATGCTGGTTGCCTCTGTGCTGGCCTTTGCCCTGTGTTGGCTACCTCTGCAGGTTAGTCCAAGACTATGTTAGATCCAAAACTAAAGCCAAACTATGAGCCATTCTTAGTTGGTTTAGCCTTCTCTTTTACTTCTTATCCAAACTGGATTTGAGGAACATCTTGATTTGAGAGATTAAGTTTACACTCTTCTGTGGATATCTGATACCAAAATAAACTTGAGATCAGTGAATTGATGAAAAAGACATGATTACATTTTATACATCATTAACCACAGAAGCTCATCATCAGGTAACTGTGTCTAGAAAACTATCATTACGTCCACAATGAGCCATGCAAAAGCCAAACAGATCAGGATTTTATCATTCTATTAATGGAAGAAGAGGGAAGAAAGTTTACATTGCAGTGAGATTTCACATAACTGGGACCCATTTTACAAAAGTGTTTTGCAAGCACATCTTACATGCAGATCACAAATCATGGCAATGTCACATCTCACAGCCATGACAAATGCATGCAAATAATTTAAGCATGGGTCACAAGTATGGCATTTATGTACAGTTATGATTAGCTAAAATTGGTCAAATTGAGCCAGTGGAAATTATCAAATATTATACATTAAACTGCAAATTACATGTTGCAAATTTGGTGAACTGGGTCACTGCCTTTTAAAGCTTAAGCTGTTACTGTTGTTGTTACATTCAACTTAGGTTTCTGAAATACACTGCATGCACTGTTGTCACTGTGTTTTTTGTTGTTAATACCCAGTAGCGAATAAGTCTGACATTTTCAAATTCCTGCACTTCATTAAAGATTTAATGCAATTAAAAGTATTTCCATGTTGTTGTGTAGGTGTTGAACCTGTTGCTGGACTTGGACCCAGATTTCCACATCATAGGAAAACGCTACATAAACGTCCTACAAGTCTGCTGTCATTTAGTGGCTATGAGTTCTGCATGTTATAATCCCTTCATCTATGCCTCACTGCACAGCAAAGTGCGCATGCACCTGAAAGGCTACCTCTGTCTTTGTCACAATAGTCAGAGGGCGATGGTGGAGAGAGCAACGTCCCGGAGCTGATTTCCAACTGTGCCTACTGAGATACTACTTTAGAAGCACCTGACATGAAGGGCTCTGTCCTTACCCACAAGCTAACGCCTGCATACCCAACACCGATGTTAATGTTTAAGGTGTCCAGGAGAAAATACAACTTCTCATCATACATTACCAGATTTCTCCATTATTCTTCAGCATTTTGTAACCTCAAGATATTTGGACAACTCTTGTACTGTGTCACTATAGAGGCCGAGCTGAAAAAGGCTATTTCTGATAAACAGGCAAAAATGTAGATTCAGACTAGACTATAGTTTAGTGTGGTTATGAAATTAAGCCACCAATTGGGGTCCCTGTGTTTTTCTTTCTGATAAGTGAGCTGGCAACCTAGACACTAAGCACATCCTGCAGCTTTAAAGAGGTCAGTAGGGGCCTAAACAGACCCTTAGGGTGAAGGGTTCTGTAGCAACCTTAAGTTGGAGGTGGCTACTCTGGTTACAGGGCATAGTTATACTTAAACAGTAAATGCTTGACTTTCGGGAGCTGACCGAGCAATTAACTCTTGTCACCAGACATAGATTAAAGACCAAGAGGAGGATGTGTGCAAAAGATAAAATTTGATTCTTTTATTTTGCCCCTGGTACTGAATGTCTGTCCTTCAAAATATCTCTAATATGACATATTGCCCATATCATATTTTATTTATCATGTTAGAATACACATTGCCTGTTTTTTGGTGTTGATGTAGTATTTATTCTCTATGATGTGGCTCCACAGTCTAACGTTGTGTGTCATATGTGCACATAGATACATATGTTTATGGTTGTACACATATGTGCAGAGTACATGTGGACCTGAGTGGAAAATATCAATATGTGGGAGATTAAATCAGTTTGTAAAATCTATTCAGTACCTGATTAGTCTCCGTGCTTTGGCTGTGTTTGGAAAACACAACTGGTACAATGATCAAATTATTATTCAGAGCATGAAAAATATTGTTACCCATAAGCATCTCTGTTCTGATGCCACTCCTGTTGAGTTCCCATCAAGTATTATTAATGCTCTCTTTGTTTGTCAAAGCCTGGATATCAAGTCAATTTTTGAACACCAGAGAAATGGTTAATGCAATCTAACTCAGTGTTTTCTGTGCTGGCCACATCTGTGCACCCTGTTCTGTCCATACACTTTACAGTAGCCCCTTTTCCACCAAAGTCACTTTTCCCCTGGATTAGGAACTTTTTTTTCTGGAACTTCGTTCCTCTCCCTGCGTTTCCACTGGAGGAACCAGGGTTTAGATTTAGTTCTGCGCTGTAGTTCTACCCCAAAAAAAATCCAGGGGTCAGTATTTTCTTTAGTTCAAGAACTACCGGGCTGAGGTGCACAGTGCTGAATGTCGCTGTTTGGCCAGATACCACCCAGCATTTCACAATTACAACAGTTCTTTTAATATATCCATTGTCAAAGTTCAATAAATTTGAACTTTTGGTGGACCCTTTTTTATCCTTTTGGATAAAAAAAATAAATTAAAAAATTTGGAATAATGATGTAAACTGTGAATATTTTTCATGATTACTGTGTTTGTACAAGGCTGAGCACTGCAGCAGTTCATGTGACTCATATTACAAACCTTTCCATTTTGACTGATGCTGGTCTGAGAGGATTCTGGCTAAGACCTGTTTGTATGACTTAGAATTGCTTGTGCCACAGGCTACCACACAGATGGCACTTTGTAGTCATCTTATGATGACAGATGACAAGTTACAACAATAGTAAAGTTTAAAGAGTGCATGTATCATGAAGAGCTTCTGTTCATCCTTTCAAAAATTGAATCACACATATGCATCATTGGGGCATGCTGTGTAAAATAAACAAGTAAATAAGTGCAAATATAATAATAAATGAAAAATAATGATGAGTAATGCAAAATAATAAATGCAATATGTGCAAATAATTTAACCACTATATTTAATTGAAAATAGTTCAAAAATAACATATCAAATGTTACTAGAAATGGGATTGTTGTTTGATGAATATATGTTCATTTTGAATTTGAGGATGGTATTTAAAAAGAGTTGGGACAGAGGCAAAAAAAGACTGGAAAAGCTGTGTAAAGCTAAAAAAAAACAACCTGATGAAACATCACGCTTGTAACAATGGTCTGTGAAAGACTGGGGCAAATAATTAAACAACTTAGAGCTATAATATGCACTAGTGCTAGCATCCAACTCAGAATCTATGCTCTTTGACTATCTACCAGTGTAACTTTAGGTATAACATGTAAAATTTTGATCATCTACGGTACATAATATTAACAGATTCTGAGAAACCAGACAAATCCTTGTACACGAAGGACAAGTCCCTGACCTGTGTCGGGCACGTTTGAAATTATTTTTGGAAATCATGGGCACAGTGTCATCTGGGTTAAAGAGGAGAGGGACCATACAGCTTGTTATCAGCACACAGTTCAAAAGCCAGCCTCTTAATGATATTGGGGTGAAGTAGTGAACACACCATGGGTGACTTGAACATCTGTGAAACACCATTAATTTACCATCCAGACAATGTCTTTTTCATAGAAGTCTTTGCTTACTTTAGTAAGACAAAGACAAAGCACATTCTGGATGTCTTACAACAGCATAGCACCACAGTACAAAGTGGTCTGGCTGCAAAACTAGCCTGCTTGCAGTCCAGACCTATCACCCAGTCAAAACATTTAGTGCATTGTGAAGTGAAAAATTATGCCCTGAAAGGCTAAGCAGCTAAAATCCTATATCAAGCAATAATAGGAAAAACTTTTTCCTTGTCCCAACCTTTTTGAAACGAGGTTGTTGAGAATAAGTTTAAGAGCCAGAAAACAAAAAAGCAAAAATGCTTTGTAGATCTGAAGGTAAACTGCAGAATGTTATAAGTCTCTGTGAGTTTGAGACTTTTTGTAATTTGATCATCATCCACCTTGGTATTCAGTCTGTGTTTTCTCCATGTTTGTTCTCATGTACATCATGTCTGCTTACTGCTTCACTCTCTCTTAGCATGTCTATACTTCTGAACAGCGTCCTTGCAACCTACTTCTTATCTTTCCTTGTCCAGGTACTAGTGCTGCCTAGAGTTTCTTCAACATCTTTGATCCACATAGTCTTCACTTCAAACTGCGTTATTACTCTCTGCCTGCATCTCTTAAACTCAACACCTGTAACATTTACTTAAGATTGCATGTTTGTATTTTAATTGCTTAAAGTGTAATTTTGTTTCTCACAAATGTAGATTATTGTCTACAGTCTACTGATTTTTGTCTGTATACAGTATATAATGTCTATTGCATCTGTCTCCGTCTGTTACTCTTCTGGAGGTTTCTTTTCCTTCTTTCCTGTTTTTATCCTGTGTAGTGATTCCATATGCAATTCAAGTGTTTAACAATAAGAGGATTGAGGATATAAATGTACGAAACTTGTATTTTCAATGAGATAATTGAGGAAAAGAATACAAAAAAAATATAACCATTTTAGTAAGATATGAATTTCTATGGGGCAAATTTATTCAAGTGAGTAATGCAGATAAATGAGATATATCCATGAGAAGACTCCCTAAATAATATTATATAATTTTGTATAATTTTAACTGTTGTAATTAAACTTAGTATGTCTTTAAAATACATAGATACATTTAACTATGCTCCTCGTGTTGCTAATGAAATATCAAATCTAATGACGCTTTGGGTTTTGTGGTTCAGAAATGCATTAGATGTTGGACAAATTGAGTTTGATTATTAAGACTTGCTGTTTCATTAAAGATTCATTTAATAGCACAGTGGGCAGCAGGAAAGCAACAGTGCAATAGAAATATTAAGTGATTACCATTGAATTCTCATTATGGTACAGGAAATTAAAAATTGCTTTCTATTGAGTGCTGTTTTTTATGTATTACAACACTCAACGCTAAAATAACTTCTAGCTAAAAATAGCTTTTCTATATAATACATCTAGCTTACCTGTGCATTATGAGGCTATGAGTCACAACAGCTAATCGATAAAACCATATTGATTTCCCAAGGAGTCTGGCTACAGTCTGAGTTAGCTCATTAAAAGCTGAGTCTACAGAAAATCTAATAGGGGTCTAATGCCACAGGATGATGGACTGCAGCTTTGGGTAATAAAACTTCACTGCATTTTAGCATTTGCAAATACAAAGTCAAATGTCTTTTTCAGGTAGAGCTTTTTCAAGTAATTGCTTCAGTCTTTGCCCGGGAAAAGCACCTAGGTGAAATAATAGAGTGAAAAAAAGACATAATTTGAGGAGCCTTTCATGAATTTATATTCAACTATCTCGCTTTCCTCAGTATATCTATTGACCTCAAGGAAATGCACTGATAGAGACTGATAGAGGCAGATGACTCTCAACAGTTGCTTGCCTTAAAAGACTAGCATTGTTTCCTGCTTTTCTTTTTGTCCACAACAGGATAAAAACTGACAATGCATTAATCCATCTCTCAATACTTTGCAACTTCCTTAAATTGCCTGTGACCCATTCAGTCAGTATCATATATAAAAATCTAAGTAATTACCTAAATCAGCTGAGCACTGTTGCTTTTAGCTGACATTTCTCAAAAAATCTTTCATTTGTTTTAGACATTCATTTTGGCTGGTAATTAGCAGATACAGTGCAATGCTCCATTGAGTATTTTTGAGTATTTGAGTATATAGTATGAGTATTTTAGGCAGCAGGATGGTACTTGATGGACTCAAATTAAACTGCCCATGTTAGTCACAATAAAGGAACATGTTCCTCAGTGTAACAGTGTGGCTCAGTGACACATTTTTAGCGGTTTTTGGACAAAAATGAATCAGAGCACGGATGAATCAGCGACATCAGACTTTGCTACACCAAGACCACATGGCCTGAACTAATTCATTCATTTTGTCCTTTTCATGGGATTTGTTGACTTTATAACGAGCCTTATCATTCAAGTAGGTAAATCACATGGAGCAACAATGGCAATCCTGACTCCTGAAAATGCCAATAAAACTAATTTGCTAGAGAAAATATGTTTTGAAACAAAGAAATTGTGCCTTTGTTATGTTTTCATCAACATAATATATGAACATTTTAAAGAAAGTAGCAGCAATTTGACAGAATGTTAGCAAAATGTTTACTTGACTGTATTTGATTTGTTTGCCTGCAGTATATATCCATCATCACTAAACCCTGGGCAGAACATTTTGGTATAACGTATATATCATTTTCAGGAGACAGAGTTGTTGTGTACCATGTACAGAGTAAGAAGTCTATAGTTTATTCTTTTAAAGAAAGAGAATTGCATGGACAAATCCCAACAACCTCATAGTTCATATTGGTTACTGTATATGCTATGTGTTCAGTAACAAATTGATGTGCTCTATTAAAAGCATTGTTGATGTATGAGAGCACCACTGTATGAATAATGGAGGAAATATAAAACCAACCAGTAACAGCCATGTTGGCAATTCACCTTCTTCTTCTTTCTTTTGCTCATTGTTCCACATTAACGTGCACTCATGTTAGGAAATTTTATCAAATCAGGATAAACAAAACAAAACAACACAGCACTTAACTTGAAGTAAACAAGAAAACATTACAACCCAAAAGAAAATGCAGAGTATAACCCAGCATTCAGTACACATACATACAGCACAACATACACATACACTTAAACTCCTCCCTCCTTAAACTAAGTTGTCACTCTTAAAGTCAGTGGTTTGCATGGTGGGGGCCAGCATTTGGTCCCCATGAGGAAGGCAAGTTCACACAAGTGAGTTTGTTAACAGATTTTAGGAAAATACACACAAACACACTGACACAGCAATACTGGATTTATGAGTTTTATGTTTGACCATACTAGCTGTATGGGGGTTATAATTTCCTAAGCCCATTACTCTCGTTGGAAATCTTTTAAATGTCAAGTAAAAAAACATCACATATTTTCTGCATAAACTAAACAACGTAAAAACCAAGCAGCTGCTGAAATTATTTGAATTTACACTTCAGATTATTAGACACTGAGGACATGCGGTCATGCTTATAAATGCTTTTCGATGCACACTGTAGAAGTAATACACTTTTAGCTATACCATTGTCACACAATCACGATCACAATATCCTTGTATAGACTGGAGGGAACGCACAAGGGCTCTTCAGCTTGAGCGGTGTCCGTCCACATATCAGAAGTGGCTGCACTGAAGAACTCTTGGGATAGCTAAACCTGGGACTACAATCCCGTTACAGTGATCTGTTATTCAACCCCCCTCTACACTGTGCAAGATATGAGGGACAAAGAAACAAAGGTTGGCAATGTGTTTCTCTCAAAGGATGTCTGATTGTCTGTACACAGGGAGTTGAGGGTGATGAGGGTGAGGTTGATTAAGAAATGTAAACAATCCTGCGACATACTTGCTAACACTGGAGATGAAGATAGGCATTTAAACAGCTACAGCTACAGCTACATAATGACATATATGTATGCATAAACACATACACATGCAAAGGTGCACTTGTCCACCCACATACAGCTTACTTTTCATATTAAATTATCATTGAGCTTTCCTCTGCTGCATGTAGTTAGAACACAGTTCTCTGTTTGAGTCGTTCTACGCCTCCTAAAGAACAGTTTCACCTCTTCTTGGACTCCATTACTGACCAGAACATACAGCACAGGGTCCACCACGCAGTTCAGACTGGACAGTGCCAGTGTGCAAGAGAAGAGTAAGTGCATATTTTGTTCAAACTGGCAGTAACTTCCTTCAGGCTGTGTGTTCTTGCTGTGGTAGAAGACTAGTGAACGTGCGAGCAGGATAATGTGATAAGGAGCAAAGCAAATTGAGAAGATCCCAATCACCCCAAAGGACAGCAGGCGGACCTTCCGTTTAGCCTGGGCACTCAGGCCAGGACTCTGACCCACAGTGGCCAGCACCCTCCAGTAGCTCACCGCTAACACCAGCAAGGGCAAGAGGAAGCCAACGCACACTCTGATCATGTTGAACAAAGCAACAGGTCTCTCCAACGGGTAAGTCTCATAACAACGATCACTGTTGTTTATGTCATCATGGGCATCTGTGAGATTGTCGTTGGACAGCACCGTAATGTGCATCACCACCACTACAACATAAACAGTGACACACTGTGCCCAGGCGCAGCATGATGTACGGTGGGTCTGGGAGCGAAGTGGGTTTGTGACCACTATACAGCGGTCCACGGAGATACAGCAGAGCAGGAAGATGCTGATATACATGTTGGAGTAGTAGAAGAAGCCAGCTACATTGCAGGACATGACACCTAGCTTCCATTGATGGTTCTGCCAGTAATAATTTATCCAAAGGGGCATAGTGAAGATGAAACACATGTCAGAGATGGAAAGACTGAGCAGAAAGATGCCTAGAATGTTTTGCCGCCTAACTTGTCGCCAAATGGGGCACAGGGTCAGCACATTGAAGATCAAACCAAAAATAAAAGCCAGGATGTAAATATACACCAGGATGTTGCTGGCGCTCTTGTGGATTTCAACACACAGGCGAGTGGAGTTTGCAGTTGTTGCTGGTGGACTGACTGTGATGTTCATTTTTCCATTTGTTTTCTGTCACCTTCCCAGTTAGAAAATCTCCTGCAAGAGTGAAAAAAAAGAGTTTCACAATAACAGTTTGCCAGTATGGCAGAAATGACATCAACAACCTGTATTTACATCTATAAAACCTTAAAATTCACAATTCAGCTTGGACATTTTAGATTCTCCATTTTATTTTGTGGTTGAATGAGCTCAAGAGATAAAATTATTTTTTGTTCCCCTGGTGCTTCTGAATGTGAAGCAGTTTGGCTCTACTGTATGTGGCGTATGGGCAAAGAGTCAAAGTTTCCCCCCAGAGAAGATACAACCTCAGTCATGCTGGCTGATGATAACACTTTGCACCCACTGAGATTGTCAAAATCCCCCCTTATTGTCTCACCTGCTACATGTGAAGATTTTATTTTCATAAATGTCTGGTTTTATTAAAAAAAATCACAGCAATACGGAACTAATGCCTAATGGCAGACGAATTAGCTGTAGAAACCACTACTCCCAAACCCCCAAGCCAATCACATCATTTATGTTAATGCAGCTTTTTGATAAATTGCCTATAAATCGTTGCACTTATTGCTAAGCATGATCTAAATTTGAGTGACAGGCAGGGGCAGCACAGATTGAACTGAAAAATGTAGCATTTGCAGTTTACTGTAATGGATGCTCAATACAAGTCCAATCTGCACAATACAAATCTGTGATCCTTTGGAGGCAACCAGTTATTGCTAATTTAAATGTATCCTTACAAAGACGCACAGACAGTCCAGTTAATGTCTAATGTATTCATGATGCGGAGAACTTGTCTCTCCCAGGCAAGCGGGATTTAACTGTTTACTTTGGTTTGAAGAATGACTAATGCGAATTGTCTGCTTTATTTGAATTAATCAATTAATTACTTCCATGATTTATACTGTAGATGCATGGTCAGATCTGGTCTGACACACAAACACACTGTGAGTGTGATTCCTGCCTATTAGGCAGAAACATCCCAGATATGAGTCTGTGTCCCTTCCTGTTCAAAATCTTCTGGTGCTGAAATGGCACAGAAAGGCCAAAACCCCCTGCCAACACAGCTAAATGTCACCGGGAAATGAGAAATAATAAAGCCGCTAGTAATTCCTCATACAATGACAAGATATGGTCGTTATGATAATGTAAAATTACCAGAGTCCCTAATAGGTTTTTAATATTAGTAGAAGAGGCCTGCTGCTCACAGTGTTACACTCTCAGTACATTCAGAATGCCTTAAGGATGAAAAACTGATGACAGTAGACACAAGAGATGTCTGAAAGACAAACTGAGTGCTATCATATTAAAAAAAAAACATATTATCCTATGAGACAACATTTTGCCAGATTTTACTGGACATCATGCATGTAATATTTCTAGTCTACTCAGACTACAAGGAATCTTCTGATGATGACTTTCTTTACCAGAATCAGATTTTTAAAAAGATTTTATCCTGTCAATTTCCTCTCTCTCTCCCTCTCTCTCTCTGAGATTTCAGCAGCAGGAAATTAAACCTTTGTTCTGTATCTCGGTGGCATCCTTTGTTTCCTTTCTATGTTTTGTTCTGTCTGTCCGGCTGGGCCTCAGTGCGTTTATAGGCTCAGGAAGCGTCTAATGCCATTAACGTCTGGCGATAGATAGCCTGTCCCATTGAAACTCAATAATGGAGAAACCATTTAGAGTCATCTTCAGTAAATGATAATGTGCGCGCGCGTGTGTGTGTGATTGTGTGTATGTGCGTGTGTGTAGGTGTGTAGAAATAGATTTGATTTAATAAATTATTCAGGAAGTTTGTCAGTTTGGAAACTACAATGTTGTAATGGAAAGTTTTGCTCATAAAACTACTTTGTCACAGGCTGCTGGTTCAAACTAACCACAAGCAGATCTTCCCCTCTGGTTAACAATAAGTCTACAACTGTGAAGAGTTTTTTCTAGTCATAGGCTTTTATATTGCAATCAGGATACAATCAGTCTTTTCTTGTTCCCCTACTGGCAAGTTTTTTACTCTTTGTGTGTTTTTCACATGTAAAGCATTATCACATAATCCTAAACTCACTACAGTCCCACATGGCGTTCTCAGATGATACTTTACACAGCTCGTCCAAGCTTCAGTCCATCCTTTTGTCTATCTGAGCCAACTATGCGTTTGTTAATATTATACGTCTAAACCTAAGACTTGTTGTTATTACACAGCCTTGTCACCAGTGAGGCTTTAAAAGAGAAAAAACAGCCTTTCGTCTCAAGAGACGGAATGTGCTGTATGCCAAATCCATTTCCCAAACAAAATGGTAATATGTCATATTTTATGTTTTATAGCTCGCCTCCCTAAGGCTGTGTTTTAAAAGTGTCAAAATCAAACTGCGTGCAATATTTTGTGTGTTTCCACCACTTCTTCTTGTTCTCTGCTGCACTCGCCAGCTGAAAACATTCAAGCCTGCAGAGAATCAACATTTCTAGACTAATTATTTTTGCAACACTGACTCATACACACACAGCATGCTGTCTCTCCCCTGGCAACAGCCCATTGAGGACTAAAAGAAAACTAGCCAGAAAGTGAGGTTTCAAAACAAATTAATACCTTTAACACCCTGCTTGCAAAACAATAAAAAAGAATACCACATATTTTAAACCTTTCCACTGTTTCCAAAGTGTTTTTTAAAGCTTGTATAATTTCTAGACATGGCACATCCACAGAAATAATCAATGATAACCTCACCTGTTTTTTTTTTTTTGGATGATGTGCGTCCACAGGCTGAAGAGTTTCAGACACATTACAGAGCTGCTTCGGGTTTGGCAGAGTTCAGTCCAGCAGGGTCAGAGGATGAGCATCTGAAGAGACTCTTCAGAGCTGCTGACACGCAGCCAAGCCACTACAGTCCCACATGGTGCTCTCAGATGATAACTACACCAGATAATCATCAGTCAGTACAATTACTACAGAATGCAGGGTCTTCCCTCTCTATGTACTGTCTGATCTTTCTTTGCCCTGGTTGAAATGTCTTTCCATGGACAGCCGCAGTTGAAATGTTAGCAAAGAGTGTTGAGAAGGTATGAGATGAAGTACAAAAAGGGGGAAGACACAAGTAGGGGGAGGGAGTTTGCTTTTGCACACGTGCACGGAGGAAGTAGGCTTAAGGGGTGGGGAGAGAACATACAGTATCACGCCAATACTCAGACAGACAGAAAAAAAAATGTGAGCACACTATTGAAGAGAAATTTAAATTCCATTGGCAGGCGGCCACCTGTTAGGTAACTCAACCTTGAGTTCCCCTTTTTACTTTCACATTCATGAGAATCTTTTCATTGTGTATGTACTTGTTTCTAAATTAGTAATATTTTCCCTTCTGCGTAAAAGCTTTCTCTTTACTTTCTTTCTTGTTCAGAGTAAATTCTTTGATGCAGAATTAAACTTCACTATGACTCAGTGCAAGAAAACTCAAGTGTTCTAGACGTTTCACTGGTAAAGTTAAGTAAGTGGTGTGAGACAGATGTACATACATTGTGAGTTCGGTCGGTGGTGTGAGCCCTGAGGTTTTCCAATGGTCTGACTACAAGTTTCTTTTAGTAAACATGTTAAGCCTGCAGCCAGTCTGTTAATATATTAAGTAAACACTTGCTCCAGAGAGGACTTTCTTAGCTAAGAATTCATAACCTCAAGTCAGCTACAGAAATATCAGATCAGATAAGGAAAAACGCAAGACAAAGAAAAGGAAATTTCAAACTAATATTCCCAATGTGTCTCAGTAAAATTATCTAAAATGAGCTTTCTAGCCCCAAATACCTCTTGTCAAGCGAGCATTTCGGAGTCTGGCTCTGTGGTAGTCACTCATATTTATAAAAAATCTGATCAACTGCAGAAGAAGAATGTTACAAAATGTTTGTGGATATCTGTATTAGTTTAGTGGACATTTCAGTTTAGCAAGTATATGGAAAGTGGTGGACTTGGTGAGAGCACATTTTAAAAGCATTTCATAAGTCTTCAGTAGTCATATACCTTTTTATTTCAGTGTGATAATCAGCAGTTTCCACAAAACTTAAACTTCATGAGATTTATTAAATCTACTCCTACTTTCTGGGAACAGTATGAATCAAACAGAAACAGAAGAAACATATTAATGTTTGTACATTAAAATTGTAGCAACTTGTGTAAACTTGTCTACTGAGTGTTACTGTCTGTGTGAAGCTGAATTTACCTTCAGCTTTGTAATTTTTCACAATTCTTCCAATTAAATGTAATAACTTTTCTTTGAAATGTTTTCTAGTTTACTGCTTGGTCTTAAAATTTGTAGGGAGATCCCCAAATGTATTCATACTCAACATAATCCATAGCAGGACAAGGAAACCTTCATCTCCTGCACTTAAAAAGAACAGAAATAAGAAAAACAAGTCAAGAGTCGTAGAAGTTCTTGTCTACCTGAGCCTTCCTACTTCCTTACTCTTCCATTTATCACCTTTCAGCTTCATATTGCAAAATTCCCAACAGTCCTTCAGTGCAACACAAATTTATAATTTTTTTTTTGTTTGTTTAGTTTTTTGAGCCCAACTGCAGCACGAGAAAATACCTTCTCTGGATTGTAGGCATGTATTCTTTCAAACGTCCATTCAGCCTTCATTGATAACTTTAAGTTGCTGCAGTGTTATCCCAAAAAAGGTTATTCAGTGGCAACTGGACTTGTTTTAGTTCCTTGAAGACGTTTCACCTTCCATCCAGAAAGCTTTCTCAATTCTGACTGACTGGTGGGAGTAGCAGGTTTATAAACCCTGTGGAGTCATCAAGTTGTCCAAGGAACTCAAGTTCTTCAAGGAACTAAAACAAGTCCAGTTGCTACTGAATAACCTTTTTTTGGGATAACCATGAGCTCGATGACTGAGAATCTTCACAGACACTTGCTGCAGTGTTGATCTGTCTTAACATTTTGTTTAAACATTTGTATGTGCAGTTGTGCAGTGTATAAGTTTTCATAATTCCCTCTCACAATCATAATACCATGTGAGCATTACAACATCCTACATTTCTTTTGGTGGACAACACAACATATATTTAAACTTGTGATCAAAAGGAGGAAGATACTATAAAGTTGTCTGACTGAGGCCCATGCATTGTTCAGTGTTCCAGTGTGGTTGACAAATTCCTACTTTTTTCACGACACTTAGCTGTTGCTGAGACAGAATGCTGGTATACCTTTTGGTTTTGCATCTGTCTGACCACCAGAATTGCTCGGTAATTTTCTGTAATTTAGCAAATTGTTTTACACTGTTGAGTTACTCCCTTTCAAAATGCATTATGTCTGAGAGCAAGGGCAAACTCAGCAGTCTGCATAGCCTTTTAATGTACTTAATGGCCAAACTGCAGGTCGCTGGTTCTGCAGTCATGATGGCTGATGAGGAAAGTGCAATCAGAATTTGTGATCATGTTACACAATTGAAGACTAAACATTTCCAGAACCAAGGAGATTCTTGTTTTGGGAATTCAGTTGATGGTTATCTCAGGAAGCAGGGATTGGGCTTTCATGATAATGGCAACAAGTGATAACCCAGGAAAATGTAATTATTTCAATCCACAATTCGAGACAATGTTGTCAACAAACTCCATTAAAGATGCTATTCTGTAATTTCCTCTGCAACAAAAAGCCTGTTACACAAAATAACTAAAGTTTTAGTTATCAGCTGTGTAAGAAATACAGTATGAGGTTTCTATATGTTGTAAAGAAACACACTGATATGGGTGACATGTTATGGCTTATTGTATTTATATATCAGTACTTGTGTAACAGATATCGCTTACTCTGTGCGATGTTAGTGAGTAATAAGATAAGACCACTTGCCTGATAAATACTTGAGCACATAGCCAATTGAATTTTGATGAAATACTTTTTCCACAGACTTTATTAATACAGATAACGTCTCAATAACCCTGAGACAAAATTGAATTTGCTGGCAAAAATCAATTGGGGCAGTGTGCCTGTTTTTGACTTCTCATACCAAGTACAAAATGAGCACTGAGATATCTCAGAGGTTTAGATAACAAAACACTGGCTATGGAAAAACATGATTAGTGTAACTTTTGAAGGTTTTTCTCTCTGGGAGCCATTATAAGTCAACACAACTTTTTGTCATTTTGTTTTAAAGGATCATTCTGGAGATATTCCATATTTTTCTTATTGACAATCAAACTAACAATGAACTGATCCTACTAAGAAACTACATAGTTTGCTAGTTCTATATTCTCAGTAAATGAATCAATAGACTTGAGAGAGCAGGCAGGAAGAGGAAGTCAACAATACCGTGTTGATTGTGGTCTTGTCATGGAATGAGCTGACAATAACAGAATAACAGAAACAGAATAGCTTCTTTAATGTAAGGCTTAGTGAGAATAGTTACAGACCTTTAAATCATCACCCGCATCTCATACTGGTTCATTAATGTAGAATGAATGAATGATCCAAGTGTAAAGAAAGAAATGACAAAAAGTCGAAACTGCTGTGTGTGACACACATTTTTGCCTCCATGTTTATCGGCAGTCAGTCAGTTACACCTCTGATGGAGAAAGGAGGGCTTATCAGAGGTGTGAGTTTCACATCTGCCCCCACCCTTGCTTTCCATTATTTCACTTAACGAGCCTATTCAGAGCAGTTGTGAAGTGACAAATGTGTGATCTCTGACTAACTTTCCTCCGACTTTAGAAGCTACTTGGATGAGTAGTAAAACGTTTCAACCTAACAAGAAAGAAGTCCAGTTGCCATGACTCAACTTCCAACATATTTCTTTCCACAATAAGCGACCACAGCAAATTTGAAATGTGTGCAGGTATTGCAACCATTTATTTTGTAGAACTCCAATTTTAGGGGCTCTAAAGTAAGTAGGCAATAGATTCTCAGCTGTTACATGATCATGTGTGTGTAATGCCCTCATTAGTCAAGATAAGCAGCACTTGATTTCAAGTACATGAAATCTACATGTATTATTATTATATGTTATTTATAGTTATTAGTTTGTATTGTAATTGAATTGCTCCCAGTGAGGTCCCATTTCTTTCTCTTTCCCTATCTTCATTTCTTCCCTTCCTAATCAGATTTGAATGACTTAAACTACTTTTTCACCTAACTAAACAAAAGATGTGCAATTAATCCATGGTAACCAGTTACAGGTAAACAGAGTGTGTACTTCACACGGTGGCGCCCCCGTCCACCCAACATGCAACACAGTCTGGAGTAACTTCACATTATCTATAGTAAGCCTATCTTCTCTTATGAGAATTAAGTTATACTTTTGTATCTGCTCGCCTTAATACCCAATTTTGTGTCTGTGTTTAGATCCTATTTGCCTGGTATTTAAACGCATTAATGAAAACTCACCAAAAAATAAAAAATAAAAAAACATGTTTGAATAACTTTCTTGACTTGATCTTGAAAATTAAAGTTGGAGTCAAATATCATTCCTAGGTTTCTAGCAGTGTGTGTGTGTGATATAAGGAGCTAGAGGGCCAGTGGACCCACTATGAACTCCATTTTGTTATTGTTGTTAAGCTGCATGTAGATTTGAGAATCTACACGCCACCATGAGCATTGCTCCTGTATCTTGAATGGAAGCCTTGGCCCTAGTTAGTTCCCCAGCCAGCTGAAATATAACGTGCTAGGCCCCAACCATCATCTGCAGCATTGCTGTCCTCCGGCTCTACCGTCAATATACACCAGAACAATGGGAAGCAAAAAGTAGGATGAATGAAAGGAACTGCGACTGGGGTTAAGTGACTTTGGGTACTTCTACATTCACAGGAAAGAGAGTAAACTTGTACTCAAATCTCTGTAGTTTTTAAATATCAAAACAGTTGCTTCTTACCTTAAAAAAACAGGCCATGAAGCGTCTGTTTGAATAAGAGAAAGAAATTAAAGCCTTTGAAAGACTGATTTGAATTGAAAAACAGGCCTAATCCTGTGTTAATGCCTATAATTGAACCTCCTATGAGTCAAGAGTCATTTCATTGGAGGGGTTTTCCTTTCTCCCCACACAAATGAGAAAGAGAGAGAAAGAATGTCGTCATTTCTGTCTAGGGGACACATCTATTAATAATATACAGTATGGGGGGGTTTCCCAATAGAATTTTATAAAGCATTCTTTGATATATTAAGATATCAAGATTACTCATTGTATTTCAAGAGGCACTTAAAAGAGGTCAACAGACTGTGTGGTGCTGACTGGCCTTTGTCAAATTGTGCTAAGACATTGGAATACAAAAAATATTATTCCTTTTGGTGAATGGGGTCGAGACTTGACAAAAAAAAGCTAGCTACAACAATAACTTTTCAGATTGAACAACAGACAGGTGCTGTTTTGAAAAATATGGCAGATAGCACTGAATAACTGAAGTATTTATGTTTAAATTAATTTATTAGACTAACAGGTTAGCTACTGATTGTTTCTTTGTCTTTGTCATTTTGCTTTCTTCTATTCCTAGCTTTGTCTTGTATATTATTTTTTCTCCTTTTTCATAAAACACAATATCCATTGTGGACATTCAATTGAAAACCTGAAGCCCTCCACAAAACCAGTTGCTACAGTAGCTGAAAGTTCAGGTTAATTGTCACTTAAAAAGCACCTTTCATCTCTGACGGTCATCACTCAGACCTGACTTCACATACTGCAGCTTTCAGCACGAAATTCAGTTATCCTCCTTTTCTGGTGAATTAGGTGAATATTGTTTTTCACTTACTAAATGAAAGGTCTTCACTGCCATTTATCAGTGCAAAGACATTAGCCTAGAGAAGTCTACCTGATGGGATAGTGACAAACCTGCCTACACTTGAAAGAAATAAGATTGTATCATTTGGCATCAGTGATGATGCAGTATACGGAGAACAGGAGTGCACTTTCACCAGAGTAGCAGGCTGAAGTGCGCTCATCGCAGAATGGAAAGCAACGTACTCTTCACCTCCATAGCCACAAGGTCTTCTAAGTGCCACTTAGTCTGATGTGTAATATACACTACTCACAAAAAGTTAGGGATATTCGGCTTTCGGGTGAAATTTCAGGATGAACCTAAAATGCACT
>JAUMHL010000005.1:19150410-19181474 GCA_032362345.1 Sandelia bainsii
TATAGTGCATTTTAGGTTCATCCTGAAATTTCACCCGAAAGCTGAATATCCCTAACTTTTTGTGAGTAGTGTATGTACGAATGCCATACATTTACAGAAGCAGTGAAACACAGCATGTTTACCTGCAGTATGGCCACCTCGTTCCTCAGCTGGCTCTCTTGCTTGGTGGGAAAACGAAGCTTGTCAATGACTTTGACAGCTACATCCCTCCCAGTCTTCCTGTGCTTTCCTGATGAAGAAATGGAGAGTTAGCAACACAAGTGGCTGTGAACTGAACTGCAGATGCATATTTTGTACCAATGGACTATTGCACTATTGCGTCACTGAGCGTCACTGGAGCTCAACATACCTCCATAAACTACTCCAAACTGACCAGATCCCAGGACTTCATCAGCAAATATCTGGTACACTGTGCCAATATCCTGTGGGACATCAATATTTGATACGATCATTATCAACCTCAATGTATAATTAATTGTTGTAAGATTGAAGAAAAATAACATACATACCACATTCTCTTGGATTTGACTGTTGGACACTGAAATGCTGATAGAAGCTTGTCCTGAAATAAAAAATTCACATAGGTTATAAAGTTTTACCAACAACTCGTGTGTCCTGCATAGTCATTTTCTTTTATAAGGACAATTTTGCTCAACCTCAGCTCAGCATTCTAAACTTGGCAAAGAGCAGTTTGTAGTAGCTCATTCAAAGAACACAGGGCCTTTGTCTGGTGAAATAAAGAACAAACTCATCCAGTAAGTCAGTTAGTGTTGGCAGGTTGATTTGGTCACACACATTTTTGGCATAATTAAACTGATATGACCAACCATTAAACTCAGGCTGTATTGTGCCAACTGTTAAACATAATAACCAAAAATGTATCACCTGAATTTGGCTGCTCGCAACTTACTGTGAGTTGTCTTCCCCTCAGCTGGTGGTGCATCCTGAAAGATGACTGGCATGAGGGCCTGGCGAATGGCGCTCTCCCACGCCTTGGCCACCTCACGCCCAATGCCACTGTTGGGTGCCACTTGACTGGGTGATGGAGGGGTTTGTGGTTGAGTCTGGGGGTTGCTGGTGGACAAAGAGGGGATGGTGTTGGGGTCTTCCCCCACAAAGTAGCACATATTCCCTGTTATGAGCTCAAAGCAGTGGGGATTTGTGCCTGGGGGGACAAGAGTAAAGTTGCCAGCAGGACGCAACTCCAGAATCTCAGACAAAGGGATCTCCTGCAAGAAGATGGATCAATGATGCAGCAATGGAAAAAAAAATGTTGCACACTTCAAATAAATTACTTGAAATGTTAGCATTCTCATGGAGTAAACTATTTTTACCTTGTAGTATTTGTTGGAGGTGTTGTTCTGGAAAAGGATGATGCACTTACAGTCCAGACGCCAGTAGTGCCTCTTTCTCTGTTGGGGTTAGGTTGGACGGGGTGGGACATTGAAGGGTGGAGAGAGAACAGAGGGTGAGGGATGGGGCAGGGTCAACGTGGATGCATTTTAAGCTCACGGGTGATTCCAAGAAGAAGAGAAGCGTGGCCAGATGAGAAGAAGGATGAGCAGAAGTGCAAGCTGCAAGATCAAAAAGTGAAGAGAAAGAGAAAAGAGACAAAAGTGAAACAAAGGAAAGGAGAGTGTTAGTGGAACCACAGAGGAAAGCATAAAAAAGACTAAAAGAAAAGTTTATTCAAGGGTAAATTTAGAGACTAGAGTAAGAGAAGGCAGAAAATGGGCTTTTAGCTTGAATTCACCAGACATCTTCTAAGTGCTCTTGTTTTGTGCTTTATGAGACTCATCAATCTTCAACTATTCTTTCCTCTACACACACACACACATGCACACTCACAAGCATGCACAAATAGAAAACAAAAAGGAAGCAATAAAGAGCATAAAGGGAGAGACTAAGTGATCAAGGTCAAAACTGTTGTTAGATGAGCCGGTGGACAGATAAAATAGATGTCTCTAAGTGAGTGGAAAGTAAACAAAACAAACTTTTTGCGATAAATCATAGAAAAGAAAGTGGGTTTATACATAAAGAGTAAACTGACTTAAATCTGTATGTTCAGCTCCAACAACAATAACACAAAAACTCCTGCCTGGTTTAGACAACCAGAGAGAGGCTAGAATGGGAATAACAATGGTTAAATGGTCAGATGGTTTTACCAATGTGTCCTTATTGCTGTAGTGAACCATCCATCCTTCTTTGATAGCCGTACTGGATCGCCGGGTTGTCTGCCTCACCGACTGTACCACCCTCATTAATGGAATGTAAACACTAGAAAAAACAAAATGTTTCTTTGAGTTTCTGGTTTTCCAATAACATTCCTTTATGGACTTGTTTCTAGTTTGTTTGTTTTTTTTGTCTAGATGTGAGATTCGACTCATACCTCTGGTCTCCGCTGGTTCCATCCTGGTTATTGTCAGGAGAGAAGGATCCAGGGATGCTGCAGGCCTCATCGGAGTCATCTATTGAAGACTTGTCTGAGGTGTCGTACTCAGAGCTAAAGTCCATGGGCACTTCAGAGTCTGTACTGGGACTTAACATGTCTGGGGCAAAAGGAGAGAGAGAGAGAGAGAGGTAGAGAAGGGGTTAAACACAACTCAATTTAAAGTTACTATTTGTTAAAAATGCCATGAAAGAATGCCACTACTTGTTACTTATGTGATCATTACAATGACAGTATTAAGAAGCAACAGGCAAGGAAAAGCAAATTCATGTATATTGCACATTTCATGCCAACAGGCAACCTGAAGTGCCACACAGACACACATACATAAGCGCAATACCAAAACTGACTAATACAAACATTAAAAACAAGCAAACACAAGTACAAAGAATAAGATGTGTTGCAATAAAAGTCTTGTAGAAACAAGGGACTATAATAAAAATGCAAGTTTTACTATATGAAAAGGTCTTTAGTTTGGATCTGCCATGTATCTGGGACCAAGATCAATGAATTATTTATGAACAAGCAGTAATATTTTGATGTTGATTCTCTGAGAGACTCTGAGAGATCTGAACTATAGTGAATACAGCTCGACATGCATCAGTGCTAAGCCCTGATAACACTTACCAGAGTTACTTCTGTTGTCTGTGAAGATAAAAACATTATTGGTAGTTAGTGTCAGTCTTGTTAGATAATGTGATATACAGACAGGTGATAGATTTAAAGAAAAGTGTCTTAGTAAGGTTCCACCACAACAGCTTCAATGCGCCAATGTGGAATTGATTCTACAAGTCTCTGGACTACTGGTGGGATGTAACACCATTCCTCCAAAAGGTATTACCTCATTTGGTGTTTTGATCATGGTGGTGGAGAGTGCTGTCTAACACAATCCAAATCTCCTATATGTATTCAAATGGGTTTATAGCATTGTTGCTTCACAGTATTCAAAGGTTTCAGACCCCTGCACTTTTTTGACATTGGACTACCTTGTTAATTTATTCTGAAATGGAATAAAATCCGTTTTGTTTTGTTTTTGCCCATCAATTCACATACAATAGCCCATAATGTCAAAGTGAAAACATATTACACACATTTACACATATAAAAAATGCTACAAATTAATTAAAAAATAAAAAATTTAATCTCTATTTTGGAAAAGCATGTAGCAAATCAGGTGGTCAGGTGAATTCTGTTGTGGGAAATTGAACTGAGTGGACCTAGTTGGTTTGATGGTAAGTAAGCCCTTTGACTTTGACAAAATAGCATAGACCATGAGAACAAAATTAAACTCGTTGGACATAACTCCACTACTAGCACTACTAGCAAACATCCAGACATAGTGCTCATCATCTGGCTTATACCATCCCTCTGATGAAGCACGGTGGTGGCAGCATCATGCTATTGAGCTTGTCAGCAGCAGAGACAGGGAGACGGGTGAATGCAGCCAAATACAAAGAAGTCTCTGAAGAAAACGTGCTCTTGAGTAAATGAGACCTGTGTCTGGGCTGATAGTTCACCTGCACCTTCATACAGACAAGACAAGGCTGGGGTAACTTCAAGACAAGTCTCTGACTGTACCTGAGTGACCCAAGGTCCAGACTGTGATGGCACTTTAGAGACCTTTCCTATCCAATCTAATGGAGTCTGAGAGGATCTGCCAGGAAGGATGGAATAAACTGCCCAAATCCAGATATGAGAAGCTTGTAGTCTTTGAGCTGTAACTACTGTGTGTTTGTGCAGGGCTTCTACAAAGTATTGAAATAAGGGGCTGGAAACTTATATTATAAGTTATATTGATAAGGTTTCAGTTTTTGATTTTTTATTAATTTGCCAATTAAAACCTGATATCTTTCATTTCATTTTCATTTTAAAACAAAATAAATGAACTATTTTGTGTCCTTTATTATGTTGTTTTCTCCGCTGATTTACTCAGATTTTCTGTTAACTTTTTACCCAACTGTTTGTATGATTATAAAAGTAAAAAACAAAAAACAAAACATGTAGTTGAGAAATAATTATGTTATAAAAACAACATTCTTATAACATGCATGCAGGGTTAAAAGAGTAAACACACTAGAAATGTGGTGTATTTTCCCTTACCTCCAAGAGTTTCCCCAAGGCAGTCATTAGGAACCTTGTATGCACAGCGTTTATGGCAGTTAAATTTACAGTCTGAGAGGAATAAACATACATTCTGATGAGATTGCATGTAATCACATTAGATTAAATTGTCATTCTGCTTCGAAACAGATATCAGAAAGATGAGTCTGTATTCACCTTTGCACTGTAGACCCTGCCTGAAAAGCCCTCGAAGAAGCCTCTTGCAGTACTGGCACACCGTCGGCCGTGTGTACGAGTGGACAGCGAATGTGTGGGGCACCTTCACCTTGCTCAGCAGCATCTTGTCCAGATGAACTGGTCGGCCTGTGTAGAAGCGTCTGGCGTCACTAGGGGTGCGTGGCTAGCAGAGTATAGAGGAAACAAAGATTAATAATGAAACAAATTGTGTGTGGTAAATAAAATAAGAAATAATGTTATTTCTTTTGTCCATTTGATTACAAATTATGAACAAAACATTGACATATAACCTTTTTGGTCTCTGTGGTAAAATAACTGTTTTTTTATACATCTAGTGTTTTTTGTTTCTACTAATTGAAAGAAATATCTAGCCTTTAGCTACTAAGTGCTCTATTATGTTCACCAGTTAATAGCTAACATTGTCCCACTGTTTTCACACAAATTGTTAATATAAAACATTGATAATAACAGCTTTACCTCTAACTCTCTAATTAAATATCTTCACTGCATCTTCTCCTTTGTAGTTGGAGTAGATTAATAGGTGAATCGACCCCCATTTGATTGGACAAATTAGTTTACTTTAAAAACATAAATTACACCAGCTGCATACAATACAACTTCTAATGCAGCCCCGAGGTAATGCTAGTTTTATTTACAGAGGTTTTCTACACAGAGATACTGTACAATAATATGCCCTTAGCAAAAAGAAGTTCCAATGAAAATTGTCCAGGAAGTATGAAAGTCTGCAGAATATCAAGAGTAACCAGCACATTGTTTCTGGTGAAATTTTCAAATTAACTGTTTTTCAATGCTATCACAAGTGTGTCCATCAGATATTTGCATAAAACCTGAAACATTCAATATTATTGACTAAACTGAGTTAAAGTGGGTTTGTGATAATAACTTGTTGTCATATATGGTCAAATCAATATTGACTGCTGGAAAGCATCCTTAACATTTATAATCTAAAACTGAACCATATGATGCACATGAATTTATCAGTACCATTTGTGTGTGTGAGCGGATGAGGGCAGCATCTTCTGCGCAGGTGGATGCTGTCCCTACACTGTATATTGATTCAGTGGTGGACAGACGCAGGGACTGGCTGCTGCTCAGAGAGGTGGTGGACAGACGCCTTTTCCGAGCTCCACTGCAGTTGTTCGGGATGCTGAATGCACAGCGTTTGTGGTAGTTTAGTCCACATCCTGCAGGGGGCAGCATAGATCAGAGAACCAGGGAGCAGGGGAGTGGAAGAGGTGGAGCATAATTGGTTACTATTAATAATTAGTTTCTCAGATACATTTAAGGACATATTTAATCATCTCCCTGTTTTTCTCACCATCACACTTGAGCCCTTGTCTGACCAGTCCAAATAACATCTCCCCACAGTGATCACAGAAGGCTGGAGCCCGGTATGAGTGCACATTGAGCGCATGTGGCCGTATCTGGAAATCCTCAGAAGTGGCTGCCGCTAAAAAAAACAAAAAACAGCAATAGAGTCTGCTCACAAGTTATGTCATGATACAACCATACTATACTTACATGCAGAGTAGAGAACGATGACTGGGGAACATTACTGATTTAAATATTTAGAGATCTGATTAAGCCAATGGATTAAGTAAAATAAGCAGATAAGGACTAATTTCAAAATGTGTGATGTAGAGTAACAACAGTAATGAAAGAGTGATAGCAGAGGAAAGATTTGATTTATTTATTTATTTTAACAAAGCTATATTGTGACAACAGGGATCAACATACATCATAAAAAGGACAGAGAGAGCTGGTTACTTACCAGAGAGCACCACTTCCACCAGGTCTCCCTCCTGAATGTCACTGGCAGCTTTAACCAGTTGCAAGATGTTGTTGGAGGATGTGTCATGTTTGAACAGCAAGATCTTGTCATAAATCCCGTAGAAGCCACACTCTGGGAACTACAGCATACAGAGAAACCATTATAGAAATGTGAGTTAGTAGGATCAACTTTACAAGTTTTTTTAACTTGCAATTTCTGACAGGCTGTTAGTTGACAGACTGGCAGCTGGACTTGATATAATTTATTAAAGGAATCAGCCATCAGCTGTCAACAACAACGGCATAAATGGTGAATGGTGAGTGCATGTGTGTTGCCTGTCAGGTGTATTTGACAAAACAAAAACATTTAAGGCTAGGATGTGACTTTTCATCCTGTCAAAAAAAAAAAAAACTTAACTTAAATGGTCACAAATTCAACAATCTCTGGATTATTGTGATTAATCATGGGGGATATCACATTACATTAACCAATTTCAACATGTCCTGTTCTGTAAAGCCCAGTAAATATAATACCAGCCGTTTCACAAACACACACAAGAGTAACAAGTGACATACAAGAAACCCAGGCTGAATTCCACAAATCAAGCCAGTCAGTGTGGAAAGCAAGACAAAGAAGAAACTTTATCCTTTCTTCCTTTCAGTCATTTACAAATGCACACACGCAAACACACACAGGTGTTTCCATGAAGCTCTTCCAGAGATATGAGAGATGAGAGTGTCAGTCAGAAGTCAGCAGATCAAAGGAGGTTGTCATAGGGAAACCCTGATCCTCTGAATAATTAATACTGTCTGGCTTGTTTCAGTGGCTACAGCACACAGGACGAGAAGGTATAAGTTTAAGTTTGTCAGTAGAGTCATTATCCACCATCTGGCCAGGCCCCAACAACTTACAGGAAGGGGAACCCTGGTCTCCACCTTGGAATGACACAACAACACACACACTCCTCCTCTTCACTTACCAGCAGACTATCCTTTGTTACAAGCAATAACGCGCACAATCTTTATCCACAATTTACCTTCTCGCGTCATAAACACACATACACACAGCCTCCCTTTCTTTTTCCCCATCAGGCCCACCACATCCAGGCCTGGCTTGTACTGCTGCCAAGCTACACAGCGAGTCCACCACGCCCCAGCAGTGGGCTACTGCTACTGACCACACAGTCAACAAGAAGAAACAAGAAGCACAAAGTGACCTTTTTTTTAAAAACTCTGAACAAGATTCTTAACTTATTTGACAGCCATTACATCCACTCATTGTAAAGAAAGCTCCAGACATACAAACTCTGGTGTGAAAGATGTATGAGCAAATCAACATAGATCAACCATTTCAATTTATGAGATTTTTGAGCACTTGAGGACTGAACCTGCCTGCAAATGCAAGTCTGTGACACTGCCTCTTCACAGCCTAATATTATTCACTTGCATTACAGCTCTGTTTTGCTCTCCACCGACTCCAGAGAAAGAGTTGTCACAAGGGTGACTGCGGGGTCTTCGGAGTGATGGGGTGACCAGACATTCAAATGCAGCTGATGGCCTTGGTCGGCCTGGAATGTAGAGTTTGACAACGGCTTTGTGAAAACATGGTGAGATGAATTTCATTTCAGTCATTAAACTCATCTAATAGATTTTAAGCTTAAGTTAATATTCGGCATTTTGGCTTTGACAAACTAGATAGAGATCTCTGCCAAAATAAAACAAAAACTATCTGCACATCTGGATGCCAGTAGAGATTTTTATTTTTTTTTATTTTGGTGAAAGTATTCTTCAGCTATAACAGGCGTGTGCATAAATGTTTCTGGCTTTGGGTCATTTAGATGATATGGATACTAAAAAGAAGAGGCCCCAAAAATTCCAGGCTTATAAACCACAAGTTCTCTGGTAGGTGTGGATCATGTAATAACTGCATGCATCAGTACCTGGGATTACCACAAATAAGACTAACTGCTGTAATTACAAACACCCACAGATCCCAGATCACAGGAGACTCTCAGCTCTGCCCAAATCCACAGCCTCAGCCTAAGTCATATGTAAGCTCTGTGGCGCTGTTTGATGCCAGCATCTCTGCTATTAACCCTACTATGTTTCTGTTGGTATTCACTTCTTTCCCAAGCAACTCCAGAAACAGGGCGAGTCATATTATCCTGCACCTAGTATCCAAAACATACACAATGCACTGACCACAACTGCAGCTGCCACGTCTGTGCAGACCACAAGTCTTTACAGCTCTACTGAAAAGCACAATATCCCAACTCCCCAAAACCACACATCCCTCAGAGAAAATGACCATTTTCATCTTTTTTTCCCCCACTGTTCCAGTTTTCAGTGAAAGTACAGGACACAGAGAGCACACAAGCCATAAATGACTTCTGTCTGTGTATGTCAACACTGTGAAAAATGACATTCTTTGTCTTGTGTGTTACATAATCATTTCTATATGTTTGTGTATACACTTAGGTTGGGAGTGTTAGGAGTCGCAAGAGATGGTGTGTGTTTACACACAGTCCGCAGACAAAGAGCCGACTGTATTATCATGTACTGTAGCTCGCCTGGAGACAGGGTTGTGTCTGTAACTGCTTTCTTAGGGTTTCCAGGGATCAGGTTGCCCCATGTTGCTTGCACTACTCCTGCAGCTCTTCAGGCCAGTGAAGCCATTATGAGTGCAATGAATTATAGACTCATCTGTCTGCCAGGCTGTTTTTACCCTACCCCCTCCCCTTGTTTTCCATAACTCTTATTTTCCTCTTTAGTGCTGTTTATCAGCTTCTTCTTACTTTTCTTCTGGACTATCCAGGAAAAAGACACAGATGCATACAGAAAAGTGCTCTGTCACTCCCTCTCTTGCAAGCTGATGTAATGTTAAAGTTGGCCGGCTGTGCTTGTGCTCGCTAATGTCTTTGACTTGCCTACTTTATTCAAAAGTTTTGCTTCACATTGTTCTGATCATAATGGCTTGATTTTCCATGGATGTAGACTGGCAACTGCATTTATATTATACTGCAACATACTGCATGTTACACATTAATGCATTTAGAGCTGCAATCATTAGTTGATTAAAACAAAATTAACTTATTTTGATATTTTCAATTAATATATTCAGACATATTTACCATTTTAAAACTGATTTGTGCATTAAGCAACAGTAATGCTGCAAAATGCATGCTGTTAGGATTATGAAGGTTTGACCATTCTCTCAGCTTTTATAACAGCATCATATACAATAAATAACATATATATATATAACAATAACCAAACATTGGTGCACACAAGTTGCATGGATTGGCTTACCAACATGCAACCATCTACCAACAGCCATAACAGCTCGTTTTGCTTGTAAGAACCAGAACTATTTGTGTACTAACTGATATGGTGTGACCTGCATCATATGACCAATACGATTATAATAAAGAAAACAACAAATTGTTTCAGCTCTCACTTACAGTGCAGAAGTCGTCCAAACTGGAGTGAAAAAGTGAAGAACTAAATCTAAATTTATCATAGCCCTCATCATCATGACCCCAAACAATGGCCAAACTGTCGTTTTATGTTGCTGTGGGCCTGTGTGTGCTGTTGCTACTGTCAATAATGTCAATGAAGGCAAACAACTTTATCCATATTTAATCGATCAGTCATTATTAAAAACACACACTAACACAATGATCCAAACACTTGAAAGCAAACAAAAGTGATATTATTCCGTGTGTACACAGCACACACAAAAACAACTTCTCATTGTGTCAGTGTGATGTCATGGAACAAGGCTTCTGTGAGTGAAATTTGAGCTCAGAAACATTGTATTCAAACACAGACACACACACACACACACGCTCGATGCCAAAGCATTGGCTGCCATTTCCTCTGCTCTGTAATTCTATTCTTTTGGTTTGGTGATTTCCTCGCCGACCACCTCTGCCGCTGGTCATATGATGCATGTCACAAGCGACGAGGCAGCGATCGAGATCTGTGAGAAGTGCATCAAGTGCAGACAAACTGGAACCAGTAGAATATGAAACAACACCCTAATTCCTCTTTGCTCTTCCAACTTTATGTTCGTGCTTCATACAGATCATAGAATCATTATATTAACGTGGAGCTTGTAATGATCCGAGTGTTTTGAGAAAAAAATGAATCAATGATGTTTCTTTATACACAGACAAAATGTATTAAATTGAACTGCAGCATTTAGATAATAGGTTGGCTTCACTTCATCATCATAGCGGTGATGTCCAGTCGATTTCGTTTCAACCATTATGGCCTGTCAAGCAGGGTTTTAGAGCAGTGCTTCTAAATATAGAACTCTTTTATATAAAGGCGCTGCATGTGTGAAGAACACAAACTCTTTTATGTCCTGCTGAGACAGCCGCTTGCTTCAGTTTTTCATCCTCACCATCACTTCCCTTTTCAGCGGCTCAGCGTGAGCCACCTTTGACCACCAAGCTGCACAAAAACACAAGCGCACACACACACACACTCTTGGGCACATGGTCTCACTCATAATCATACTACTGCAACAGCTTCATTGCCCCATAACTATGTTTGCAATTTACTGAACTGGAGCACATTTAGGTTGCTGCTCATGAATGAAGTAGACAAGATCAAGCCTGCATTTTGTTTAACTGATGACACTGAGCTGCATGAGCAGCCTCACTGGTGTAATTTGTTTCAGTGGCGGCTTTATTTATCCCCTCTCTATATCTGGTTTTACTTCAGGTTAAGGATGCAAACATGCAGGCAACTTTAACACCGTGTAAAATAACTAATTCACATAAAACAGAGAACAATACTTTGGATGTTAGTTGCTTCTTTCACATTAACAAGTCAAAGTTTTTCCCTGCATAAAAGCAAACTTTGCAGAGTTCATGAACAAAGAAAGGTCTTTCCTGTCTGCCTCACTGCAGGGGTCTCTGATCCACTGCTATTGAGTTGTGTAACAGTATCATTCTGTGAACTATACCTTTTTTTTTTTACAAATTATACTTGAACGATTCTGAACTGTTCGTTGCTGTTTGTTTTTCTTATAGTGCAGTGAAGAAAAACAGGAGCTGGATTTATGTTTACGCAGTGCAGCACATTACAGAAACACTGCAGTTCTGCACGGCCAGTTGGGCCAAACTCCAATGACGACACAAAAAGATCAACAACCAAGAGCTAGAGTGACTAAAACACAAGACTTGTTGTGTATGACACTGCACGCTGTGCTCTGTTGTGGACCTTTTTAGCCTTACATGGTCCTCCGCACTGATGTGCTTCTGCAACAGAAGCTAGTTATCACAACAGGAACCTGATGCAGCCATTTTATAGTCAAGAGGAAACATGTTGCATCCCTTCTAACAACAGATATTGTTTAAACATCCACGTCTTACTGTGTAACAAATCATACACCCTCCTGCATGAGTGCGTGTACACACTCACATTTTCATGTAAATCGTAAACGGTCTGCACGTGTACCGCACTTTTCTACCTTATCATAGTCAAAGTGCTTTATGCTGCTTCTTATTTACCCATGCATACACACAGTCACAGCTGCCATGCATCTGGTCTGACCAACTGTGGCCAGCTGTTGCCCAAGAACACTTTACCAGAAGGAGCTAGGAATCAAACCAAAAACCAGACAATTGGTGGACCCACCTTTAGCTCCTGATCCACGTTACCCCTCGTGCACACATTTTTGAGGATCGTTGTGACAGGTTGAGATGCACATGGACTTTACTGGGTGACTGTTTACATTTCTAACCATATTTCACTTTAAGACACAAAGCATAATTGTTGGACCATAACTCTTTCTATCCTTGTTAACATGTCAGGCACAGGACTTAGACAGACCCACCCCACCTTTCTGTAAGTGATGAGGTGTTTAATGAGGGGTTGCCGTAGCAACGGGCATGTAAAGACGTCAATGATCTGCCCTCATTAGCTCCTGACAAGAACTTGGCGCAGTTGGGGAATTTTTCCTTTTGTGCTGACAGAGTCAGAAACGGAGAATGTTACTGCCCTTGGTGTTTTTTACCTAAGTAGGGTTACACACTAACGAAGGCAACAAAGATGACCCAGAGTCATCAGTCACCTGTAAAGACTGTACAGCATGTTTGGCTGACTTTAAGAAAAGAAAAAGTGAATACAGCCTGTTGTGATTAAACACTCACATCCCACATAAATCACAAGAATGAGTGACAATTCTGTGCCTCAAGGACAAGGAATACCCATGACGTCAGCTAGCTGCTGGGCTCGGCAGGCAGAGAGAGTTTCCAAGAAGGAAAACAAAAAAAGTATGAACCAACACACAAGGACAGCTGAAAAGCTACATGACGCAAAGCGGTCATTCCCTCGTCATGTCATACTCCAAAAACTTGTTCAGTCACCTGATTGTTTTGATTATCATACTTTGTGAGTGATGTAGCAACTTCACGCTGCACACACATTTTTGTGCTCAAAGATGGACGTTAGTGCCACAAAGATTTGTCTGTTCATCGCTGAAAACACTCCTCACATAGACAGATACACACACTCAGACACATATATAAACCACATAGGTGAGAAAGGACCTGTGTGACTACACACTGTGCGCATGTGGTAAGAGGTTCAAAGCGAGATGAGAGCTAGAGCAGCAGGACATAGTTTATCAATGGAATGGATTATATTAGTATGATTAGAATAGAATTGCTATACATGTATTATGCAGTGCAACAAAATTTGGTTTGCAGCTCTATAAATGTTCGAAAGAATAACTTGAGGTATATAAAAAAGTATATGTAATATAAAAAATAAAATAACAATAGCATTATTATTATTATTATTATTATTAATAATAATAATAGTTGTTGTTGTAATTGTTGTTAATAATAAAAATAAAGTGGCATGTACAATGGTAGCTGATCAGGATCTTTTTAAAGAGGCTTTAAAGGTCTAATTTTCTAAACTTTCTTTCTTCCTGGATTTTTCAGGTGGAAGCCTAATGACTCCCCTCACATGAAAACATGAATGTTATATTCTATAAATTGTTTGTGAACTCTGCAAGCTACAGAGATGCACATTGACCAAAGCAGAGCTGCACTGCCAGCAAATAACAGAATTACAATCATTGGGGTGACCACACTGTTCTCTTTAAGTAACCAGTAATTTGTGCTAACAAGCAAGCTTTGAAACCCTGATAAACCACAGTGTATCAGACTTTTTTGTTAAGATTTAGTTTTTAAGTCATACTGCCTTTAAATGGTCAGATGTCATAGATATAACTTTATATTGCTTTAATATACTATGTGTGATTACTAATTGGTTATATGCAAATTTGCAGTATTATTATGAATCAAGTTTTGAACGAAACATCAAAATTTCATCAAATATGTGTGTGTGTGTGTGTGTGTGTGTGTGTGTGTGTGTGTGTGTGTCATCCTGGAGAACAGAGGCAAAATCAGGTTCACATTCCTGACCTGCTAGTTTCTACATACCAGAGATAACTGTGTGAAGCTGAGAGACTGGAGGGGGGAGCGTAAATTCTGCTCTCTCTCTTACACACGCACACACAAACACACAGACACACATAAATACAAAATGCAATAGTGACAATATGAAATTGCACACACACATTGTTTCATACAAGATATCACACACAAGTAAGGACACAGAGTAATTGCACAGTGCAAAAATAACATCAAACACATGACCAGAATCAAATAGAAAACAAACAAACAAACTGGGTTTAATACATATTAGAACAAACACGTAGTATATTTGACATGTTTCCTGTATACAACAAAGAACCTTTGTGAGCAGCTTTCATAAAATGAGCCGGTCAAAGAGAGCACAGAGATCAAGTGAAGACAAATGTAAACATGGGCACATCAAAGTTCAGAGTACATGAAAAGATGTTAACAGAACAGACACATGTAACGAGCCCATGTTCAGTGTTTTGTGTGTGTGTGTGTGTGTGCAGAATCAGTAAATGAAAGATGTTCAGCATCGAGCAGGAGCGTAGGGACAAAGTGTCTCATTCTGCTCCAAGCATCAAGAAGGACAGGGGGGTAACACGAGAGCCGTAACCAGGCATGAGAGCGGGTTCTGGGGATAAAGGAGACACGCACTGCTGTTCTGAACCAGCCTTTGTTGGTAGCAGCTCCTGTCTCCATTAACCCCCACCATTCTCCTCCTTCTCTCTGTCTTTTCTTGGCTTGGTTCTGGGCAGGTAAGCTGATATGAACCTAGGAATCAATCCACTCTGTGTGCAGTGAGCTCAACGATTCATGACAGGACGGAGAGGATGAAAACAGGCCTTTCCACCAGCGCCCAAAGAAAAGTCACATCCGAGTGAAGTGCGAAGAAGAAATGAAGACAGATGGAAACAAATTAATTCTTTTGAACTTTTTCGTGTTTCGGCTACACAGTTGTCTAATATTCTTCCAAAACAATCCATTATTTTTGTAACAAGCTTTTCAAAATTACTATTAAACACATTTTCAGTGTTTAGGTGTAATGATCATGTATTACTTTTCATGTGCAGAGGCACTTTGACCCTTTCTCAGTTATTTATTAGATAATAACACGGAAAGAAAGTGGAAATCCATCAGTTGCCATAAAGCAGTGTTCCACAACATTGTGACGTAGGTCAACAAGATATCATCAATGTCAAACAGTGACTAACACCTGTGTGACTAAGTGAATTCCATCACTGCTGTCAATGAAATGGCATATACTGTAAGTGAGATTATTTCTTTGTCATTTTGCAAAATAAGGTGCACCTACAATATAGGATATAAAAGAAGAGGAAGAAATAGCAAAAGCAGATCCTTCGTTGATGTAATTTATTTAAAAAATAGTTTCCATTCTGTCTCTATCATATGTTCTCTTTATCAATACTGTTTTATCACTGCTCTCACAACTTCTTAATGCACATAACAACAAGTAAATGGATATATACTTATTGAAACAAAGAACCTTTCTATGATAGTTTAGGAGGTCGGCTTATCTTGTGTCTAATAAGTTTACACAGTCTAATAACACAGACCAGCGTGACTTGTTGTTACATGTAACATTATTAATGTATTCTCTATACGAAAGTGACCTCATTTTCATTTGCAGTGACATTCATGTTGAAATGTGAGGAAAACAGGACGTTCTAACTTCTCTGCATGACTGCTCATGAATAAGACTGTCACAACCAAGCTGACTCTGTGTTGACAGAGGTACCCGCTGTCAGGGAGAAGTTCCAGGTCCGATGGACGTCTAAAGCAATAATCAAATAAGTAATATTGAGAGAAATTCATAAACTATGTAAAACACAGGTGTTTCAAAGAACTGTGTGATGAGGTTACATGTTATAGTTTTTAGAAACTTACATGGACAAGATGGATGTGTTTTTGCACACCGGTGGAGCCCTCTCTGAGCCTGTATTCTCACTTTCACTTCCCGACTTTTTTTTTTTTTTTTACTAACAAGGATACAAACTATATATTATTTCTTCAGTTAGGAATCTACAAACCTTAAAAAAAAAGCTTCTCCAGAATGACCATAAAGAAAAATCACACACACATGCTGAGCCTTGAGCGGCTCCACATTCTTTATGTGCCAAGTGCCGTGGACACACAAGCGCATAAAGCTGCATGCTGAGAGCCACAATAGTACTGCACTGTGAGTCATCTGGTCTTCCTTTATGCCTGTCCCCTCGCCTCTCCACATGCTGGGTTTCTTTCCCTCTTTTCAGTCTGTCCGCTCTCTTGTGTGTGACATGGCTTTAGTGACAAAACACTGGAAGCTTTACACTGAACAACATCTTTGTCATATGACAAATGTGGTTTCATTTGTGAAGCATAGTTTTCTGTTAAAGACTCAAGCAAAAATTGACATTGGACGCACACAGCCAATAGCAGACAACCATGTTCAACCATATCAGCCTGATAATTAAATGGAATAATATCTCATTATTCTGAAATGAAATCAAAGCAGGTTGTACATGCACTGATGGATATGTAATCACTCTCATACTTTAATTATAGATTTGTGATGATTCACTAATGTAACACATTTTTGTAGATATGTTGAGATTCCTCAGACCCCATGTTGAGAACTTAAGGCTTAACAGACGACCACACATTATTTTCCAGTTGGTTCTTCCACTGACCGGTCTGAAGTATTGATGTCATGTGTTTATCTACTGAGGTAAGACTGCAATTTTGTCCATTTCCCCTCATAACTGAACGAGCCTGTATGTGTGCGCACGTGTCTGGGCCACACTAACACACACTGCACCCTCACACTGACCCCATTGTCTGCCGTCTTCCCAGAGCACGCTCTCACACACACACACAAACACATTTTCACACACTTGATATTAGAATATCAACTATTTTCATGCCCTGCAGCGACATAGCTCTCTCTAAATTAGGATCCTTTTAGCTTCAGCAAACAATAACTAAAAGTGTGCGTGTTTAACTACCGTGATATACAGTGCTCTCCCAAAGAACCCTGCGTTGTGCGAGTTAGAAACATTTTCTAACTCGTTGGCGCAAACTCTTCACATGGTTATATGCTAGCAAATACCACTGAGCTCTGTGGCTTCCAATTGGATTACAGCACAAAATCGTTTTTACTGATGTTAATCGTTGGATTAGTATCATAAGGTTTCCTTTGCTCAGAATAAGAGAAGGAATGCGGGGGTCTTAGAGCCTGAATGGGCCCTAGAAACACATGATGCAAGAACCAGATCGGATTTAAGGAAATATTCCAATATAGTAGTTTTTAATATCATTTCTACCTGTCACGACTTAGAAGAACTATGTTCTCAAAATTCACTGCTGGGATCTGGGAGCACTGAAACAACGCAACAGTGAAGTCAGATGGGGCAAGAAACAGAAGCTTTCAGGCAATCAGACAAGTTGTCTAAATTGTTGTTAACACACTTTTATGTTTGTAAAATTTAAAATGAATAGACCCAAAACGTCAACGGTTATTACACAGGAAAACTGTGGGTGTGGCGTGCTCAGAGCTGCGGCAAGTACAATGGATCAAAAAGGGTAGTTGGTTGCTGGTTTAGGCAATATGAGTTATCTTTTCTCCATCTTTTACTCTTCCAGAAATGTCAAAAGCAGACTTGCTTAAAACTGACCTTATTATCTCTTGCCTCGTCAGATTAGATAGTAGATAGTGAAGCTGCAGACAGGTAGCATGAGGTTAGGAGAGAGGGGGTATAACATGCAACAAGGACCCATAGACAGACATAAAGTAATACAGAATGCAGTGCTACACCTTTTTTTCCTTTTTGTGCATTATACCTCACAAACGTTCTTTCAGGATCACAATCTCAGCTGCTACTCAAGATGCACACACCTATCATCCCGCCTCTCTTTCCCTCTCTGTGTTAAACGTCCCCGGGCACCGGTCAGCAGCGTGTGCTTTGAATAATCAAATGCTCTTGCTGAGACTAAGCTTGCCCAGCAGCACACCGCCAACAGCCAGGAGACACCAGGCACGGTCAGTGATGCAAAGCTGTTCCGCTACCATGCAAATCAAGGCACACACACACACATGCAGTGAGAGAGAGTGCAGTAAGCAGAACTGATACATGTTGCTGTGCTCCTTTGAAAACAATTTTTTCTTTACAGCACTATGGTTTTATAAGATAAAGTAGTTATAGTAGCTGCTGTGAGGTTTGCTGCGTTTGGTCAGAAGCTGTATTATCTTCACTCAGCCTCTAAGGCGTGGTATGTTCTTTCACTCGCATGTGCACCTGCCAGTGTCTTGCTGATTGACTGGCATTTATTCATTGACCAACAATGGTTTGGGCTGATAAGCAGACTGTAGTTTCCCATTAGCTCTGACACATACAGGATACTTTTTTAATAATCGAACAACAAGACAAAATAAAGTGTTGCTGTAGGTTGTAATGTAGACCACAAAAAATCAATGTCCTACATCTGTGCGTAACACTGAATTGAGCTGTTTTCGTACGAACAATACGACCTTCTCTGTCACACTGGACCTTTATCTGGAAAATCAGGGCCAACTGCTACATTGCATTACTTACAGTGTGTGTGTGTGTGTGTGTGTGTGTGTCTGTATAAGTAGAACACATGTGCAAGAGAGTGAGGTAAACAGGAGGTGGTGTGTTGGTGGGTATGATCCCATTCCCAGGGCCAAACTGCTTCTCCAGGGACAGAGATAAAGAAACAGCTCCTTCCAAAACGGAGGTGGAAACAATGGCCAGGGCAGGGGCTCTCAGTCACAGCTGTGTGTGCGTGTGCGTGTGTGTGCACGCGCTTGTGTGTGTGACTGTTGATACATCTGTGTTTTAAACCATATATAACCAAGTAAAACTTCTGTCCTCATATTACATGAAAAATAATATAAAAATAAATGAAATTTTGTTAATGCTCCGTTACTAACCAGGATCCTTCAGCTTTGGCGAAGGACTGAACGTTGAGCACTTTCTCTCATACAAATGTATTAACAGCAGCGTGCTTCCTGTGCATGCACTGATTTGACACAGCTCACTGGCTGTTAAATGTGTTGTAACTCATAATAGTCTGTAGATATGTTCAACGATCCAGTAATGTGACCACTCAACAGGTTCTTGTTTGTTGTGCACGCACACCGTAACACACCCACTGACGTCAACGCAAGTCACTGCTCATCTCGTGACGAAATACAACAAATTAAGCTGACACACCTTTTGGAAAATTGAGTGGGGGTGGAGGATATCAGTGGTGTTTTTGTTTTTTATAAGAAATCTTGATTTAAACTGTCACTAGTCTAATATCCACTTGAAAAATGCACTGTAGAACCACAAACTGATACCCAGTTTAAACTTATAAAACGTAAAAGTGTAAATTTGCCCATATTTCTCCACTCATGTGAATTGTGTTCAGGGCTCACAATGCAAAGAAGAGGTGACACCAACAAGAAAGGCAGTGACAGCAGGGGGATGAATGCAGGAATAGGAAAATAAATCAAAAGAAGGTAGGATGTGAGGAGGAAGAGGAGACCAGAGATGAGTGGACAAGGAGAGGAAGTATATGATCTAAAGAGGTGGGTAGAGAGGGAAAGCCACGAAAGGAAGAAGAGTAGGAGGTTGTTCTCCTGAAAGCAGTGAGAGGACATGCAAGTAATAAGATAAATATGAAATTCTAAGAAAACAAAAAGAGAAACACAGGGAAAAAGAAGGGAATCGCTAAGGGCTGCTTAAAGAGCAAATACATCATGGTTGAATTCGAGACAGACCAATGGTTTCCAGGTCACATTATTAGTTCTTGTACCATCAGGAAGAGTAGGTGCTTTAGGCAGCTAAAGGTAGGTGCAATAAATGGGATTTTGGTGAGCGCTGTTGCCAGGTACAGAGCCAAGCTGTGGAGACTAGATACTGTACTTAAGTTAAGTTAAGTTACTTAAGTTGGATTTCTGACCTGAGGGACCGTTGTTAATGTTGAGATCAGGAGACTATAAACAAGTGTATTAATATAGGATGGCCATTAATACAAGGTAGGTGTTGGAAGTTGAAGTCAGGGGGGAGTGTGCTCCACCACAGAGAAGTGAATGGAAAAATGTGTCAACGGAACACAAGGAGGGAGCCTGTGAATAAACAGAGCTGGTGACTCACCCTTTCTGGGATGGGAGAGATGACCGTGGGCGGGGGTGCGGGGTACCAAACTGCCTTTGCTACCCCTCTAAACACACCAGTGTAGGCATTCATGCATACACAAACAGTCCAACCAGGACAAGCTGTCTACTGTCCAAATCTCCCACCTAAAGCTGTAGCCCCTAGCAGTGCAAGAGTTTTGTGCTTAGGGGATTTTGGGGATTGCTGAGCATGTGCGTTCTTCTGTGTGTGTGTGTGTGTGTGTGTGTGTGTGTGACTCTGAGGGTCTTTTTTTATGGGAACAAAGGTACTTTTTTGATGTTCAGAATTATAAACAGTATACATAGAGGATGGAGTTGGAATACAAAATGAGTGTGAACGCCACTCAACAAAAACACCTCTCATCTACACATGCAATAGAAAACATATGCTACATTACACTACATTAACAACATTATACTACACTAGTTTGAGCAGGCCATGTGTTTTTTTATGCCAATCAGGCTAGTGGGTTAGATTAGCAGATTTGCGTAGAGCAGTTTTTTAAAACTCACCACAATTGCAAATCTTCCAGGAAATACTGGTAGCTGTCTACAGCCAGCTTACCCACTCTGCTAATCTGTTTTTGTGCAGTCTTTGTTCTCTCACTTCACGTGAGTGGTTCCCTATGATATACTTTAATTTCATGAGATAATGCAGCAGGACTAGATCAGATGTTAGATCTGTGCAGCATATCTGACTCAGGCTGGGATCAGTAGCTGTGCTGTGGCACACTACCACCTGAGTTTCTATATCATGGGAACAGGTATAGTTGGAACAAGTTAGAGGTGTTGCTTACCATTATCAAAATCAAAACAGCAACTACATGTCTGTGCCTGTGCCAGTTCAGGTTCCATCTTCTTGTTTGTGTTATCTCTAAGAAACTAAAAGTATCTCCCAGGTAACATAAGAAATACCTGTTGTTTCTGTCTTCAGTTGGTAGATTTGCCAATCTTTTTCCGGAGCTTTAATCAAATCTAATACTTCTTGTTCGCAACTGATCACACATAAAAACACATATAAACAACAACATTAACCAAATAATTGTCCAGGATAAGTTGAACCTTTATCAACCAGCTGTGTCAGCCTCTGTGACTCAAGATCTCCTGAAGCTGCTTCAGAGTAAAAGCCTCCCACCTCAGAGGACAACATCAGTTCTCTTATTAAAAACCCAATGTAGCTGAAAAAAGAAAAAAAAAAACCACACACACACACAGGGCCACAGGACAGAATACAGTTGGAAATCTAATAAAAATCTTGCAGCTAGGAGACACAGTTGCTGGAATATTTTTATATTACCATGATTAACCACATATACAAATATATACATATATATGCATGAAAAAAAGTCATTACACCCCAGAAAATCAATTAAACACTTATCAATGACTAATAAGAACAGCAACTGCTATGAGGAGTGTTACTGAAGGGCAGGATGTAGGGAGTCGATATGACATTGGTCGGCTGGGGAATTTAACCTGTATAATGATGGTGTGGACCTACGTAGGACAGAGTGAACACTGGCACTTGTTGTTCAGCATAACCAAAGGCACTCTCATACTTTGAAACGATGAGGCAACGTGATCAGAAATACAAACTTTCTAATAAACAACACAGGCTGCATTACGAATGAATATCACACAGCAACAGAGCTTGTGACATGGCAACACCCATCTAGATTTAACATTTTGTGTATTTTTAGACAGAGAAAGGAATGTTGATTCGACAGCGGAATTTTAAATATACATTTGGTACCAGTTTGTGGTTCTTGCTCTACACCATCAGTTTGAGAAAACCTCATCAGCAAAAGAAAAGAAAAGAAATTAGCTCTGTTTTTCTTTTTGAACACATTCAGCCCCACTGTCATTATAACAGTCCAGTCAACACTGAGCTGGATTTATTATCTAAACTCACATAACTTTATATTAAATGCTAGAGAAGATCCAAAACATTTCAAAGACTCCCCCAAAAAAATTATGATCAGGTGCAAAACGCAGGGGTGTATTTAGGCATCAAACCTGGCTTGTCTTTTATCAGTGAATGAGGTTTATAATTGTCATAGTGAAATTTTTCTGGCCCTGTATATCTGAATAAAATAGTGATGGTGCTTCTCAAATAAAAAACATATTTCCCAAAACACTCATTGCTTCCTGTTGTAAAGAGGATGTCACTACTTCTCCTCCCTACCCACACCTGCATGTGTGTTTTGAAGTTTTCTCTTTCAACTTAATTAAGAACATACATTTTAAACATTAAAAATGTGGCATTTGTTTGGGCAGCTAAATTAACAAATACACCCAGTTGTAGGTTCCATTCTGGCCTATTTTCACCTGTCAGCTATATGAAAAGCTTGTGGGCCTCCTGGGCAACTTAAAATGTTCAGTGACAGTTACAAGAAAAAGAAAATCATTGAAGCGTTCAGCGAAGACACTAAAATTGGCCTGATCTGTTCCTTTGGTATGACATGCAAAACCTGATGTTGCATTGAGGAGAAGTGAAAGGGACTTTACACAGAGTCAGAAAGGCAACAGGCACGGTGGACCTGTGCTTCTAGCAGATAGAAACGTTGAGATCATAAGGTAAATATCAAATGCTGGTCCCACCTGATATGTGATACGTGTTTCCTTGTGACCATTCACAGTTACAGTCTGTTAATCTGATGGTGATTGAAATGAAGGTACTGCACAAAATGATCTGCATGCAGGGACGTGCTTGTTTTTTTTTCCTCATTTAGAAAGTCAGAAGTGCTGATGCCTATTTCCTGTGTTTAAACTAATGGTTCATGTAAAGCACACATGTTGCCCCATGGGTGAACAGCCTAACGAATCTGACTTTGTTCCTTTGTCCAACACTAAGCCCATCAAACATCCCTCTGCTATTCCCTCTGCCTGATGTGGCATAACAAAGCCTAACTGAACACACTATTCTCTTCCAGCTGTGTGAGGGAAAAAATGCTAATTGCCGTAATTAAAGCGGAGCAACAACTGCGACAACTTGTATATTTCCCCAGAGTCTGTCACAGCTCACTGTTCTGTGTCACTGTGTTTGCTTGCATGTTTAAACCCTTCCATTCATCCAAGAGAACAGCGCAGTGCAAACAGAGGCTTTTGTGGGAGACTGGGAGACAAAAAGTAGAAACTCAAAACAGTCACCTGACAAACAGTTTGAAAACGGCTTTCCACCAAGAGAGCGCACACGCCCAGTTTTACCTGACATGCCACCTTCCTTAATCTACATACACACACATACACACTTCCTACCTACCTTGGTGTCAACAATGGAGCAGGCAATTTGTTTCACATAGGCCAGGTCAGCACTCTGGGGCATAAGGACAGATTCTCTGGTCAGCCCAATCTGGATGATGAAGGACACCCCTGCTGGAGTGGGGGGAACTGAGGGTATCAGAGCCCCACCAAGACCCTGCCCTGGTGTAAAGTCCATCACAGAAAAACCACCATGAGCAGACATAGTGGGCATAGATATAGGGGTCCCCTGCTGCATCACAGCTGAGCCTGGAGGTAAGGAGCCCCCAGGAGGAAAGAAGACCTGAGCCATGGCCCCTGAGGGCATACATGGGCTAGCATTAGCCATTCAGAGTCCTGTCTGCTGGTTGCCTGAATCTCTCAACATAAACGCACACAAACACACACCCAGGTGCAGTCTAGAGCTCTCAGAGAACCTACATTCATTCAAATGGTCTCAGTGGAGAAGAGAGGGGTACACACACTGAGACATGCGCGCGCGCACACACACACGCACACACACACACACTGAGGAGAGAGTCCTTGGTTCCTCTGTGTCCTGTGTCCACCCCCTCCCAGTGGATCAAGGAAGAAATCCTTATCCAGGAAGCGGTGGCTTTTTCCTCCTTTCTGCCGCTTCTGTTGCGCTCTGTCGTCGTCAGACTTCTTTCATTGTCCAGGCATGACAAGCATGAGCAATGTTTGTGTGAGAGAGGCTCGTAAAAGAAAGACACACTGAGTGAAAAAAGTACCCCTCCTGCTGCTTTCCCTCCTCCACCCTCTTCCCTCCTTCCAAAGACGCTGTTCTGCAGAGGAGTAAGTCCAGAGTTGATTGAGAAACTGCTCAGCCGTGGAAGAGAAAAACAAAAACAAAGCCTAACTTTGATGTGCTCTTCCTCTGCCTAAGTTACAAAATGGCCTCCTTAAACAGGAAACTGTGAGAATGAGGGAGAGCAAGAGGCTGCACTCCTTTTACAAGTCTTGCTCTGTTTCAGTTTCAGCCCCAGTTCAGTCTTTTTTGTGAAAAAAAGCAGAGAAAGAGCTGTCTGAGGGTACCTCCCTCTCCCTTTCCCCCTCCCTCCTGCCCTCTCATCTGTGAGCCTGCCACAGCCAAGGAGGAAGTGAAATGACTGACACAACCTGAAGCCAATAGAGTATCAGAAAGTCCCGCCCTTTGACTCCCTACTCCCAGGTTTCTCCCTCCTCCCTTTCCTCTTTCTCACTCCCCTTGCTTGTTATTATTCATCTTGTTTGCTCACTCCCTGAGTAAAGGCCAGTAAAGATCCCCTTACATTTACCTGAGGGCCAGCTCCATGCTGATTAATCCCCCCATCTCTTTCTCAACTTCCCTCTTATAGCATTCGCCTTGTTCTGTTCCTCTGTGAAAATGTATTTCCTGCATATCTTCTTTGCACACAAGGAAATACAGCATGCTTAGTTACCGCAGTAATCACTATGGCAGTGATGCTGCACCACTAACAATGCAAATGAAAATAGTGATGTTCCACATTTGGTCATGAAAAACTCCCTAGATGGTGATGCTGAAATTCACTAACCACATTAAGTTTATCAGCTTCAGCCTACCTTATTCCTAGAACCATTATGTCATGCTTCCCTCTGTGAAGCAATTTCTAATCCATTAGAACACATTAACCACAGGGCTCTGCTGAAATGTGACAACAGACATGAAGAACTCAGCAGCTGCAAGTTCTGTTTGCTAAGATTCTACTTTCCACCACAAGAGGGCAAAGTTTCCTGTGGTCCACAGTAAGATTGCATTTGATATTAATAATGGACAAATGACCACAGGTATAATGAACACAGGGGTATCAAGGTATATTCCAGTAAGAGGGAAACAAAATACCAACATCTGCATCTGACCGGCACTAGAACATGTTATAACACATTCCAAATATATTTCATATAAGATGAAATATATATGAATATTTTTAAGTAAGAGTTTTGACTATTTAGGTGGCTACATTTTATGACAAATACAGGATATAGATAATTGGAGTGCAGTCAGCTATGGGGGAACATGGTTGGAGCTTTTCAGGTGGCTAAGTTAGTTGGCTAAGTAGCTGGCACAGCATCAGAGCTGAAACTCAGAATATCTTACTTCTTGTGTCAGAAGTAAAGTAACTAAATACATCAAGAGTATTTCCATTAGTGGTACTTTATACTGTACTCCACTACATGGAACAGGGGAATTCTGTGCTTTTTTCTCCACTATAGTTATACAACAGCTGTATTTACAGTTACACTTGTTAGTTTTTAGACTGACATACAACAGATTAAACATAAATGTGTATAACATTTATAATTTATAGGATAAGGAGTATGTAAAGTAATTAAAATTAGCTCCAACTTTACCAGCTGCCACATTAAAGCAATGTTCACAGTGAAGCATCACTGTAATCAAAAAACACATTATAAATGAGTACTTTTACTTTAGTACTTTAAGTATGTTTTGGATGACTACATTTAAAAGGTTTTACACATCAAGATTAGTTAATTCATCATTACTGAGGACTTACTACTACCACCACTACCACTAGTGCCATTATGGGAAGTGTAGGATCCAGCATATTTGAACTACGTCAGCATATCTCTGTCTCTGCTGCATCTAATTGGACCATTTTCCCATATCTTTCAGAAGGGCAATGCAAAATTAGCACATATCCCCTTTAACAATACAAGGGAAAAATATTTAAAAATCTTATCATACATGCTCTGAAAACATGAAAATATTCTAATGAGGACACCAGACACAGGGCAGCATGACTGAGGCTGGTTATGTAATGTTACATAAATTGATTGGGGAGCTGACACAGCCTGAAGCCATGGGGACACGAAAAAACTGATTAGAAAAAGAAGGGAATGACTTTGGTTGGCTGGATATATTGAATCTGTAGTATTCCACCCCTGTATATATTTTTTATGTGCATTGTATGATACCTCGTTGCTTCCAGTTGTTTTTGGAGGGCTGTTATCACTAGGAGGCAAGAATGACAACACAAAATTCACTGTACAAAATCTTCATTTTTTTCTTCCTTAATGACATACAACAGGGGACCCGTAAACAAAAAGAGAAATTCATTTGATACAAGCTAGAATGCAGTTCAAAAATATATAATAAAACAAAATTAATAAAAAGCAGGTCTCTTATCCCTTGTAGTTAGAGGAAATAGTTTGAATACAGCTTAATATGATGTACAAAATATCACACAGTGATAAATTGCTAATAAAAAATTAAAACACAAAGAGAGTCCTTTACCTTGGCCTCTGACTGATAACAGATTTTTTTCTTACTTTTTCACGTTTTTATTTAATCATTTTGCTTTTTTACAAGTTATACATTGCCATTATTAATCACAAGCAAGTTCTATGCCTAGCAAGGAAGAATGATTCACTTATGATACTACAGTATTCTTACATCTTAATAATCATATTCATAATCGAAGAAATGTAAGAAAGAAAACAAGGAAATGATGGACATTTACAGCACATAATGGCATCTCTAGTCATCATTTACAACCTCTTTTTCTATTTCTTTTTTTGATGTGTCATACTGATTTGTCTTCATTCTCAGAGACGGGACAGAGTGAAAAGACCCTCATATTTACTCCAGATTGTATAGGAAATACCTGCAAAATATTACCTTGGCACCCTGTCTGTTCGTGACCACTCCTAGCCAACAGCATCCACTATTAGATGTAGTGCAAAGTGGAGCCAAACAGTAATTCAACGTGATCACATGTCGCTATGCCCAGCAGCAGTACAATAATGCAGTTGCACCTGGTTGAAAAGCTGTACAGCAGAATATCTTCTAGTCTAAATAGTCCACCACCCTGTTTGAGAAAAATACGCTTGCTAGTGTTCCCAGTGATTAGGAGAGGTGTGTTCACCTCTAGGCCTTCTAGTATGACCCTGTAATCTTGAATATCTGGACAGTGCCCCATAAACTGATTTAACATAAGGTTTTATTGGAGAAATAACATCAAATTACTTTGAAGTCAGGCCAGCTGTTAAAGGGCAACTTTTAACAAAGCAAACAACAAAAACAAGTTTTTCCTCCACGAGCTATTTCTCCCAGCTGACATCCTCTTTCTGGCAGAGGAGGCCAGCTGGGCGGTGTAGAACAAATTGATACATGATATCTACAACATTAGCTCTCTCCGTAATGTGCTACTGTGCAACTGATGCGCATCAAACAAGAAGAGGGAACCTCACTTGTCAACCTTTTTGGACTTAAAACAAACACAGATTTCGAAATGCAATGAATAAGACAATCTGAAGTCTCATCTGCGGACACCCATTTCAGAGCAGGTGGTCCTCACAGTAATATAATTAACATGAGTTTTGTACGCTCCTCAGGCCTGAGCCGACGCTATTCACATCCCTCTACTGAGAAACATTAACAGTGGCCATTCATTCTGAAACGTGACCACAGTTAACGAAATGATTCGACAATGAAATGTCACTGAAAAAGTCGATTCACTAGACGCACATCTATAGCCCGATGAGTGAGAAACACAGTCTCTCTGTCTCACATGTACACACACACACACACACACACAAAAACAGGTCCCTGATTCTGACTCAAGACTGACAAGGTCTTTCATAGCACCGTGATTTAACTAGTGCATATACAAACGCAGACACACAAACACACACTCTCTCTTCTGTACAGTATAAAGCCCTAAATGACACAATGTGTGTCATTTGTTGACTGGCCTCACACCCCTGTAGTCTACAGACTTGAACGGTGCTTCCATGAGATCTAGATTAAGCTGGTTAATGTGGTGTGAGAACATCAGTCTGAAGAGTCAAGTTCAAACTGTTCATCTGTACAAAATGGACCACAATTGTGGAAATATGGTAATTTATCAGGTAACACAGTGACATTTAATCTCAGGCACAGGCGCACACACACACACACGTAAGTAGAGGCAGAATCATGGGGACGCTATGATACTGAGACATACAAAGAGAGTTGGTGTCTTAGTTGGTGATAGAGTTGAAATTAAAGCTATTTGTTCATTCATTCTCCAGCCCCTAATACGACAACACACACACACACACTATTTCTACCCCTGGAGTCTTTGGAATGTAATACATTGATTCCCAGTGCAGAGGTTGGTCAGGTGTTTTCTGCCAACACTGGGAACAGATACTGTTTAAAGTCATGCCTACATATGTATGTCAGCCACAAGCACTTTTCCCACTATAAATAAAAGAAAAAGATTCTAAATAAAATGCAGTGGTGGTGCATTTGTGCGGCATGTATGCTGTGCCGTGCGAGTGTTTCCTTGCTGGATCTCCGTGAAATGTGGGTAGTGTGTCAGCAGTTCAAGCGCACAAATACGCACACACAAATGGTGATTTGTAATAACTGTTGGCAGACTGAAAAAAAGCACAACAGAGAATTGTAGTGTAGAAAAGTGTTAATCCAAACATGATTATTTGAAAACAGAGCAGCCAGTATTTTAAAGTTATAAAAAAGCAGTGTGATTAGTATTACAAGAAGTCACTGAGGCATCGGAGAACAGTGAGGAAGTGAGAGCAGGTGATGTCCTGTGGTGATGACCCAGCCAGTGGGGTGCAGGACAAGTGTTTGTTTGTGTGTGTGTGTCAGACAGAGAAGGTGAGTATTGTCCACTGTAGTCTTCAGTCTCTTTTGGCCCAGTTGTAGTTCAAGGACTCTGAGGGGGAAAAAAAGAAGGTAAACAAAGTTAGACCAACAACCGTTAAGAGCTGCTCATCACACTACAAGAAAGCTTTTGCCATTCTGTTAAAGGGATCATTTATTATCCTTTTCGTGTTCAAATGTTACATGTATACTTTTGTGAAGTTGGGTGCCCATATTACACATAGTCAGAGGCCCAGCATGCAAACACATGTACACTTCAGGTGCACGTGTTTGCATGCTGGCTGGCAGTGAAACACCAAGGTTTCAGTCTAGCCAGTATGCTTTGTTTTCACTAGTTTTTTTCAAAATGCCATACATCTTAACATCAAGCTTCAGTGAAGTCGACAACTTCTGTTTTGAGCTGATGCACCCGCTAGGGGCCTTTTCCTGTCCACCCTCTGCCACTGGTTTGCACTGAAACTGACATCCAGCAATGTTTTTATCTGTTCAAAGCACTTCACGGAAAACTGTATTCACAACTTGCCCCAGCTTGCAGAAGGATTTTCAGCTAGGTTGTTGCTGTAGGCTGGTGCTGAACTAACTTTATCTAGGTGTGTGGAGGAATCAGGAGTGGGACCGGTAAGTTAAATTATGTACGTGGGAGAATAAACTACATTTAACTCGTTTTGTGAAGGAGAGCTTTGTGTGTAAGATATAACACAAAGTCACTGCCGTTTCACATCGTAATAAATTAGTTGAACAACTATTGTGTTGTATTAATTTGTTCTACGATGCACAATAACACGTATATAATGTTTAGCCCATGTTTTCATGTGGGCCGCACGTCTTTTTTTACAGTTTATTGACACAGTGTCCGAACCTGGAGAAAGATAGCGGTAGTTTGGCTCTTGTGAGATTTTTTTCCTGGAGACTTAACCCTAACCCTTATTCGAACCTCAAACCAAGTTATTACTCTAAAGTTCAATGCTTCTTTCGTTTTGGTCCCCACAGTGAGTGTAATAAATGATGCGCACACACACACACAAAATCAAAAGGACTTTTGAGGGTTATAGAGTAATAAAGCATATTATATTAGAGAGTAGGCAAGATATGCAGCTCACCCCCCACCCATCTCACCAGAATGGCGACAGTTATGTCAGACAAAAATCTTGGCAAGTGCATCTGCGCCAGCGCTGGCAATGAAGGGCTGGGAAGAGTGGAAGGCCACATCATGAATGGCCTCGTCGTGCTTCTTCCTGTGGGCCGTTATCTCCTGCACGCACGTCCTGTTGTCCAGCATCCACAGGCGCACTGAGCAGTCGTGGCCTGCGGGGGGCAGAGAGAGACAGGATCACTGTGGAGTCCAGTTTATTGGAATTCTTCATACATTTAACCCTTACATACTGTTCAGGTCAAAATTGACCCATTTTGACATTTGACAGCAGTAAAAATACCCTAGATTTCATTCTTTTAACCTGAAATTTAATGACTTTTCCTAAAGTGACCCAAAATACACAAAAATGAAAAATATTTTTGAATTTTATACTTTTGCACAGGTGCTACAAATTTTTGCACATTGAGAGTTCTGGGTCAGATTTGACCCGGATCTATTGAGATGGATTTTAGACCCACTAGTGTGGGTCAAATCAAGGAAAATGGTTCAACCCTGGTTGTAGAGGTGTACTGTCCTGCTTGTTTAACAACTATCTTTGGCCTTCCTTCTGCTAATTACCTGGATCAGGTGTGTTCAGCCAATCAGAAGCTGTAGGTGGAGGGCTGCGGCTCTCTAGGACCAGGGTTACCTAACCTACCTGTTCTAGGGAATCTTGAAACTGTGTTTTCTATGTCTGTGAGTATTCTTTATGGGACAGTGGTGACAGGAGGGGGACCTTGACACTGTCACAAGAGCTGTCTGTGTTCTCACTACATTTGCCCTGGTTCCCGCAGGGACAGACACCTGCTGGTCTTTGAAGGGTCATGGGGGAGCCTCGAAACAGTGAAATAGTTTAGCATAGGAGTGGTCATATATGG
>JAUMHL010000005.1:19181574-19218427 GCA_032362345.1 Sandelia bainsii
AGAACAGGAAGACAACATGGAGGAAAACTCTGATTACAACCAATCTGATGAAGATTATTCTGAGGAAGAGGAGCAGGTAGTTCCTCTAAAATATATGTAAATCATTATGGCTGTGAAGTTTTCATGTCTTAGGTAAAACAGGACATGATAAAATGATAAAGTGTGATAAGGATTTTTTTTCTTCAAAAACAAGTGGTGTAGAACCTAAAAAAAAATAATTTTTTGAACTGTCTAAATGATAAATTAAGGATTAATAATTAACTTATTAATGTCAGATAGACTATTTATATATTCTAAATAGACCTGTAGTTCAACACTTTTTTTTATGAGGATTTTCTTGGACCGGGTCAAAATTGACCCGGACCATACTGTGAAGGCATCGAATATGAACAGTTTGTAAGGGTTAAAGAAGGTACACTTAATGTCCAGCTTCTTCTGTAGTACAGTGTTACATTATAGATGTAGACAGAAGGTTTCTGATTGTTTCATTGTATCTAAATATGAACCCACTTTTCTGGAGTTTGATGGCATAAAGTAGAAAAACTATTTAATTTTACATTTACAGTATAAAGAATCTTGTACTGTACTTTCATTACCACATAAGACATTTTTAGCATTAACAATTACTTTACAGCAGTCCATAGTGTGCAGATGAGTGGGAATAAGATCATTATCTACAGTATTTTGAAACTAATGTCGATAGTCTTTATCCTAGAGGAAGCCCAGTAAGATGTTCAGCTAAATAGGGACACAGTAAAGCCATGTTGTACTCACTGCCAGAGATGAGGTAAGTGCCTTTAGGGTCTGTAGTAAGACAGGTGACTGCATCCAGGTGAGCCACCATCGAGTGGACAACTTTACCTGTACAAACAAACAAAACAAGCTCAGTTTGAAGAATTCACATTCCACAGAACGAGTAAGTCCAAAAAGGCAATGAACAGATGACTAGCACAAATAAACAACGCTTCCTGCAGATACCTGTCTTGTTGTCTAGAAAGCGGATGGTACGGTTCTCATGTGCAGTGATGGAGACCGGCTCAGATGGATGACTGACGACACGGTTGATCAGCTCACTGCCTGCAATGGAAAACAAACAACAAGATTTTAATCTAATCTAATTATTTATTTTAACTTTTCTCTCAATGGGCGATATTACTTGTCAGATCCAGGACATACCATCCTTGGTCTGGGTCTCTAGAGCAGTGACGCTCTGCTCTGTGTTGAGGTCATAGAACAGCGTCTCACCACCGTCAAACGACACCACTACCTGGTGGGGGTCAGTGGCCACAAAGGCCACAGAGGTGGGTGTTCCGTGCTCTGGGAGAAGACAGGACAGGATGATGTTCTAGGGCATGGGCACAATGCAAAAGCAAATCTGAACATTCAACACAGTTGCCTACCTCTCTCTTTATTGAAGACAGACAGACAGGGAGCTGAGTTCTGAGGGTCCCAGATGCGAATGGTGCCATCAGCTGAGCATGAGGCAAGACGATGGTGAACTGCAGAGTAAGTCAGACCCCACACACTGTCCTCGTGGCCTGCTAGTACACTGCTCTCGATGCCAGGATCTGCACAAACAAACCATTGACAATTCACTTCTAAATTGGAATAATATTAGTATAGTTGCTTATTGCTAAATCTTCAGCTGAGAATAACTGACCATAGTTATCATAAGGATCCACGTTGAGGTCTGGCATCTTCCAACACCTGATACTTCCATCCAGACCTCCACTGTAGCAGGATTCTCCATCCTCACCCATGGTCAATGACAGCACAGCTCCACTGGACGAAAGAAAAGAGAGGCACTACTGACTGCACTATGTCTGTGTATGTCAGTGACAGGTTTGTACACATGTTGTGAATTGGTATTTGTACATGTCTCAGGCCAAACTCACCTGTGCGCTCTAAATGTGTAGATGGGCTCAACATCCAAAGCTGCGTTCCTGTGGAGCGACACTGTCTTTTAAAAATCGTTTCTCACTTTTATTTCTTTGCTGCATTTGATTTTACATTTGCACATTATGTGTTCTACTGCTGTTTCTTTGTAAAGCCTTTATACACATAATAAGTGTGCTATAAATTAATTCCTTGTCCTGTCTGGCTCTTACTTTTTAGAGTGCATGGCCTTGTTGAGGTTCCACAATTTTAGTGTTCCGTCCTCAGAGGCTGTGAGCAGCACCGCTTGGCTGGGGTGAAAGGTCAAAGCGCGTATGGCGTCAAAGTGGCTGCGTAGTGTGAAACGAGGGTTCCATGTCTTCTTAAACTCTTCTCTGTTATCCTGCATCTGACACATTTCAAAAGAGTAAACACATGTTTTGAGTGTGCACACGCATGTTTGGATTATATGCGGAGCAGTAACAAGAACAAATGTGTCATTACATCCATGGAGAGATCGTTGTCGTTGGCCACAGTAAGATCAGCTAGTTCACCCAGGTTCATATCTCCTCCTCCAACAGCATCCATGATGAAAACATCAGAGGAGAAACCCAGGGCGCCACCTGCAGGGTGGAGGTGGAATAGTACAAGAGTTACTACTGCACTCTGACAAAACATGATGGTACTTTAAATACAGGCTGAGATAACTAAAATATACCAAGAAATCCTACATATCCCTGGCAAGAATCAAGTCAAGTCCTGTTTCCTTACTCTCACACTGTGTACCAGAGAACATATTTCTAGATGAACAAGCAACTTTACCCCTACGCAGGTTTTAAATGTAAATAAAACTGAGACAAGGCAACATCTAAATTTAATCCTACGTGTGAAATACAGGAGAGTCTGAGGAATAATATCTGGGAGAAGATATGGTTTTCTATGGGGCATATTTGGTGGGGGAGCCTTACCTTCACCTGAGCGAGCCTGTCCCGATACAGAGGGGGACGTGCTAGGTTTAGGGGGGAAGTCCGACATCATGCCTTGTAACTTGTTCCTGCGGTTCTCTGAACCCGGCAACAGGAGAGAGACACATAACATTCAGTCATGGATGGAGGCGGAGGACGGATGGCGGGGCCAACACACCGACAGATGAGAGACAGATGAATGTTGACAGAGGTAAAAACGCAGACTTTATTCTTTAAATACATAACGCACTATAATATAATTTTAAAATGTCTATTTGCGAAAGGATGAATCAATAAAAGCACAGGGTACTACAGTGGAAATGTGGTTCCAAGAATGAAATGTGGGCATATTAAAAAAAGAAGGCAGCATGCGTGATAACCTTTGAAATGACCCCAGTCTACAGAAAACATATCTAGTGATAAAGCTTGCAGCTACACAGCTATAAAGAGTCACAGACAGCTTGTGAAACAGGACAGAGAGACAGGTGGTTGGGAAAAGAGGTTTGGTTTTATTGACAAGCAGAGATTCTAGACACAATGAGAAGTAAAAGATAAAAAAGTGAGTAAGGAAAGGAAGTGGTGGGAAAAAGAGACAGATACACTGGTGGCAGTGATTCTGGCAGTGCTGGTGCTGATGATGTTGCTATGGCAACAGCATACCTAACTCCCGTCCGTCCCCCGAGATCCGAGCCTCTCCCGCCCCCTCCCCTTCCTCCCCTGATCCCAGGAAGTCAAATTCACTGAGGGCATCTTCTGAGTCATCTTCATCTTCCTCATCCTCGGGGTCTAGGTCTGTGGTCATTGGTTCTGAACCCATCTGGACACAAGAACAGCAGAGGACACAGTTAAGCATTTGATAAGTCACAAAGATAGTTTATAATTTGTCATTATCTTATTCATTCTCATCTTCCATCATACCTTTACACGTGACTTTTTGTTCTTGCGCGGGCCGTCGATGCAGTCAGTGGCCATGCCTTGGAATTCATCTTCCTCGTCGCTGTCATCTTCATCATCCTCACAGCCATGCAGAAAGGGGATCTTGTCCAGCACCGAGCCACCCAGTCGTTCCTTAGAGCTTTCCTTGCTGGCGTTCCTGCAAACAGACATGTACTTTATAGTTTTATCACTGCATGTTAAACTGAATAAATAATAAACTGATAAAAAGACTATTTTTTATGTATTTACAATCCATTACAGAAGGAGGCAGGATACCTCAATTATACTATATAATACCATATTATGAGTGTAACAACTATCAGTTTTATGGGGCAAGCATCACCTTTTTCTTTCTTAATAGGAGCAAGCATTAAAATTGTAATAAAACTTTCCTTGACTCATATTTTTCTACTCCTGCTTTACCTTTATCTTAATGTGGTGATGTTGGACAAGTAAATCCCTGTCCAATTTCTAACATACCTGTGGTTTTCATAGAAGTCTACTATTCATTAATACATTATTACAAAGTCTTTCAGATTTGCCACAAAATACCCTGAATAAGAATTTGGAAAGAATCATGACAATCCCTGCTCAGCGCTGTATGAGACATATTTTTCAGAAAGTTGATTGTCAAAGGTTTATTTATGGAGGACAGCCCACTTTGTGTAGATTTGTATATGTGCTACCATTTGAACTATACTGACCTGGATGAATGCAGCATAATATTTCAAGGTCAAAGAGTGAAAAAATAATCAGATTATGGCTTGATGTGTAAATTAGGTTATGACTATATAGGGTGATAGAAGAGTGAAAGTCTATGGTGTCAATATTCACCACCAACTAATAACCATTTTTATTTTATTTGGTGGGAAAAAAATCATGCAGTTATAGAACTGTGGTGGTTTAAATTTTATTTTACTACTTATTATACTTATTCAACTAAAATTTAAAGTGGAATATGGTAGTACTTAGATTCAAATCTGATCCATCTTTACCAGATGCTGTTTTTTTCCACACCAAGTCTATAGTAACAGAGATCTTTGAACCTTATTTTTTATTAATTGCTATGAATAAATATTCTTTGCAACAACTTTCATCTTTGAAGGCTTGTTGAACAAAATGCATTCAGCAACATCAAATTCAATACTACTATGTGGCGTATGTTCCTATTTAAAATAAATTTTAAAGAATGTACCGAGGGCTTCAACTGGAGTAAAAAAAAAATTGTGGAGTGAGTGGTGGAGTTATAATTTCACAGTTTTTGTTTGTTTTGGAGTCATACTGGGATGCACTATATTAAACTGTGTTTCCAATGCTATGGCCACCTTATTTACATAAATGATGGAGCCAAACATTAGAAAACCATTTTTAATATATTGCACTCGAGTACAACTCCACCACATGCACTATGAACTCAATAATAAACATATAGTAGAATTATCAACTTTCTGACAATAAAAAAAAAAAAAACTGAGACATGAACACCTTGTAAAAGTAGAATTCAGGGCAGAGCTGCTGCATTGAACTACTTTAGATTGTACAGGTGTACCTAATAAAGTGACCAGTGAGTGTATATGAGTATTGTGTTTGTGTATCATTACCACCTCAGTCACTAGCAGGTATGGAAAGGTCATTCTTGTAGTAATTTATTCAAGAACAACAAATGGAAAAAGAAAGTGTGAATCTTTTGTATCACAAGACTTTGGTCTTGTGTTGCCAACTGTGGCTGCTGTATGTATCTGTGGAGAAACAGCAGAGAGAGTGCGTCCACTTCCATATTCTCACCGTTTAATCTGTTCCTCTATCTGTCTGACCAACATGGACTCCCCAGCGGCCCGCGGCTCAGGTTCTGGACAAGTTTCAGTGGGTGGGGGTCCATTAGACTCGGGGCTGCTTCGTCCCAGTAGGGAGCGTACACGCTTAGACCGCATATCTAGGATGGTGTCTGAGTAGCCCACTTCCTCCAGATATCTAAAAAGAACACATTAATATACACTCAGACCCACATAAATTCATCTTTCTGATCTAGATCACAAGTTTAAAACAATAAAGTACTGATAGACCACAGAAGTATGGTAGTGAGATTTTAAAGAAATAATGACGGAGGGGCCTTACTTGCGTAGTAGCTGACGTCCCTCCTTCCAGGACATTTGGTTGGCTGGCTCAGAGTCTGACTCAGCTGGCCCATTGGGAACTACAAAGAACATGTGTGTCAATAGTGATGCAACACAAGGCATGAGCAGAAAAAAAAGAGGAAAGCAGAAACTTTGAGTTGAGCAGCAGCAACTGCAGTAGATAATAGAAGATTTTCAAATAACAGAGTGCACAAGGGTTCTGTTACACATACGAATGTCTGCCTCAGTCTCTGGTTTCTTGTCTCCAGGACTCTGGTCATTTCCTGTCTTCAGCTTCTGGTGCTTAGCCCTGCAACCACCCAAAAAAGCCACATGAGGGCAGCAATCAAATCACTATGCGTAAAGCATGCAAACCATTAGGAGTGCTGACTGAACTGATAAGAGACATAAGGAGGAAAGAACACAAAGAAGGAGCTTCACAACATTTTTCTTACCTCTCTTGTTTGAGGGCGTACTCCAGCATTTTGATCCGCCTCACTAGGTCCTGTTTCATATTCTCCTGCCCTTTCCTTTCACCCTGTAGGAACGCCACCTGAGCCTGAATCACACACATACACAGGATGTTAGGGAGCGCACAGAGGTCACACACATAAACATACATAAAAGAAAAATCAAGTCAGATCTGACGTCATTCCTCTGCTGGCTGAAATAGATTCAATTCAATTAAGGTTAGAAAGCAGAGCACTTGATATCAGAGTCTGTGAGACTGTGAAGGAAAAAAGTTTTATGTGACGAGCATAGCAAACACGACTTCGGAGAACCAAGAGGAGTAAATAGAGGGTTGTGGAACACGGCTCTTATTTTTAACTTCTCACAACCAAAGCCTCACTGCCCAACTGGAGATGAGGAAAAACGACTCAGACTGGCCAAATTCATATTCCCATATAAGACACATCCTTCCTTTGTGAGCTTCCTCTCTCGTTTCCTTCCTCACTGAGCTGATAAAATTATTGCCTTGAGGAAAGAGATGTTCACTGCCCATTCTTGTCAGTTGTCAAAACATTAAAGGAATTAATCAGGAGAAAAAACGTGATGAGAGTGACAAAACAAATCTTTATGAGGACTAACAGTAAACAGGGTCTTCCCCCAGGTAAGACATCATATGGCAAGAAAAAAACTATGAAAGGGGTGCTGGAGTGCATGAGAAAATGTCAGTTTTGGATAAACAGTGTGTGTTTATATCAGACAGCAAACACCCTGCCCTCTATTGGTTGGAGAAGAAAATTCCCAAATTGGGAAGAAAAAAAAAAACAGTGACTCCAGTGAGAAGTAGGCTAAAAAGAAAACAAAAAGTCTAACCCCATTTCTGCTTGCAGGTGACTGCATGTACAATAGTACAACAGACTCTCTCCCTTTCCTTTCCCTCCCTGTCCCCAAGTAGTGCTGAAGTGTTAACACTGCTTGTTTTACAGTCCATTTCTCCTCTGCAAGCCCCTGTCTGTGTCCACGAGTCTGCTCCCACACGCATAGGCAGTTCTGTAAAACTAGAACAGCCTAAAAACAATATCTCATGGGGCAGGCACTCGGTCTACTTGAGAGGGTAGTCAATCACCCAGGAAAGTGCGCACACACACACACAGAAACACACAGTCATGTAACCAGCTAGCAGGGCCAGTGGAACACAGGATAATCTGCCAAGCAAACCTTACTATTGCTGCTCCTGCTGCTGAGTAATCCTGATTACTGCGCTGTGATTTTACACGCTTACTGGAGAATTTTGGAGATAGCTGCCAAAGCTTGCATGTCAACACGGTAGGTATAACCTAACAGGATGTGAAAAAACTTGACATAGTTGCTTAACACCTAACCTCAGAGAATCAGTAGTGTCTTAGAAAGTAAAGTAAGTAAATTAACTAATGAAATTAATATATTTATGTACTGAAAAACACTGCATTCATTTAACAAGCTAAGAAGACCGGTGAAGGACAAACAATGTGCTTGGCCTTGTATAAACAGCTATATAATAATATATCATTTTCTGTGTGGTTATGTGGTTGATGAAAGCAGCTGGGTTCGCTGCAACAGCAGCTAGTTAGCTGAGCATTTCCAGCTGCACACAAGGAGTTATTGCATATTTGTTCATTTCGCACAAGTGGAAAGGCTAGTTTCTCCTTAGCGTTAACATGCTATGCTGTAAATGGCTGAATAATTAAATAATTAATTAAAAAATAGTTTCCAGCAGTTCATATTGAAATGAAAAGTTGTAGTAAATGGTGAATTCAACTGTTCTGAAACTGTAGCCTGTTGTGAGTCAACACCGAACCCTATGTGTACTAACCAATCAGTGTAATAAGTAAAGCACATTTTTCAGGCACAGTCCTACTTAAAGACCAATAGCAAAGATGAAAAATGATAGTGTGACAACTGGTTGCAGATACATAGTTACTGAGCTCTTCACTTTATAAATTCAGGTGATGCAGTCACTTAGTTGATGTGTCTACTTCATCCTTAACAGGAAGAGAACACATTTCTACTCTTACTCACACAAAGACAAGCTACGACCTGCTCACACACAGATAACTATCGCACCCCTGTGCACCAACATCGTGCCGTGTTCCTAGAAAAACAAGTTCCCACTGGTGCCCAAGATCTCAAATCCCTGACATTGCTTTGTTGGCCAAGTCATAAGGCTGCATGTGTACACATAACACACTTCAGGAACGGCGAGTCAGGAGTTAACAAACCTGACGTCCACTGAATTAAACTAGACTGGATCTGTGGATTAGAACTACTAAAACATTTTTTCAGTTTGGTATTTACAAAATGCATCTGCTGTTGTGAAGCATGTCTCGCAAAAGAGATCTAATTGGTTGCAAAGTAACTTCAGAGAGTCTAGATTTTCATTATCATTATCATCGCCATCCACAAATAAATATAAATAGATGGTAACAGCTAAAGGGATAATTGGAGCTAGGTAACATCTCTGTTCATGAGTCTACTCTGTGAAAATTATTATTATTAAAATTCTGCTCTCTAATATAAAACAACACTTTACATCTAACGTTTGCCAAAGAGTAAGCTGACACTCCACAGCTCTACTAGGAAGGTTTTATGAGAAATTTTGAAACTAAGGTAAAATAGTTTTGGAAGGACACACAGCACCATGTATGGCATAACAAGGGCAGTGCATACCAACATAAAAACATCATCCCGACAGTGAAATACAGCGGCATCAGGATTTGGGGCTTTGCTGACTATGGGCCTGGACAGTTTCATCATCAAGAGAGAAACTTGAGAGTTGAAAATACCCAAGTTTATCAACTTATCTTGCAAGGCTGTGTCAGAGTGGCTTTGCACTAGCTGCAGGTTCACAAACTCTTTCTTTCCACTATATGTACCTGTTAACATGCATTTCTCTGTATTTCTCTTTGACAGTGGAAGGCTAATGGGAACATAACTTAGTTCCCAAACTAAGCACTATCTAACACTTTTTAATAAGATTGTTTCATCAGACTAAGATGATTACATTCGCACCGTTTCCAGCTTATACTGGTCTTTGTTAATCTGCCCTTTGCCTGGTTCAGACAGGGACATGCTTGTTTTCACTTGTGTGTGGGACATGGGCCAACGACATGAGACAAGGCAGTCCATTCACTAGCAACCAAAGGTGTTCATGCTCATGCTCATCAAGAGACAGCCCCTTAAACTAAGAACCAAAGTAGACGACACAATCACTACAGACGTCAAGCAGCAGGTCGAAAGACAACACAACATATATAAAGAAAGTTAAATGGATGTAAAGGAGTAACAAAGTCAGCTGGTCTTTTGGGAATTGAATTTAGCCTCGCAAATGTTGACAATGTGGCTGTCTCCTTTGTATTAAGCTAACAAATTAACAAAGCCTAAAGTACAAAGGGATATTGTTGCAAGCAGACCTGCCGTGCCATCTGAGCTCTTTTTCCTGTGGGTTGGTTTTCCTTCCATACAGCCTACTGTGCTGACCTTTCCATGGTTTGTCGTAGCATGGAGGGCTGACACATTTCACCTATTCTATCAGTCCCTCTCTTCTAGCTGCAGAACAGGGTCAAGGGCAGCCTTCCACTGGCCACCGTCCATCTTCTCATCCCTTCATCCCCATGAGCCAACAAGTAGAGCAACTTTTCTGGGACAGTGTGTTTTTATGGTGTGTGTGTATTTGCGTGCACTGTGTGTGCGTGTAGCACTTAGCTAGGAAATGACATCCTAAATAGTTGGGCTTGCTGCCTAAGTTTGATTAGAAGATACTTAACAGTCATTGAAAGGCAAAAAAAACCTACTGGATGTCAAGAATGTGTTCGAATAAAAAGGGAATATATTCCAGGGTTGGAGAGAAGGGTTGGGAAAGAAACAGAGAAAGAAGAAAGAAGAATTATATATAGAAAAAAAGTAAACTAGTATATAACAGGCTCACTATAAGTCTGCATGGGCAGAAGGCATGACTATAATAATGCATTACATATGGATGTCATATGTGTGTCATGGCTGAGAGCGCAAAGCTATTAATTAGAGATGTGTACCCAGGGGCCTCTTTGGCCACACTCAACAGGACGTGATGTCATCTGGGTCACCAGTAATCTATTCTGCGCAACTACTGACACTGTAAATAAAACGGAATATCTGAAAATAAGAGAACTGCAACAGGTAAATGTCTGTTCTACTCCCTGCTGAATAAATGTAGTCACTTGGTTGGATGTCTGCAACACAGTCTGTTCGGCTTTGTAAAATATAATGAGGATCTGCCAAAAACAAGAAAATTACTACGGGCTTGTTCAGACACAGTGCCGTAGTAGTATCAATTTGATACATAATACATTGGGAATAGCTTCTTATGTGTCTCACTGCCACCTGTCCCATGGTCATGCTGGGACATCCCACCTGGCCCAGAGCGGGAAGGGGCGGGCCTTCATTCCCGGCCTGACACTGGAGATGCAGCACCACAGGTGGCCATTCACATCGAAAACACACTCCCGAGACAGCACATGTGCTGCAGTCTCACAGGCATGCGCTAATCTACAAAAAGAGACATCCACACTGTCACACAAATAGACTGATAACACGATAGTGTTAATCTCTGTCAAATACTGGTGATGCTTTTGCTGGTGCAAAGATTTTCCCTGGGACTTGCTTAAAAGCACAAAATGTCATGTGTAGGTGATATGTCAGTAGACTATCCTATGGACACATGCACAATAGGCTGCTAACTGTATAGCTCATGGTGAGGAGGCATGCTAACTGGCATGTTGAGAGCCCTGTGAGGCAACAAAAGCCAGAGGCCTGTGGCCTGTGGGTGTTAAAATGTAAGCTAAGTCAATTTTCCAGCCTGGCACTGCAGTGGTCCTCTTGCTCTCAGCTCAGGACTTGGTGCTAATTGTACCCATGAAACCAGACCGTGTGCACAAAATATATACATACAAAGTTCCATAACAATCCCTAATAGCACGTTGGACACGGCACTGGCCTGTTTCTGCCTTACATTCCCTCGTTTCACAACACATGCCTATAAAAGCAGTGAGCAAAGTTTGCTATTGTTCATCCATATTTTATCATGTTCCTATTTATAACTACGTAGGTTTGACTCAGGGGCAAAGTGATAGAAGAGAAGGACTGACATGTTTTTCTTTTTCTGTGGTTTTGCAAAGCTCATGACCTCCAGGAGATAGTTATATCCTAATTACAAGCAAACTGTGGTTACAGGAGAAGACCACATATGGGTTGAGGAATGAAAAGTCGAACTGTTCTTCACTCTAACTGCACAGCAAAACATCTTTATGCGTGTGTATGTTTTCCTAACCTTTCTGAATCCTTGAACAATGTGATGAATAAGCACAATTTTGCCCAGCAATGCTCTGCCTCACGTAGTTATAAACATGCATGTAGAAGAGTTTCACAGTGCAACCTCTGTCTGCTGCAGTTGGCCTCTGAATAACTGGGGCCATCAGGGGACTCATGCCTTGCTCAAGGGCATTTCTATGGCATTGACTCAGACATTTACACAGATTTTTCTAACCCTTTCACAGATTGGCAAAACTGACAAATTGACGACCTTTAGGGACACAAGCTAAACTCTCTAACCTTCAGTCAGACAACACATGTTTGTTGTATGTGTTTTGTGACAATTCACTTTGTGTTGGTTTTTTTTTACACTTAGGATTTACTACAATAATATTTGCTAGTTTAATTGTTGAGGATAGGATGGTACTTGACTGACTATAATTAAGAGTCAAAAAAGTATGAATGATACTGACTAAACACATACTTGTATATCAGTTGTGTTCAGAAACCACACCACTGACTCATAGATTTGACAGGCATCAATTTAAAACTTAGATTTTTGATTTCTACGCCAGATGCAAACTCTACTACAGAACAATATCTGTTGAGATTTGGCACAGACACTGCTATCTGTCTGATGTAGATGTAAAGAAAGATAAGCCCACTATATGATCTAAGGACCTTGATCACTTTTTCTCACTTACCATTAAACTATTCCTGACTTTATGGTGGTATTTTCTTAAGTTAAAGATGAAACCATGTCTGCACAACTGCAGCCCAAAAGATTTCAAAAGGACCTCACAGCTGTGTGACACTGCCACCATCTTTTAACCACATCACAACAGCCACAGATCACTTGATTTGTCCATGTTGGGGATCGCCTGACTATTGTCTACTTACAAACTGTTTCCATATACATATCAAAAATACAGCCTGTCTTAAAAGGAGCCGAGGCATATCTCTGATGTGTACCTGCAATAATATCAACAAGATACACCAAGGTAGCCACACCTAATCTCTGTTTACCTAGGTTTTTTTTTATTTACAGTATAACTTGCTTTTGTAGCCTGAAATATAATGTGCAGTCATTTGAAGGCTAAAAATGTATAGACTAATGTTTTCTCAAAATACTTTTTAACTATTTCATGTTTAATCCTACGTGGCTTTTGTTAATCATCAGCTGGAGGTCTGACAGTTCCTACACTTTCATTTACTGTCCAGTAATAACACATCACAGTCAATACAATAAGAAGAGAAGTGTAGTTAGCCCGTTAGCATTTAGTCATCCTGAAACTGACTGGCTGTAGGGTTTGTGTGCTGCCACAAAGCAACATTAAAAGAGCTCCTACTGTGTCCGTTCTGGCCTTTTTGTCGCGTTAACACTGCAAACAGGGGCTACATGATAAACAAATTTACCCTGAGTTCGTCTCTCTCAGCCTCCCAGCGGTATTTTTCGGCCTGGAAGCGTCCCCACTCGAACTGGATGAAGTGCAGGATCCCAGGAAGCGTCATACCCGGGTCCCCGTCCTGCGGCTCCCGAGGCTGCGACGATCCTGACATGGCTGCTGCTGCTGCTGCTGCTGCTGTCGCCGCCGCCGCTGCCATCGCCCCGGTCGCTGCAGCTGTTGTCGCCTGGCCCGGTGCTGCTTTGGGCCCGTTTGGGTTGCGCCCCGCTCCGCTGCTGCTGCTGCCGCCTCCGGAGTTCGGGTTTGGTCCTCCACCGGATCTGTCCGCCTCCATTTTAACCGTTCAACCCTTCGCCAGGATAAGGAGGTGGAAACAGGCAGAGAGTAGGAACAATAATAATACAATAGTACCCGCTACCCTTCTCCCAACCCAGCAGCACTTCACTATAAGATACCCTCCTTTCTTCCTTTTCTCGCACGCACAGAGCAAAATTACTATTCAGTTGGTAAAATACTATACTTCCGGTTTCAAACCTTCAACGTAAACACACCCAAGCGACACATTTATTACATTGTGGGCTGTTTATTTACCTATTACCTACACGCCACATTAAACATAAATTTTACTTGAAAATGTTTGCAAAAATAACATAAAAATATGTATATAGAATCTATACGCCAAAAGATATCGCTAACGTTTTGTCTGACACTTTTATTTTGTATATGTCGACTCTGTTTCCTGCTCCTTGTGTTTGCTGTTGGAAATGCCCAGTGTGGGTGACAAATAAAGGGCTGTGTTACCCGTAATACACAATGAACATGTCGCAAGGGAAGTTCATTTCCTGCCATTTTATGAGCCGGGACGTATGAGATGCGTGAATATAACCACAATTTTTTCCGGCTTGAGTTTTCATTAAAAGAAAGAATCTCGCCAACACAGGCAAATCGAGATTTTTGTTAGCAACTATGGAAACAAAAATAAACTTAGATCTCATATCAATTGAACTTGAATAAAACCAATTTAGGTTTAATTATCCGCAAGCATCTCATCGTAGTAGTTAACTAAATACACAGTATTCGTTCCTCTGGTGCCACACATACAGACACAAAATCTGTATTTTCCACACCATATTATACACCGCCTTTATTTTCTAAACTATGCATTATGCAAAATCTGGAATAAAGCTTTTCCAGATTTCCAGAAAACACGCACACAGGTATTATTACTACTACATTTTTAGGTAAGCCTTCTATTTGAACTATGAAACATAGACGCAGACAGAGCTATTAATAAAACAACATTATTAGACACTAGTTCATTAGTTGAAATGTAAAATAAATAAATAAAACACAGAGCATAATGCAAAAATCTAATTGGTACAATAAAAGCAAAGTGTTTATATTCTGTTTATTACCAGTTGCAAATAGAGGGACGTTCAGTGGGCGTGTCCTAAAATGCTAATTCTGTTAAACCCATTCAGTGTGGTAGTGTAAGGATAAATGTCAACTCAGAAATAAGGTTTTAGTTATTTAGTGGATGAAGATGTTGACCGAAATCATACGTTTTGTTAGATAAAAAAAAAAAACATTTTTAAAACACACTTTTATTCTGAAGGATATGAGCCGGAAGTGTTCTTGTTTTTTCCTGCTACTAACAGACAGCTAGCAAGATTGCAATTCGTGTTGCTGGTTTTCATTGTGAAGTTTGTCATAAGCTACACAGTAATTAAATATTCTGATGCGGTTTGCTTGCGCTCAGTTGCGGATTTCTTGCTAAAATGTTGGAGACTCAATTTCAGCCACAACCGCTCAACTATTAGCTAACAATAAAGATTAATCTGTGTATCTGCTGCTAGCGATTAAGACAGCTTTGCTCCCCTGCTGCCAGAGCTGGCTGAGATGGACCACCATCAAAACCAATATAGTGCAACAAGGTTAATGAGCTTAACGTTGCTAAATCCTCTGATAACACAGCACATGCATGATGTCCTAGGTTGCGTTTTATAAAGAGTAAAATAGACGCAACCAAACTAAGGTGAGTTGTTATGCATTTTATAAGCCTTCCACAGAGATATGGCTGTCCTAGTTTTGCATTTAAAGTAGCTTTTTCAAATTAAAGTTTCAACACTACTCTGTGCCATTTCAAAGGTACAGTGTATTAAGTGGGTTATGCAAATATATTTATACAACTATACGAAGCAAAACACAATCACTGCAATGTTATTTGTTTCTGTCTTTCACAGGTTGTCCTCTTCTCTCATTCTCCTAATATCTCATTAATGGGTGTCTAAGGTTCACCACTGGATTTCTTTACTGAAACCTGAGTTCTTCTCCTGACAGAAACTGGAAAGTAAACATTAGTTGCCATGCGAATCAGTTTCTGCCAGGGCCTGTTAACTGGCGCCATCATCATTAATCTTCTGATTCTCTACTATGTGTCTCGGGCCCAGCAGCAGATGATGGAGAGGAGGAAGGAACTTGGCAGGGGCACAAGAAGGGCTGCACCACTAGTTTCTGGTCTCGAGGGAGGCCTTGGAGCACTTATAGGAGCTGGAGTTGATCCTGGAGTGGTTGGAGCAGAGGGACACAGTCGTGGTCCTCGTGTGACTGTTCTTCTTCGGGAGTTTGAAAACTTTGAGAATTATGTTGGGGATGTGGCTAGTTCCTTCATCCACCAAAGACCTGAGCTTCCTTTCTTGGCTGTGGCTGACACATCTCCGTACCCTCCCCTGGTGCTTCCAGAGGGGGCTCGGCTTCTAGTGCTCTCCCCGAGCCCAGACCAGCCCCCACAAACTCACAGGCCCGAGTTCCATGTCCAGACAGAGTTCGTGCTACTGGTACCTGATGGGGTGGAGTTGGAGCAACCTCGGGCTATCGAGAGGCTGATCAGAGAGTTGGAAGGTGAGGGCGGGGGGCCTGTGAGGCTGGTAGCTGCACCCGTGCTGGCTCGATCTGCTGTACAGTGCCTTCACCTGCGGGTGAACCTCAGAGAGTGGACAGCCACATACTCACCAGCTGCATCTGGGAGCAGCGGGAGTGTGTGTACAGCTTTACAAGGAGACGCAATTGTCCTCATTCGTACTGAGGATCTTTTTAATCTCTCAGTCCCTTTGGGGCGGCCCCTCTTCTCCTCCCTCTTCGTCCAGACAGCCTTGAGAGGCTGGAAGGTCAAGCTGCTGGAGAGCCCCTGTTTCTCTGCAAACCACCGACCCCTCTTCAGCTCTGCTCACAACCAGTGGAAGGCCGACACTCGAATGAAGGAGGCCACCGGAAGGCTCATGAAGAGCTTTGGTCTGAAGCGTGTTCTGCTGCCTGATGGAAAGGAACAGTGGTACGGCTGCAGTAAAGAGACACCACGCTGCTTTGGCACTGTGCAGGATGACACTCCAGATTACCTTTATCTCGATCGGTGGACACCTCCCTGCTGTCTGCGAGCACTCAGGGAAACCGCCAAGTATGTAATCAATATCCTGGAAAGTTCAGGTGTGCGCTATTGGCTAGAGGGAGGGACTCTGCTGGGCGCTGTCCGCCATCAAGACATCATCCCTTGGGACTATGATGTGGACCTGGGTATCTACTTAGAAGATGTACCCAACTGTGATCAGTTGAAGAACCTGGACTCAGGCTCTCTTGTGGATGCTAACGGCTACGTTTGGGAGCGTGCAGTGGAAGGAGACTTCTACAGAGTCCAGTACAGTGAAGCCAACCACCTGCATGTTGACCTGTGGCCATTCTATCCACGTAACGGCGTCATGACCAAAGACACCTGGACGGAGCACAAACAAGATGTGGAGTTCCCAGAGCACTTCCTGCAGCCACTAGTGCCCATGTCCTTTGGTGGCATCACTGCTTACGGCCCCAACAACCACAGAGCTTTTCTGGAGCTCAAGTTTGGAGAGGGGGTGATTGAGAACCCCCAGTACCCCAACCCTGCAAAAAAGAGGATGGACAGAAGCAAATTATGAGAGATTATAGAGACTCAGAAGCCAGTTTGTGCTGCACTGTCTCTGTTTGCATACCGACACAAAAGATCTTGACCCTGCATGAAAAACAGTCTAAGAAATGATGCCTGGAAACTAATATGGTGCCAAAATGGCTGAATTTGCTGTCACTTTTACTACAGTATAACAGCAGTAAGCAGTATAATCACATGCCTAGTCAAATTTACTTTCTTCCAGTAATCAGTATTTGGATGTTAAGTCAGGCATACCTTAAAGATAGACTGGTTTTACCACATGGTATACTGAATGTGTGTGTGTTGTACAGTACACTATGTGACTGCTGTAAAGATCATTTTTGAAAATGATACTGACGTTGGTTTCTTGTAAAAAGCTACAGTTGTAGAAAGAGGTTTAAAGTGTCGTATGGAATTACTAGAGTTAAGTACTGTTAGTGGCTTTTTATAAATATTTTGACTGTGTTGCACTGATTCTTTAACTTTAAAGTTTGTGGATGAAATGAAACTCTGTTGTTCCTCATTAACAGGCTTTAGTCTTCACTGAAAAACAAAATGACTGAATTTGTAAATGTGTATTAACTTTTTGCTCAGTCATGTGTGTTACTACTGAGCACTCGTGTTGAATGAAAAGAAATTTCAGTTAACTAGATTATTCAAAGAGAACCTTTTTAAAAAAGCATCACACATAAAACAATACACCAGCTCTTGTAGCAGATAATGCCTGTAGTGTTGTTACTTGTGTGTAACGTATCAAGGTGTCACTGCATTTTATGTGATGGTAAAATAAATGAAAAATGTTTCATGTCTTTAGTTTATTCATGTTTTCTGTTGCCAATTCCTTTGTCAAGACAAAAAAAAAAGTACAATAGCTGTTCCAATTGTTCTTGAACACTAGGAGGCACTGCATATGTAATTATTTGTAACTCCTGAGCATCAGCTCAATGTAGTTTTCAGTAGCTTCAGGGGAGACCAGCAGTGTGCAGGACAGAACAAGTAAAATTGCTCAAATGCAGTTTGCTTTTTATTTTCAGACTGATCCTGATATGTAAACAAGTTTCTGAATTCTACTCAAGCAGAGATAAATTTGTATTCAACAGTAACTACATGTGATTGATGCTGCAAATATTGTATTTCCTAAGGTGTTTACATTCCTATTTAAAAATGGCCAGCATTGCTTATATATGGTCATTAGATGAGCATCTATACCACTTAGAGGCTATGTGTGTTATTTTTAAAACATAGAAGGATCTCTGTGTATTTTAAATATGTCTTCCATACCACTACAGTGTGGCATCTGGATGTAATATGATACAGCCACGTGTTTTTCTCAGTTGCTCAATGTAGTGTTTGCCAATAATCACTGCAGTAAGTAAAGTTTTAACACAGGAAGAATAAAACAAGCACAGGCGAATAATACAAAAGGCCTTTATTGTTTGAAGCCTACAGACAGTAAAGTCAGACTGTTACCTGGAATATTCTTTGAAACATAGCCGCCACATTATAAAATCATTACAACTACTATGCGCATAAAACTGTTATTGAATCAGATGTCAACATGCTGAAAAACCTCATGAAAGAATGATGACACCTTTACAATCTTGAACCAAAAAGCATAAGGTAAAACAGGAGCATAGCTGTCTGGGGCAATGCTTCAAGTTTTAGCACTCTCTCGTGACAATTAAATAATGACACCCCAGGCCTGAAATGAATCCATAGATCGATCAATGGAAATAACTAGTAAAAAAAAGATGTAGATATAAAATACAGACTAACCAGAAAAAAAAAATGTATATACCGTTAATAGCATTTGCCCATGTCATTTGGTAGAGTTTTGACAGTTAAAAGGTGATATGGATGGAAGAGTTTAGCATAGTGCAACTTAATTATTTGAAAACTGACAGTATCACTCTGTGGTACAACCAATACAGCTAAACACACATTACATCACTGTCACAAAGCAAACGAAAACTGTCCAGATTAAAGCACCTTGCACATACACACACACATACAGTCTAAACTCTTGGACAAAAGTTGAAAATGGAAAAGAAATAAAAATACAGCAATCAAGTCGTTATTACAAGAAGAAACTAGCAAAAATAGACTCAAAACATTGGGTAAAACTTTCTTTGGATTCTTTTGATTAGAGAAATAAATATAAATTGTAACAAATAATCATCAAACTTACACAGACGCCTGAAGGAGACCCACATGATTAGTACTTCAGGTTTACGGCCATTATAGCCAAGACTTAAATAGGTTTAGTCTGAGACGTGCTTACTCACTGAAGTGCTTTAGGTATTCAGGCCTCAACAATCCACTTTGTAGTGGTACTTTGTTTCTTAGACACCACACACTTTTTTCACAACAAACAGATGTTTCTTATCAGACACTGTGCTTTAAAACCCATTTGTTTCTTAAAAAGCTGGGACCAACATAGAGAAACAGCATTATTAAAATGTGGGCTATGCCAACAATAATAACTTTAAAAAAAAGCATATCTCCCTGGTAATGTCATTCAGTGTCATCTGGAGTTTAGCGGTCTCCTTCCTGTTTACTCAACTTGTGTGATTTTTGGTCTCAGAGTGTTAAGGAGCAGTTGGAGGACAGTCTTCAAGCAAAGGTAAACCTGAGATTGTATCACCTGCCATAGCACTAACTGTACCCCTGAAAAGGCAGAAATGCTCAGAGGTCATTCGGCTTTGGGACACTGAGAAGAAGACATTTGGTGTGCTTTGGAGTATAATTATGATCTGGATAGCAGGTTTTCCAAAAAGGAGGCATGGAACCAGCATGGAATTACCACAACTATAAGTTACTATAAAAGCCTTCAACCACAACAAAGAAAAAAAATCGAAAAGAACAAAGTAAATTTGTGCATTTTCTGATACATTATCACAGCCATTTTCATATAAAGTATATGGAATATAGTTAATCTACTGTTCCATATGTTTGAGATATGACAAATCATAAAAAGATATACATTTAAAACACATTGTTAGATGAAATTGGCTATAATCATGTATATTAAAATACAAACTGTTCAATCCGAGTTTAGAACAAAAAGGAAAAAAACGTGACAATAACTAAAACATATTGGAGGCTTCAGAAGAAAAACTTTTAAAGTTGGATAGTTTCATGTTTTCCACCAGGAAGTTGTGATTTACTCTGCTGGTTCTGTGACACGTGAGTAAATGAGATGTGAGATGAAGGTAGCAACAGCAGGCCAACAGATATATGCATCCATGGAAGTTCCATTTCTCTATCCTAAGTGAAAGTAATATTTCTTATACATTTCCCAGATTAGATTTATTGACTACATCTTGCAGCGGGATCACTGGTCCAGCATCTAGACATCTCAGAGGACATAAATATTGGTTACATAATAAACTTATGACTTTGATGTTAACGAGGACTGATTGTGCAACATTAGCCTTGAGTTAAGACAGCAGCCAGAATAATGTAGAATACTGTCCCTCAAAAAAAAAAAAGAAATGTCACTGCATAATATGGAGTTTGAATTTCCCCTATAACTTTAGATTTCTCTTAGAAAAGTGTGGAGGACAGAGACATTTTCTTTGCATTACTGGGTTCATGTCCTTCCTCTCTTCTCGCACCTTTTCCTTCAGGGTAAGAAAAAAACAAAAACAGGGCATGAACCCCAGTTTTCCATCTTGCAGGAGTGTTAAATAAGTCAGGGGACTTCTTGATGATTATTACATTATAGACTCTTTTTCCCTTTCTGCACTGTCCCTCCCACTTCGCTTCTCAAGGAGCGGTGAATGCTCAGGTGCAGCAACTGATGGCTCGCCCTCCTGCCTGACCTCGCTCAGTTCTGCTCCTTCTTCTTGTTTGGATGAGCGGTCCACGAAAAACTGCAAGAGCCCGGCTCCAAAAGCATCGCCCTCTACATTCAGTACTGTGCAGGTGCGGTCACTAAAGGAAGACATGATAAATGGCAAATTATTTTAATATAGCAACAATTTAGACGTCACATGTGAACAGAAATTGTGGTTCACATAAAAGGCAGAGGTTGTGTACTCACACAAGCCAGTCAACAGCCAAGATGAGAGAGATGTCCTTGGTCGGCAGTCCTATTGCTTCCAGGATGATAGCTAGGGTCAGCACACCACCAGCAGGTATACCTGCTGCTCCAACACTGGATGCTGTAGCTGTCACACTAACACATTAAGAGGGAAGGTGACACAGTTAAGACACAGATAAAGCAGATACACTTTCACACAGAATTAACATTAAACTCTACACCAACTACATTTTTATTACATTTCCTGACAAGTGAGCCAACTGTACAACCAGACATATTTTTAATGTAGTGGCACAACTTACAGGATGGTAATGACTTGAATGAAGTTAAGGGAGGTGTTGTTCAGCTGAGCAATGAAAACAGCAGCCACACACTGGAAGAGAGCAGCTCCGTCCATGTTAACCGTTGCTCCAATGGGCAAGATAAAACGGCTGATGTGCTTGGATACGCCGTTATTTTCCTCCACACACTTCATCATCAGGGGCAGGGTGGCAGAGCTAAGGAATAGGAAATGTGTGAGTGTGTGACGATGAAAGGTATGTGAATATGTGTTTGTGGAGGAGAGAAAGTGTGTGAGTGTTAGAGCAAGAGAACCTCAGTATTTAATATATAAAACCCAGAGAAAGTAAATAAGTGTGTGTGTGTGTGTGTGTGTGTGAGAGAGAGAGAGAGAGAGACAGTCAGAAGCAAGGAGCACCAAGTTTCTTACCTGGAGCTTGTTCCAAAGGCTGTTGCCAGAGCTGCGAATATTCCCCAGAGAAAGGTGTATGGGTTCTTTCTTGTAATGATGAAGTAAATAGCAGGCAGCACAAAAAAGCCATGGATGGCATGTCCAATGATACAGCAAGCTATGTACTTGCCCAGGCTGGCAAACAGCTTGCCAACATCATCCATCTCAACGATCTTGCCAGCTACAAGGAACATGATACCAAGAGGAGCATACCTGAAGACAACAGTGCAGAACAGGGATTTAGAATACAACAAAAAACATTCAGTGATCAAACACAGAAACAGAAATATGCACGTTTTCCTTACCACATGATCCAGGAGACCAGAACCATTGTGGCCTCGTTGAAAGAGTTGAAGAACTTGATGAGGATCTCTCCTTCCTCTCCTAGCTTCCTCAAAGCTATGCCAAACACAATGGCAAACACTACCAGACCCAGAATATTCATGCCATCCTGGTCAACTCCGAAAGGCACCTGGAGACACACAGATGTGCATATTAAGTACACACGAAACAACTCAGTATTTGTGTTTTACATGGACAGCTAGGCCATTCACTCTGCTCACCTTCTCAACTGTGACATTGGGGTTTCCATCTGTGCCATTTTTGGTGACCAGTTTGTAGCTGGTTGCATACTGGATGGGAAAGAATGGTTCGCTAGTTTAGTACAAGCATCCAGCTTATCTAAATGTTTATGTTATACAATTTCAAATTATACAGAATCAAGGTCAAATACTCACTGATTGAAAGGCAGCAGACACTAGGTTGGAGGGAAAAATGTTTCTGTGAAGAGGAAAAACAAACTTTAAGTTCCTGTGATCAGTGTTTGTGGAAAAAAAAAATCAAATGAGGAAGACATCGCTGAAAATAAAGGGAGAGAAATAACATGAATGAGAAAGAAAAATCAAGCACTTGGGCCTTGTTTGGTTCTTTCTCAATCTACGCAGAGTAGCAACGCATAATGTTTAAATAAACTACAAACAACTTTGTATCATAGTCCTACCTAGAGCTCAGACAGAATCACAAGGTTCTGATAATGTTGACATAGTTGAGAGAATAACTATTAATCCCTTTTTACACTATGTCCTCATTTATAATTCAACAAGTGCTGTATGAAACTCATGAAATGCATGTGCTACTGATACTCTTATACATGGCTTTCTGCAGTGGATTTAGAATAATAAGGCATTAACTTCACAAGCTCTTTCCAACCATTCATTCCCTTTCATTGGAACCATAGTGCAACAGGATTAAACGTCATGTGACTGTGTGACTGGGCAGCATGCAACCGCCAGATCACTTACTTAATTATGGCTTAGCTACAATAAAAAACAAAAAGCCTGTGAGGCTTTCAAGTCAATGTTTGGATTATTTATTTGCATATTCAAATAAGTTCACACTATGCATATGTTGACTGATGTAAGTAGGAAAGAGAATTATTACATTATTCAATCAGTTTAGTATCATTCAGAGATATAGAGTCATTAGGCCTAATGATTTAAAAACAGCTTCACATGATAAAAAGACGCCGTTTTAGTCGAACTGCAAATCGGACACAAGCCTCCAGTCTATGCTGTGTCATAAACTTTATTTTAGCATCAATAGGACCAGGATGTTTGACAAAGCAAACACACCTTGCACTGTGCAGTCCACTGCACTTGAATGTTGCACTTCCTTGTTTTTTTGTTGTGGCTACTTCATTTCTGGCACAAGTACACGTTTCACTTTTGACGTTTCACAAGAAGCTCCTGTCCACCAGGTATTTGCTAAAATGCACCATGGCCCTTTTCCTTATAAGGTTATATATTGATTTTAGTGTTCATGGAGTTTTTCTATGACCTAAAGAGTTTTGAAGACAGTGACATGCTTTCTGGCTATGTACAGTATACATATTTGACAGCACAACCAGAGAAAATTAAAAGAATGCTTTGGAAAGTGACACATGGTACTGTCGCACACAGCTGGGTGGGTGTGTTTCTTTTAATGACAGGCAGCTGATTGTTTGAGGCTAACTGCTCTGACGTCTATCCTGCATCTTGATACACCTCCCAGATGTGACAACAATAATCAGGGAGCACCTCACGCATGTCTATGTGGAACAGGAAATTCGTAGTTTACTACATAACAAAGGTTCTACATGCTTGATAGGGCAGATGCGATGAAAAAATGTGTTGGCACCAGCACGAACAATTCTCTAAAAGGTAGGTCATGTAAAAGGAAAATGCCAATGTAAGATGCTTGTATACGAATAAATGCTCTTAATTAAAAAGAAGGTGTTCCCTGTTTCTAAGGAGCTGGTACAAAACATAACGCCTGCTTGTCATGTTTGTAGAAGGCTGAAAAAGAACACCAACACGCAGTAATGTAACTTTACAGACGGTACATTATCTGGACCACTTTGAGCTTGGACAAAATACTGAAAACACAACAAACAAAACACATTCTAATGTCCCGTCCAATGCCACAAGTGGTGGAGATCAAATGTAAACACTGTATTTGGTCAGTAAATCCACATGAATGGTTTGAAGTGGGAAAACAAACGAAAGGCAGGAGATTAGAAATGTCAACAAGGTTGTGCAGGATCGGCTCCAGTTAAACATACAGTATCATATCTGTATAAAGAGATCATGTGTCTCAGAATAATGACCAGGCCATTTTATGCTTTGATGAGCAGCTCTTCAAAGCATAAAACTAACCAGGACACAAAGTGAGAGGGCTGGCTCTGATGAGAGGCTCGCGTTTTGCCTGCTGTCCTATTAGGATATTGTGTAAAAAGTGTGTGCGCGCGTCGGTAGTGTCCTGCACAGGCCAGCAGCAAGGTAGATACATCTGGAGTGATGAGATGCTGCATTCAGGGTCATCATCCAACTATAAATTGGACTGTTTGACTGATTCTAGAGTAAATCTGCTAAGGCTTTATTATGACGCCCCTTTTCAGACAAGTCAGACAAAATGCTCACTTGGAAATCTGTAAAGCAAATGACTGTGTTGCAGCTTGTAGATACAGTTATGTAAGGGTCTCTGATTAAAATAAGGGTAACAATGTTGATCTGTAAATGGATACATTTTGCACCGTCACCCGTGTGTGTCTAATCTGGCTCTCATTTGTCTGTTGCTTAGTTTCGCTGGAAACGGAAATACAGCGCGATGTCCGGGTAAAATGAGACGAGCAGGTCTGTGCCGGTTTTATTTTTACTAGGGGGGCTGTAGCAGGAACAGGAAGAGTCTGAGATGGAGGTGAGACCCCACGTGTTGTAGCCACACATGATGAAACACAGCCAGGACATGTGGAGATTGTGAGACGATCACTGTGACACTTGTCTGTGAGCCTCGGTGAATCCGTTGTGTAGACAGAGCTGAGATGATGCAACTGCGTGTAGTTGTTACACAGCACTAACTTACAGCTCACTCACAACTTAACACACACGTGTTCGTGTGGATGCTACGTCACTGTTCGCACACATTTTGTTCCGTTTGGGTTTCCTGAAACAAGGGTAAACCGACTGGAAAGACCATAAACACGCTCCTGTGTGTTTAGCTCAACGCTTCGTAAACTACTTTGTCACCTCGCCAAGTTAATTTACGAGCGTGTGCGCGGAAGCGATAAACCTCACAAAACGTATCTTTACGTGTCACTTATCTGATTACATCCATACACACAATGGTCTGTGGGCTCAGCCGGTGAGGCAGAGGTGGTTTCACTCACCTGATCAAATCTAAGAAGGAGTCTATCACTTCTTTCGAGGCAGGCACATTGTCACCATTCAGACCTTGGTTATTAGCCTCGATCTCCACCGACCCAGGTGTTATGATGAACGCCATCACTACCCCAATGGACGAGGCGATCAAGGTGGTGACCAGAAAGAAGAGCATGGCCCAGCCGCCAAGTTTGCCCAGGGCTTTAGGGTCGATGCTGGCCGCTCCGGACACCAGGCTGCACACCACCAGGGGGATGATGATCATCTTCAGCAGCCGGATGAGCAGCTCACCCGGGAAGCCGATGTAAATAATCTGGGTCCTGGTCAGCGCCACGTTGCGCACACCAAGTCCAATAAAAACACCGATGATGACCCCGGCCACGGTGAGAATGACCAGCAGGTTGGCCCTCACTATCCTTTTCACCCGGTCCATCAGCGGCTCCGGACTCGTCAGCCCGTTGGCAAGCGGCTTAGCCAAATGCGCCTCGCCGTTTGATGTCTTCCCTCGTTCCATGTCTGTCTTTTCAGCCATTATGCGCTTTAAATGTTACCCTATAACTTATCGTAAAAGAATAAATACTTTCCTTAAAAAATATTGTTACAATGACGGAAGCAACTTTACCGGCTTCACTCGACGCCGCTGCGCCTACGCTACTTATCTGACCGTAACTGGCAACCCCCACCCTGCACGGCTGAGGGCGGGTTTATGTGGGAAATGTCTACAGTGTGGGACATGATGTGAAAAAAAGACTGTGCTAACATTTACATATTTCTTGGCTACACTATATGATATTAAAGTTTGAAAGAATAGAGACATATGTCTGCTAAATAAAATTCACATTAAATATAATGTGTAATGTTACATGTAAGAGTCTGTGTTCTGCAAATGTTTTTCTTACACTAAGTTTGGTGTGTGTGGGCTGTGCACATTAACACAATTCAAATTAAACATATTTTACCATTATATTGAGTTTACCACGTCCTATATTTTGGCACAGGTCACATTTAATTCTGAGATTACAATTAATTAAACTATAATTTTACACCGTCTCACACGTCTTCTGCTGATTATGTTTTTTTTCTTCCCAAATTGTGCAAGAATTGAGCAACATATCTGGTTTAACAGATGTTCTGGGCGGAATACTGTTGATGATGGCAGAGTTTTGCCTAATATTTGGTCTGTAGATTGAACCACATGCCCCCAGTAGACGGCATACAGAATATTTTGCTTGATGTTCACTAATGTATTGACTATTTTGTGTTGGTGCTGATCTTTGTTGTCCCTGGTTGTGGTTCTTTTCTTTCCTTTTGAACTAAGAGCCGTTGTAACAAGGCAAAACAATTTCCCTCTGGGATAAATAAAGTGTTTTGAATCTTTGAAATTAGTGACGGATATTGCACCATGCCCTGAAAAGTATGACTGAAGGGCATGCTCAAAATTCTTTTGAGCATTGATAGGCAAATTAGGAAGCTGCGCGACAATTTGGAAAATATTTGAAATGAAGAACATGGTTTGAAAATTACCACAGATGTAAAAGCAAAAGCTTGGACACGACAAATTCCGTTTCAATTGTCCATAATTCTCTGGTCAATTCAATTTGAGCCTTTAACCAGCATATTTTATCCAGTTTTAAATTCACAACTTTAATAAAGTGTGACGCATTCAGAGTAATGCAGTCCTAATGGAATCCTTTGCCTGACTACTCCCTTTTATTATAGTGGCATGTACACTGGGTTACATTAGCTGAGGAGCAGAGGTAGACGCTTTGCCTGTGCAGCTGTGGACACTGCCACTGGACTTTGATGTGACCTCCCTCCTCTGTGTTTATTTGCTCTCCTCTCAAGTACCACTTCAACAATGAATATCATTATTGTTATAGTTATAACATCAAAGCATAATGCATGTGGAGGAACATCTGGCATGTGTGAATGACAAAACATATATATAATCAAGGAACAGGGCTTCTTTCGCATAATTTAAATTGCACTGTATCTCTGTCAATCATTACAGCAAAGACAGGTTGATAATATACCACGTTCTTGGTGATGGGAAAAAAATGGAGACTGTGAAGAACAACTGTGATGAGTGAAGTGAAGTTAGAGAAGGACACAGTCGAACACAGATTCCCAGTGTTCCAGAAATGTTGATTTCCTGGCTACCACCCTCCAGTTTTTGGCAAGAAGTGAGTCAAACTGTAACAAGAGACAGGCTCCCATTATCTGTGTTGCTGAGGCCTACAGTCTGATATGTTCAAATTTGGGTGTAGGGATCCGGGACAGCCTGGGGTTAGCTTACACTCATACAACAATCCAAGCCCTTTTTAAACAGGGTCCCACTGGTAGAAATTTGTGGGAAACGCACCTTTAACACCAAAGAGTGCCCACAGGACCAAGACCCGGGCTGGTAGGAAGCGCTCCTCTCTGTGCTCCGTTTGTTATCTCAAGCTCGTTCTTTGTTCCCTCTGACTGTGTGAATGATTGGAGGAATCGCTGTGATTCTGTGAAACAGTGCATTACTCTGTGAAAAAAAAGTTCAATAGCTAATGCCACAGGAACAAGAGAGCTGAGAGAGTTTTTTTCTCTAGAGTAAGCCCCATCTAAAAAAACACGCTGCACAGACAATGCACATGCTGCTTGACATGACAATGACAATGCTTGCTTTTATTCAACATACATTATTGGAATTTGACTGCTCTTCTAAATGCAGATCACTTAAAAGTAGAACAAAACAATGTGGATCAGAATCTTCAATCAATGATAACAACAGCTTGGGACATACTGTGCACATCTGAGCACATTACTATAGTAACAGGATTGATTTTTAGTTTAAATATTCTCTACTTACTATACCAACCATGTAGCCTATGCTTCACTCCACCTGATGACTGATAACAGAAACGCCTGTGCACCTGTGATGTTGGTGTGCTATATACGTACATGTTAGATGTTACTGTTATTTAAAAAGCATGTCAACCACAAAGAGATAATTCACTTTGGTTCATAGTGAATTATCTTAACAACAGTAGGATGGATTGCCATAAAAAAACAATGAATCTTTATTACTTTGGTGAAACCCTGACTTTTCGTCTAACGCTAGCATTAGATCCTAATTTAAATTCAACAAATACATGCAAAACTAATAACATTCCATCAACTACATTTGCACTTTCTGTGTAGTGCGAATAACCAAATATTACCATGTTACCATGCTAAACTAAGATGGAGAACATGGTAAAAATGTACACCTGTTCTGTTGTAAACACCAGCATTTAGTTTTAGCTTTTGTAGCTCAAAATCTTAGGAGTACATTCTGGAGGAAGTGAAGTCTGTTTTTAACTTTTATAATGCTTAACCATACCCTAACCCTAACCACCTCTGCTTACTCTAAACACTTGGAAAATAACATTTATCCTCAAAATACATGTGTGCAGCCTCCAGGAGCTGCTGGTGTGGCTTTAAACTCTTGTTATGGCATAACTCTTATCAAGTGTACATCAGCTGATTCCGTGTCATAGAAAAAAGTTTGTGAAATAAAAATCAGGTTTGCTTAACAGACATGCGTATGTGTGCATCAAGCAGGTTTACAGCAATACACAGGTAAAAATTATTCAGTTCTTAATGGTTAAATCTGAAAAGATCACACTTGCCACAGTCTCTTCCTCTTTCTGATCATAAAACTAAAGTTGCTTATTTTTGATCTGCAGTGAAATGTTTTCGTTTGTGAAGTTTCATCACAAATTAAAACAGGTTAAGACAGGTTCGTTAGGTGTACCTGAAACGGGGACACAGCATGAAAAAAGATAGAGAGAGCAGATGAGAAACAGGGACACTGACAATAAAGAAATTATAAAGGTGAAAACGAAAAGGAAACTTAATACCACATCTTGTGCCAAACCAGTACAACCATCCTTTCACTGGCTGCAAGCTGTTTTTCAACTGCGAGAGTAACCTGTAAGAATACAGCAGGAGACAAAATCATAATATTGTTTGTCCAAAAACTATAGGAGAAAAAAGTGCTAAGTTATGAAAAGTATGCACAACTGTTCAACATAAGGAAGAGGAAAGGAAAACTGTGAAGCTATCAGTATCTGGTTTCGTTGAGGTTCCTGGGTGCAAATTCCATAATGCCTTTTTTTCAGAGCTCAGGCAAACAGATCAGGTGAAAACAACGGCACAGAAAAAAAACTACACAAGCACATTCAACACAGTCAAAGCAGGTGCACGACAGAAGCAATTACAGTGCACGAGAAGCAGTTTCCAATTACAAACATGTTTCACGCAGTATTTTTTCCATACATTTGAAGCATTTTTTTCCCCAGCACTCTCTTTTACAAGTATTTGTTGAGGAATTGTATGCATCTTCTAAGACAACGACAGTAGAGAGATAACATGAAATAAGTGAAGTTTATTCTCCTTGTAATCCCAAAGAAGAAGCAAGAATTGAATGTGTAAGACATTTTGGTCTATTATTTGATTTGTCAATTTGAGTAACTGTTGCTTTTAGATACATGGTTTGCTGCTGTGCAGAAAACACACCACGTTCAGTTCGCCATTTAATTTTATAGACATTTATAGTCTGCAGAGAATAACTGACTTTGGTGATTCTCTGATTTTAAGTGAAACAGCACAACAACTATGAGATGGATGAGCATGAAACTTGGTTCAATCATATTTCCGTCAGGATTATCAGACCAAATCTGAATATGTCCATTCCTCTAGTTTATGACTGAACACATGCAAAAGTTACTTTCTCATCATGCAGAGTTGTCCTTAGTGCAGATTGGTAATACTTATCAGGAGATTTTATTATATCTAAACTAACATAGCTAACATGGTAACATTATACCCACTAAACATCATCACTAGCATTGTCATTGTCATGTTAATGCTTATGTTAGAAGGAACAGCAGCAACAAGTCTAGCGTGACTGTAGACTTGTTATACTCGTGCATTTCAACGTATTTCTATATTTTCCTTTAAAAGTATATTGAATGACAATAATTAGTCCACATTTGTAACTTTTATTTTGTTGTATTTCCCACCGCTTGTCTAGATCCAGCACCAATGTTATCTCTGTAGCCCAGAAGTGACGAGAAGGCCCCTAAACCTTGTCTGATCTCTTAGAGCCTTGTGTGACTAGGAGGGGCCTCTTGAAATTATTTACGCATTTACACTGTGTAATCACATTCACATTCCCTGCCTCCATCCATCCTGCTGTGTCTGTTTCAGTCTGCCTTTGATTACAAAACTGACATCAAGTATAGCTGGACTTCTAGTCTGAACAGAAATAATATAATTGTTTGTTTCTTCTGAAATTCGCTTTTAAGCATCAAATCACTGGCAAAACACACTCACAGCCATCTTGTGTGACGTCACCTGAGTATTGAGGGCTGATTCGCTAAATTAACTTAGCGGATTCTGTTCAAGTGCAGCACTAGAGTTTGACGGCCTCCAGAAAAACATGAACTGATGCAGGACTGATGTAGACTCAGAATGAGGCACGTATAAAGAATTATACATGGCAGTCAGTTCACCTTTTTTTTGTTTAAAGAATGGCATTTATCAGTTTCACCAAATAAGCCCTTCAGGTACAGATTATAAACAACTGTCTTATGGACAAGATAAGCACATTTTCCATGAATCAGTAAAGGTTTTTTAAAGAGTAAGTCAGAAACAGAAATGTTGCATAGACTAATTTAGTAATTTAAACTATGTTTCAGTCTTTACACTGTCATCATCAAAGCATATAACTTTGCAACCAATGCCTATTTGCCTGCTTGTTCAAATGAGAAGTCTAAAGCTTTGGACCTCAGAGAACCTTTGTTAAAGCATTTGATCAAACTCTTGAACTTAAGTCAAAAGTCTGCTGGCAAAAGTAATCATTACTACAGTTACAGTTAGCGCTTAACTTATCGAACATAAATGGCTAAAGTTGTATTCTGTAACCAAAAATGCTGTTAGCTGCCTTTAATGATTAATTTAGTGATAAAAGTGTTAGACCCAGGGTTGTAAAAATGTAATTCTTCCAATTAAAACATATAAATATACTGCAAAACAATGTTGAAAATCTATTTTAAAGCATCTGTCCACTCTCTAGTGAAGAAGGTTCAGTATGTGCAAAGCTTCATATAGCTGTGCTTCTTTTGTCCCTCCCTACTTATTTTCGTATCACACAACACGCCCCCGTTCACACACACAAATTTGCACTCCGAGTTAATAATTCTTTACACGTGTACATCCACACGAGGGATCACTTTAAGAGAATTTTGTTTAAACTGCACCATGTGTTGGAAAGCTGTTCTTGTGTCCCGCATGGTTTACCTTTAAATGTTTAACTCTGCGCTCCAAAAATGTTCCGTTCGCTTTTGCTTGAAGGCTCAGGTCAAGGACTGTGTGTACTGTGAAATGCTCACAGAGTGTGTTGTACCCACATAGATAATATAGTTTTTGGGGAGATTGGTTAGTCTCTGCTGACTGATAAGCTGTGTAGGTTTTAGCAACATTGCATATGCTCACACAAAACATGTACAGCGTGATTTCACATTCTAGTTAACATTTGTGTTACTTTTCATATCATTTCATCCTCAATCTCCTCCCCTACTTCTGTCTAAAATGCTTTCTTCATCTGATAAGAATAAAGGAACACTGCTTTCCTGAAATTATTCTTCTTTTCTGCAGCTTCTCCTCACAGTTATGGGATATATTTGCATACTCTCTGTAAGCGGCAGCAAAATGAGTTACCTACTGGATGTCACAGCTGTCTGTTTAGTCCACTCTGCCACTGCCTGAGGACACAGATGATTAACAGCATTCCATCTGTGCTACTGTCAGAAGAGGACAATCTAAAATACCAAACATTTTACATGCACGCACGTAATTACCACATTGTGTAAAAGTGTGCATGTGAGTATGTTTGTGTCACTGTGTGTATTTGAATAAATGGACCACATTAGGCTGAGGTAAATCAATAACAGAGACAGAAGTGCACTCTGCCTTATCTTGTTTCCCTCAATGCAGACTCACTGTTTTACTGCACAGAGACTCATGTACACAGTAAAATAGTAATATAACGAGACTTTGTTTGTACCCTTTCTATATTCCAGGAAGCTCCAGGTTGGCATGCCTTGTCTCCTCTTACATACAGCCACGCTAAATGTCTAACGGAAGGGTGAGATGTAAGAGACGTTTAGCATTCCTCACATATACTGGGCTCAAAGACACAAACACTGCATCATTCCCATCTCGACTATTGTCATCTGTACTATGCCAGACCGCAGGGGGAGAAAAGCTCTGGAAAACATTCTTCTGAAACAGAGAAGTACAGACAAAGAGAAAAAAAGAGAGATGCAGTCCAGAGTTTACTAAATCAATTCACTCAGTATATTAAAGCATCCAGTCAGGCCAGTTTATACTATTAGTCCTGTCACACCCTGCAACACCTCAGGATGTGCATGTTTGATTTAGAGAAGCTGGTCATCAAGTCTCACAGGCCAGTGTTGTCATAAATCTAAATCATTCTAACCCTTAGTGTTTTATGATATAATTCATAATCTATTCAAAATGTCTGGCTTTCTTTTGTACATAAAGCTCTGAGATACAGATTTTTAGTATCAGTGGTAGCAGTTCTGTAATAGTAACAACCAATTTAGGCACCAGAGTATCTCTCACCATTGGCCAGAGAGGGCTGTGATAATGTCAAAGAGCAGCTAAATGCTGAGGGCAGCTACAGGACAGGGAACCTGTAGACTAAAAACACACAGAACACAATCTTCCCAGAGGACATCTGCAGGGAACATTAAGGCCTGGGCAGTTCAAACCAGCCCAAGCGAGCGAGGGCTCCGATTTGCTGAGATCACCACACCCTTCTCACCACATCTCCCCCCTTTCCCAGCTCCTTTACCCGCAATCCTGCTTTGGAAGTCACACGATACTGTATGGCATGGAGGAGCTCAGATTTTCCTCCTTTCACCAGCCCACCCTCTCTCTGTTTCTCGTTTTCTACCTCCTACTCTGTTCTCATTCACTGGTTTTCTTTGTGTTGATAAGGATTCAGCATAAAGCATGAAAAAAAGGAAAACACATGATTGGTCTGTGTGTTACTTTCCCGTGCTTTTCTGGAATGTAGATATACTCACATAAAACACATCTTTTTGTAGAAAGTCCCACCTCAAATGTTCTGAAGTGAGGTTTATTGCTATGAATTGTGCCCTTTCTGAGAATGTGCTTGTCATTTGTGATTAAACGTTAGACTGTGACAACCTACAATGTTGACTCATTGTTTGAGGTGCAAATAGCATTAGAATACTAAACAAGCAAATTGCATTTCTCTGCTCTCGTCACTTTTATTGTGCACATTCTCCAGCATGTTATGTGTTTTGTGTTTATAGAACTCAAAGAAATCTGTTCTATGCAGATCATGTTTTAGTTCACCCACAGATTTGACTGCTACATGTTGGGTTCACTGAGTTCATCTTCTAGCTGACCCTGTTAAAATATAAAAATTAATTTAGTTCACTACTATCTATGCAAATTATAAATTATATCTACAGTGCTGTAAAAAAGTACTTTTCCCCCTTCCTGATTTTTTGCATATTTGTCACACTTTTGTCAAACAAATTGTAATATTATACAAAGATAAATAAAGTAAATAAAAAATGCAGTTTTTTTTAAATTTCATTTATCAAGAGAGAAAAGCAGTACAAACCTGCCTGATCCTATATGAAAAAGTAATTCCCCCCCTTTGCTAAATTATGAATGGACTGTGATTAACCACATTTTTTGAAAAGTTGAGCTCAAATTCACCTGCCACACCCAGGCCTGATTACTACCAGACCTGGTGAATTAAGAAATCACTTGCATAGAAGCGGATAAATACGGCACGCAAAAAGATCTCAAAAAGCAACACATTGAGACTCTAGTGAACCACAGTGAGAGTCATTATACACAAATGGAGAAAATTGGAACAGCTGTGAACCTTCCCAGGAATGGCTGGCCTAACAAAATTACTCCAAGAGCACAAGAACTCATCCAGGAGTTCATAAAAGAACCCAGAACAACATCTAAAGAACTGCAGGCCTCACTTGCCTCAGTTAAGCTCAGTGTTCATGATTCAACAATAAGAAAGAGACTGAGCAAAAATTACATCCATGGGAGACTTCCAAGGATAAAGTCACTGCTGCCCCAAAACAACACATCAGCCATCAGTTCTGCTGAATAAAACAATTCTGCAAAGAAAAGTGGGTCACCAAGGGTGGCACAACCAGTTATTAGGTTTAGGGGGCAATTACTTTTCGACATAGGACCAGGCAGATTTGTACAACCTTTTTCCCTTAATAAAAAAAAAGATCATTTAAGAACTGTATTTTTGATTTACTCGGGTTATCTTTGTAATATTAAAATTAGTTTGATGATCTGAGTCATTTAAGTGCAACAAATACGCAAAAAAATTTACATAACATAAAATAAGGAAGGGGGCATATTTTTTTCACAGCACTGTAATTCTAATTGTGGGTGAATCAACCTCTGAAACAAGCTGTTTGTGACTATAGAAAATAACTATAACTATATCAGAGAAAACTGTACACTTAAAATATATAATAAATTAGCAATGTGATCAGCATTTTATGAAGGGAGTGTACAGATATATCAAGATATAGCAGAACAAGAAAAAATGAGATGCATCTCTGGACATACATTAAGTGTGTGTACATGCAGCTGTCCATGAAACTGTATATGTGTTTATGTTGTATATGTACTATGTACCGATTACCTCATGTGCATATTCATGGTCCTGTTAACAAGAAGGTAGCTGGTCCTCTACAGAGTAGAGGTCATGCCCATTTATAAGCAAGTTTACACAAGATACAAAGTTGGAGGTGTGAACACCACCCTGTTTACCGTCCCTCTCACAAGGATTTGGCTGGGGTGGTGTCCTTCATATGGCATTGAAAAAAGTATTGTCCCAGCACTCTACAAATGCAAACACTGAAAATGTGCCAAACAGGTAAATACATATATGAAAAACTGTCTAAAGCTGTCTAAGGAAAACAGTTTTCAATGATTTGCAAATCACGTAAAATCTATATTTGATTTAAAATAGTACAAAGACAACATATTAATGCTGTTCTCAACGGGGGCATTCGAGAGGCGCTGGGAGCGAAGCCGCCAAGAGGGGGGCGATCAGATGAAATTGGGGGGCGTTGAGTGCTGTCATTCATCACTACATCATTTACATTAATCTCTGTTATAAAAGACTTTTCACACCTTAGTACATTTGCTTTGGTCCGAATCAGTTTATAAGTTTTTAACATTGCAGCATTTTAGGTTCACTGTCTTTTCACACAGAAAAAGTCGCCGCGGGAACAAAAAAGTAAATACAGGAAGTAGATCCTGTGTTGTAGATTACTGCATGTATCTGTGTTATGGGAGAAACAATTACACGATTTATGTTAACGCGGTTCGGTTGTTCACCTGTTGATTGTTTATTATGTTACATCACTTTCCCGACACTTTTACATCAAAATTATCCGACACGGTGTCTGTGAGACGCTGCTACTTCTCACTACTTCACGTTTGTCCGCGATTCATCCTGCAGCAGGTTTTGGGCATATAAACGAAATAAATTAAAATCTACACATAGTCCACTGCACGCAAATAATACGATTCACAGCTTTTGGTCCTGTTTTGGTTTGGTAAGCTTTCTAAACAGGAGCACCGCAGCTGTGTTCGCAAAATTATTCCTATCGAGACCTCCTCTTTTAGGGGGTCTCGGTGCGTTTGTTTTGGTGCGCATCCGAGGGCGATTACCGCGTTCACAGCAGACAAAACGAACCGCACCAAAGGGGAAAACGGACTTGAGTTTTATTCAATGTGATGTAAAAGTAAAGTCACCCTGGTGACTTCAGTTTAATAAAATAAATAAGCTACTTTTATTTGGTGCGTCACTCTGACCAGCTAACAGTTAGCTCTATATAGCGCTGCGTCTAAATGATCTCCATAGCAACAGGTATCAACAAATCACAGCCTGTCAGAACACTCAGCTCCGCGGGTTAAGGCCCTCGTCCATCACAATGTACACAATCACGTAGTAAAAGTTTCATATCAAAGAACGTAACATTAGTTAAACAAAATGGCAGAAAACACGAAGAAAAGTGGGCAGTATAAGGTAAAACACAATTGTACAGCTCCCGATGTGACTGCTTTATGAGAAGGTTTTTTCAATGTCGGAGGGCAACATTTCCCTCAGCTGACCAAGGTGCGGATTGATATATTTATTTATGCTATTTTCTTATGTGTATATTGTTAATGGTATTAATCGCAATTATTATTATTATTATACTATTCAAGCCTGAGCAAACAGA
>JAUMHL010000005.1:19224247-19242861 GCA_032362345.1 Sandelia bainsii
ACAATAGTCATTTACAATATGAACAATGTCTACACATTCATTCTGATCAATTTGATGTTATGAAATCTGCTTTTCTGCTTTTCTTTCACAAATATGTGACATACATTTCTATGTGTGTCAAAACTTTTGACTGGTAGTGTATATATCCACAGAACTATGTTTCTAAATCTCTCAAGTACTGGCATCAAATTAAGGCTGCAAATACTATATTATTATACTATATTACATATACAAATATTTTCATAACTGATTTAACTAATCTTTCGATTATTTTCTCAATTTATCATTATCATCGCTATGAAATGAAAAGAATGCCTGTTACAGTGTGAATTCTTCAGGCGTCTTGCTTTGTCTGGTCACCGGAGATCTCCAGCTTACATACTTACTACATGGAGATAGTTTCTTTGTGCATGCATCACATGTGTAAATACACTACCGAACACAGGCTGCATATCTGTGCCAGCATCAGTGTGTTTATAGGGATCCAGTTATACTCGCAGAGATGGTGGTGTTAACATCATTGCTGTGTCATGACGGTGATAACTGAAAAGGTCAGGTTGATATGCATGTTATGTCTTTCCATTGTGTGTGTGTTTTCACATTTGTGTGTCCGTAGTAAGGAGGCTCCGTCTGGAGAACTGTATTTGAGCTTATCTGTGGTTAACATTAAATTATGTGACTATGAGCAACATAGAAACATGGAAAGTCCACTATATTTCCATTATCAATTAATCTGGTGACTATAGCTGAAATAATCAGTCAATTAATCAATGAATTGATCAACAGAAAAATAATGAGCAAACAGCCAATTGTATGACAACTTATTCATTCTTTTAGTCACTTTTCAAACACGGATAGCAAAACAATCCTAAACATTCTCTGATTATTTGGGGTATTTGGACTTTTGGTTGACAAAAGACATTTGAAAACATCGCATTCAGCTCTGCAAAGTTGAGGCGGCCATTTTTGAAGTTTCACAGATTAAACATTTCATTGGTTAAAAGTAAAAAGTAATCGGTAAGCTAAATGAATCAAGAATTAAAATAAAAAAAAGTAGTTGTAGCTGTTTTGCTGACAGATATTTTCATTAATCGAATGATTGTTTAGCAAGTAAACACTAGGAAGTGTTATAAAAATGTTTTTGACACATATATAGTTTACACTGCCTCTGCAGCTCCTCAATCTCTACATTAGCATGATAGTTAGGTGACAAACATATACTGTACATACAAGCTAATGCTAGCTGCTGAACAAGTCAAGCTAGCAATGGAAAACAGAGATATTTCTGGAAAACGAAACCAGGAGATTTAATATTGGACTTACTGTACATTACTCAGATGTCCTATCGAGATTATGATGATATTGGACGTGTAAGTAGGAGTAGCATTTAATGTCATTCTACTAATCCAGTTGCAGGTGATTAGAAGCATTGTGCTTTCTGTTCATAGATCTGAAACTTTTGCCACAGAAGTGTCACAGAATGCTTAATGTAAATAAGATATATGCTGTATGCTTACAGTGACTGTTCTGACATTCCTTTGATACTTGATGATTATGCATTACTGTCTTTAAATACTTTGTATCTTAACTTGTAACTTAATGGTACAAGAACATTAGTGTATTCTCTCCTTCACAGTAAGGCTAGGGCATGTTTGAAACTGAAATTATTTTGGCAAGCTGATAAAAAGTATGCCATATCCTTATCCCTGTATGCTCTGCATGTAGGTTATTGTATTCTGATCACTCATGTAGCATATGGCTGAGATTGACTCTATTTTATTTTGAAAAGTGTGTGCTCCTCTCTTGGTCCATGCAGGCAGCTGAATAAGGTGTTTCCTCAGTAAATTAATTACAAATTCTTTTGTGTACAAAAACAGACAGGTTTTAATTTAATAATCGAATTTAAAAAGGCAATCAATTTCTATTTGTTCTCATTGTTTTAGTTTCTATTGCATTTGAGTAATAATAGTAATATTTGTTTCTATTTCATTCACACATGGCATTTCAAACAAAAAAGTGCTTTAAAAAAACAAACTTCTCTTTAACCAATCTAGCATACAATGACACAATACCTGCAAACCGTCTTCGAGACAGTGGACATTGTCACAATCATGTGCAACATTTACACACAAATACTCAATCTCACACACAAGCAGGCTAGTTTCACCTTGCAATACACACACCATGTATGGTTAACTCTGTGCTTTATATTTTAAATGGTACAAGTGTACAGGTTGACTCTGGTTGCTACATAATGTTTAGTATAACTTTGTCATTTCATTTGTCATTTTTTTCTTTAATTAGTGTTGTTATCCATCTTTTATGTTGTTTTTTTTCTTGGGCTAGTTTAATTATCAGTGTCTACACTGGTGATACAGTTCGCTCCGATTAATCATCTTCATCATCATCTCTATAAAATGTCAGAAATGTTAAACTGAACCTGCATACAGGCATATGCACACACAAACACACGCAGCAACAAACAAAACACACTCCGTTTTTATCAAACCCTGGTTTCCCCTCTGTCGTTGGACTAGTGTGAACCATGTATTTCAGTCAAACAGAAATGTGTGTAGAAAAACTGTGTACTCCAGGTTCTGTCTTGAAGGTCTGCAACTACTAATAAAAAGGTTCATGCTGGATTCTCAGTGCTGTTGTCACACTAATATTTTGACGCTGTGGCAAGATTTTTTTTTTGTCTTACACAGAGATTGCAGTAAACTCCTGGAATAATTCTTGAACTCTACTTAGTGTGCTATACAAAGTAAAACTACAGTGTAGAGTTGTCTTTGTGCACTGGGTATAAGTTGTGAGTACATCCCTGTAACGTTTAGTGCTTGAACCACAGTTGCCATGATGAGACCACAGGGCAACGCTCCACGATATCATGGCTGACGATCACTTGATGCCTTGTATGTGGCTATTTCTTTTGTGTGTCTCTGTATTTACACTGGCCACATGTACTTCCCACATATGAGACAAAGGAACCACACCACAGACAAGGGGGTAATAAGGAATTGCAGGGATAACGCCACTGTTTCTACTCTGTGCACCATTTTTTCCCATCGTGTGTCCACTAATGCATAATTTATGCTCCTTGTGTTTGAAATCAAAATTACAACAGAGCAGAGTGAAACAATGATTTCTCAGTACGGCACATCATCACTGATAACTGAACAGGCAAACCTGTCACAAAATAAAATTAAGAAGTCTGTTTTTTTCCCACTTAGTTGTCTTCATTGTGATGCTGTGAGACCGTCACAGTTGGGTTTTTTTTGTCACCTCTGACATACGATCCAGTCTGTGCTCTGTCTGTGCCATATCTTTGATGAGCAGCCAGATCACATGGCAGGAAAACATTACATCACAGCCTGTGACATCAATCTGACAGCTGACAACGTAAGACTGGCGTGGAGCCGCGGGGATGACTGACAGTTTAACTCTGTCTCCTTTTATGATCACCAAGTCCATTAGCCGTTCAGGAAGGCACATAATACTTTCAGAGTGCTCTTCAGTGATTAGATGAGATTTATGTCCTGCTGTTTTGAGTGACAGGCACTTGAACACCTTTCTGTCCCGTTGCTATGGGCACAAGTAACAGAGAAAAGAGCACATTAGTCACATACAATATTAACGTGCACAAAATATAACCAGGTGTGATACAGTGCATAAAAAAGCCAGCAGAGAGAGGGTGAAATTGACATTGAAGTGCGAGTGTAGAAGAAGAAGCGTACCCAGCCTGTATTTCTCTTTAGCCTCTGCTCTCTCTTTGGCATCAAAGTACCAGACTGTGATGGCATAGCTGTAAGACACAAGAGGAAAAAAAACTTAGAAAAGACCAGAGCCAACATCATCTTGTACACATTTTATTACTGTGGCTCCGAAATTCAAGGTTTTTCTAGTGTCAGAAATTGATTAGATTACAAACAGTGTCTCATCATACAGGTTGGAATAAGTAGACACTGGACCGTAGACTGTTCAAGGTAGCAAATGTCCCGGGCAGCAGAGAGTTAACTTCGACAGTTTCTAGTCTCTCCTGTGGGGCTGTGTTGTTTATTCCTGTCTCTCATGTCTGTGCCTCTCCAGCACGAGTCTTGCAATCGAACCTCCCTCTTGTCTCCCTCCCAGCAACCCCCTCAGGAAACACATACTTCCTGCCTCTGGGCCCCACCTAACCCCCCAGCAGTTAGGAGGAGGACTGAAGTGGTATGTGTCACTTGTGCTTGACGGATGCAAATATGTGATGTAAATAAGAAGTGCTTTCATCAGTCTGTTTCTTTACAGAGTGAGACTATCTCATATGAGCATCAAGGAAACAGTTGTGGATCCTGGCTTCTCTACATAATTTTCCACACAATTATATTTTCCATAATTTTTCAATTGTTGGATTTGTGAGAAAGAAAGGTTATTGAGTTTAGTAGGGAAAGCAGAAAACAGGAGAAGGGGAAGGTGAGGTCCAGTTCTGAAACAGACTCTCCTCTCCTTCTGTGTGTGTCTTTATTTAATCTGCTGGGCTCATTTATTAAATATTTATAATCTACTTGTGCTTTCCAGGGTTCAATTATTGAAAAGCCTACTGAGAATTTATAGTAAACAGTTCTAATGATAATAATGATCACTCTGCTATTATGTGGGTAATATATATTTACAGTGGAGAGCAAACTAAAACATGATAAATACATACACAAGCGGAAATATTGGCAGTGTGCCCTGTCTCATTCCATATGATATAAAATCATTCCACAAGTTCACATGAATCTGCATTTATGCTGTATGCACTGTATTTACAATATGAGCGTTACGAACCGAGTGGCGTAGGCTGGCTTCACTTCGTGTGGGTTCCTGCGGTCAGACCAGAAGATGAGCAGCCTGTCAAACAGGGGCTCGATGTTGGCTACCACAGTTCTGCCTTCAGGGTAGATCTGCAGCAACCCTCCTTGTTTCTACAAAACATGCACAAATACACAACAGTCTCTTACTCACAACATACTGTATATATTTGCAGCAATATGGAGTTTATAATTCCTTGAGGCTGAGAACGCTTAATTTTGTTTTCTTGTGTTTTCTTTTTTTTTTTTGCACTGATCCTCATTTACTATCATGTGTTGTTCAAACATATAAAGAAATATTTTTCTAAATTACACTAACACTGATAAGAAGTGTACCTTAACATCCCAGTTCTTGTTAAGATAGTAGATACATGTGATGCAGCGTCCATCACCGTTGGGGTTGTCAACATGACGGACGTAACCTGCTCCATTACCTGGGTAACAGGCAACCATGGCCTAAAAACAGAAAGAATGGGAATATTAATTGGTGTCTACTTCAGACCATAGAAAAACACTTTATGTACCACAAAAACATGTGCGGGTTGTGACGGTAGTTATCTATTCTCTATACCAGATAAACAATTGCTCATGAGTAAGAGCAGCTAAAGGTGACACACAGCACAAAGAAGATGCAAAAGAGAATTTTCGCCACTGTTCTCCACTGCCCATTCACCTTTTCTTGCCTTTTGGCTTTTACCCCCGATCCATAGTAAACTGTTTTACAGTAGACAATACCCAGCATTACGTTCCTTAATGTAATTTGTGAAGCACACACATTCACAAGAAGGGAAATGTGTCAGAGTTCAGCTGTTGTTCCCAGCTACCAAACGATCTGCAAATAGAGTATCCAGGTTCAAACAATGGTCTCTCACTGGTATTTCCCCTGCTTGACGTCTATGTTTTAGAGGTCGTGAAGCTGCTGGGAGAGTCTAAGGGAACCGAGACCTGCGTGAGAGCTCTTTAGTAACTACACATTCCAGACCAGGGCTAGTACAAGAGCATGCGACTGTAGATACTCTATAGGCTTACAGACAAACTTCTCCAGGATAAAAATGAAGAGTACAAGGCTATGTCGGTCTAAACCACAGGATCATGCTCACGTTTCAGGTCGGAGTAAACATTTTCCACACAGATGTCTCTGCTGAGACGTCTACAGCTCATTCACTTTCTGACTAGCATGAGCCTATGCTGGCAGAGAGAGATCCAAGTGTTGATAGTTGACAGTATGTAGAGCAATAACTTCTCTGTTATCTCTCCAGGCTGACTACAAAGGAAGACACTGTCACTGTCTTGACTTATATTGTTCTGCATGTGTAGCAAAAGTTACAATCTCCGAGCCTGTGCATCACTTCAGCTCAGCTGTGGGACAGTATCAGTCATGACTAACAGGTTCTGAGCTGCTGCAGTATCGATTCAACTTGCCTGACGCTATCATTTAAGCTCTAGAACTACAGTGTAAAAATCTCAACCCTGAGGAGTGTTTGCATGGACTTCTAAGAAGAGAGCTCCTGTCCTTGTGTTGTTTGTGAAACCAAAATAAAAGTGACAGTACGTTTTGTGTAGGAGGGCTTTAGTCAGAGAGCACGCTGCCCTCCTTGTCCTGGTGTTTCTCTCCTCATTCACAGCCAAGTGAGTCTGGTTGTACTGTCAGTGACTCTGCTCGGCCGCTATTGTCAGCTCTCATTACTGACCAACGCTCGCAGTCAGAGCTCATTAACCTCCGGACCTTTTCGCTGCAAGCTCCAAATGACAGCCAAACCTCTGAATATATCAACGTGAATAAATCAATGTACACAAAGAAAACATATGTGCACGCACAAAATGTCATTAGAATATCACACTGTGAGATTGTTAAAAGATGCCGTTCCTTTAATTCTGGCATTTTGTCAACAGTTTGGAGACCTTGTGTAGTTTTACACCATTAGTGTTGCCAGAAAGGAGAGAAATAAACATGGATGTTAACAAAGTAGGTGTACATTTCTTCATAAAATTGGCGTTGCAAAATCATGTGTTTTGGTGAGAAACAGTGAAAGTTCAATTCTCCAGGATACCTTTAACATTCATTGTCAGTCATGTGTAATAACGTTGCAACAGATCACCTGTTTTCACTTGATACGGCAAAGAGCACAGACATTAAGACATCCCCCGGTGCCCCTACATGCTGACCCTGTAACATTATCACAAGTTGTAAGAGGGAAATGTACTGCAGCCAGGTGTCTGCTTTCAGCTCTCTGCTGTCACTGTCAACTTCACATGTGACCTGCTGTTGTTGTTATATGATAACGGATGAAAAAAAATTATATCCCTATTAAATTAACATAGTCACAGATAAAATAATGAAGTTCTTCATAATAAATAGAATTATTTTAATTACATCAGTGAATGTAGCAGAGAGTACATTCTCTGATCATCTGAATACTAAAATATATCTTAAAATAAAGATTCTTAAAAACGTGCTTTGAACAAGGAAGAGAGTGGTTATTTGGAGAGTGCATGCATTTAAAAAAAGCAACTGTACTGTACAACTGTAATTAACATGGACTATACCAAACCAGATAGCTCAGCCCCTAGCCTGCAGCATAGACACATCTCACACACACACACACACACACACAATGTCTATATCAAAGCTTATGCAAGACAGGCATATAATTTAGGAGGAGGCTTATGTTATTTATGATGAACCAACCCCACGCCTTTTAAAAATCTTCACACATCACGAGCATATCCACACTGTTTTAGTCACTTGCACACAAACACACATACAAAATATTCAGTCACACAGCGTGACACAGCACATCGTGGTCATATCTGTCTTCTGCTTCATCTCTGCTGAGATCTGTGCCCACAGTAAGTTAAAGGCTAATTGGCAGCAACCACTTGTCTGCAAGGCACCAGCATTAAGACTGTAATGGCAGTGCTGGGTAGATACCCAGGCTGTCAAGGCGATGGTCGGGCAGGCAAAACAGGCTGTTCTGGATAAGAACATAAATACAGTAAACTCTAATCCTTTCACACATCTCCTGATAAGATGGACGACAGCGGAGAGAGGGACTACATACGGCTAAACAAATACAGTGTGTGTGAGAGAGAGAGTATATATTAAGTATGTGTTGAGGAGAAGAAGGGGTTAAAACAGTGAGGAAGACGTTGCTGGTGATGATGGTAAATGCTTAGGAGAATATTAAAGAATATCATCTTAATGCATAGAACTCCAATATAAGGAGGACATGCACATGTACTGACAGCACCTTATGCTTACTCATATTCGTAGACACTAATATTTTAATGTTACTATACTTTTTTGATCTCCATATGTAGACTGTTTGACCACTGAAATCAAGCTCAAGTACAGGGTCTAGTGCCACTATCCACTGTTAAACTCTGATTCCTAACAGATTTAATTTAGGATCATCTGCATCATTAGTGAAAATGTCAGACTGCAGGAGGATGCTTAAAATGCTTTATAAGAAACAGGATGGCCTTTGATGACGTCTTTTACCTGGATAAAGACATTTCTCCATCAGTAAAGTGGCTTAAGTGGAATGTTTATTGTTCTTTGATGAAGTAACGTTTAACTGCTTTGTCACCTCCCACTTTTATCTGTCCCACCTGATTCATGTCGTTGCCCATTACTCAGCTGAAATCACTTGTGAGTTATTGATTCTAGTGGGCTGGAGAATGATTTACTGCAACATAAACAACAATACTGGACTGGCATAAACTTACAGAGAACATTGATCTGTGTTTGGAAGGTAAGCCTACTTACCATACGAGGATCAATAAGGTTACGAAGTGTCAGTGTTTAGTGAATGCTGAGTTACATCAAGACGGCACAGACTACAGTGATATCTGCTTGCGTGTGTGTGTTTCTCTAAAGTCCACTGGTACTGTAGTGTGTGGTTTGCAGAGATACATGAGAAAAGTACAAGCTACTGCCGTATTTACTAATAATACGATACGAATAAAAAACACAATCAAATATTCAAATATCATACACTATGTATATTTTATTGAGTATTTTTATGTGAACAGAAAATTAAAAAGGTCGGAAAATCTCCACAGCCGTTATGAGTCAATCCTACTATGCACCCAATGACCTTCACTATGAGTCACCACTGAATATTAGGGTGGAGCGACGCTCTGTGTATGCATGCGTACGTGTGAGTTTCTGTGGGTGTGAGCATAGCCAATGTGCTTGATTTTCGGTAACATTTTGCTTCATATCCAGTCATAAGTTTCAGAAATGCGACCTGAGCTTCTGAGATTATTAAAAAATTAAGTAGGACTTGGGGTGTTCATTAACACCTGTGTTTCATTAGCGTGTTTTGACATACACCAGCATAACACGTTGGAAATAAATATGACATCTAAATGAACATGAGGGAGCAAGCATCACTAATTACAACCATTGCTAGGGTTGCAACTCATCCATATTGTAATATTAATTAATCTTTGATTTTTTTCCTCACTTTACAGAGAAAAGCAAAAAATCTTCACACTGGAAAGGGGGGAACCAGAGAATATTTGGCATACATATGACTGAATTGATTAATAGATTAGGAATATTCTAATGGTCTAATGCATTTACACTAGAAATTAAACTGAAGTATACTGGACAACTCCGTTCATGTTAATTGTAATGTCAGCAGACAATGACATGCTCAACAAAAAAAAATGGAGGCGTTATTCACAATGCAAACAAAGCTAGCTAGGAGCTCTGTAGCTGCATTGTGTGCGTTAGTGTATGGCTCCTGCCTGCATGGTGGCACTGCTGAGCTCTCAGAGGGGCATCTGAGGACATGCTGCTGCAGCAGACATTCTCCTTATGCCGAAGCTTCTGCTGCATCGCCATTCTCACTCTCGCTCAACACTGTCCTCCCACTCCTTGCTCTATATCCCCCACTCCCTTCCCCTCACTTCCAGTCTATCCACTCCCCCTTCATGTATCCTATTCCCTATTTTGCCGAGTTGTTTCACCCTCGCCTTTAATACAAGACTTTCCAAGCGTCACCTTGCAGCATATTAACTAAACTATTGCTTTTGTTAACACAGTAATCCTACCTACTGTATGTGTCACAGGCAGCACATTCTGGCTCCTGCTGACTAACAGGAGTCAGGGTACAGAAACATTACCCACTACTAGTGAAGCATTATTTTGGGCATTGCTAGCCCCTCTCTTTCTCTCTCCATCTCTTTCATACACAATGCGCAGCTCTTCTCTGTATGGGCCTGTTACCAAGGTAACGGCTGGGAAACATTTTGTCCAAGTAATGAACAAGGGGGTTGAGAAAGACGTAGGAGAAAGGGAGCGGAGTAAAGGACAGGGGGGAAAAAAGAAGGGGATTGGAATTAAAAAAAAAAAAAAAAGGTTTGGAAAAGACGCAATGATGCTCTGCCTAGTTAGAACTCCTCCCTGGTTCTCTCCCGTTTTCATTTCCTATCACTTCCTCTAAATTGTGGACACTCCATCACTGTATCTATCACTATGCTGTCTCCTCCAAAGGAACATCCAGTCAGGACATTTTGTACTGTACAGTACTGAACCTTTTTTTTTTTTTTTTGCACTAAGGGCAAACCAAGCAGGGGAACAATTGGCATTTGCAATTAAACACCTGCTAATCAGTCAATCACAACCTTGCCAGATAAGAAAATGTGAACAACTTAGTGGGCAACAGTCATAGTAAACGCAGCATTATATCCTATACAGTGTAGAAGAGTGTAATTTCTATGCTCTTCTACGGGCTCTTTTCTGACCTCATACAAACACCTCTCCAAAAATCACATTTTTATTGTCACTGCAATGATGCTGTCTTTTCAACTATAAATAATTACCACACTGCAACATTAATGCTGCACATATATTTTAAATTATTTATTAAATTGTTTCTTATATAGCTCTGTTGATTAGGCAAAAACTCCAGAAGCAAACCTGTAGATAACAGCTTTCAACTAATTTTCCCATGGGAGTGGTAATGTTGCATCTGCTTTTCAGATCAGATACTGTACTCATCAAGAGCCCTCCTGGATTTATTTCCCCACATGGGACACAGTTTAACCTGTGCAAAACCACCGAACTGACCTTTTCTGAAACTGATATTTCACTCGCACAACTTCACCCTCTCTGAAATGCTGAATTAACATTTATTAAGGCCTGCATAGTCTAGATCTGTTCTACAGTAAATCTTGACTAAACAATGGTGCTGCTGAAGTAACAAGCATATGTTGGGTAATAGTCTAGAATGGCATGTAATTCAAGATTCAAGATTCAAAACACTTTATTAATCCCAGAGGGAAATTATTTAACGGTTAACTCACAGCTGATAGGGAAACAGGCCACAATACTAGATGGTGAAAAACACTATCACAGTTACAGACTTACAGAGTAGCTAACACAGAGACAGATGAGTTACTTTATCTAAGAGTTTGTTGTTACAGGGGAGGATAATGTGGAAAATGTACAAATAGAGGATGGAGAATAAACCAGACTTCAGTCAGAATGGTTCACTGACATGTCCTGGCTGAGATAACCCAGGAATGTGTCACTAACAGGAGTAAGCGGGGAAGAAGGGGGGCAGTACTGAACACAAAAATGCAGCGACCTCTGTCATTTGTAGATTACGATAAAAAAAGATTCAAACATTTACAGTTAGTATATTTAATCCTTTACTGTTTAGAGCACTGTCTTACTTGAAGTTCTTTGGCAATTGTGTGTGGAATTGGAAAAGTATCAAATGGAAAAGATAAACTGAGGCATGTGGTGTGGTCATGGTAAAAAAAACTGCTCACATGGTATAAGCTATGAGACAAAGGGAAAAAAACATGTTTGTAACATGCCAGAGTCATGTTTGTATGGGTCAAAGTAGAGATATAAAAATTCGCCTTCAAAGGCAGAGATGCTGTGATGGCAGAGCAGATACAGACCCAGAGCTTTTATTTTCTTCTGCTACCAGTGTTTTGAAGGCAGAGACAGGGGCAAACTTAAGCGGGTCTAAACCCAGGCACAGGGCCAGGTTAGGGAAAGACTCAGCCCGCATCCTGCCTTATCAAGGTCATGTGCCAGAAACACAGCAACGCACATCCTGACATCCTACCTGAAGCAAAGATAGAAAAGAGCAGACATGCCGCAACCAATTGGTTGCACAAAACTTACTGACGTCAACAGACTGACACGCCTGCACTGGCTTTTTTTTGTAACCTCTACTTTCTGTTGTATTTAGCTTAAAAACAGAACTCTGCCTGACTTCCACTGATCCCTTACCCCAGCTGTGCCCACCCTCTGCTTCCTCTCACCTTAGTACGTCCATTGATGACACAGTCGCCCAGTTGTCCATTGGCAGCGCTGTACATGACAATCTCATCAATGTGAGCCATCAGTGCCCCGATGCTCTCACACCCAGGCTCTCGCCCCTCCACCCAGGCGATTTGGTCGCCCCGGATGCTTCGAGAGGGAATGTTCTTCTGGCTCACCAGCTGCCCGCCCCGAAATTTCCCACTGTGGTTGAGGACGTTCACTTCCTCCAGGACCCTGTCGCCCAGTTCAGGGCCTAGAAAATTGTCCTTCACACAGATGCCATAGTACTTCATGCAGGGTATGATGTACTGCTGGGCTATGCCCTCTGCTGACCATCCAGGCCCTGCCGGAGGTGGTGGGGCCGGGATACTGTTGGCCTCAACAGGGGAAGTCTGGCTGGGTGTAGCTGGTGGGGCTGAAGAGGCCACCTTTCGCCCTTTGTGCTGGTTAGTATGAGGGGTAGGAGCAGTTAAAGGAGACTGGGGAGTGACACAGTGGACATGGTTCATAGTCATTTGGCTACTATGGGGGCTGCTGCTGCAGTTGACCGTGTTGGCCGTGAGCGGGGCGACTGCTCGGGCCACTCTGGAGGCCTCTGCAGATTTGTGAGCAACACTTCCATCTGCCAATTTTCTCCATTTAAAGTCTGAGTCTCCTGAAGCAAAAACAGGATCCACAGAACTACCTAACTCGGGTGACCCTATAATAAGTCCATTAAGAGTTTCAGATCCCAAGTCCCGGTTCTCCCCACCCCTCCGCTTCTGCTGTTGCACTTGTCTGGCTTTCAGATCACCATTGATCCTTCTCATTGCTAAAGGGCACTTCTCATGAGCTGTCCGCTCCCCATTTTCCACCAGACAGGCTCTGCTGGTGAGGGAGTAAATAGGGCTGCCATTCACCCCCGCCACCCCCTTTATTTGTGCCGGGTAACCGTTTGGTGTGTGAGCCAAAACGCCTGCGTGGCTGCCCTCCACTGTGGCGCACGGAGTCACCACTCCGCCGTTGTAGGCCGGCACGCCCGTTTTGGACTGCGTCGTCGGGGCTGTGATTCCAGGTGAGTCGGTCTGAGAGGCCAGGCCCGCCAGTAACTCCGCGGCCGTTTGACTCCCGACGGGCGCCGAGCAGAAGCCGTTGAGCCCCATGTCCGCTCGGTACGTGTGGTGGATCTCTGCCGCCCCACAGGCGACCTGCTGACTGCTCGTTCGTCTCTCTGGCGAGGCTGAAGCGACGGATCCGCTTGGGTTTAAAAGGTCCGCATGTCCCAAGCTCTCCATTTCATCTCGTCTGCTGGATGCGCACGTAGCTCACGTCCTCGCTTCATTTTCTAGCAGAGCCGCCGCTTTCTGTGATAGAGAGGAGCCCCGCCACAGCCAGAGAACAAGTTTCATGTCCAAGTCCTCTATTGGCTTTTATTTCACCCATTAGTCGTATTTAATGTCCTGAAGCTGCGTGTTTGTTTGTATCCCTCTTCTGAACATATCGAGGCTGTGTAGGATATCTGTGGGAGGTAAAATGATACACTTTAGGCCTATTAATAGTAGACTACAGGCCACTTGTCACAGCGAGCTGAAGTACGCATGGCCTATCTGCAGTATTTATATTGTAACTAACAACTATCTACTTTAAACAGAGCAAGAAAACAGGGTTGTAGTCTATAATAATAAGCTGTTAGACTGTCATTATGACACATTTAGGTGCGTCTTGTCAATGGCTACATCATTTATTGCAGCTCAATTCAAAAAGAATGACAACGTTAAACAATGAAGCCAATCCCAAACTCACTTTAACCGAGTTATTTGAGCTAGACTAAACTAAGATGACAACTCAAGACACGTTCCTGTTTTAAGTTGTGCTTTCTCCAGTTATATTTTATTTCAGGCTGCTCGGAAACACCCGTTAAAATACTTAAAATATATCGTCTTCATCAGCTATTGATTACCAACTTAGCCGCCTTCCTTCAACGTGCACACATTACAATCACTAGCTACAATAATGTGTTCATTCAGTTGAAACACCCGGGGTCTTTTTTGAGTAAAATAGATTAAAATACGCAGCTTAAAATGTCAAAAAAAAAAAAAGCGAGTCAAATTTCCTTTCAACAGCCTACAGTCTTGTGCTTACCTACGGCAGCCTACAGCAATGCAAATCCTCAGTGAGCGTACGTGACAGGCTGAGTGTACGCATGTTATTTCCGGGATAGTCTTGCCCGTGTGCTCGTACCATCCAATTTTCGTGTCGGTTATAAATAAAATCCAAGAGGTGACGGCGACTAACGCCGCCCTGACACACAGGAGCCCGCAGAGGGACGGAGGGAGATGCGCGGAGCCCACTCAAACACCAAAAGCAGTGCTCTCTGTTTCGTCGGTGAGCGGCCCCCGTTTGTGTCTCTCGCTCCCCCCCCTCCCTCCTCCTCCTCCTCCTCCTCCTCCTCCTCCTCCTCCTCCTCCTCCCCCCCCCAGCGCGCTTTCCCCCCCCTCCCCTCTCCTCCCTCCACAGTCCTTCAGATGCAAACAGACCATGTGACTGCTTGCTACTACTGCAAACCTACAACTGCAGGACAGAAGTCATTTCGCAGTTCGCACATTCCTGGTGTTTATTAAGTCGCACAGGGCTCCTCAATGTAATATGAGTTTGAAAGCAACACCAGTTCAACCAGTGCAATTTTTATTTTTATTTTGCAGCAGTGGAGGAAGTATTCATTCAATTTACTTTACACCACTACAAGTAAAAGTAGCCAACTGCATTGGAATTGTTACTCAAGTGAAAGTAAGTTATTTCAAATGTAGCCCTAAAGTGTCAAAAGTAAGAAAACATTTCCTTCCTGAGTGTTAAAACATTTAACACAATGAGAATAATTTTAATGTTGTAATTGTTTGAAGTGGAGCCAGTAAATTCACATTATTTATAACAAGGCATCGTTTTTTATTAGATTATCTTATGTTTAGTATCTTGGACAATTACTAAAGTTGTCAAATGACTGCGGTTGAGTAATGTTCTCCCCCGGAATGTAGTGGCTTAGAAGAACAAATTTACATATAAATACAATAATGACGTATGCTGTAGTTTGAGAATTAATTCATTTGTCAGACGTAATTAAGTTTGCTTTAAGTTATCTAACCAAATGCAAAGGGAAAAAACTCAGTGTTTCTCACTGACCAACATTATTGTATTTTGTAAATATAAGCAAATTTTAGAGTTTGATTCTGTAACACTGAAAAAAGTTGGGACAGAAGCAAAATAAGACAAAAATGAAATTAACAATTAATGTAAATTAGTAACGGGTGAGGGGCCATGATTGGCTATAAAAGGAGCATCCACCAAAGGCTCAGACTTTGCAGGCAAAGACGGGTTGTGGCTCACCATTATGTGCTGAACTCTGTGAAGGTATTCACAATCAGTATAAAAAATGTATTCATCAACATAAGATTACAGAGATTTTAGGTCTTTCACTATCTTCAGTAGAGTATCGTGAAAAGATTAAGGCACTCCAAGGAAATCTCAGTAAATGCCAAGGGCAGAAACCACTATTGAATTTATTTGACCTTCAATTCCTCAGGCAACGTTGCCTGAAGAATTGTCATGCTAACATGTTGAATATAGCCAAATGGAGTCACTTAACACAATCCTCCACTGCATTCAAAAATGTATCTGAAGTTCTATTACGACAGGAAGAAGCCATACATCTATTCTGTGCAGAAACACAGCTGAGTTCTCTGGGCCCGATCTCATGTCAGATGGACTGAAAGACTGTGGAAACTGTGGTCAGACAAAGCCATGTTTCATCTTGTTTTGTGAAAACAGACGGATTCTCCATGCCAAATATAAAAAAACCGTCCAGACAGTTGTCACCTACATATGCTCCCATCAAGGCAACATCTGTCTGTGGATATTTCAGAACAATGCCAGGCCTTATTCTGCATGTGTTACAAGAGCATGGCTTCGTAGACACGGTGCATGTGCTTGACTGGCCTGCAGTTCAGATCTCCTATTGAAAATAATTGGCTCATCATGAAGAGGAGAATCAGACAATGGCGACCAAAGACTGTATCCAAATGTTCCACAAAACTGCAACGACTGGTATCCTCAGTTTCCAGAAGAATAAAAATAAAAATGCTGTTTGTTTCTGAGCCCATGATACCAGACCTACCATGCCCTAAGCACTAAACCTTTGCTTACATTTGCCACATTACTGGCCACCTACGATACATGTTTGTGTGACAGGAAGTGGGGTAATGTGCTGGTGTAAGGCCAGGACAGGGGTTAGGGTACTTGGATTAGTGCCTCACCCTGAGGGATTAGGGACAGAGAGTATTGACATAACGCTGGAACGCCACATTCATCCATTGCTTCCTCTGTGACCGTGTCTCATATAGATGAACCTGGCGAGGAGCCACGCAAAGTACTTAGGGTTTCACTTTTCAGCATGTGTGTGTGCAAGTATGATGTCAACTATAATACATACAATGCATGTTAATCACAATCCAGAGACTCACTTTCTTCAACATGAGACTCTAGAGTACGTAACACTATTAAAACATAGCATTTACATGTATGTTAATAAAGTAATGAAACATATACAAAATGTGTATCACATAAATGCATGTACATACTTACCTTTACCTTTCAATAGAGCCAGGCTTGCAATTTCTCCTGTTTCTAGTCTTGTCGCTAAACTGTGCAAACCGGCTGCTCTCAGTAACTTGGTATTTACCGTACAGTACACAGATACTGTAGGTGCATTTACCAAAATGTTGCGTTATTCCTTTAAACATAAAGCAGAGTAGTATTGAGGTTGAAGAGAAAATAGGGTTAAATATGTTGGGGTGTACACTAGATTCATCAGGCTTTGGCTTGATTGTGTCTCATCGCATGCCTGTCAAGTCACTGACCTCAACTGGGCAAAGGACGGTCCACAGTCAGAGATCTAAATATGATTTTAGATTTTATTGCACCATTGAGAGCTGGATCTGTGTAGGCGAAAAGATCATCATTCATCAGTGCTCTGGTCATAACAAGATGCTATCAGAGCAGGGAAGTTTTCAGCTGTAAACTGAATAGCACAGCAAAATAAAAGTACACATGATTGCTAAATAAATCAGACAGGAAACTTAACAGTGATTCATCAGTCACGAAGAAGCTTTCATACAAACACATATTTTTGGACCAACGTGAAGAATAACACATTGTTTTGCTTCAGTAACTAGAGACCTTCTTTGGGAAATGTTTCCTCTGTGGGTAGTAGATCATGTTTCTGTTAATGTTCTACCAGTGTTTGGTCATTTCGTAGGTAATGAGCTAATCTGAGAACAGTCCATTGATGATGTGCAGCATGTGTCTTATTGTTGCTGATAAGGGATTTTTATACACTTTACATGGAAAAATGATGTGAAATAAGGGAAGGTGGTGTACTTGAAAGTTTTGACCCCGCCAAGCAACAAAGCAGTCAGATATTACAGTAAGAATGATACCATTGTTTTTACAGCAGTGCAGATGAATGATGATTCATTCTTTGGCTTTGATTGTGAGGGAGAGCATGTATACCAAGTTCCCACATTGCCCAACGTGGTGTTTAAACAGTCAAAAATATTAAATGTATGCCAAATGAATTAACTTTGACTTGAATATAGTGCATGCATACAAGCACATACATTTGAAAACCATTAGTCTTCAATAAAATCACTGAAATAAGAATTAGAGTGAGACAAAATGTGTTGCCTCAAAATAAAACCGGGCTCCCGTGTACCAGGTGATCAAACGGAAAGCTGTATCGTAAAGGAAAAAACAAACACACACATTGACACACCTGCAACATTTAACAACCCCAACAGCTCTCCATCCTGTATCCTGTAGCGTTTGTACATTATGATATTTCCCGTCAAAATAATTTATGTAATGAGACGTGACAGAATCACAAATTAGTTGAGAACAACACACCTGTGAATCCTTCAAAACATTTTTATGAGTTTTGCATTTGTAGTCTTGAGCACTTTTTTAATATACTGTATCTTACTGACTTGTTACTCAATAACTTCTCTCTGTTTATTAGTGTCAATAAATTATTTGTCTGCTGACCAGTTGACACTTGTATCTAACACTTGTTTGTCCCAGGGACTGAAAAACAGTGGACTCTTTGCCAAGGTCAGTGCTCCGAACGCAGCTGGCTGAAATCCCCCAGACTGTGTAACACAGACGAGTGCAGCTCTGCACGTATACTTCTCTCTGTCCCTCTATCTGTCTTTCTCTCTCTTTCCTCTTTACTGTTGATACTACAGAAATCAAGCAGAGTGGACAACAAAGAGTCAACAGATAGCTGAGGTCTAGAAGTAGCCTTGTTTGCTTTGCCGTTTACTTTACTTTACTTTACTTTACTTTACTTTACTTGGCAGACGCTTTTATCCAAAACGACTTACAAGGAGACACAAGCAATTACCATTCGGGTTCTGTAAATTATGAGTTACTACAAATTAAGAGCCCTGATAAGACCCAAACTT
>JAUMHL010000005.1:19250425-19291650 GCA_032362345.1 Sandelia bainsii
TGTGTCGGCCCTGCGATGGATTGGCGACCTGTCCAGGGTGTACCCCGCCTCTCGCCCAATGACAGCTGGGATAGGCTGAGGATAAGTGACCCTTACGAGGACAAGCGGTTAAGAAAATGGATGGATGGATGGATGGTGCATATTCCTGAATACACTAATCAGCCACAACACAGCCAAGCGCTGTTAATGTTGTGATGGACAGGGTGAAAATGGTGGCTGTGATTGTCAGGTGCCAGAATACACAGTGCATTACAGCTTGCTGCGTAGCCACAGCGGTGCCCATGCTGACCTCTGCCCACCATACCATTAAAAACACCAGGGGCTGTTAAAGTTGGTGGCTTATGGGTAACAGCTGCAAGTTTGGGAACCCTGTAGAATTTTCTCTATTTCTGATTTTCACAACTAAGTCCTAAACAAAACAAATGACACAAAACAAACTTTCAAACACCACTTTATAAAATTTTTGACCTAAAGTTCCTCCGTAGTTAGTTAGTAAAAATAGTGTTCATATCCACCAACTTTAGAAATATCTTCCTCTAACATCATCAAACCTCCCCTAATTTGATGATGATGAATTCCTAGAAAAAACACTTGACCCCAGTGTCTTCACTATTATCTTGGGCCCTTGTTGGGAACCTGGGGACATAAAGAAACATACTGTTTACTAGATCTCTAATATAAAGAAATCCAAAATCTATAATTGCAGCATATTATCATCATTTTTTTTGGCTTATGCAAACAAGGCCCAATAAAATGTGTAAGTAGACTCGGTAAGTAGTCAGATTCATTGCTACACTGGGCGTCAAAAGATGTAGAAACTGTCCACACACACATTCTGTACATGCATAATTTTTATAATGAGCTGCTCATCTGTGAGCATGTATTAATATATGAACTGAACTAAACTGAGCAGCATGCAGTGTGTGTGTGTGTGTGTGTGTGTGTGGGAGGGGTGCTGATGATGGGAGGACATTGTCTGTGATAAGTATCACCGACTGGGTTAGGGCGAAGGTCTGTGATATCTCACAGCCATCGACACACAGTGTTGCTGTTGAGACTCACCTCAGAGTCACCCTCTCTTCCTTTCCTCCTTTCTCCTTCGCTCTCGCTCTCCTCTCGTCCCATCCCTCATTCACTGATTCCCAGGGTGTCTCAGTGCAGTTGTGTTTCACATGCAGGGTGTGTCCGGATGGTTGCTGCAGTGTGAACAGCACCCCCATTACCTCCACTCGAGCCTCCTCTTCTACCCTTTCGCCCTCAAGTCCTTTCTTTCTGGACTCCTCCTCACGTTCACTTCTCCTCCCCTCCCTCCTCTCCTTCTCTCTCCTCTTCGCTCCTCCGCTGCTGCATTTGACTGCACAGGTCTGTTTGGCATGCAGGAGGCTCCTGAGGCCTGGCGCGTCTAAAGGGCAGGGCGCCCAGAGGCAGGAGACGCGCCCTCACTGACAAACACCATCTACCCCAGAGCCCTAGCAGCTACCGAAACCACAACACCAGCCACAGATCCGAGTCCAGGTCTACCCTCATACATCTTCAAACTTCAGCTTCACATCTGTGCTCTTAGCCCTGAAAGTGGGAGTCGTAACCTCCGCTTATTTTGAGCGGAGGAGCTGAGATTGCTCATCTGCTCTGAGGTGTTAAATGCCATACATACGGATCAAAGGATATGCCTTTAGAAGTCCATGAAGTACGCATTTGCCTTCTCCTGGCTGAGAGGAGAGAGAGGGGATTGTTGGGAAACAATGAGAAAGATGAAAATAGTGGAAGTAGTGGAAGGAGGGATGAATGAAAGAGAGAGTATGTCAGGTGGAAACTGTCTGCTTCTCTCTCTCAATCTCTCACTCCATTATTCCCACCCATATTTTCACTCTTTCAAATGCATTTACATGTGCTAAGGTATTTCCCCCGGGAGCGCGACTCCAATTCAGGGGGTAAGATAAGCCATCAAAGTCAGTGACAGAGAGGGCGTATGGGTGACTCACTGACAGGCTGAGTAGAAAACAGTCAGGAGAGCTGCCATGACTTGTGCACACACATGCTCGCATGCACATCAACATATATAGTAAATAAATAGTGCACAATCATCTCAGCTGCAAAAGCTGCACCTTTTCTTTGCTTTATACAGACTGTTCTCCACAGAAATAGAGAAGAAAAAATCGGAGGTTATTTTGCAGCTCCGTTCACAGCACATCCGCGCGCACACACACACCCTCCCACTTATACAGTACATACGGTTTTGCACGTACAATGGCATTTTCTCCCCAACAACTGCTCTTGTTTAGTATGCGCTTCCTCTGGTCTTGAGGAGGAATGATCCTCACTCTAATGAACTAGGGCCTGCCACTTGAATGTAAAACAGGATTTAACCCGTCTTCAATGTCAGAGCCCCTCCCTGGGGCTGCTTCAGACAACACAGACACACACGCACACACACACATTCACAAATTCATGGAGATGCACACACTCAGACACACAAGCAAACCACCAATGTACACACACACACACACACACACACACACACACAGTGATGCACGCTCGCATATAGTCTCTCAGAAGTGAAACACTCTCCATGTGCTCTCTCTGTGCCGTTAATTTCAGACCAAGTTATTTTTTTCTGTCTTCTTATGATCTCTTTTATTTATCCCTAGTGTTTGTTAAGTTTGGCTGTGTGTTTATCTTTGTGTCACATACAAAGTGAAAGGCTTTGTATGAATGTCTATGAATTGCCTCAGATACTGGAGATGTATGCTAGAACTGATATTAAGACTAACAAACATACTGCATGCAAAAGTGAGTGAGAACTTTTATTATCTTAAAATGTGTATTAATCTGTCTGAATCGCATGTATTAGTGAGCTATGTAAAAAAAACAACAACAAATCGAATCATGCTCTTTCATATATCCTAATGTTGAATTTATTTGCTGCACAGAAGCAAGAAAGAAACAACAAAACCTTGAGTTGTGCTCCTCTAATGGAATATTTTATTGTTAGCGTCATCTGTATCACTGTTTTTCTTTTTACATTCGTTCATTTTATTTGATGAGTGGGTGGAGTATTCACAAAGATGGGAGGATAACGTTAGATTCACAGTGATGGGCAAAGGGTTAGATATTTAATTCAACAACAACAACAACAAAAAAAAAGAAAACATACTCACTCGGAACAAGCAAATGCACACGCACACAATCATACGCACACATCAGACCATTAAACACCTGAGAATATGTGTGCTCACACATATTCTTCTGTGTAAGTGTCTGTTACAGTATGGGCGGGTAGTGCACATCAGATCTGAACAATTAAAAATGTTCTTTTGCTTATTTTTCTGTCAGACGTCAGATATTTCCTCATGAACTGAGCCATCAGATCAGACAATCAACCATAATCTCTGTTTTGGAGTGGGAAAAAACTTTCATACAGTGTTTGGCATTACAGTATCATTCTAAATTGAAGTGTATACTGATCAAAATATCTTTATTCCATAATTCTGAATGTGTATATCAAAATTATTATAAATGTTATTAGAATTATTTTTTGTAATGTGTATTGATACCAACATTTTGTCAAAAAAGGGTCAAGATTTTAAATGTTAATTATTACATTTTGGAATGATAATTCTCAACATTTGAGTAGCTTTTAAAATGTTTGTGAATCACTTGAGTTCAAGTGAGATAAAAAAAAAAAACTGTTATTTAATATAAAAACACTTTTTTACCAGTTCTGAGAGGAATTCCAATTATCAGCATGAAAAAAGTGTTTCATATTTCCACTCATTTCAATTTAAAACTTCATTTCTAGTTGACGAAACTGAAACCAATATCAGAATAATTACGTTTATTTTTATTGACCTCTAATGGTCATCTTTTAATGACCACATGTGGTCTGTTTATTTACCTGCCTTTTTATAGTTATCATTTCTCCCCTCCACTACACAGTGGTCAGGATATGATATTAAGCGAGCACTCTGGCGTTCTCTTCTGTTTTAACAGGATTACACAGTGAGTGTTAAATGATGAAGTGCTTTGAGTTCACACCAGAACAACTTTCAGTGAAGTGCTCAGAAAAACACAGAGATTTAAATGATAATAAAACACTTCTGCTGTCCAGCACCTTTTCCCATTCCTAAAAGTAGACATATCTTTTTTTATAGAACACTAAAAGAAGCATTTGGATGATATTGTGCATCCAGTAAAACAAAAAACTAAGAAAAAAAAAAATCAAAAATATGGCTTTCATACACAAATACAATCGCAGCATCATACCAAATATACTATAACTAATACTCAGTTAAACAAATGACCTTCATATAATCAACAGAAATAGCATCCTGTCTGCATTGCATTTTCTTCCCTTATATATAATGGAATGTGTGGGACTACATTTGTAATATTTTTGTCCCAACAGTGTGCTTTAAGTATGGCTGACTGATGAATACTTGGATTTTATTTTCTGTATTACCATTATTTTGAATATCAATACAAAAACACCAAAGGGCTGTCTCCATCTATTTTAAGGGAAACCCTATAATCAAATTCTCACCTGGATCTCAGCGGAAGAGGTGATTTTTATAATACTGCAATAATAAAAATTTATATTCCAAAGTCACTTTTATTCCCACAGACAAGTGTCCATCTCTTCCCACTGGCTTTAGGGTTAATTGGGTTATTTGGAGTGACAGTGAGGAGGGTGTGTACTGAGGGTTTTTATGGTTTTGCCTCTATATACAATATGGCTTCTCTGAGAGGAAGAGACACAGAAATCAACACAGTCATCTAGAGAAAGACACAGAGCAGAGTTCATTATTGTTGTAGAGACAGAAAGTCTTGAGGGACACCCAGTCAAAAGTTTCCATGTCCCATTTTCTCTGAGAGTCACTGTCACAATAATTCCCTATGGCAGCAACTTGTCACATACTTTAAATCGCATTTATTCAACTCATTGTCCAATTAGTAATGTCCTTAGAGGCTTAATGTCCTGCCACTTCTGTCTTTTCTGCCCTTTTCAGTGTCTCCCTTTCTGTTCTGTCACTCCGTTCTGTCCTTTTTTTCTTCTCCTCTCCCCTCCAAGTCTTTTAGTCCTCCTCGGAGCCTGCCGCCCCCCTCAGTCCATTCATACAGAAGGGCAGGCCGGAGGAGAAAGGGCTGTCAGATGGAGAGAAACCACTGAAGGGTGGCAGGCCGGCTAGTCGCTGTAGGTGGGGGAAGAAGGCTGGCGGGGCTCCCTTGTGGTGGTCCGAGCGTAGCTGCAGGCCATCGCTGTGTCCTGCACTGTGGTGGTGGGTAGGGGGCAGCTCAGGCGGAGCATAGCGGATAGTGCTGGGGGCGTAGAGGCTTTGAGGGCCCTGTGGGCCGAGGGCGAGGGGGTGGAAGAGTACCCGCCCAGCTGCTCCACCTGCAGCCAGTCTCTGGAGCAGCTCAAAGTCAGGACCGTTACCCACAACGCTACTACCAGCACTGCTTCTACTGACCACCCCCGATACTGCTCTGTCTTCACGGGGCAGCGGGGAGGACACGGACATGGCAGGAGACAAAGCAGGGGACGGGGGAGTGAACAAACCTTTTGGCGGGGCTTCACTGCTGGAAGAAGAGTCGGGGATCGGAGTGGTGGGGCTGTCACCATTGAGGCTGCTGGAGGGTGTGTGTGCATGTGAGGGTTGGGGCTGGGTGGTGTGTGAGGTGGAGGTTTGTGTGTGTGATCCCCAGCGCCCTCCAGTGGCCAGGGCTTCATGTTCAGTCTTGATGCTGGGGCTTCCAGGCAAGGGAGAGGGGGTCACAACACTCTTCAGCTGCTGGATCACAGCCCGGCCATTGTGTACCCTTCCCCCTCTCTCCCCTCTGGTTGGGGTGTCTCCTCCCCTACTTTGTTTACCTCCACCCCCAACGTCTTCCTGTTTCAGTCTGTTGCTGTCTCCCCCCTGGTCCCACTCTGTCTCATCCTCCTCCTCCGCCTCGCTTTCACTTGCCATGTCCGAGGAGGCTGATACACTCTCCTCTGCATGACGGAGCTCCTCTAGTCTGCGACGGGTTTCGGGAGGAGCGCCCTCAGGGTCGGACCTCAGCAGCCGCTTCCTCCTGTCCTCTGACTGGATGGCAGTAGAAGTGAATTTCTCTCTGCCTTTACCGTCAGGGTCACTCTTCCCTCCTGAGCTCTTTACTGACTGGGAGCCTGAGGAAGAAGGGAGATTTTTATGATAAGAAAGCACATACGCTGCATCAGTGGGCATCATGGGAAAGTAGTAATGTGTGTGTAGCATCCTACCTCGGGCCTGTGGGGAGTTTTCAGTGGGAGAGGAGCTAACGCGAAGCCTCTCTGCTCTTACACTCTCTGGTAGCTGCAGGAGATCCAACGGAGTGTCGGGCAGCTCTGTTCGACTGGATGGAGAGATGGATGGAAGGATGGATAGATGAGAAAAAGAAAAAGCAGAAAGGGAGGGTGTAAAGGTAGACGTATGCACAAAAAGATCATCTACCACTTAAAGCCACTTACAGCTTGAAAAAAGCACTAGTGCTGTGCTGATTTGAGTGAATACTTAGAGATGGAAACAACATATAATCAGCCTAATGACAACCTCCAATAGCCAAACTGCCTTACACCCTTCTAACCTCCACCCAGTTGTCCAAACAACAGCCCTTATCACACATACACCAGCACTGACATATGCAAACAGACACACAGGCAGCCTACAAGACAGTTACACACACAGAAAAAACACACACGCACACCATGCCCCACTCAGCAGCCCACCTATACACAGTTAAGCTCAGACAAGGAGGAGGCTGTTGGAGAAGTTAATGAGCTCTTGTAATTACAGCACTAATTAACTAAAACACCATTCAGACCCAAAATTCTGACATCCATTTGTTGTAATTATATAGCTTCAGTCCAATTAGCATTGAAATTCAGCCTACTCCTCTTGTTTTTGTCTGACTGCTCTGTCGCCGTGCACGCATTTTTGTAATGTACTTTGTGCGTGTGTGTGCTTCTGAGTATATTTGCATCAGCGTCTGGGTGAATACAAGGGGGAAATAAGGGAAAAGCATGTTTTACTGAGATTACTGCAGTAGTAAATAAAGCCTCAAACAATAGTGATACTAAATTTAGGAATTTAAACGTACACACAGACCAAAAGGACATTCTTAAATTTTTCTTACACTGAAAACTTTTTAATATGATCATGCCTACTAATTCACAGTTAACAGTGATTATGTAAAAACATTACATCTGCAGGTGAGATTTACTGAAGTTTGATAGATATACAATAATTATAGTAAAATACACACTCGACTGGCTGCAAAAAAGTAGAAGTAAAAAAAAAGTCTGCAAATTGAAGTGAACAAAATATACATTGTAGAAATTCAGAAAGCTCTGGGTGATGGCACATTATTGAATTACTTTTAAAAGAAATTAAAAATTTGATATTTGAAAAACTTGTCAGCAGTAACATAAAGCGAGATTGCCTACTTATATCTATTTTTAGGACAAAACATTAAACACATTTAAAATGAAAAACACATTTAGCTATTTTCAACATTTAAATAAAAATGTTAAATAACTGTAATGAGCCCTGATAATGTGCTTTGCTTCGATGTCAGTATTTTGAAAGTGTTTTTTTTTTTTTTCCACACGTTGGATGGACTGAAACTTTTCCCATAATTCCTCTGGATTTCATCATCTGTTCCTTCAAAGGATCCCTGACCACAGTATGGTGCCTGCATAGTGAACAACACATATCCTAGTCCTGAAGTACAGATTGAGGTGGTACTAACCTCAGGACGTAGTTGACCCAGATAACGTTGCGTTCGTGGGGGGCTTTGTGGTTAATGGAGACGGTGGCAGTGGATTGGATCCACAGGTAGCCTCCTCTCCTCTGGAGCCAACGGTAGTAACCTGTCACTACCTGGCCTTTCCTCAGCACTGGGCGGAGACCGGTGGAAGGTGATAAGTAAGGACAGGAGAGAAAGGAAGAAGAACAGAAAGAGCCTGTCATTGGTTTGGCAGTTCATAATGATGGCAGCAGAGGGCGCCTATCACAACAGGACAGGATAATAGTTCAACAGGCTTTCCAACACATTTGTATGAATTGAATGACTCACAGTCTTCATGGCTCTGCCGAAGGTTTTCCAGGTCTTCTACATGGGCAAAGTGGTAACAGGTATGGCCCACCACCTCTGCTGGGGTCAGATCCATATACTCTGAAATTCTGCAAAGGAAAGCAAAACACATTTGTCTACTAAACAGAAGCAGATGTGTCTTCGAAAACTGGCAGTGTACTCTGCCAACTACCCATGAAAAAACATCAAATTGGGAGCACTCAAAACAAAACCATTACCTGTTCTCACAATATGTGATCTGTAGGTCCATGTTCACTCGGAAGACAAACATGTGGCTCTCCATCCGGACTTCATTAAGCGTGGAGGGTGGGAGTGTGTGTGCCAATGCAACCAAGCCCATCGGTCGACGCACTGAACGTGTGGAGCCCGGCACAAGTGCAGGGCGGCAGCGGATTCGTCCTGTTACATGGATTACCTGACAAACAGAAGTCAACAGTATATTATCCTTGCACACAAGGACATGTTTCAAGACAAATTTGAATTGACTTAACTGACATTTCAAGACAGTTATACAGTACAGTGGAGAGGAACAGGAAAAATAAAATGAACTTGGAAATATAACATTCATCAATATATATTTAATCTAAATACAACACAGGTCAGATAAGTCAAAGAATGCAGCAGCACTACTGTTACAGCAGTGAGTGCAGTAAACTGACTTTTATGTGCAGCAGTCCAGTGTGAAATAAGGTCACAGCCATAAAACACCTTGAAAACAACCAATTTGACAGTGCTATGAAACACTGGCAGCACAAAACAAAATGACAAGGGTCTGCTTGTCATTTTAACATCCCAAGAACAAGCAGGTGAATAAGAAAGTACACATCAATCATGTTACGTTTTCAAATGATGATAAATTCCTTCCTCAGACCTTGTATCCAGAAGACTTGACATGCAGGCCTCTTTTGGTGAGTGTCGATTTCATGCGAATGAAGAAGCCACGGTCCGGAGGATCGTCAACGGGAGAATGAGGACTTGATGGAGCTGATCAGAATAAGACAGAAGAAATTAAATATTCAAGCTACAAGAGTATTTTTATTGTATTTTATTTTTGTGTTGATGATTCAAACAATCTTTTAAATTCAAACAGTACCAGGTTCAGGAGTACCAGCTAGGGAGGAGGTTGATGCAGAGCTGGACGCGCTCTCAGGGGCTGTGTGGCAGCCGGCTTCTGCCCTCAGATGTGGCCTGATTCCCAGTCGCTCGGCCATCTCGACGTGGTCTGCAGGGTGGATGTAATCAAACACGCTGCTGCCGGTCAGCTCCACCTGGAGAGAAACACACACACACTCATCAGAAACAGAAGCTTAAAGCACCTACAAGTGAGCGAGTACACACATGAAGCCACACACACACACAGGAAAAATCAATATATGTTATGACAGGAAAATGAAATCACTGCTCTGGGTTACAACTCAAGAAGGAGTGTGGAAGTTGTAAGACATTCCCACACACACACACACACACACACGCACACACACATACATTTAAGTCCACTCTCAGAGGACCAAGTGACTGCAGTATTACACAAATAAAACCAGGGGAGATAAAAATCAATTGTATTTGCTGATTAAAAACAGGTGAACTCTAAGTATCTCCAAAGGTCACATTGCTATTCTTCTTGTCCCTCCCTGCTCCTTCATTCAGTTACAGTCTATGCTGGCAGGCATAAAGAGCAGTGCAACAGCTAACACTGCTCTATATGATCCTATCATCATAATGCATCATAGGCGCATCTCTAATCATTTAAAGGTAATAATGTTGCTGCTCTTGCATGGCATCCATAAAAGCAGCAATTGTTGCAGGTGTGATTCCTTCTGAAGCTGTATAAATGTGTGCATGTGTGTGTGTGTGTGTGTGTGTGTCAGAGAAGGGGGGGGGGGCCTTGCATGCTTGCACACATATGCAGCTTCTATTACATCTGCGAATGTGGGTGCGCGTCTGTGCATGTGTGTGCCAATACCATTTCATCTGATAAAGCCGTGGCTGCAGCAGCCTCACACCCTTGTCTGTAGGACACAGCCATTTATTACCGGATTAGAGCCATTTACTGCAGGCTTTATGGGAGCTTCAGCAGGCCCTCAAGGACATCACAGCCAGGGAGAGGAAGAACGAGAACGGGGAAGGTGGGAGCGGAGGAATGAGATCGGAGGACGATGAGCGAACCGAGAGGGGTAACGATGGAAGAATACCCCACAGAGCGAGGGAGGAAAAGTGAAGGGATAGAGGCTCTTAATCTCAGATATGCAGGTCTTAATCTATTGGAGGATGCCCAGATTTTTGGAAATGTGCCACGTGTAATAAATACATTATTGAATACTTCGATTTGAGAGACACCATATGGATTCATTTCCCTATATTAAAAACCGTGCTACTACCAAACATGGGGACATGAATATCTACTCACCTGTACATGTACATTTCTCTTAACTTTACAGCCCAATATTGGAATATGGAGATGTTTTGGTCATATTGTGTCCTTCTTAGGCCACCTCACACAAAGTATATGAAGTTTTAAAGGCCACATCAATTCAAATATTGAACATAAATGCCATGTGAATCATAGAATTGTCAAAATACTTAATCCTGATTTCAATACAAAGTGATGTAGAAACGTTCTGCTCATATCCCCCCTCTGTTTATTGTGGAATCATTTCCTGTTAAATCACAATCTGTATTGAAGTTTAAATATCACAATCTCTCTCTTCTATCTTCATGTCAAACTTCCATGGCATGTCTTCAACTCAGCATCACTGGAATTTATTATAAGTGTGACTTTGTGAAAGCAGTATAGTTAACCTGCCTGTCGTATTAGAACGCTTGTGGGCCACAGACGCCACAGTGATAAAGTGTGAACAGCCCATTCAGTAATTTATAAATGAACCAATCACATCTGAAATATTTAATTGAGTATGTGGACAAAGTATACTTTGTGATGGCAAAGTGTGCAACATTTCACAATGTTATTAACTAGAGATATGATCATCAAATAAAGTTAATGTTTGCAAAAAGAAAAACACGAAAAACAATAGTACTATATTGTTCTCTTAAGGAAAGGCAACAGCAAAAAGTAAATATCATTTACATGTTCCATAATGTTTAAGGCACTTAAAATAAACATCCTGTGTATTAAATAAATTCTCTGCAGGATTTTCTTCTTTTTTTTTTTACACTGTTCCTTTGATGCATCTCTGTATTAAGAGGCTGGATATTTATTATAAGTAAATGAACTGAGTTTGGTTTCTAAAATTCTGGACAAACATTGCTTTGGGCAACTTTTATTACTGATTATATCAAGATATATCTGCCTGTCTACTGCCTGTCTGTGGTTAAGCTGTCTGTATTTTATGAATAGTGATTGTTCCACAAAGGCAGTCTTGTCCTTTTTAAACACTGGACACGCCGTTTAAAAGAGACACAGTCCCCTGGCCCTGTGATATTGGAAAACAAGGTAGAGAGACAAACAGGTCCTTACGGGCTTTACCAGGCTTAAGTCCTATCCGAATAATATCACTTCATCACAAGCAGGAGGGACGGATTGAAAAAAAGATCAGACAGAAATGAGAAGATGAGAAAGAGACGGAGCGATTGAGAGGATGAGTCAGGCTCACACATAAAAACAGGTATAGAATGTGGCGCGAAGGGAGACGTGAGGAGAGACCGAGATCATTCAAATCTCTCAGTGTGTGAGTGCGTGTGCTTGTGTGTATGCAAGTGCACGACGTGCCTCTGTTTCTCTGTGTATGTGACCAGACTGTCTGTTTTTGTGTCTCTGCGCGTCATTGTTTGTGTGAGTAGTTGTCTGTCTGTGCATCTGTGTGAGCCTGTGTGAGTGTTTGTGTGTGTGCGTGTGTGTGTGCATACATGCACGTGCATGTATGTATGGCGGTGTGGTGGGGGTGAGGGGGAGGAGGAGGGCAGCAAGCAGGGGAAGAAGAGACATGATATAAATAATAGCAGGGGGCTTTAATATGTATGAGGCATCCGGGCAGTGGTCCACAACACACTCTCAACCCTCAGCCCTCACTGACTGATGGGAGAGGAGAGGGGGAGGGAGGAGAGGAGGAGGGGAGGGGGAGTGGGGGGCTGCATACTAACCATTCCCAGATCAATTCTCTCCTCCCTCAATCTACCATCCTTCCTCCCTTCTCTTTACCGCATTTATCCCTTTTCTTTCTCCTCCCTGCCCATATCCTTACTTCTCCATCCTTTCTCTCCTCCTCCCAATTCTTCATCTCCAGCCCCATGTTTCTTCTTCCACCACTTCATCCATCCTTCTCTATCCCCCTTTACCCCCACCCCTACATGCTACACGGCCTCCCCAAGTTAATTTTCATGCCTCCAGCCTGGAGACCCGGTGAGAAGAAAAATGATACCTGGAGGTACCAGGGGAGTGGGCGGCAGGCTGTGCCCTTGGTCAAGGTGCTTGACCTGGGCTAAGCCGGCTAAAATACCCCCCTGTCAGGGGAACAGCCCAGGATGTAACCAGGGCAGAGGGGTCAGACAGGGGGGACAGGAGACGGAAGGACAGGGGCGGTCCACAGGGGCAACATGCCCTCTAAAACAAACCACCAGTTACACTTTTTCACTCACAACATCGTTTGTTTGTCTGTCCTTCCTCTCTCCCCTGGCGTCCGCCTCCACTCCCCAACAAAGTATATCGAAGTGTTTTTGTCCTCTCCATCCCACCTTTCCTTTCTCTCTCTTTTTGTGTGTTTTTTTCTCATCACTTGTGTCCATAAACACACTATATACTCCCCTCTCACATATCCTCCAGCTCACTCTATCTACTCCTTCTGTCTGTCTCTCATTCTCATCATAAACCCCTTCCATCCCTGCCTGCTCTCATCTTTTCAGGAAGGTAAACGTGGGGTTGTATGTTCAAGGTTTTGAACGTAATCTTCGATCATAAATAATTTCATTAGAATGCTGATGGCTTAGTCCCTGTTTGAGTAGATGTGATGGGTTAGGCCATCTGCTCAGCTGATAAGAACAGCTCTGTTTTATTAGCATCTCCACCAAAGCCTCGGCTGTCTTGTTTACCTAGGCAATCCCAAGACGAATTTCATTCCTACTGCACATTTAAACTCTATTTACACACTCAAACGCTCTCTCCTCTTTCCCACTGTCTCTCCTAACTGTCTGCCTGCTTCTCTCTGTTTTCTTCTAGCTTCCACAACTCTTTCTTATGGTTTTAGTTGTCTTTTCCTTTATTTGCTCTGACTTTTTTTATTTGTTTGTTTGAGTGTGCATGTGTGTTTTATCCGTGCATGCGTCTTGGTAAAGGAAAGAAGTGCGAGGTCCAAACAACCCTTATCCTTATATACAAACATACCTAATCAATGCTCAGGTCATGCTTCAGGTCAGCTTCAAGCATAAGTTTGGATATTTTTAAGTCTATCATACTTGCGTGCCTATATGTATTAGAGGCCTTTTTGGCCACTGTAATCATTCCCCCTCTCTGTCCTAACTGTGAAGAGATCTCTTTCTAACGTGACCCAGGTGTTAAGATGGATTATAGTTCTGCATTAAGGGGTCACGGCATGGCTTCAGAGGCTATGCCTTGTAGCAGCTGTAGGCACCTCCATCGAGACATATGGTGGCTCAGATGATACAACATCAAAACTGCAAGAATTATGATCAGTGTTTTCTCCTGCAAGTTCTCTTAGCTAATGCAAATGATAATGAATTTAATGAAATATTAAAAAGTGAACTTGAATTTGAACTTCTCAGCTTTCTTAACTGATGCAAACGTGTACTCCAGGACCATGTGACATCACTGTTGGGTAGCTGCTCTTTAAGGAAGCTAAAGAGTCACTTTGTAAACGTATTAGTCGTTATTAGTAAAACACCTCCACTGCAGGCCTGCAGTTGAGATTTCTATTCTGTATGATAGGGAATGAGGGGCAGTGCAGTAGCACTGTCATCTCACAGCTAGAAGGACCTGAGTTTAAATCCAATGGTCGGCTGGGTGCCTGTGTGTTTCCTCTGAATACTCTGGCTTCCTCCCACAGTCCAAAGACATACAGTTAGGCTTGTTGGTGACTCTAAATTGCCCACAGGTGTGAATGGTTTTCTGTCTCTATCAGCTCTGTAATAGACTGGTGACCAGTGTGTCTTCAGTGTATATCCTGCCAGCTGGGATTGGCTCCAGCATCCCCGTAACCCGTAACAGGAAAAGCCATTAGGATACTGGATGGATCATAGGGAATAAAAGGATGTAAAAATTATTGCACATAGTAGTCTTGCAGTGGTCTCCTATTCAGTAATGAGACAATACTGCAAACATAGTTACTGAGGTTATACAGTATACACTCACTTTGCAGTTTATCAGGTACACCTGTCTAAAACTAATACACCATAATCGTGAAGATGATGATGTTCAGCTCTTTTACGGAGGTGTTGAATTAACAATATAATCATTTTAGAGGCTGTAGCTGATTGTGTTGCTGTTATAAAAAAGTGTGGGGACTCCTGTTCCTACAAAGCACAAATTCCGTTTTAGAGAACTGATCATATGCTATTGATACATTACAGTCCTGTAAAATGACTGAAAGATAACCACATGGTCTGTCTGATCTTCTTTTACAATTTTTACACAAAATGACATATTTTGTCACCTTGTGTTAGGAAAGCACTGCTTCACAGCCAGTATAAATAGCATAGTTAACGCAGTGACCAATGACTTTTTCCATGTTCATATGACATGTGAGTATTGTGCTAACACAGAGTAGAAAACAATCCAAACTTTTCTTTTAATGTCGCCAAGGGCGCACCCTCAATCAAAGCAAATTTCCACATAAAAAAAACTCTTCTGTTTTTTTCTCTGCTGTACTAATTCTTCTTACTTCGAAACACCTCTCTCTTATCACACCTCTCCTCCTTTCCTCCCCCTCTCTTTCTCTCTGGCTGTCTCTATCTATCTTCCCATCCCCCTTGGTGTTTTTCCCCCTCCCTACAATCAATGTGGCTTTTAAGATGCCTATCGATTTGTTCCCCTAGACAGGCCCAGCGCGCTGGGGCGACACTTTGATTGCTGGGCCAGTAATTACTGTTATTATTTATGCATCTGGGCAAAATGGCAGGACTTAACATTCGCAGTACAAGAGGCCACAGGCAATCAACAGAGGTGAGCACCTGGAGAGAGAGAGAGGGCGTAAGAGAGAGACAGAGAGAGAGTAGCATTGCCCCCATGAGAGCTGTACTCCAGAGATGAGCGCAAAGAGTGTAGTCAAAGATATTCACACAAATACACACATACACTCATGGGAGGGGACATGAAAGCGTAAGCAAAAGACAGGCACATGTGTGCAAATGCACTTGTATACAAAGGATTATTCCAGTGTGTGTGTGTGTGTGTTAGTGAGAGAAAGAGACAAGATGAGGTTGTCTCACCTGTGAGAGTCCCAGGTAGATAGAAACTGTCTCCGAGATGTAGAGGAACCGTCCCTCCTGACTGACCACGAACACAAAGCCATCCAGAGACTGTGCACATAAGAAAACACACCCACCGATAAACACACACACATGCATACATAAAACGGCAAACAAGACAGACAAATTAGAGCAATTAGTGTGTATCGAACAAATTACAATGAGCTAGAGAACAAACAACCCGTCACCCCTCGGCCTCTTCTCTTCTCTCAGTTCACAAGTGCAGTCACTCACACACACACACACACACACACACACAAACACACATGCATAAATGTGAACTGACATGAAACAACTCCCACAGATGCAGGATGCAGCAACACACAACAGCTGTAAACAAGACCTGCATTTCTAAACACACAGAAAGCAGCACAGAGACAAAAATGTCACACACGCACGCACGACATTTAGACAAGCACACACACAAAACGTACATAAACAAATGGAGTAAAGAGACTTGAGAAACTGAGCTTATCAGCCGGAGCTGTTTCAATCAACCGTAATAAACTCAGAGCCAAAGCTTTGTTATGTGTCTCCGGCCATGCACACATATCTAGACACACACCAGGACAGACCCAGATAGAACCAGAGTCATTACAACCTGCAGTGATTCTAATGAGAAGTGAAAGGTATACAGCCAACCCATTAGAGAGGACTGCTTCAGAGAATAATATTAATCGTCATAACAAGCGTCCAGGAGTGAGCTTACACAGACTCAGCCTCGCACAAACACACATACACACACACACACAGACCAGGGCCACTTTGCCCTAGAAGAATGATTGCTATTTTGGTGGCCCAGTGCTTAAAGTGGCAGTAGTAATTTATGCAACTGACACATCCAGTATGCAAATGTGCGGCCAGGGTGTAGGGCGTCGTGTGTCGCGGCGAGGAGAAACCAGCCGCCTGAATGTCGGAGAACTAAAGTGCAATTATCAGGCTATTACGGCGGGAGGACGGCTGGGACGGAAGAATCATACAGTTTTTCTGGAGCGTTAATTTGATTTCTATCAGCGCCATTCCCTAAGCCTTCCTTTCTCTTTAAAATGCTGGAGGAGAGTAGACATATGTAACGTTTCTTTGTTTTACCACAACCTCCTCACTTCTAAATTCTCAGCCTGTATTCCCTCTTCTTTTTCTCTCTCGACCTGTTCCCACTCCTGCCTGTTTCCTACTTAATCCTTCCAAGTTTTTCTTTATACCGCTCTGCTCTGGTTGCTCTTCCAACCATTTTTTTTTCTCTCACAGTCTCTTCCTTGTGTAAATTACAATCTACACGGTTACCTTCACACTTTCTCTAAGTCCTCGTCTGTATATCCTGCATTTCGTCATCCCTGAAGCCCTCCTGCCCCAGAACCCCCCTCAGGCTCTATTCATCTGTCTGTGCAAAAGGAAGGCATTCTTTGGCAGCCAACAATATCGTCCGAGCATCTGAGGTTTATGGTATGTGTGTTTCCCCATCTGTGTGCATGTGTTATGGAAATGTAAATCTGGGAGACTGAAGAGGAGGAAAAAACTTGAGCTGGTGCGAACTGTGAACAATGCAAACACATGAGGCAAAGGTGCTAGTCTGTCACATTCGTCAAACAGGTGATCTATTTAGGAAAACAGACGTTTCCCTGCATTAACACTGACGCACAGCTGCTCAAAATAAACCACATATAGACTTAAATCTGAACTAAAATACTAGTAATGTTAACGAAAGACATCATTCTAATGATCGATGAGGAGGAGGGGGACTTTGCTGTGGTTGTTACCTGCAGAAGGTGTGCTCCCAGGTGCTGCTCAAACATGTCAGTAGCCAGAGAATGAGATGATCGTCTTACTGCAGAGAGAAAGAAAAAAAAACACATCAGATACTGACTGACATCAACATTAGCTGTTGACATTTTGACTATAAAGCTGATCATCGATCACCTTAATTCATTGGCTAATCTTAATCTGCTATTTCGTTCTTTCATGTCTCATGTGAGAATGACAGTAAAGTATAAAGTATCCTTGGTTTCACATCAGGCATTTCCAGAAAAGTTAGGATTTTTTGAAAAAAAGCAATAAAAACTATGAATCTGTGATTTGTTAATTTACTTGAAACTTTATTTATCTGACAAAAGTACAGAGAAAGGATTTCAGTGTTTTTACAAAACATCTTAATTATATTTTGTGAATATAAGCTAATATAGAGTTTTATGCTCACTCAAGAAAAGTTGGGGCAGAGGCATGTTTACCACTGTGTTACATTACCAATCCTTTTATTTACACTTTTCAACCATTGAACTGTTGAATGCGAGTGACCACTGGCCTTTATGCACTGTGATTTTGGCACAAAGTGATGAGCTATGACCCATCAAGACTGAGCCTTTGGTGGATTCTCCTTTTATACCCAATCATGACCCCTCACCTGTTACCAGTCAACCTGCTCAACCCCAACCCCTGCTTTGTGAATCATCCAGAACACTGTTACTTGATTATTTATTTATTTATTTCTTATTGAGCCTCTGTCCCAACTTTTTCTGAGCGTGCTGCAGGAATCAAACTCTAAATTTAAACATTTTATAATATACAGTTAAGTTGGTCAGTAAAAACACTGAAAATCTTTTCTTTCTTTATGTTTGTCAGATACCTGAAAACAAATTGAAAGATTTTAGTTTTTACTGTATACCATGGCTCCAGTTCGTTCTTTTCAAGCGCCACAGAAAGTCATGACGGTGAGCTAGTTTGCACAATATCAGAAACCTAAAAGTGAAGCAGCTCAGTAGAATTTACACATGTTGTCACATGTCATACATGAAGAAAGCTGTTAATGCACAGTGCAGAGTGTTGACAGTAATAAGCAGATACTGCCACTGTGAAAGGAATATTTCAAGAAATCTGGTCACTCTAACCAGTAAGATACTAATTGTGTTTTGACATTTTAAGAACAGATTCGAGAGACTATGTGACAAAGCAGCACATACTGCAGAAGCAACTACTTTCCTCATAATTAAAAAAAAATTATCTAAGAAAGAACTTTGCTAGATTATAAACTAACACGTAATAGCAGGTTTTATGTGTACTCAGTTCACTGTAGACATTTCTCTACTGTCAACTCACTAATAAAAGCTTAAAATGCTCCACAAAATAGTTGTTTGATTTCTTTCTATCCCTCCATTTAGCATGACAAGGGGATTCAAATCAAATCACGAAAAGTAAATTCACTCTTCTGAATAAGGAAATAAGTAAATAAATAAATAAATAAATAATTTATATTGATTTGTAGGGATCAGGAAAGTTACATTAATAAACTTGGCAGTTTCTGTACATGAAATGTACATAGAACTATTTCACACGACTAGTGAGGTTTTGTAAACTTGCAATCTTTGTGACATCTGCAGCAAAATGACAAGTGAAACTTGAACCAATCATGTCACATAAACAGAAGAATCGACCAAAAATCTAAAAAATCTGCACATAAGGAGAGGGTGCCATGTGACGCACACCACTCAATAGCAGCCAGACACGCAAACAAACACACACACTCATAGTGTCTGCATCGCCACTCTTAATGCATCCCAAACACAAGCTATCAGAGCTGCTTCAGTGCCAAAGTGGTGCTGTTTACCAAGGCAATTACAATATAAATAGAGTTGGAGGTGGTTAGGTAGGGGGGGGGGGGGGGGGGGTGAAGATAGGTACGAGAGGAGCAGAGAGGGTACGGCAGGGAAAATGAGAAAACACTAAGGAAGGCGAGAGTGATCACTTTCTCTAAAGGAAACGTGGGCACAAGGGGCTGCAGTGACGTGGAAGATTAATTTAGCAATCAGCTGTACTTACTGTTTAATGTCAAAAAAAGTATGTGACAGTGTGTGTGCACACCTGCGAGTGTGTAATTGCAAAAGTGGGGACTATATGTAGGACCTAATCTCACTCCAACAGGCCTGCTTTTGAACACAATGTTCCCTATCCGGCAAACACGGACTAAACTATACGTGTGGGTGTGTATGCAAACTGTGTGTGTGTACGAGAGAATATGGATGTGTGCATGTGTGTGCCTCGGCGTGTGTGACTTTAAGGATCATCGAATCTGTGTGTGTGTGTGTGTGTGTGTGTGTGTGTGTGTGTCGCTGCAAGGCTGAGGGAAATCAATACACGTTATGACAGGAAAATGAAAGCGCTGCTCTGGGTTACAACTGAACACAGAGGGAGGGCCGGAACAGACACACACACATACACGCACACTCACGCACACACACACATACACATATACACAGACACACACACATATATATCACCCAGCTGCCTGCTTGTGGTGTGGGTTCAGTGAATAGAAGAGGGAGGCATTCCATTAGAGCTATAGACACACACACACACACTTCAGGAATACACACCGCAATGAATTCTCATGCACAGACTACATAGCGGCTACATGCCCCCCGATTAAACAACACAAATACCCACGCAAAAACACACTACTGAGACACACACACACGCCTATATACAGAGTTGCTGGACAAAGCCACTGTGGCATTGTGAGATTGGGGTCCCTCTGTGTGACAGAGTGTGAATATAAATAAGGCAAGTCCATTCAGGGCTATGAAAGGGGGTCTGGTGCTTGGACCCTTCAGCCTAGCCAGTGGCTGGCTGAAGGGGGATGGGCAGCCCATCTCACTCTCTGCCTGCCTGTCAGGCTCCCTTGTGGGGTTGCAATGAAGCTGCAGCACTGGGGAGTCTGGAGGAAGCATCCCTCATCTTGACCATGCGAACTTGAATCGAAAAGGATACAAACACACAAACACACACACACACACACAAACTGTGATGCTGGTTTGTTCATGCTGTAAAAAAGACGTACATGGAGTGTATCACGGATCCCTGGAGGAGTTAAGGTGATGGTGGGCGATCGGTAGTGCTGAGTAGTGTTAGCGGGATGAAGGAAATGCTGGATGTGACATGAGGCCAGGGGCCAGGAGGGCTGACGGATGAGTCTACACACACACACACACACACACAAATACACAGAGGACCATTTATTAAAGACTGCCAGGGTACAATAGGGCAGCCAGGAAACCAAAACACAGGACCTGGTTTGTGTGTGTGTGTATACATGCACGAATGTGTGCACATGTGAAGAGAGAGAGAGTCTCACAGTGGTGTTGGTATCTCACCCAGAGAACAAAGATCCTTCTGTAGTGGCGCTGTGAACCCCTGTGTGTGTGTGTGTGTGTATGTGTGTGAGGGCCATGCATGATTCCGTTTATATTCTTAAACCTTATCACTTCTGTCATTTCTTTTTTAATTAATTAATTCAGTGGGTGAAAATGTAATATTCATTGCTCAAAATCTTTTCCAAGATCATTTGGTTTGGTCTTATTTTCATAATTTCGACCATCATTTGGGAATAATAACACGGGCACAGGTGTTAACAAACCAATGTCTTTTGGAGTTACTGCAAATGAGTGCACCAAAAATGTTGGTGGTGATCTATCATTTGACAAGATGGGACAAAAAACAGAAGCAGACAAGCTGTCAGGTTTTAAACAAACACCCAAACACACCTTCCATCCTTCATAATTTTCAGACTTTAACTGCTGGTTTGAATTTGACCTTTCACACTTACCTTAGTGTCATGAAACCGATCTAAACTTCCTGTTGCAGACTTTTATTTTGAAAATCATGATCCTGATCCTGTGTTGATGCTCCTCTAGTTGACTTGACTCTAATTAATCTGATTGATTTCACCTCTTTCTGTCCCTGTTTAAGCAGCTCCTCAGACACACTGCTGGATTGCCTCGCCTGATACCCCTGGAAGACTGGTGTTTCTGGACCTGCCTGTCTACCTGACCTGATTCTCTGGCAATGTTTTGACTCTGGACCTTGACATGTTTTTTAGCTATGCTCTCTGTCCTATGGATATGGCCTCTGTCTGCTGTGTGTTGATTCTGGTTTCTGGCCCGGCACTAAATTATCTTTGAACTCCGTGTTTTTGGATCTGACGATTCTGCTGTTTCAGTTTTGTAGATTCTGAATTGATTTGGATTCTAGGACTCTAGCCTGATAAAGGATCTGATTTTTGTGGATTATGGATTCTGGCCCTGACTCGGTGAATGTATCTGTCTGTGTGAACTTCATGTGCTTGTGCAACAGTCTGTTTTGTTCCCTCTCTGAGTTTGTGTTTTTTGTAATGACAGCATTGTGTACGCCATCTTGTGCAGCTGCTCAGCCTCCTCTATCTTGTCTGCCGGCTCTGCCTCTACCAGCCTCACTGCATACTCACCACTCTCCATCAAGTAATACTTAATCTCATTCCTGAACCCCTGAAGACTCCCCAACTGTAACAGCCTCAATACATTCAGCGAACCATTGTCTTTGAGTCTCACTTCTCCCTGTTTCTTGTGTTTAGTTGTAAGCCAGCGCCACATACTGGTCGGGAGGTCTGAGGCTCCATTCTCTACTGCACTCTGGTCATCCGTTCCTACTGCCCCATCCTTGGTTATTCCAATCCACACACCTTTAAGCTGAAACATTTTAAACATATCCTGGTGTGTAGTCCCTTCTTTGGTCCAAAATAAAACCCCAGCCGTTACACTTAGTGGTAAGTGCAAACGGCTTTCTTGCACAGTAAGCAGTGCATGAATTGGAATAAAAATTTGGGAACTCAAAATGCACTGTATCTATCTGTATCATTTCCTTATCTATAAAACATTTGCAAAGCCAGTCTTATCAATAAAATTATATATATTTACATCCAACTCTGGTAACTTGAAGTCTCCTCCCTCAAGTCTTCTGCATTCTTGCTCTTTGCATGTTAACACCAACTGATCAGAGCAGTAGTGTAGAAAAGTGTATGTATCATAGAGAGAGGAACAATTTAACAGGAGCCACCTGAAACATTTCTCCTGATTCCTACTTGAGATTAAAAACTCCACAGTGTACCATTAATTTGAGGGGAAAAGTTTGGGTTATTACTTGATTTAATAGGCACGATTATTCAGACTGTCTATAAACTACCTCTGCTACCAGCTAACGTGCCAGGACTCTGGACTGGTGACTACTGGCTCAACTAAAGCACTGGCAAAAGGGCATTTCTAGCCATTTTGTTTTGGGTCATGCTAACCTTTCGGTTTTACCCTCAAAATAATGTGGATTACATAGTCTGGATAAACTGCTGAGTTTGTTACAGCCTGTCTGATTGGCCTGATGACTCATTTCTTGCCGTGTCTGATGTTCCCAGATCTGATCTTTTAGAGCTTTTTTTCAGGGAAAGAAGGAACGAGACCAAGAAAATAAGACTCCAGTTGTGATAGGCTAGAATTCTCCCTTAAACTGCTTTGTGTGACTATCCATTTATACTTTGCACATTTGCTTGTGTTTACATGCATCATGTAACACGTACGTGCACTTGAGATCTTTGATCACTCTGTTCTGTCCCACTCCCATTTCATTAGCTTCCCAGGACTCTGCTGCTGCAAGGTTTAATTTCATTGTGGGAATAGGAGACAAAATGGGACGGAGCGCGATCGGACACGTTAATTATAGTCTGACTCGCAGGTCAATCCTCGGGGTCTCCCCAGCGCTCCATGAGAAGAAAAGATAGAAATTTCATTTGAATGATTTTCATTATACCTCTGTCTAATACATAATTTAGTCCCAGTTAAGTCCATGAGTAATGGTTGCACACAGACACACACACACGCATGGACACACATCCAAACATCCCCCTACCTTTGCGAGTAGACATACACACACCATCTTCCTCTCCACCCCAAAAATGTCAACCTTTTTAACCAGGTTAGGATGTAACCATGGGAACCAAACAGATAAGAGATGCAGTGAACCTCTCTTTCTCTTTCTCTCAAGCTTCCTCTCTCTGTCTTCTTCGTCTTTGTCTCTCAAGTTTGGCTCCACTGCTGTAGTTTCACCCTTTCACAACAAGAGCCTGATCACCTGCCAAGTTGTTTACTACCATCCAAATGTGACGTTTCGGCTGTTCAGCAGACAGAGAAAGAAAGAGTGACCCTAATCGCAGCGTCCTTCCCTGGTGCAATTATCTTCTCACTCTGACATCCATCCCTCCCTCCTTCCCTCTATCTCTGTTCTATCTCTCTGTCTCTTCTCCCTCACTCCTTTTGCGGTCGAACATAATTTGAGTGCAATTAACTTCCCTTAAAAGCCTCGGCTGCTTTAAACGCTGTGAATTAGACGGGAGGCAGACGCAGGAAGCACACAGAGAGGTGGGGGAGACGGAGGCAATGAAAGAAGGGAGAAGAGGGAGAGTGAGTGAGGGAGCTAGTGGAGGTGGGATGAAAAGTCAATGTCACCAATGTTAGCAAAGCGAGAGAGGTGTGTTTGACCTCACTAACAGAGACAGTAAAACACTTGAGCCGGCCCTGTTGCTGGCGATAAGTTGTCATTGTACTGCACCTTGTAAAAGACTGAGGGATTCTCCAGCTGCCATGTTGCACCTGGTAAAGGTTGCATAAGGTTGAATTGCTACAGAATTGTGGTGAGAGACTTTATGCAACCAAAAATGTAATTTTAAATTTGACAAATTAAACATAATAAACTGCTTCATAAAAGAAAAATCTAACTGTTAAAATATAATAAAATTTTTTTAGTAATAATTCCACTGGTTCTAGCTTTGGACAAAGGTTCCATAAATGATAAGATTGCACTCACTATAAACATGAGATTTATTATTGTTAACAGTTTATCACAGATAACTTGGTATAAGATGATCTGGAGTCTGATACGTTAGTATTACAATGTGCATCAACATGTTCTTGTCATTCACACCTTACTTACAATTCTTTATTTACCTCATTTGCAGGACCCTTTTCAAATATGTATGTTTGTATTATGGTTTGAAAAAAATGATAGGCTATTATAAGCCACAATATCAAAAACAAGATTCAGATCATTGATGACCTGCACTTCATCGGTCATAGCCACGTGTGGTCACATGTACAACAGAGCATACTTCTTACCACATTCAACGGTGATGCAAAGCGTCATCAGAGACAAACGCAACTTTGAATTTTCATGACGAGAAGGAAGTGAAAGACTGAATTTCAGAAGTTACTCTAAAAAACAAAAAAATATATTTGGAAACAAAAACAAAAGCAAATTATTTCACAAACATAGGTCATAAACAATGATTAAAGACGAACTTTATGATTCATGTTTGACCTATTGTACTTACCAAGTTTGGTGCACACACATACTGTAGCTAAGTGTCTTAGTTAATTGGACTAAACTATTAGGCTGTGTTCAATCTGTTTGATCGTTTAACCGCTTGTGTTTCTCTCCTCAGGCTTCTTTTTAGTGATTTTGTTTCTATGCCAAGATCTCAGAAATCAGTGTGCTGAGAGCAGTGTTATGAAAACTAACTAAAGTGATAATCAAAGCCACGAAAATATGATTGTGGTTAAAATGAACCAGAATTATCATTTAATGGGACATTTAAAAAGCAGTGAAATAGAAAAAAAATTTTTTTTCCCCCAATGCAACATTTACACAATATAGAGAGGTTTTGAAATATAAATTATTTCAAATATGAGGTTTTAGTCCTTGTATGTGCTGTGTAAATGCGAACACACACTGAATGGGAATGAACATCATGGGTCATACTTTTCCTCCCTTCAGCCCTTCCTCCTTTTCGTTTGCTTCTTCCTTCCATAATTTGTCTCTCTCCTCCTTCTTTCCCCCTGTCTCCTGCTCTCTCAATCTGTCTCTCTCCTTCTTTCTGTGAAGGTCATGCAATTGATTTTCCTCTGTCTATTCATTTTTCAAGACTAGCTTTGAAACGTGGGAAGCAGACAAAAGCCACACCGGCCCCTCCCCTTTGCTCCATCCCTCTCCTCTCCTCCACCCTCCGCCTCCCTTCCCTCTCTGCTGGCCCTCACCCATGCAAAAACCCTCGGACAAGAGGGAGTGAGGAGGAATGCAACCTCCCCCACTCCTCCTGTCTCCTCACAGTCCTTCCTCCTCTCGTTCTCTCTTTATTCCTTCTACATTTGTCCCTTCCCCTCCTCGCCGTCCTCTCTCTCCCTTTCAGCTGGATCTCTGACCACATTCCACTAACGGAATTAAAGTCATGCATCACACTTAAAACCCTGCCAATGCATTGTGGGTAGACTTGTTCAAACTGATGTCCAAATTAGCATCACATTTTCAGCCTTGGCCTCACAGAGACTGTGACCTGCTTGTAGAACTCTCTAAACATTTAATAAAATACCCAACATATCAGCTCTGGATCCAGACCTAGTAGAGGATGATTCGGACTGTAACACCGCCTGTAACTGGCATGTGTTGCGATTCATTCAGTTTGTGCCTCACAATTTTCCATGACCTTCGTGCAGCTTCAGCAGGGTCCTATATATTTACAGTTATGATGCACATTCGTATGTGGAGTGCCTCTTGTTGTAGTGTAAACAGTATAAGGTACTTCACATCTGTCTTCCTACCACACTTCCAGTACATGCACAGGACAGAATAGCTTCCCGCACACCTGCTTTTCTAAACACCAGGTATTTTGTGTCAAGGCCAAGGAAAGCCTTGGCTCTGAGTCAAAAACAATTCACTATGTGTAGAGCACAGCTAAGGCCACACCAGCATGTAAGTGTGATACTATATGGATATCATTCAGACAATCAGACTGAGCTGCACTTTGAGGCTGATTAGGTATTGATGGATTTCAACGCATTTTAACCCAGTGTACAATATATTGTATTACAGCTTGAGATTAGGAAAATGTATCTATTATAAAATGTGAGATACTTTTGGAATAAAGTGAAGAGTTGGTATTAAACTGACAGATACTTATCACCATGGCTATTATCAAACATTACTACTGAAAGCTTAATGAGATTCTTTTACTGTCTCACTTTCTAAATCACACAGCTCTTCAGGACATCAAAGAGGCTTTTTGACAATTGGTTGTAGAAAAAGCATGAGTGTAAATAATGAAAGGGATGGTGACGGAGTCCCTTGTAGATGCTTTGGTTTAATTTCCCGGTATTGTACATGCAGGGGTGCCAATTAATAATTTTTTTCTTGTTGATTAATTTGTCAGAAAATTCCAAAAAATGTCCCTCCTTATTTCCCAAAGCTCAAGCTGATGTCTTACCAGATGTTTTTTGTTTGATAAATAGTCCAAATCCCAAACACACTGATTTTACGCAACTAGATAATATTCCCATTTGAGAAGCTGTGACAAATTTCTTCAAAAATATTAAAATTATTCATTAATTATCAGTAGTATTAATAGTTTTGTTTGCTTCCATCAACTAATCGATTAATATATTTGTTGGAGCTCTACTGTCTTGCTTTACTAGTACACTTGAATAGAGCACAGTGATTGTAATTATTTGTAAGATCTGTGCTTTTCTTACTATGACTATTCCGTGAGGTTGACGGGCTGACAACAGGCAGATTAAAAAGAGGTTGGTGAAAATCAAAGCAGGAAACACCAAAGTATTTTGAATTTTAGTCCACAGTATGGCCAAAAAAACTGGGTACTACATTGCCCATAATGTAACCAATAATGTCTTTTCATTAGCGGATTCTTGTCTGCTAAATGTGTTTTCAAATGCCATACCTCAGATACCTCCTGATAAACTTTTTTTTAAATCCAGCTGTTATCACAGTATGAGTATAGTAGTTCTCCTTGTGACAGGTGAACTGAACCTCTATGTGTATATCTGTGGACCAGGGTTGGCCACCTAATTTAAACCATTATATGTCATCAGGAGTAGTGTGGTAGTGTGCCACAATTGGTCACACACAAAAATGCTATTAACATGACCATTTGATGCTCACATTTCCTCACATCAGACATGAACAGGCATGAACACACACACACACACACACACATCCCTAATTGTACTGTAGCTGCTTCGTTTCCCCTCAGTAATAGTAGCAATTAGACAGGCTGTATAATTACACTGTCCTTGTTATATAGTTAATTTCTGTAATTACAAATCGCACCAATAGTTTCCTCCCTCTTTGTCTCTCTCTCTCTCTCTCTCTTTCTCACACACACAACACAATATAAATCCTATTCATTCTCACACTGCCCTGTGGAAAGTATTTGTATGACTACTGTATATTTCTATGCACATGTATGTTTACAGGCTTGCCAGTGAGCTTGTCTTTGACTGGGTGACTGAATTTTTTGTGGCGTGGAGTGTCTCTGCAGGTGGGAGTTAAGTTGACAGATCACACTGCTAAAGACTGCTGAAAGAAAAATGTGACTCGAAACATATATTTTAGTAGTAGTGTCCACATCATACATTGGCATATTTATCTCTGTTGTATAATTTTCTTATACTGTAGGCTCAACTGCAGGAAAAATTATACTTCACATCGATTTAAGTAGGCATACTTTACTTTGTGCCTTATACTAATCTTTAAATTTGTGAAACAGCTCAAACAATTGTTCATGACAAAACAGTGATATGTCTAAACAATAAATTAATAAAAAATATTTCTTACCAGGGCTACTTCCATGATTTTAAAAACGGAGCTAACAAATTCTGGTTTCCTCTATTTAAGGAAAAGGTCTTATTATTTGTTATATAAGTTTTATTATTTGGATTTTCATATCTTATTCAATTATTCAGTAATATGTCAATTTAATTACCCAATGTGAAGGTCTAAATGCTGTTTCCAGCCCTATCCAAGCTGCCAGAAATTAGATTCTGGTGGGAAAATGACAGAATGAATCCTTTCTTGGGCTAAAATTAATCAGATTGAAGTATATCCAATCTAAAGCATGCTGGAATCAGCCCAGAGAACGTGCAGAATGTGAACTCCCCTAGTTTGCTAAAACCTCAAAAACTCTCAGAGGAAGTACAGAGGACATGACCTCTGTGTCCTTAGTAGTAGCTATGGCCCTGTTTCGTGCTGTTTCCTACTAACTTTGTTTACCGGTGGCCTTATTGAATAAAAAGTCAACGGAAAGATGGGATTTGATGCAAATTTATCTGGGCTGGCATGTGTTCATGTACTGTATGTGCTTCATCACAGGTGAGGGTAAATAACAGAGGACCAAAGTTTTTCTTGTGTTCTGAAAGTAGTCAGAGGCGGATTTGAAAACAAATGTACTGGCACACTCCCACAATCACAGTCTATCATTACTAGCTACCTTACAGCTAACATATAGTTGGTACATTGGCTGTGTAGAGTGAATCCGGAAGGTCCTACTGTCAAATTTGTACAAATAACTCAAAGTGGAAATTGGTGTCAACTTCTGTGTGAACACACATTTATAATAGTTTATAGCTATGTTACATACCCTCTCCATTTCTAAAAAAGTCCAGTACAATCAAAATCTACCTCCCAACCTAAGTGAACCAATGCAGTTTGCTTATTTAGTAATATTTCCTTTCCTTTTTGCTCACCTTTGCTGCAGTTGCTGTCTCCCTCCAGCAAAGGGCTCCAGGGTGGGTCGCCCTGGCTGGCAAAGGTGCGCATGTGCAGGTAGCTGATGGTCAGCCGGATGACGGAGGCCTTGTCCAGCTGGCTGGTGATGGCCCCAGGCAGAGGCAGCATCTTGGCCAGCTCAAAGAACTCGAAATTCTCCTTTCCTCGTCGGGAGCGAGCCGCATTGCGAGACTTTTCTTTACGCAAGTTCTGGAGACTGAGGGGTGCGGGTGGGGTGGGGTAGGGTGGGAGTTGTATTAAAGGTGAAGAAGACAAGGAGGGTTGAATGGTGTTGAAGGGCACAGATGAAAGTAAAATGGAAGAAACAGATAAATACAAGGAGGAGGGAAAAGAACTGAGGGGCAAATAAATGGTCTGAATCAACACTGTGTAAGAAAAACTCAAAAACTGGCGACAGGCCTCACATAATGACCACTTACTGGCCACTTGTTGACTGATTCATGCTTTGTATAAATGACCTGAGTATCAATCCAGAAAACTCATTTCATAAATACATATAATGGTAATGGCTCCTGCAATTCAAGTGAAACAATCTTCCTTCTGACCCATCTCTTGCAGACCGGCCTTGTAATTACAGACAAACTCCCTTCTTCTATCTAGCAGAGCAGAGCCCTAATAATGCCATTTGCCTCAAAATCCATATGTGAATACACACACATACACAATCTCTTGCTACCTATCTCTTACTTTCCCTCCCTCCAACTGCTCGTTCTCAGACTCTCTCCCTCTCTCATCTGGTCCCAGGCTAGTGAGCTGAAGCCGTGATTGAGGGATCAATAGGAGAAGGAGGGGCAGTGTGACAGAGGGGGGGGACGAGGCTCAGGTAGCCTGTCTCTCTGATTGGGTATTGACTCTCCTCAATGGGGCCTGAGTGGTGGAATTATGTTGTCACAGCCACTTCACAATTTGTGTCGGTGCTGCGCTGGAATAAGGTGTTCGTGTCTGTGTGTGTGACTCTGTATGTGCCTGTGTGTGTGTGTGTGTGTGTGTGTGTGAGAAAAAGAGCAAGAACAAGACCTAGAGGAGAGAGAAGAACGAGCCTTTCTCCCTCGAGTCTGTGTTGTTGATTCTCCTCCTAAGAAAGACCACCAGTAGTGTGTGCGTGGGTGTGAATGCACGTGGAAGCAAGAAGAAAGGAAAGGAACAAAAAAGAGTTGTGTGTAGTGTGTGTACATGTGTTTATATCTTAATCAGCTGACACAGCTGCTGTATTTCTCCCTGCTATTCTTGGATAAGTGAAAACAGTGTGTTTTTCTGTGACCGCGCGTGTGTGTATGCGGTGTCGACTCATGCTGCCAGCCTCTGTAACATCTCATTATTATACTGCCTCGACCCCAGCCACCGAGAACAATCAATACACACACATTGATTCTGCTTAGTTTTTATATCCGCTTCTAAATGACTGCCCATTAATAATTCCAGCCAAATTTACTTAATCTCTCAATAAGGGGAGGGGATCCACAGCTCTGACAGAATTGGCAGGTGAGCAACAATACAGGTTATATGTAGCACAGAGGAGAAGTCTTCTGGATGTGTTTCATTGACAGGAAATTCTTCAGGCTGCCAGTGTGTACAAGGGTGTCAATGCATGAATTTCACCTTGCACAGATTAATTCATGGCCATGCTCACAGGCTTATACAGTATCAGACACTGTGTGTGTGTGTGTGTGTGTGTGTGTGTGTGTGTGTGTGTCAGTGTGTCTCACCAGGGCAGGGTGGGAGGCTTGGCCAGTAGCCCTTGTAGGAAATCCCACTCCACGCTCACGCACTTCCCCTCGCTGACAAACGGCATGGTTGCCATCCTTCTCCCAATCACGTGCCAACGCTGCTGTTAACGAAGGCTCTGATTGGCTGAGGATGTGACGGACTCAGACCTGGAGATCCATGAGAAACATCAGGGAAGGACAGAGAGAGGAAAGAGAAAATTCAGTAAATCCTGTCAGGTCGACCAGTGACACGCTACACTTAGGCTTATAGCTTTTTAGGGAAGTAAAATGTAACACCTTTTAGGAGTCTTTCATTTCTTAATTATCAAATGTGTTTCTATAACAACTTTTCAAAAAAATACCATTTAAGCCTGCAGTGAGTATAAAGAGGTTTTTTTTTTTTCAGAAAAAAGGTGACATTTTATTCCATTTGCAGTTTCCATTCAGCCCTTTTCATATGATAGATTATAATTTGCATTAAAATGCTTGGATGCAAACCAATCTTACAATTTTTTACTTCATCTATTTGAAAAAGAGCTTTTCTGAAAATGCTTGTCGAACCTGGAGGTCTGAGGAAAGACAGAAAGAAAAACGTCAGTGAGGTTGAGAGAGAGCAATTAGGTACACTGTATCTACTTCCCCACATAAAGGTCAGGGGCTGTTCCCAAGGTAATAGACTTAAGAAATAACACTGAGCTTCCTTTGAAGTCACAATTAAGCTGAAAACCACAGATCTCCAAATGTCTTCCCTCATTCTACTTCAAACTTGTCTGCAGCTGGAGTTTAAAGCAAGTATCTCTAAAGACAAAACACATTCTGCCCGCTGTCAATTCTCCCGCATCCTTCGCCGCCTTCTGCCAGTCTCCAACACCGCCCTGTATTAGAAGTTGCCAATATTCTTCCCTGTCCTCAAACAGACCCCTGCTCCTCACCAGTTTCCCTCCCCCACACTCCTCTCTGTACTGTTCTGACATTTAAAGGGCTAGTGTGGCCCCAAGCACCGCAGAGTCATGCCCTTGGGCCTGACATGCCCGCTTTCTCTCTCTCTTTCTGCCTCTCACTCACTAACTCGCTCTTCCTTTGGCCCGGCTGGGTCAGCACTATCAAGTCAACAGGGCTTTGCTGGGGCAGTAGAAAATGAAGTGTCTCGAGTTTGAGCATGGCTATGCTGACCTTGGCTAAGCGGGGTCAGCAGAAGCTGGGCAGGTTTAGCAGATATCATTTCACAAATCTGACCTACAACAGCCAACATTAAATTCATGCATGAAAATGTCTTGGACCAATTTCAAAGACAGCAGAGTCAACGGGGGATTGAACACAGAGAGAAGAGCTGTTGAAAGGGGCGATCGGATGATCCACTTACCTTTAACAGTTTGTTCTGTATACTGTATATAGACAGTGATAGTAAAGCTAAATGTATATTAATAAAAAGTTATATAGCACTTAAGATCAGATAGTACAAAATTATTTCAAAATTAAACAATTAACATGATTCATGAATCTATAAGCTACAAAAGTCTCACATTAAACTTATTTTTTTGTGATTAAAAGAATATAGATTTTGAAAATCTGAGTTCATTAAACAAATCAATTTCAGAGCTGAAATGTCAGTAAAACAGTAAAAGTCTCCTGTCTTGCTCACACCTCGACATCAAAACTGTCAATAGGTTCCTGCCAGAGGGCGAGACTGTGCACTGGTTGTCATGAGACTAGCAATTTAGTGATGTAGTCTGGGGTCAGGCCATTAAGTAGTTTAAAGTGAATATGTCAAATTTTAAAATCACTTCCACAGCAAACTGGTAGCCAGTGTAAAACATTAAAAGGAGAGTAATATGATCTCTTGTCTTACTTTCTTCCTGGAATTTTTGTGAATGGTTTCGCTGATTTGGGCCTGTTAGGAGACCAATAAACTGATCTAAACATGTAGAAAAGAAAATGCGCATGATGGTTTTAGTTTCATTTAAGCTCAGATTTAAACACATTGCAGCAATATTTTGAAAATGATAAAAAAACGTTAAGACCTTGTTCATCAGGCCACAAGTGTAGGGAGGCAAAACATAATTACCAATAGAGATTAAGCTCTTTTTGGTTGAACAAGTAAGAAAACAACATTGAGGCAATTCCCAGACAAAACCTGCCATTTTTAACAGAGTCTGTTTAACAGAATGATGTGATCAATGGTATCAAAGCCTGCAGTCAGGTCAGGTATTATCAAACATTCACTTGAATGAGCTAAGATAAAGCTAACATAATTCTGACCACGGTCAGTACGACTGGACGACTAGAGATGGACGTACGACACTGAAGATCCATTCATGAATGTATGTAGGAAATTCCATGGCTGTCTGTCCCAAAATGATTCAGTAATTTCACTCAGAACTAAACTAACTGGCAGACTGACATTAGCTCTCCATAGCCATGCCGCTAGCAAATCTAAAAAGTGGCTGTATGCCTGTAAATTAACAGTACAGTTGTAGATTAAAGGAGTTTGGGGATATCAACTAAAATCTCTCTCACAGTAAAGTGTTATATTTACCTTGATGAGGAAATAAAAAGCTCACTTTTTGAATTGTCCAACCCTACAGCACTTACATTGACTGAATATTTTGTCCAAGGGTTAAAGTTTAAGGCTAAGGCTTAATTCAACTATAGGAAACCTGTATTTTTTGCCCTCCAGTTTCCAGCCTGCAACACTGACAGTCCTCTTTTCAGAGACTCTGGTGAAGAGGAGACAGGGTCAAGCAGAGGGCACCGCACCTCTGTCTAACAACTTCACCTTTGTCACCTTCTCTATCTCACCTGGATAGATGCCCTACATGCCAAATTAGTCTGTGTACGGCAGAACAAAGAGATCAAAAGGAGACACAGACAGGAAGATAATTTCTCGCAAATTTTCACTACCTCACAAACACACACAGCTTTTTCCATCCCATACCTGTATGTTTATCTCTTAATTGACCCTATCTGTGCTTATCTAATCTCTATTTCCATCTTTTATTGTCTCGATCTATCTCTCCATCTCGCTCCCTCTATCTGGCCAGACACAGGGGCGTAATGGACAGGGGCCTCCACAGTAATTATTCAATCAGCCTCATAACCTTGTCGCAGGTTGAGCGGCCCATTAATGCACTCACCCAAATGGACCCCGCCACTTTGACTGCTAATGCTCCAGCTAGCTAGCAGCACAACAGGCTGAATGTCACAAGTGTCATCTAGACTGATAGTGTGAAACAATCTGCTCAAAAGAACAGAGTTGACTTATTCTGTAACGGCACAGTGAGAAGAAACGTGCGACTTCTGGGCACTGACAGTAAAAATATGCCGCACCCACAGCTGTAGAGATCAACCTGTATGGAGTGTGACCGCAGGTGTTCACAGTGTGTTACTGCAGTGTTACATATTCAAAAGTGTGATGCATGTGCGTGTCTACGTGAGTGTGTGTGTTTGCGACCCCTACCCTTATAGAGCTGTGCTCTCTTGGCACGGTCTCAACAGCAACAGGGAGGGCACTGCGGCGAGCGTTCACAGTCGATGTTTGCTGTGTGTTTCTCTCTGGCTGCTCGCTTGGCTCCCGCTCTGTTTATTTTCAGCAGGGACGTTTAATTAGGGCTCCAGCTGTCAGAGGTTCGTTAGCATGCCACTCCTCTGCCTGAGCCGCCCCTCCCTATAGGGAGTCGGGGGCATCAGGCAAATGAACACATTTAAGTCAAACAACACGCAGACAGACAATAGCCCCACTGCCATGCCACCAGCTCCCCTAGGTAGAGACATGGTTGTTTTATGCCTCATCTCTCCAGCCCCTAGGGCCCAATTCAGATCCTGGCCGAGACCGCAAATGTGGAAGCAGAGAAGCTCTCATAGCCCACAGGCCCACAGGAGACGGCATGCACACCATGGTCATGCAAAGGTGAAGAGCAGGATGAAGCATATGTATTGTAAAAGTTACAAGAAAAGGAAGAGAACTGTTCCAGCTCAGAGGATTTGATGGTATTTATCAAATTCTGAATGATCAATAATTCATTTATTTATTTCCCTTTCAGTTAAGAAATAAAAAAATATATATGTGTACTTCCTTTGTTAGAAGTTGGCATTTTAGGGGACATATCAATGGCCTTATACAGTGATCATAATGTCCCTTGGGCCTGTTTCTCCAAATTTGCAATATACAAGTTGCAATTTTAGATAATTTCCTTTCCCGTTAATTTGACATGTTTCACTAATCAACACAAACTGCAGACTTGCGACCCATATATGAGCATGCAAGAGCCTTGTAGGAGAAATGTTTTCGCTATTTGCAAGTGGCAGCCATTTGTGAAATACGCTGCTCTCACTACTTGCAATGTGTCTTTAAGCAATGCTCGCAAATCATTTTGGTGGGATGGGACCCTGATTTGGGGTCTGGCCAGAGGTGTTAGTTGCGTGCCATTCCCCCTCTCTCTCTTTTCTTGTGTATAAAGGCAAAGCATCTGTTGTACAAAATACAAAACAGTTAACATTTTGGAGATGAAAGGTTTTCACCTGAAAGCAAAACTGTGAATAGGATCAATCAGGCAGTGCAACTCAAATAAAGCCTTATTAACAACAGTTTTCAGATCTCTCCCACTTTCTCGACGCCTCACCCATCTTTAATTATCTCCAACTCTAGGTGAAAGTGGAGTACACATACAACAGCGATGTAAGATATTCCTGTGAATAATATTTTACCAAATAGTGAACGTTCAATATCATGGAAGATGTAAAAAACATGGTTAGAAATAACATGAACAGAATATTTGATGTAGCTAGTTTTCTATCTTTCCTTTCATGTTGTTGAGTAGTTGTAAATGAGTGTCTGGAGTGTCCGGGGAGATGAAGTTTGGTATTCTGGTTGGAGGGCTGAAAACTACTTATCATGCATTACGGTCCTGGTTGGACCTCAGGATTTGGAAGTCAAAACACTTTTTAATGTACAATTTTTCAGCCGCTGATCAATCGACAGCTGCTGGACATGAAGATCTCTCTCCCTCCTCTCTCAGTATTCCATATTCTGACTCGTTCGGCATTCTGCTTCCGTATCGGTGCACCGGCTGTGGTTGACCTTGACGACTCTGGATCATTCCCGACCCAAGGTTCTCACCAAGTCTCATGAGCCTTGGCGTCACACCCCCTCTCCCATCCTCCCACCCACCCCACCAACCCCCAAATCTCTCCAAACCCCCTATTTGCTCCTCCCTGGCCCTGGCTGGGTCATTAATTATCTAATGGAATCAATACGGCATTAGATTGGACCACAGTGACCCCACCCGCCCTCAGGTATCTCTGTGATGATGAAGAGGCAAGAGGAGGGTGTAAAGGAATGATGATAACAGCCTGTATGAGCGAAAGAGCACCGTGCCGTCACAGTGTGGACAGTCCCTAAACTAGAAGAATACAGAATAAAGAGCAGCAATAAATAAATGATTAGTGAGGGGGAGAGGGGTGGATGATGAGTGGATGGGGGATGGAGAGAGCATAAGCGGAGGCGGAGGGAGGCAAATCAGACAGTCAGAGAGAGAGATAGAGAGGGAGAGAAATGATGGACAGATGAAGATAGATAAAAAAAGGAGAGAGAAAGAGATTTGTTAATGTTCACCCTCCGTAATCAATATCTTTCTCTTTCTCCTCTTTTATTACAGAGGGCTTTGGTGAGCGTGCTTTGATGTCCACTCCTCACGGGCGTGGAGCTACGCAGAATTCAATCCATGCCTGTCATAATTACCATCTATCTCAGCCTGAGTATACACAAAAGAAATGCTCCACTTCACCTGCACTGTATTAAACATGAAGTTGGAAGCATCGGCGCACAGAATCCCATATATTTACTAGAAAAGTATTTACTAGAAAAATGATCAATTCTTGAAGATTGCTCTCCTGTGGTTTTTCTCAAATATACTCGATGTCATTCATTGCTTCTTGTTCAAAGTAGTGAAAAAGATAAAGAAGCATAAAGTATAGTTATAGTTAACTTTAGTATAATAGCCTGAAAAAAGATGCGCTTTATCCCATGAGCTGACACTTATGGCAAAGAGCATAAAGTACTAATATAGTAACATTTTAATTTTAAGATAGATAGATATATTTTTTTAAGTCAATCTTAAATCATTTAACACTAAATCAGAACTAGTACAGTACATCCTGCAATTAACTTCCACTGTCAAAACTAATAAAAGTAATCTGGACATAAGGAGAAATGGTTCACCAGTGCAACTAAAAGGTATAAATACAAGGAAAGCGCATATAAAAGCAGATCACTATGAGAATCAAGAGAGCAATAAAAAGAAATTCATTAAGGAAAAATGCTCAGTCCATCATGGAGTTGACATCCCTGACCCCATGCTTGAAAGGGAAAACCCTGGGTCCATAAAATAGCACAAGTCAAAATGATAGCAGCAATCTATCCTGGGGTTAAATACTGCGACCTCAGCGCAAGGTAAGTCTACAGGAAAGTGAAGTGTCTTATTTCGAGCTCTTTCACAATAGAAATGTGCTCCTCACATATGAAGAATACAGAGTTTCTCATTTTTAAATGTCACCAAAATTTGTAAAAGTTCCTGGTGAACAAACAGAAAAAGGTAGAAGGGAGACAGAAACTTCTCCCTCTGACTGTCAGCTAAGTGGATGCAGCTCTCTATAAGGCTGGAGATGGTAAATCCACTCCCGCAGGCAGAGACCACATCAGCTCTGACCTCCAAATAACCACAGGCCAAAGAACAGAACACGGGGTCACTCACTCTCTCCAACACACACGATGTGTGTGCTGAACACCGCGACTTGAAAGCACACTCTCATTGTGCAGCAGCACAGAGAAGTCCACATGCTAATACAGCTACATCAATTAGCATGGTGCAAATGTCAGAGTTCAGAGCACTTTCAAACTCTTGATAAGAGTTGCACTAGTTGTGTAGGTGTCTTGCAGCACACTGGGGAACCCAGAATACCCACTGGCCTCACACTATATTCCCACACAATGCTTGGAGCTTGACACTTTGTTTGAATATTTCCAGATATATTGTTAATTTATGTAACTCCAGCTTTATGCTATAGAATAAATTAGAGAATGAGAACGGAGAAAAAAGACATGAAATTATGACAGTGAGGAAGACTCGAGTTGTGCAGACTGCACCTGATCTGACAGTCGATTCAGAGGAAAAGTGACTGTGAGCATAGATGCCTATAGATCGTGTGCACGTCACTGAGTAACTGCACACACACATGCTGGTGGATCCCTTCAGGCCGGTGTGTGAATGACAGCGGGGCTTATGTAAGGAGCCACAGTGGGGCCAGAGTGGACAGTCCGACCGGAGATCAGGTCAGCAGAGTGTGACACTAAACACATCTCCCTGACACTGCGCTGACACCCTCTGTCACAGACCCACACGCTGTCTGTCAACGCTTTTTACAGACACACGCACGCACGGCGAGAGCAAGAAGTGTGTGAGGGGCTGTCTGTCAACATGCCAGACACTGACCACCTTAGTGTGAGTGTAAGAAGGCAACAGAGAAAGACAAAAATATCAAGAGAGGAATAGAAAGAGGAAGGGAGGGAGAGGTGAGATGTCTACCTGAGAACTTGTCAAAGAGTCATAGAAAAAGACTGTTGGCTTTTGTCTTCCAACAAAGATTTCATAAAATTTCAGAAACTAAACAACATAAGAAACTTGTTAAAGCTTTTCTTTTTGTCTTGTTTGCTCACTTTTGTATGTCTGAATTTATAACTACTATCTAATTTAATAATTTAGTAACTACTGGCTTGTTCAGAAACACACACCAGCACTGATCTTTGATGGGCAAAAAAAATAAATGAAAGTGACACTCACACTCCTGCTGTTAGAACAACTCCAGCTACCTTTTAATTATATATCCTTCAGCTTATTTTCTCTGTGGTCTTTGAACTGGACACTTTGTTGTTAACATTTTCACTTTCACAAAGTCAGGGTCTGTCACACAGTTGCCTGATGGCATAAACAAATCCAAAGAAGAAACTTGGCTCTGGGTTTAATAAAAAAGGCCTGAAGGCAGGTCACAACCAAAGCGTCCTGCACATGCGAGAACTGAAACGGGTGGAGAGGCTTAGTGGCTCAGTGGCTCAGTGGGCCGGGGAATAAACTGTACCATGCAATGCAAATAATAAAGTAGAAATATTTATTACATATAAATTGAGATTTTTTTTTCAATGCTGCTCTGGCAGCAAGTTACTAAAAACCAAATTCGTGAGCATGGACAGTGTAAGTACTATTTTGACACCTCATCCTAACACCTGAAAGAGTGACTCTGCACTGCAGGTAGTTATTTGGTTGAAATTCATGTGAAGCATCTGGTACTTCAGCAGCTGTGTGTGCAATTGATGCTGTTGCTGTTGTGTACCAAACGCCACACAATTTATAGCAATATATAACGCACACGAAACACAGGTTTTTGGGTGGATGTGCAGGGAGATAAAGCGAAATTCACACTCAATACACACATCTACACATGTGCCGACAAATGCATGTGGGGATTTGTTCAGGAAATATAAAAAAAAGTGCACTTATACTTGCCCATCCACACACATGCACACACATTTGTTTTCTTTGTGAAAAAGCTGTCCTGCTATTGTGAGTTTCTGAGTTTTACTTTGAGTGGCTTAAGCCTCCAAACAGAATGACTGGAAAAATATGAAAAGAATAAATAACTAAGAACCTAAGATCACGATGTGGTGGTTTGATGTTGTTATTTACTGAACAGCAGTTGCGAACACTGTGCGTTCGTCACAGTCATTCTGCCAATTTGGGCCACCTGCTGCAAACACCCTGAAGGCAGCGAATGTTACTAAGCCAGTAAACTGTGACCAATTCAGCCTCTGCAGGTGGAGACGGACACGCAGCCACTCGCTCTCTGCTTCTATGTCTCAAACTCCAGCACACGAAATGTATCAGAAAGTGGCAGGCAGTTATTAATGAAATCATTCAGCACATGCATAATTATTCGGCTTATCTGAAAAGCTTGGGAAATTTGCAGTCAGGTAAACTAAATTGATGGAATGAGTAAAGCAGTTTGTGTGAAAAGCAATAATGGTGCCTTCGAGGGAGCATAAACATTTAGTGTAATTATCGAATCAAATGAATCACATCAATATTCATTTATAAGAAATGATAAATCCACACTTTTATGCAAAATATGCACATTTACCTATGCATTTTCTGTATCACATGTACATTTAGCACATGCTACCATACACTAATATTAAATGTATTTATCATTCAAGAAAAAAATTATTTTGACTTAACTAATCTGTTAAAATAGTAGTTTAGTAAGATACATGTTATAAACATTTCTGTTTTGTCCCAAATGAGACACAGTCAAAAGTTATTACTGCTGTATACAGCACACGCTGATATTTTATCTGAAGCACAGGAAAAAAAGTACTTTAGAATTAGATCAGATTACAGAAAACAAAATGTTAATAAAATTTGATCTATATCAACATTAAATAAAATAAATATAGCAACAGATCAACACATTTTAAACTGACAGCAAACATCTGGTCAAAGGTGACAGCTTAAAGCCTGCATTTGTGTGTCCAGTGGGTCCAGTAGTGCGTGTGTGTGCGTGTAAGGAAATCAAGTAAGCAAGCGTGAGAAAGTGTGTGTACACACATGCATGTGGGTGACCACAAGTTGTTAGATCCATTATCTGCTCACCTGACGGGCATTTCCAGTGTTCAGTCTGCTGCAGCTGCTGATGTGATCCACTTTGACTTGTTCCTCTTCCTCTTCTTCTTCTTCTTCTTCTCCTTCTTCTCCTTGTCTCCGCTGCCCCTGATCTGCCCTGGCCGTGCCCCCCACCACTACCTCCAACACCTCCTCCTCCTCCGCCACCACAGCCACCACCACCTCGAGCTTAAACACAGCAAACAAACAGTGCGTGTGTGAGCCAAGGGGGCCGGGGGGGACAGGAGCACCGTCAGTCCCCTCACTTTCACAAAAGCCGCGGCCGTGCAGCTGGACACATCGTGGACTCTCCGTTGCAAGAGTGTGTTTGAAAGAGACAGCAAGAAAGAGAGGAGGAGAGAGAGAGAGTGTGTGTGTGTGTGTGTTTGTGTGTGTGAGTAGAGCTAACTGGTGTAGCTCTCCTTGGCTCTCAGACTCACTTCACTAACACTCTGCTCCGCTGCTTCTTGGAGATGGACTCGGATTAGGACACAGCCAATGTAAGAATCTCTCTCTCTCTCTGCCTCTCTCTCTCTCTCTCTCTCTCTCTCCAGCCGGCATGCTCCCTCCCACCCTTCCTCTCTCCCGCTCACTCATTCACTCTCCTCGCTGAGCTTCTTTCTTTTCATTTCCTCTTGGGAAAGCCGTGCACACCAGTTGTCTCTGGCTTCAGCTGCTCCCTCTCTCTCTCTCTCTCTCTCTCTCTCTCTCTCTCTCTCTCAGTCACTAGTAAATATAAAAGGCATGCTTGTACAGCCCCTCGCCTCAGTCTCTCTCTCTCTCTGGCTCTCCCTCCCTATCTCGCTGTGTCTCATGCTTTCGTTTACCCCTCCCTGTGCCCCCCCCC
>JAUMHL010000005.1:19291750-19349669 GCA_032362345.1 Sandelia bainsii
GGCAGTAAAAGTCCCGGGGTAGAGGGGAGGGGAAGCAGCAGCAGGGGCTGGTTGTGTTTGTGCGTGTGTTGGGGGATGGAGCGAGGTTGGAGTGGAGCAGGAGCAGCAGCGTGCGTGTGTCAAGAGGGGGATTAGCAAAGACAGGGAGAGGGCGAAGTTCGTGTGGGTGTGAACCGTGCGCATGTGCATGGTGGTCCTACCCCCCACTACCCTCACACACGTGCGCCCCCCCCCCCACACACACCCACACCCACCCACACTTTCTTTCTCACTGTCAAAGCTGCCTTTCAAATGCTGATTAGCAGCCAGAGTAAAAGAGGGAGAGAGTGAGAGAGGATGAGTGAAACAAGTGGGAGATTCCATCACATCCAAATGTATTGTAAACTGTGACTCTCGTCCTGTACAAACACACACACAGACTCATTTATGTCACTTAGAAAGACAATGGATTGACTTAAATTAATTCCTGGATTCTTATCCTAACCAAAAAACAACTTTCACCCCCAAAATGTAATGATTTATTTTGGAGGGTAACATATTTTTGTTCAAGTCCTCCAAACTAAATTTCAAAGTCTTTCTAAACAACCTATACAGTGTCTGTTACAAAATAAAATGCAAACGCTTTCTGATCTGTTCAAGGTTCAGGGATTAATTTAGTCATCCATAAAAACATGGGCATTACAGTGCCCCCATCCTAATCAACTCAGTGTTAGTTGATTAGGATGCAAGTGCTAGTTGCTTAATGTTTGAACAAAGATTTTGGTCATGGTGTCCAGAAAACAATATTTGACCAGCAGTGTCCTCTGTCGCAGTCACCTATTCATCTATAATTTATAACTATGATATCATTTAATAATCATCATAATATCATCACGGCAGGTAAATCATTTACATAAATGATGAAGAGAACGCTCTGTTTTTGTTCTTACATGGAAGATGAGTCTCCACAATGTAACTGTGTGAAAGTGCCCCACACACAAACTCAAGTCTCACAAGTTTTATTCTTGTGATCTAGTATAATTCTAGCTCCTCTCTCTGGTGTGATGTTTTTGTTACTTTTGTTTTTGTTGACTATCTAACCTGTGCTATGTGCTTTTCTGAGGTGATGGGCAGAACTGAAGTTACTGGGATCTTTTTGATCTCCTGCGTTTGTCAGAGAACCTTTGGTGAGGAGGCACATGTTACCATGGATACAGCATTGTTTTTGTTTTTTTTACATATGGCAACAGCTAGTCTGCCAGCTACTAGTTATTAGCCCTGCTAAACACAGGTCTGATCCAAGGGGGAGACCTGGAATCCACTAGGAGCTAAGGACGGAGGGAGATGTGAAGCAGAGAGGAAGTGAGTCATCTGCGCTCATCACGGACCAGAACGGGACATTGCTGAAGAAACTCAGTCCTTCTTGGTCTCCATCGCCTCCAGCAAACTCAAGTGACCTGGACAACCTCAGACTGATCTGCCTGATTTCTCAGCTTAAAGGCACCTATCAGTTCAGTGCTGTTGTTGCTTCTCATGAACTCACAAACTTTGTTATCTACTGTATCTCACCTCCCTAATTGTATATTGTATTTACAGTTTTACTAGTTCTGTTGTTTTTAACATTTGATGTCAGTTTTACGCTGCCGCTGTGACAAAGTTTAGACTATAACAAGTTTAATCTATAACAATAAGCCATATTTTATAAATGGATGTATTTTGTGCATAAAAAGTACAAAAAATAGAGTCCATGTAGAGCCTGGACTACATTTTGTTAGGCTTTTTCCTCCATCTACAGAGAACATAAACCACACCTGTTGTTTACATATATGGACAAATGAGTGATCTTCTGATGTTAATACATAAGGTACAAATTTAATAAAACCTGGCTGATCTTCTGCAGTCACTGCCCTTGCTGAAGAATTAAAAATAATGTTAGTCTCGCTTAGTGATGGAGGTATGAGACCAATATTAAATTAATGGTCTAACATATTTAATAGTCTACTGCCTTCCCACTTCCACATAGAATGGAAATGCACAAATAAAGTGCCTCCAAATTATACTAGTTTACAGTACTTGTTTCAGTACTACACTACATGTACAACCTACTGTCAACACAGGCTCCGACGGACAAACACGTTCACAAACGCAAACAACATCTACGATCACAGAGGCACAAACATGCATGCAAGCGTATACGTGAACAAATAATCACACTCAGAGACTCACTCAAGTACTCTCTCTCCCACCAATCTCCCTCCCTCCTCCCTCTCCTCTGTTCGTTCCCCTTGCCCTCAAAAACACTACTCAGAATATTGATACATCACCCCCTCCTCCCTTTTCTCTCTCCCTCCCTCTCTCCCTCCATCACTCACTTTCTCTTCTGAATACTGATAGGCTGTCTACTCCGTGGTCTGAGTTTCAAATCTCTCCCACCCTCCTGTTCCCTCCATCACTGCACCCGCCACTAAAAAAAAAAAAACCCAGCAACATAAAGGAGGAAATAGCAGAAGTTAATGCACTGAGGTAGACATAAATTCACTTAAGTACCATTTCAGATTATGTCAAGCTAAAAATGGGCTTAACATTGTGGAAAGGAGGGGCGGGAGGTGACAAAGGAGGGGGGAGGAAAAGTGCTCTTTTGGTTGGCTGTCTTGCCAGCGGAAACTGGCAGAGCGGCTCGCAGCACTGTGGTGAACGGGCGGCCGGCAACAAAAGGGAAAGAGACGTGTGAAAAGTTCAGGCAAATGAAGACGCATTCAATGTTTTTGCCCGGCTCCCACCCTCCCTCCTTATTGTTGGGCATGTCAGCTATGGTGTGGCCGAGGGGGAGAAGAAGGGAGTGAATGAGGTCGTCAAAGAGTCCCCCCTCCACTTCACACACATTGAAACACTCACACACACACTCTCTACAGCTTGAAACAGCTGAGTGTAGGAGAGGGCGACAATAAGAGAAACAACACAGACAGAAAATGTCCTGTTTTTCTCGCATGCATGGGAAGGTGGAAGGGCCTTTCAGGGTATTTGTGTGTTTAAGTGTATGTAAGTGTAGGTGTGTGTCTGTGAGAGGGAGAGAGTTTGTGTGTCTCTAGTCTCTTTGGAGGAGGCTTTCTGTCTGCATTAAAAGTGCAGCGCGTCTGAGACACTGGGAGGGAGTGTGTGATTTTGTCCTCCAAGTCTTCCCCAGGCGTCCTTGAAGGAGACTTGCAGGGAATATTTGACTCTCTGTGTCTGTCTGTGTGTTTGTGTGTGTGTGTTACTGTGTGTTTGAGCCCTCACAGGCTTAGCTTAGTACCAGACTCTTGCCTCGTGGGGCAGCATTACAGGTGTTCCCTTCACAAATCAGGATGCTCTTGGAAGTAACAAAAAACACAAACTGAGGCTCGAGAATTAACCCGGGCTGATGAATGAGAAATGTAACCGTATCAAGTGGGTAAATGAGAGTAAAAATCCTTAGTCAGTGTGTCTGAACATGCATGTAGCGACTGTTGCAGTCAGCGAGACAGTCACATCCATGTCCGACCTTGTTTCTCCACCTGTCTACACAAGCTCTCAGCTGTGGTCAGTTCAATGTAGTGACAGAAAACTACCTTTTCATAAAAACACATCGAAGCGGACAGTGATAGAAGAAATATTTACATGTTTAAACTGGCAATCACACAAGGAAAGGTTCTACAATATTTAAAATGTACATATTAAATTTAAAAAAAAATTAAAATTGCATTTTTTTCTAAACTTTGTATCGCAGATGTATTATTGATTAGGGACCATCATTACTGCTGGGTACAATCTATGACAACGCCCATATTTTACAGGCTCATCAAATGTTCGTTCTTTCTTTCTACACTATGTCCGTTACTAACTTCATCTCCACCCCTGAAATGCAGTAGGCAAACACTGTTACTGGGATTAAAAGAATTATTTAAAAGTCTTAACTCAAAGTCCTTGTGATCTGCTGATGAAGACTGTGATATGTTGCTGGAAGTTCAGTTTTTTTTAGCAACTGAAGATTTTCTAGCATTCAGGGATCATAACTGACTACTATTTACTCAAAAAACTTAATGTGTAGAGTAACTTATAGCTGCAATTTAAGCTGTGGTTAAGCTGAGAGGGACAGCGTGTCAGTTTTATATGAAAGACCCATCGGATTTATAATGGGTCTTCAGAACTACTACAGAACTACTTCTTGTTTCAGTAGGAAGGCAACACAGTGAAAAGTGGCTGAGTCTTTTCAGCTAAAACACACTGTGAATGTGTAGTGAATGAAAATGCTCCGCTGAAATGCTTCCAGAAATAAACCTGGCTACAGACATGTACATATTGAAATTTGATGTCAACATACAGTATCTGAACGTACCGACTAACCAAAGACAAACCACTGACAGCAATCTGAATTCATTCATAATATTTCTTTAGATAGCAACCTGCTAAATAGTGCAGTGAATGCTGAGGAAAATGTCACAATCCATGTTCTCTTCACCTGGATTTAAGGCAACCACTACGAATCTTTTTCTAACTTTTGAGTATTTAACAAGTATTTTCCCTGAAGCAACTTGCATAGTGTAAAATAATCAGCTTACAAGTCTTGAAAAGTACTTGTCAAACTAAAAAGCTACTTTAGTTGCATTGTGGGAACTGTAGGATCTCACATTTTTAGACATAGACCTACAGTAGGGATCAATATGATTTCTCAGTCTCTCGCTTACTAAAATATATCTTCAATCACAACAGAAGGGAACCTTGATAGAAATCTAACTAAATATTGTTTGTTTTCAAGAGTGATTGAAGTTTTTGATATAATATTTCTGCCTGGAAATCAAATCTGTCTCTGGATTGAGTAACTGTCAGGGTACCATTTAAGACTATACAAATTTGGCACAGACAAACACAACATGTTCTTGCCCTTCCCCTGCAGCAGCTCACATGGACGATAAGTATAAAAGGGTGTTTAAAGATAGCTGCCATAGAGTAGATAATGTTCCAAATCTATCAGACAATAATTCTTTGAGGGCATGTGGCCATTAAAAAACCATTTCGCCTTTTGTTGCATATGCTCCTCGATATTTCATTGAGATGCATATCTGCCTTTCACACTGTCTGCCTGCTCCGCTATTCTCTATTCAACAGTGACCCATTGCTCCCTGCCATACAATCCTTCACCTTTCTGGGCTTAAAAGTAATTACCGCTTTAATTTGCTGTCCGCCTTTGTGCATGCCTGAGTGTATGTGTAACTGACTGCAGTGACTCTGTGTGTAGGGGTACATATATGTATGCATACAGGAGGCAATGGAGTGCATGTACTTGTACAAATATGAGTCAAACTAAAACAATGAGTTGATAATTTATTAGATAGAAAATTAACTGACAACCATTTTGCTGATTGATTAATAGATGAACTGACTTATCAACAGTATTTATACAGTAACTGGTTTGAGAGTGGGCTGCATCAGTCCTTGGTGTGTATATGTGGATGTATCATTAACATTCATAAAATATTCAAATGTACAGTATGTGTGAATGGGTATGTAAAAATTCATAATATAGAATGTACATCTTTTACACATTGTGTGCATATAAATGTGTATGTGTGTGTCCACAGAAGTGCAAAAATGTGTGCTTTTGTATTTTTTTTTGTATGTGTGTGTGTGAGTGTATGTGTGTGTGTTCATGCGCATGTTTATGGTTATCCTCCCATTGGCCCAATTACTCCAGAACAGAACCCCCTCTGCTTCCCTACTTTCCCCCAAAATCCCTCATCCCCTCTCACCTCACAGTCCCAGCGGTAGACCCCCAGAACACCCCAACCTTCCAACCCCGCCCCGCAGCCCCGCACAGCCAGATTGTCCATCACAATACACCCGACCCCTCATAGGACCTCTACTGCCCCCATTGTACCTTCTGCTCCTCTCATCTCCAGAAGTCCCTCTAAATTATCACCATCGCTCCCACTTTGTTCCTCGTCTACTGTCATCTTGTCTTTCTCCTCCTTCATTTACCCCTTAAATTCCTCCTTTTGCCCCCCTCCTCCCGTATAATATCCCCACTCCTTGCTCCTCCATTTTTCCCCCTCTGCCCTCCCTGGTCCCAGGTGAGCTGACGACACAAGGAGAGCAGAAACACTCTGCGAATATTAATGGTTTGATCTGAATATTAATAAACCATGCATCTTAATGATCTCCAGAAAAAAACAAAGAGCCACAGTCAAGCGCTATACTGCCAGGATACACACACACGCACACACACACACACACACACACACAGTGCTGAACTATCTGTCTTGCACTGTGTAGATTAGTTAAAACAGGGCCTTATCCTCCAACCTGCTGTTTAAATGCTGAGCATCACGTTCAAGACAAATGTGTTGTCTTTTTTTTTCCTCTCAGCAAATGAAGACACCTCTCGTTTCCCACGTCCTTCTCCTCTATCTCCTCCTGTTGCTCTCTTCATTTTCTTTTTATCTCCTTCTACTCGTTCAGTTCAGGCCGACCCCTCCCGCTACCTCTCACGGTTGCCCCATTTCACTCCCCCCCATCCTCTTTACCCACACCCTCCCGCTTACCCCCCTCACCACCACCACCAACACTATCTCACCCTCTCTTACTCTATCACTTTCTCACTAGATTACCCCATCTCTCCCTCTCCCAGCCTCACCTACTCGATATTCCAGCCTTGTTCTCCTGCAGTCTCCAGCACAACTTTCTGACCCACTTCCTCTCTCCTCCCTGGCCCCCTGATCAAAGCCTGCAGGACGGCATCGCCTTGGGCAGTGGAGAGGGAGAATGCGAGTTGGGGGGATGAAGGGATCCGAGTCAAGAGAAGAGAGGAAGAGACAGATAGAGAAGGGATAGAGCGGCACGAGAGAGAGGGGGAACAGAGAGATCACAAGGATGGGAAGAGGAGCCAGGTGCCCTCTCAGCCCAAGGACAAAAGCTCTTCCTGGCTGATCTCTCTCACACACACTGTGCCGTCCTGTCAGTGCCGTCATTTCTGGTCATGTATGTTATGTGTGACGGTGGTGCTGACATTAATGTGGTGTGATAAAAAAATATATATATCTTTTTTTCTGCATCCCCCAAAACAGCTCAACTTTACAAGTGATGGCCATTAAAATTCAACAGGATGTTTAATAAATTACACTTTCAGATTACATGTTGTCCCATCTTGTTATTCTGTTTTGCATTCAGGCGTTGCGCAGGTGAGTGCACTGACAATGTGTATCTGTATCTCAGCAGGTGTCAGTCAAAGTCAGTCTGCTTCTTATTAAGTCTTTTTTTTTGTCTTTAAGCCTTATTTTCTTAAAACTAGAGGAAAAAAAATCTGCATGTGAAATCTTTTTTTTCTGCTTATTTTAAACAATTTTCTTCAATCAAGATATTCTTACAAAAATGATTTGCACTGACTTGTTCTAACAAAATAAGTGTTTTAGGATTTATAAAATGGAGATTTTTTGCAGTGTACAGTCTTTCTCAGAAGAGTCGTTATAATTTTAAGACTGATGTAAGGTCTGTTCATCCCAGTGGCCGTGTTGGTTGGGCAGTCGGGGCAGGTGGAAAGGATGGAGGAACACCAGCCCATTTGTACCCAGAGCAAGGTGGTGTGTACTTTAACATTCCCCGCGCATCCCGACAAAGAGCACTAATTATAAATAAATTAGGGACACGACACGGTGTGCCACAGGGGGACCAGACAGAGCAGTCACAGAATAGAGAGACTGATAGAGAGAGAAGAGGGTGTGTAAAAGAAACAGAAAGCGGTAGGAGGGAGGGAGAGGAGAAGACAGAGAAGAACAGACAGGAGAGATTTGGCAATGACATAGAGGAGCAAGCAGGAGAAGAAAGTAGATAAGAAAATAGAGGAATGGTGCATGGGGAGGCCTGGGGATAAAGGAAGTGGAGGAGGGGAGTGTAAGCGATGGGTATACAAGGCCTGAGTCCTCAAAATATAGCTTGAACATACATCTGCTGCCAAAAAAACTGACGAGATTCTCTCTAGATTTCAGAGGCAGTGTAATATGTTTGAAAAGAGATAGAAAAAAGTGGCAGGGCAAATTAACAACTAAAATGAAACAGAGGGAGAAAAAAAAATTGACCTACGGGAAGAGCAAAACGGGAAAAATGTATCATTATTTCATTTCTTTTATAAGTAAATACTACATACCTGATTAAATACATACTACACAATAATCATAAAGTGGTGATATCTGGCAGAGTGTTCTACACACACTAGTAGTCAACACTCCCTACCTGTCACTCACGCTTATCTAAGATGACTTGTCAACCAAGCAAGTGCATGTCAAGAGACTGCCGTCCATGTGTGTGTGTGTGTGTGTGTATGTGTGTATATGGAGAGAGAGAATAGAGATCTGTTTCTGCTTCTTTGTGTCCGTGCACACACAGGTTTGTGTTTGCATGTGCTCACATCTGTGCACATTTAGCGTAGGGCGTGCACGCATGTGTGCGCGTGTGCGCAGGCAGAGAACCTTGCCACTATCTAAATGGATCACACTTCAGAGTGTGCCACCGTTTCTCAGAAGCTGCCATCTCCACACACACACAGACCAACACACGGGCAGGCAGACAGACTGGGAATGGGTGGGGGGTGCAGGCTCAGGCGACTTGTTCCACTCAAGGTTATGTCCTGTCTGAAGTTGAGGACTGATGACTGTCACCACAGCAGGAAAATGGGCCGGAGTTCAAGAGGAAAAATAACCATGGTCTTTACTTGCAGGCGTTTCTCCATGTGATGTGATGTCAATGTCTTAAATGATGGAGGAACAACCCGCCTAGACCATAAAGCCAGCAGACATTTATCACCTCTGAACAACTGCTTTGTGTCTCTCGTCAGGCTGAGGCTCAGAGCTGGGGGTCAGAGGTCAGCCAACTGCGACACGGACAGAAAAAGGTCGACTGACTGACCTGCGATTGGCTACTGAGCTGCAGACAAACATGATGTCAGTATAAGACTTAGGAGGGGTGAGGTGCAGGAGAGAGGTCAAAAATAAACTAATCCAAAATTCCCCTCCACACACACACACACACACACACACACACACACACACCCTCTATTAAAATAATTATTTTGCAATGACAAGACGCTCACCGAACCTGATTTGCAAAACCAACTACGACTCTGCTAAGGTGCAAATAATATGAAAGCGTTGGGGTCTCCATTATCAAAGTCGATGCTTGTGTCTATAGTTCTAAACTTTCTGCACAGAGGAGAGTTAAAGAAGAAGAAAGGTAAAGAAGGGAGGGAAGACAAGAGAGGAGCAGCTTGTTGCATTAGCATTCCACCAGCAGAGAGGCTGTCTGTTTGCCTCTGGCAGCAGCCGAGAGAGGGGGACACTCTCTGCATCCTCACACAGCTCGTCTATCTCTCCCTCTGTCACTGTCTATCTCTCCCTCTGTCTGTCTCTCTCTTCCTCGCTTTCCCCGAGCCTGTCTGTTACATTTCACCCTCCACTCTGCCACTGCCTGTCAGTGTTTTTCTCCACTCTGGACAATTTTCTCTGCAGTCTTCTTGTATCTCCCTTTCACTCTTTCCCAGACTGTCATCTTTCTGTTTATCTTTCACTCCACTAATTTCTATATTGCCCCCTTTCTCTTCACCTTGTTTTTCCCGTCCAGGACACAACATACCCCCCAACTCTCCCTTACTAAACAAACTATACGCTACTGAGAAGACCAAACAGCTCAAGCCACGAGGGACAAAATTTTGCTTTTTGCAAGCTTTGTAAATTAACATGCCAGTTTTACAGTATCTATAAATATAGTGGTACTTTGCAGACGGTTCATTTCTGTTGTAATCACCGCATTGGATCAGTGCATTATACTAGATGTCACATAGAGAGAGAATGAGGGTTAATCTGAACTAAAAAACATCATTTTATGACAATGTCATCACACAAGTGTAAATATAGTTATAAAGATCAGTGTTACAGGATGTCCATCAACCCCCCTGCCCCACTTGTTGTCATGGTGATTTAAATAAACAACAAGTGTTTTTGTGTAAAATAAAAGTCTATTTAAGAGTGTCATGTTCATTTTAATTATTCATTGAATGTTTTGAAGTTTGCATTTTTGTATTAATTATTGAATTTTCAGTTGTAAATAAATAGATGAAGAAACCAAAACATCGCATTTCATCTTCTTATTTAGGACTGCACAGTCTGGATAAAACGATGTGGTGGTTCAATTACTACCTCATCTTTATTAGAAGATGACATCATGTGAACAATAATCTCATTGTTTTGGTTCAGTGCTCAGAATTTGACTTGAAATTAGATTTGGGCGCCGACCTTTAGTAGTTAGCCATGGAATCGTAACCATACATCAGGACAGGACAGTTATGAACATACAGACAGTACAAAACAGTGTAATATTTTTTACTGGGCCTGACAAAGTCAGTCACTTGACTTCATGTATTTCACTTACTGGAGGCCACAATGAAAGCAGAAAGACACATGAACACAAAGTAAAGGTGGATGCAGTACAGGCTAAGCTAAGCCTCATCTGGTTAATAGCAAATGAGAGTTCGAAAGCCAACTATAACTTAACAAGTGTGCTGCGGAAACATGAAACATCCAGTGTATGTGCACTAAATAAAATTTAAAAAAGATATTCATACTGACTCATTTGTTCTCACTAAACAACTGCAGTTATTACCCAATACATTTGCCAAAAATGTAAACACTTATTAAAGCTGAAAACCAGATAGTAACAGTTTCATTTAAAATGCAATTTGCTGCCTTAAGTGAGTCAGTGAGTGAATTTAATACAGCTTCTTCCTAGAACAGACGTCATGAATAAAAAAATACAGTGCAGAGCCAAAACAACAAATATGTGTCATTGTCCTACTCCTTACAGACGGCACTGTTTGTACAGGTGTGTGCACCCATTTGACTCGAATTGTCAAGAGAGCAAAAGTGCTTTTCGACTTGTCAAGATCCAGCTTGCTTTCTCTGCCATGAAAGAAGCCAAACATTTAGAGAATTCAACTTTTGTCAGCATTTTCTACCTGAGTGTGTGAGAGTTGTGGAAATCCAACTCTTTCTGAAAACTATGAACATTTGCTTTGCTATCAACAACATACTGCAAAGAAGTGAATGAAAAGCACATTCAGACACAAATGCACAAAAAAACTCTTAATGAAAATATGCAATCACGATAGAACAAAATCACCATTTCAGTATGATGACTACTCGCCATAATACTCTGATGATTACTCTGCTTTATCAAATTTAATTAGACTAAAAAGGCTTAGTCTCCAAATAGCTGTGGGTAAGTAAATCACATGCTCTTCAGAAGCTGAGCTAAAGCCAAGCCAACTCTGTACTGTAGCCACTGAGACAAAATGCATTCAAACAAATTAATAGTCCATTAAATAAAAGCAAAACCCTGCCAGCTAATAGTGCCTTAAAAGCATATTAGCATTAGAACAGCATAGACACTCATTTGTCTCATAGGAGAGGGTTTTAGCAACAAGAAACTCAGAGATGAGTAAGCAGACGCGTTTCTTTCTTTACACACATGTGGTGTCTGGTACAGGTCTTTATCCCCACGCTGCTGTGAGTAATGGTTTGACCTAACCCCAGCATGATCAGTTCTTTCTGTTTCTTTCTTTCTTTCCTTCTTCTGCATTGTCACTGAAACTCATCCTTCTCATTTAAAAGGTACTGTATCTCCCTCGTTTCAATTAATCTCACTCTCTCCCTGTGTTTGCCCTTCCACTTTTCCTCTCCCCGCAGCCCTCTATCCATCTTGTATCCTGCCCTCCCCCTTCCCTCAGGCCTGGCCAACACTCTGGTATTCCCAAAGTCATCTGCAATCAGACATCTTCAATGGATTAATTACACTGTCCTTACACAGTGTGATTGAGGATCTAACATCTACACCCCACCTCCTCAGACCCCAATGCTCCCTCCTCACCTCCACCCACTTACAAACCAGACTTAATGCTTTCTTCACTACATCCTTTCATCTGTTTTTCATGCTTCTTCTCCTTCCTGTTTGCCTCTTTATTCACCTTTTCTCGAAACCTCCAGATCCCACCTCAACCTCCTGTTCTCTAAAATGACCACAGCAGATCCCCCACCCCACCCCCCACCTCCTCTCTGGGCTATTATGGAGCTTTGTTAATTGGTGGGGCCCATCTAATTGATCTCTACTAAATATTGGGATCACATTAATTGAAGAATTAACTTTGGTAAGACTTCTGGAAAAGGGAAGAGGGAGAAAGGCAAAGACAGACAAAATGCTTTAGCTTAAAGAATTACAATAATATTCTCCAGAGGTACTGTTTTACTGCAAGCATATTTCAGTACACAAAAAACACACAGTCTCTTTTGCACTCTTCCCTCCAACACACTTCACATCAATCATGGATCCTAGACCATAACCCCAAAAGCAGACTGCTGCTTTGAGTCATTCTAAAATCATGATGGATGACAACTTCCCAAAGCAATCCCTCTGCGTGCCAGCATCATTTAACTAAAGCCATCAACCTGCCCCAGCCAATACCGCTCCTCTGATTCCCCGGCCTGAGAGTGCTGGACTCCGTCTTTCAAACACCTGAAAATCCTTCTGAGGAGACATATGAAGGCTGCCACAGAAGAATGAGCTTCACCCAAGTTTCTGATCACAAATCTGTATTGTTATCCCCCACCCTTTCAGCAGCGGTAAAGACGACGAGAGACAAGATTGCAAGGAGGTTAAGCTGACCTCAAGCTCACGCTTTGGAGCAGGCTTACCCTGGAGTGTGAGATGACAAAACATTTAGCGCGAACTCACTTGCAGCTCACTGACAGCCTGAAACAAAAGAACAGCCTCAGAGGAATATAAAATCATTGAATGAATGTCAATTAATTTCACAGGACGGAGTTGAATTGATTAGAATATAAAACAATCTTTCTTGAAAGCAAAAGGGAATTGATGTCCAAGGTCTTCAAACAACGAGAGCAGGAAGACAGAAAAACGACAAAATGAAAGAAAGACGGCTGATTTTGTGTGTATGTGTGTGTGCATATGTGTGTGCGCTTAGCAGTGTATGTGCCCAGGTGCATGTGTGAGTGTGTTTGTGTGTGTGCAGCAGTTGTGTTGCACGCTTGGCTGACGGGGTGTGTGTAAAGTAATTAACATGATAGCCTCCCTCTCAGCCTGATAGCCTGTTCCCTGCAGCGAGGTCGTACAACAGACACCAACAGACACCTGAGCTGCGTCTCAGACACAACCCTGGAACGCATCTCTAATGCCAACACACACAAACATGTTCAACCACATATGCCTGCTACCAACAAATAGTGAGAGCATACAGCTATCAACAGAATTGACATGGCACATGTATACCTGTCAGCAGCATACTGCATGATAGCTGACAAACAGTTTATTCAAGAAAAAATGGCATTTATTAATTCACCTTGACAATCATGCAGACACAACACAATAAATATGTTTAAGGTACACTGTGCATGCAAGAAATAGAAATAATGAGAATAACATGGAATAATACATCTGCCATGGCTGCACAATGCTAAATATGTTATTAAATACCATATAATAACATACTTTAACAGTCCCCTAATTACTAAGCATTTACCTGGTAATTTTAGGTAAACTTATAGCATTGTAACAAGCAATTACCAGATGTAATAAGTACAGTGCAGTGAAAAAGTATTTGCCCCCTTCCTGATTTTTTATTTATATATTTTTTTTTTTGCATATTTGTCACAGTTAAATGATTGAGATCATCAAAAAAAATTAATATTAGACAAAGATGACACGAGTAAATAGAAAATGCAGTTTTTAACTGATGATTTCATTCATTAAGGAAAAAAAGCTGTCCAAACCTGCCTGGCCCTATGTGAAAAAGTAATTGCCTCCTAAGCCTAGTTATGCCACCTTTGGCGACAACAATTGCACTCATCATTTGCGATAACTAGCACTGACTCAGAGAAAAACCTTCACTATTACCCATCAACTCATAGAAGTACCTTAGTTGTGGCCAGTTTAGGTTGGTAATAACTCAGATATAGTTGTACACTTTCTTGGAAGGTATGCTACCAATTTGTTGAATCACCTCCTCTATTAGTCATCAGTTGAAGTTACAATTGTATTTACCCACAGTTTTTGTTGGTTATAGCCCAAGTTTAATTATGTACTTTCTGGAAATTAAGATAGTACGTTCTACTAAATTACTGTTTCTTGTAGTTATTATTCATTTATAAAGGGCTTATTTTTGTGGTTTTATTTTAAAATCATCTAATTAATTATATGCTCTGTGATTAATCAATTTAAATTAATCATGACATAGACATTAAAGTTAAAGTTGCGTCTCTTTTAGCTCTGACCTCTGCGTTCACTGTTAAATGCTTTGCGTTGGGGTGATAAACACAAGATCACCAAGTGTGACGGACTGCACGACCCCACCTCGATATGTTGGTATAGGTGCAGGTGTGTGTCTGACATAATGACTGTACAGAATATGTTTGAAGTGAAAGTATTAATGCAACTCATTTTAAACATAGCGCTTATGCCCTGACTAGCAATTAAGCTGTATCGGCTCACATCACAGAGGAGCTGGAATGCTGCACCCATACTTCCCACGGTTATGCTCATACAGACTGTTTTACCATTTACCTATCTCTTATCCCTTCTTTGTGCCAACAAACTAGATAATATACTTGGCCCACATCACTCTTCACTATCACACACTCACTCACACATCACTATTTTTCTGCTTTTGTTTTGGTATACTGTAAAAATCTTTTGTCAGTTCTCACCATTTACTTATCTGACAAAAGTACATTAAAAAGATTTAGAGTGTTTTCACTGTATTTTGTAAATATAAGCAAATTTAGAGTCTGATGCCTGCAACACACTCAAAAAAGTTGAAAGTTCAAGCCCTCAGGTGGCACTGCATGAGAAACCGTGATGCTGCCATGACAAAGCAAAGCCACTCGAGTTCTCTCTATTACACAAGGAGGATCAATTATGTGCAAAAACACCACTGGGCCCAGGGGAAATGTGTTTTTGGGTCAGACTCATGGTGGACAGCAGCTTTCAGTAATAGACGTTGGGTTATCTGTGCCAAAGACAAAAAAACACCATCCAGACTGATATTGGTGAAAGATCCATGGCATAGTTGACTTGCGCATCTATGATGGTGCCATCGATGCGAAGGCATATATTGGGATTTTGGGACATTTGCGTGTTTTCCCGGAAAGTCAGTGGATATTTTAACAGGAAAATGCCAGGCCTAATTCTGCATGTTCTGCCACAGTGTGGCTTCGTAGACACAGAGTGCATGTCCTTGACTGGCCTGTCTGCAGTCCAGATCTGTCTCCTATTGAAAATGTATGGCACACCATGAAGAGGAGACAACAACAGACTGCTGAGTCTTGTACCCAGCAGGAATCGGCAAATATTCCACTTGAAAAATTGTAATAATTAGTATCCTCTGTTCCCAAATGAGTAAATAGTGTAATTAAAAGGAACTGTGAACACAGAGGTAAACATTCCTCTGTCCCAACTTTTTTTGAGTGTGTTGTAGGCATCAAGCTATAAATTGGCTTATGCTGTATACAGAAAAAACAGTTAAGTTGGTCAATGAAAACACTGAAAATCCTTCCTTTATACTTTTGTCAGATAAACAAACGTTCAAGCAAATTAACAAACTAACAAATTTAACAGATCAGTTTTAGAAAGTCCCAACTTTTCTAGATATGGAATTTGCTATTTGTTATGTTTTAATGAACATCAGCATCAGAGTAAAGAAAAAAAATATTCGGATAAAGTGTCTAATTGATACAATGTATAGATGTAATGACAACATGAAACAATGTGACAATGTCAAGAGGGAAAAAGGTAGTGATGATTTTATTGATCGTTATAGAAAGTTTAGTTGTTTGTCCCACAAATTTACTGTTTGGGTTCGTTCTCACTGCTCTCACAGTGTTGTTTTCAGCCGCAGAAGACAGCTGTTTTCAGCAGGACAACCTCAAAAAGGGCAGTTAACAACTTGCTGGTAAAATTGTTAGATACAGTATTTCCTTTATGAATCGGTAAAAATCAAACACAGAGGTAAAAGAGAGTGAATATTGTCCATTAAAGTGGCCAGAAACACACTCCAAATAAAGAGTCTTGCAATGCGTCTTGCAAATCTTGGCTAATAAAAGACGTTTAGCGTATAAACTTAAAAAGTGATACTATGTGATAATACAGTATGTAAATGCTTTATTCATGATGTGTTTCATAGAATGATGTCGAGTCAAGACTCTTGACCAGTGAGTGAGTTATGACCAATTAAGAGTTTAGTTTCCTGTAGTACCAACTATTGATGATATGCTATCAAATTTTTTCTTTGAAATCTGTCTGCAGTTGCAACATGAATTAGGGCGGTTAATGCAGGTTGGCCTCTAAATGTACACAAAAAAATCTTGAAAAATTTAGACCACTGTATACCTTTCTAGGAACGTCACTGAAATATATAAGCTATATTTCGATCCTGATAACTAAAAAACCAACAAACACGATGAGATCTAAACATAATCTGTTTGGTCTGGGTAATTAGACATCACATATGACTACTGGAGTACAGCCTCCCTTTTATTTCAGTACAATCTATTGTTTCCCTCTCCTTCATCCCTTATAAGCCCAAGACCTTCACTCTGTTCCTCTAATCCTAAAATTGTGGCTTGGTTCAGACCCCCAAACACCCCCTTCAGCCCCACACAGGCCCTCATTTGCTAAAGGATTAGAGTGGGGGCACCAAGGTCAAAGTAAGGCCACCACCAGAGAGCCTAAAAGGGAAGAAATCCACAGACCGGAGACCACGGAGCCAGGGGTTTACAGGGAAAAATACACAGACATTAGCGTTGTGTGAACTCATGTGCACACATGACACTGCTTTAAAACACACACAGTTTGAAGAGCACAACAGCATTATGTATTCACATACTGTAGGTGTGTAGGCAGGACCCTCATCCCCAGACACGTACTGAAACAGAGACACAAATTTGCATGAGCATGTGCAGAACTAAATAAATTGACCTTAACTCTCTAACAAAAAAAATACTAATACATACTTGTGCAACTTTAAAAGGGTCAAATAACTTCAGAGAGAGAGAGGGAAGCTGCTCATAAATCGTAGCAGCTCCGAGGCCACATGAAGCACACCTACGAAGGAAGTCTAAGTGAGTGAGAAAGACAGGAGAGAGAGTTAGCGAGAGGAGAAAAGTGATTGTCAGGGCGAGAAGAAACATCACTCTGAAAACTTCTAAAGAAGGCCCTGCTCTGGGTTTTAAATGCTCTCCTCCCTCTATCACTCCCTCTCTCTTCCCACTTTCCTCTCATCCCTTTCATGAATTAAAAGCACGGCTGGTCTGTGGGGAGAAGCATAGTTAATTCCGATCAGATCTCCTCCTCCCCCCTCTCCGCCTTCCCCCCCACCCTCCTCCTTTCCTCCCTGGGCGATGGTTGCCGTGCAGTCTGACAGACGGAGATGGGATCTGACAGTAAACAGGCGTGTGGATGCCCGGCGCGTGATTGACACATAGGCAGGTCGGCGGGGGCCCGCCCCCCTCCTAATCCTGCCCTGTCAGCTCTAATTGGGGAGGTGGGGCTCTATGTCACCAAGGTGACTGATTGACAGGAACCCAGCTTTGCATAGATATGAGGGAAAGGTGGGGAGGTTCACGCATGGCATAACACTGTTAACACTACGATACTGCTAATAGAGATATGTGTGTGCGTGCGTGTGTGCAGTTGATGTACGCACATGCACATTCACAAACGCCAAAATGCAGGTGATCACGCTCGAGAACATGGCTGAGCACACAAATAAACCCGCAACAATAACCATGAACAAAATCGACATGCATACAAGATGTCTGTACGCAGAGTGCATCTACAAACACGCTCACACACACAAATACACACACAAACACACACAAACAATCTCTTGACATACTGTGATGAAGAGCAGAGGTTGTAAGTGCTACAAGCGCAGAAGTCTTCACCATGTTGAGGCCAACGAACGACAGGGCAGACACTTAGCTCTAAACCCTTCATCCTGTGGACACACTAACCTACATCTACATGCTAATGTATTAAAATACTGTTTTTCAGTATAATGTTTATCAGTATATTAGTGTGTATATATGTAGAGGTGATACCTTTTACATTTAGTATTCTGTCAGACTATAGTTCCAGTTCCCAGCAGCGGGGTCAAGACCCCCTAAAATGTTCCTGATATAACGAACAAGACAGAAAAGCAGAAAACAGCCATTCTCATATCTCCCTCACACTTAGGAACACTGATGATTTGAACTAAATGCCAATGTCAGTATGCTAAAATACTCACAGCAACAAATCTAACATGCTGAAGTTTAGTAGGTAAAACGTTTACCAGATTCACCACCTTACTCTAGCACATAGCATTGGCAACATTTTCTAATTAGCTTCAAACACAAAGAAGCTGACAAAATAGCTGAGGCTGATGGGAACATCAGTTTTACGGGGATTTAGTCAAACCAAATTTTTGATCAAACTGAAATTTTAACCTGATGATAAAGCTACAAGAAGAGTGGTCAACAAAATATTTATCATCTTCTTTGCACCATCGGTGTCTACACAAAATCTCATAGCAATACATCCAATATTCTGATATTTCAATCTGATTCAAAGATGACCAACATTACATAATAGTTTTAGCAACTGTTTTTTTAGTTAAAACTAATGCAGTTTAATAGAAGACTCCTGCAATAAGTCTTTCTTTAATGATGGGCATAATGTTTTAGATGTGTTAGTTCAGCTTTATAATTATTTTGAATACTGTTGAATTGTACTGATTTACATTAAGAATGTTTCTACTGTCCACCCCATGTGTTTTACAACACATTGTCTCACCATCCATCTCATTTATATCAAAGGCAGACTAAAAAGAGGGTAGGTAGGTGTATTAAATAAACAGCCTTATATCAAAATGAAAAAAATCTGAATCAAACCATTCTCACTGAACTGCTCACAATCTCACACATGTACAGTTTGTGATGAGGGGTCATAAACCAAAAAGTTTTGGGAACCACCGGCATAGTTCTGTTTGAAAGAATCTCAATTTGTATGGCTAATTATGAACTGTTAGTCGTCATATAACGGCTTTGCTGCTTTATGTATGGATTTAGTTTAGTGATAGTGTGTGTGAGAGAAAGTATGCATGTGAATTTGTATGTTCATGTGTGTGTGTGTGTGTGTTTTGATTGACAGCTGCCACTGACCCGTGCCAGTCAGAGTGCCATGCTGCAGGGCGGTGAGGTCGATCGCTACGGAGACGACCTTCGCCCTCATCTGCATCCTGCCTTCATTAGCAGAGTCAGGCAAGGAGAATAACAACCCAATAAATTAATAAAGAGAACGAGGGAGAGGGGAAAGACGGAGGGGAAGGAGTGAGAGAGCGAACAAGGAGAGAGCAGGGACAGCAAGGGTAAAACGGGAAGAGAGAGTGAAGGAAGGAAGGAAGCAGGCATAAGGAAAGGGCAGAGAAAGAGAGGTATGAGAGAGGAAAGAGCGACGCACTGAAGTATAGAGGGCTGGGAGAGAGGAGAAGGAGGGAAAAACTGTGTATGTATGTGTGTGAATGTCTGTACGTGTGAAGGCTAAGGTTGTGCAGTCAGCTCAGGTAGAAAAAAGCTAATGAATGAGAATAGAGAGGCAAGAAGAATATAGACAGAGGGAGTAAAAGGTACATAAGTAATTAATTTATCCCACGCAATAAAAAACAAATGTAGATAAAAGAAGCATCTGCAGTTCCATACATAATGATTACACACTGAGCCACAAGTCAACCAAATTTGTAAATTTACCCAAGAAGGACAGGAAACAGATATTGCCAACAGTATCTCTGGGGCTGATTTAGAAATGTGGCTCTGAGCCCTGTTTAAACCGTGTATTGATACACTACCATCTGTACTGGCTCTTAAATGCCAGTATAGAAAGAAATGCTGTAACTGGTCGACAGAGCAGCATTTTGACAGGGGCAAATGTTCCAAATTTTCACCCTCTTGTTTATGTTTGGGTTGAACCTAGCATGCCAGCCACACAGAAAACATGTTAATAAAGTATAAGGTTTAATCATCTACTATTGTAGAGAATACAGAGCCTTGCTGGTCTCGTTCACAAGCAGAAACTCTAACGCTTGCAATAAAACACACACACACACACACACACAGCAGAGTCCAGAGTAAGCTTGCTGCGTAAATAAATTATGAACAAGTATGTTGCGCGGGATAGACTGTTGGTTGGGAGCTTTCCCAGAGGACTCCAGGAAGGATGCCTTCTCATCTTCCAGCAGAGTTGTATAGCATACACACCCTTCCATTACTCTATCTTCATCAGCATGATGGATGGAAATACAGCACATCCTTAGGAGAGTTGGGTTTTAGATTTCTTAGAAGGTAGCGATTTCCGACAATAAGCCGAATATTTCAGACTTTTTTTGTCTAACGTGCCTCCACCCTGTCAGATGAGCTCAAATACTTTTACATACTGTACCACCTGTCATATTTCAAATGTGTTCATTTCAGCTGATTTTATACACATACATATTTCAGGTTATTACAAACATTTACTCATTACTTTATCCATTATTCTTAACAATTTCAATTGTGTATTTATTATTTTTAGCTATTTCATCTATGTCTCCATTTATCTATTATCCTTTAGCTATCTATTCAAACCATTTATAATTTTTTTAGCTAAAACTGCTTTCATAATATTTTAATCACATTACTCAGATTACTTCAAATAATTGAACTAATCTACAATCTCTCCACTGATCCACTGCAACTGCAAACGTACCTCCTACATGTACAAGGACCCCTTTGTGGGGAAGTGCTGTAGCAGAGGAATACAATGACACAGAGATCTAGACCAGTTCTGACTGCAACTTGTGTTGGAAAAGACTATACGGATAACTCTGACGCACAGAAATGTTAATCAAGCCAATCACAGTCAAATCTAACTAAATTTGGTGAGGCACGAGCGCTCTCCGGCGCAGTGAACAGCCTGCTTTAACCACCTTATAACAAACATTGCATCAACAAGACCCATCTGTTGAGAAGACACAGGTAAAGTGCCTGTCCCTATTTTCTCTGTCTCTCTAAAAGAGAAGTGGCTGTTCGGGGTCAAAGAGTGTGAGCGCTGAGGAGCGGGGCCTGCTGTGCTGGGGAGGAAATTCTCAGGGCAATCGATGCAGAGGATTAGGGCTGGCTTTGGGGCTCAGAGGCCTGGATCTGAGCAGTATTCTCAGTGGGGCCCCTGGGAGAGCAGGAGAGGGAAGCTGGAGGGGAGAAAAGAGGAGGGCCAGGGGGAAGAGGAGAGAGGCTAACCTGGAACTGTCAGGAGGCAGAGAGAGCGTTGGCCAGGCTGGGAATAAAAGAGCGATCAGGGTCCCAGTTGACATTATGAATGGTGCTAAATCTCTGCCACCCACTCAGATAAACACACACTTCCGAGTGTGATTGGATAAGGTGTAGAGCACAGAGAGGGGAAGAGAGGATTTAATGTAGAAAGAGAGAGAAAACAGATTGACAAACGCAGATGAAGTTGGTTATTTTGTCTCTTTACACTGTCTTTTAATTTTCTTCAGGCCAAATCGGTAGTTGTCTTCTAACTTGATGAGTGCAGCGCACAACAAAAGCCTCCCTCCGCCTGTGTGTCTGCCTCTGATGCTCATGATTGGTCAGCCCATTCGCCAGCTCGCTGCTCTCCCCCGAGTACAGACGGTTGGATCCATGATTCATTTTGCAATGAGGAAAAAAAAAAAATAAAAGGAGATAGCGCATGTGAGAGAAGAAACAGCCAAGACCACTGGGAAATTATACGGTGGAGCGGTGTGGTGGATCTGGAATTAAACGGCATAATTAATCAAGCAAAAAAACAAGCACGTTGCTCATACATTTATTATTTGCATTTTTTCCACTTCAGGAGATGTAATCAGCAGATATACGTTGTGGCCCCTAATCCATGTCACGGGGACCTGGAGCCCAAGTGCTGACTTTGACCACTGATCTTATGAGTATAAAGTGGGATCAGTTCTGCTCACTTCATTTTTTTCTCACTGGCTATCACCCGCTCACAATGCCCTCTGCCTCCAAACAATCTCCACAAGGAGAACAGAATCATGTTGTTGTCTTCCTGTCCTTTAAATTAGGGTCTATGCAAAATTGGGTTCATAACTCTCAGCTCTCTGTGGAGATGTTCCGCATTATGCAGTGTATGCACTTGACCCAATGAAAAGAAAAAAAAACAAGCAACTTTTAGAAAGATAGCGTGTAAATTTCACATAAATGTGATCGCACCTGATCTAGAAACTTTACAATAACTAAATTAACACAGCAAACACTGCCGCAAAGGTCACTTTAGGTAACATGCCAGTTAACAGCACCACTGCACACTGCTGTATGACCATCACATCCTTATGACACTGTTCCTCTTTTTAAATTTAGTTTATGTTACTGCCCCCTCTAAATAATTTTGTTCCTCTAATGCTGCACCTAAGGTCTGGGCTCTGTTCTAGTGCCTTGAAAAATCACTTGCTAGGGTACTGATTAGTGACTGTTTTGTAACTGATGAATCCTGCCAACTGTTAATATAACCTTTTGGATCTGAGTTCATTGTAATAGGCTCATTTACATTGGTGTCTGTCCTTGTGGTCATTTTTGCTGTGATATTTTCAAATGATAAACATGTGTTAGGCATACATGTATAATACGTAAAAGATCCAAAGTTGTTAACCCTGTTGTTTTGCAACCTGAAGCCCTGGTTCCCAACACTTTTGGCCTAAAACCCCCAGCACATGCTGCACTTTGTGTTACACTCCAGAAAATGACATAATTCTCTATAACATTGCATAGCAAAGATCTGATTAGTCTTATTCCTAAGGGGTCATTTTAAATTACATTAAATAAATCACAAGACATTACATATTAATGCTATGCATTTGCTATATTACTAGTTGTTTGTGTACTTTCTACTATATTTTTATACCATCCTCACTGATCTGTTTGTGTTGTTGCAATACCAACATTTTCTCCTAACATTTTAACAATCTCATTTTATCTTTTTTTTTCTCATAAGGAAGAGTAAAATGCCATAAAGCACAATAATGTTACTATCATCTCCCAGCTGTGCAGACATATGCACGTATAGCGAGTATAACAGGTTGTTGTTGGTGTACCAAGATTGATGTAATCTTTTCACAGGTTGCCCATAATTGCTGAATTTACTCAAATGCACAAATCCACAATTCATCTTTCACTTATATCTCCCGTGCTTCTCCCACATGTATCTAACTCTCATTACGCCTATTATGCATAAATACAGCCGCCAAACAGTTTGAAACGTAGCCTATCACTTTTCCAGCTCAATATGGCTTGTTCCTGGAGCGCCGTCATCAATCGAGGTATCAATATGGAAATGGCACTGTGACCCAGACATTAATCAATGTGCTCCTCGGGGAGGAGAGAGAGAGCAGGGGCACCTAAAACCATCAATGAGAAGGATCGGCCCGCGGTCAGGCTCGGACAGTCCGTATTGATAAGCGCATTTCCACCTGTAGCGACCGCGGCTGAGAGACAGGCCGCATCTGAATTCAATACCCGCCGCCGCAGCTGCGAGCTCGAAGCCCAGAAAGACACGGTTGAGCGGAGATACGTGCCTCGACTCATCATAAGACCAGTCTCTTTTCTCCATTTATATGTCCCCGTCTTCCTCCCCCTCCTCCCCGTCTACCTCAGAACTTCTTTTGGTCAAAGCTTGCACATCACGCCTCCAATAGCCGAGCACCAATGACTTCAAATTACCTTCTTTGTCTTTATTCTGTGGCTTACCTTTCCTGTCCCCCCCCCCCCTCCCCCCTCCCTCCACTCCCCAATTCACACAATCTCTGGAGTTTACTCAAACCTATTTCCTCCTCCAACTTCATACTGTGAGAGGGGAAGTGGAGCTCGACATCAGTGGGAAAAGTCTTCAGATGCGCTCATCTCGCTGTGAGCGCAGGATTAAAGCGTCGTCTCACCGTTGACATCCAAATCTGGACCTAGTCAATTAGATCCATGCAGAGCAATGGTTGATGGGTAGAGTGGGACAAGTCGGCCTCCTAGTGGTGTATTTGTGCATGTACAAGAAAAAGCAGCAAAACGACCGTGTAGAAAAAATAAATTAATTGAAATTGCGAGGGGTTAGTTCGACCACCTGGTTTAAGTCTTTGCAAACTGTGCAAATTACCTTAATACTTGTGAGAAATCTTGGCATTCCTGACAACCATAAGTGGTTTCATCCTGACACCGGCCAGTCAAGCGATGTTGGCAATCCCAATATTTGACTTCCAATCAAATCCCATATTATTCTCTCCCTCATGACACTTCTTAAAGGTTAGAGTTCAAGGGTCATGTGTCCTGTGTGCAGATGGGTCTGCCCTTTTCATTCCCAATCAGCTGCTCTTTTTTTCCCCTCTCTTCCTGTGCCAGAGTGGAGAGATGCACCACAAAGGTCATGGACATGGATTTCCTTTGGTTTGACTCAATGAAAAGGTCAGATGAGGGCACCATGAAATGGCACTGAGGCCTTCACATCACCCTCACAGGAACCAGAGTCCTTACATCACCCTCAAATGGCACAGCCGGAGCCCTTCTCGGGCCGCTCTCACAGGAACCACAAGGGTCCCGTGGGCCGCTGTGACCTCAGCCGATCCCCCTGTGGCTTTAGTGTCACAGAGGTGTGTAGAGAAAGAACAGAGTAAATGTGGTGCAATGATTATCGCATGTTGTGTAAAATGAAACTTTTCAGAACAGCGTAGACGATTTTACAACTGTATTTAATTTCTGACATTTCTACATTATGCTGTTTTAGGCAAATTGCAAACTTTTACACGTTTATACCATTGTGTCAACCAGTGGTTCTTTACTGGGAGTTTGTAATTCAATGAGGTGGTGCAAGATACTCTGGTGGACTGCAAAACAATTAATAGCACACAAATAAAGTAGTTTTGAGACCTTTTTGGCTTAAAAAATGACACATTTCATAAAGAGTTTACTCTAATTTTTTCTTTCTCTGTCGTGAACTGATAAATAATATCTATTTAAGTCACTAAAATTTTGAAAAACAAAACAAATAACTCAGAAGTGGTAGTATTACGAAATCTCCGATGAGAAATCTCAATCACTGATGTAGACTATTACCTGGATTATCTACACAGTTTTGCCATCTTAAAACGTTTAGTTGCTTTTGGAAATGTTTGTTGCCTCATGGGAAAAATGCGAGCGCTCCTAATTTTTTTCTTGTCACAAATGTTTAACAGTTATGGAATGAATGAACAGGAATGAATTCTTAAACAACTTCTACAATTCAACAAAAAAAAAAAAAACTTAATTCAAGGGCCACATTCTAACTTTGTTGTAGTTGAAAACCCAGGAAAAAGCTAATAAGGGGACCTTGAGTTATGACTTGTTATAGGAGGGAACTGCCAACTTAGCAAAGTGAAACTTGATCATAACTTCTTTATCTGTTCCACATGTCAGCAGACGATCATATGTAACAAACAGACAACAAAAGCAGGAGTTTTACAAGATTTGATTTATTAACTATGATACAGATCACATAAGGCCTTGCTGTATACACCATTCCCATTGAAACAAATTACCATACTCAGCAAATGAGTTTTTTTGTTTGATGTTATTTTTTCAGTTTACAGTACTTCATTTATATTTTTTTAATTCTTTTCTTTCCTCCCATTATTTCTTAATATTTTTTTTATCATCTCTTAAATAGTGAGAGTGGTGGAGCCCTCTTCCTTTGTCGGGAAGAAATCATGCACTATATTGGGCTGGTCTCTCAATCGTTCACAAAGAAATTGTTAAAAAAAATGCTTTGTATTTTTTAATTATTAAAATAAAACATAAAAAGAAACATTTTTCTATCACCACTGACTAAAGGGCAAAGAGTTAGACCCCCTAACATACCAATAAACAACCATTTGAATATAGTTTTGCTTGTTTCTCATTTTAACTTAACAGACATCTGTCACCATTGTTGCAAAAAAAGAAAAAGAAAAAAAAGAGAAAGAAAACAGAAAGAAAAGCAATGCGGCCACATATTATCGCTGAACCAAAGTCACATTTTAATTCAATTGTTCTTCTAAACTGTCACTTTGTTTCAAAACTCTCCCTCTACCCCTTTTTCCACAGTCTTTGGCTGCCTCACAGTCAGTTCAGTATTAACACATTGATATACAGAGGGAACGCCACCGGCCGGCGTTCACACACAAGTACCAGTGGTCACCCCTCCTTCCTCCCTCCGACTCCCAAATAATGATCCCATTCACCCGTTTGCTGTCCGTCTTCTCTCCCTCTCACTCTCCCCCATCTCTAGGATCAGTGCGTGTGTGTGTAATCTGGACGAGCTAACAGGGTTACACAGCGGGGTAATGACCGCAAGGAGATCTGCATTCCTCTCCTTCACGTTTGTTTGGATCACGCTGGTGTCTGGCCATCTGCCAAGCACAGCAAGCTAGCATGTTAGCTCAAACCCACCCAAACACATAGTCTTAATTCCTCTATCACTCACACACAACACACACATATACACACACACAAGGTAAATAGGTAGTGTAGACTGATAAAAGCTCCTTTAAGAGTTCAGTGACTTGTTAAAAGGGATTTTTTTTTTTATTTTTTTTTGGGCAGAGAGGGCAATGTGGGGAGACATGCAGAGATGCAATTCAGTGTCAAACAGAAAAAGTGACCTTGGTGTGCATCTGCTTAACATCACCACATGTAAGTTCACATGCACACACACGCTGGTCTTGAGTCCACACAAACACAGAGACACATATGCGTGCATGCACACACTTGCTCGATCAGGGATCAGCAATTCTCCTCAAGCCTCATCTTGCTGGTTTCTACGGTAACAGCAGGCTGGGCCGACGAATTCTGTGATGCTCCATTCCAGTCATGCAGTCAGATGAATGGACTGTCTGTTCTGTCTGCTGTCTCTCCCAGACCCAACTGTCTCTCTTGGACTGGGACTATGGGATGTGGTGGAATAACAGTGACAGTGGTGGGAATTTGGTGTAGTGGTTACACTCTTACAAATTATATTTCCAGTCCTCCAAGAGCAGGATCAAGTCTCATTTCCAGAGGCATAATGCTGGGTCCTAAGAGGGCAGCACACTGACGCCTGGAGCAGTTATTTCCAATCATAAAAAGCCCCCACCTGTCAAGACTTCGCCTTCAGCTCTTACTTTCTGGCCTGTAATGCTACATTTTGCATCGATCATTTAAGTCATCATTGCCTCCATTCAAATATGTCACTGTGGAAGCGGTACGCACTCCTTTGCAAAGGGCTGAGTGCTTTAGTGTCCGCAGGGAAGTGGAAACAACAAAACACAGAAGTAATTTTATTCCTTGCAGCAGTTGCAGCCACATGCTTTGTGGCCACAGAGTCTAGACCTACATAATCTTAATTAATTTGTACCAGATTTAAAACTGCTGTTGTTCACTTATTTACACTCTTACACAGCACTAAAGTTGATTCCTTGGCATACAATGAAGATTCATTTTGACAATTGCACGTTTAAAGGAGTCTGATGCTACAAAAACCACAGTAGGAAAATGGTGCTACGCCCATGCAGTAGTGGAAGTATGGTTGCACTATCTATTTCTTCCTGTAGATGTCAGAGGTGTGCTCCCAGAAAAAGACTAGGGTGGACAGACAAACAGTAGCTGTCATGTCATGGCAGCTCCAATTTAAGATGCGCCTTCAAAGTGCTCAGAAAAGTGCTTTTTGAACAAGGTCCTTAATATGAAAACTGCAGCTTGTAAAACCACCTCAGCGTTAAAGAAGCAACAGGACAGGTGGAGGTCCAACACTGAAATTATTCCTACTATGTGCCTCATAGAGGGGAAATTCAGGTACAACAAAAAAACACAGATACAGATGCACACACAGACAGATAGCCAGCCAATCACACACAGGACCACTGACTGACAGATAGGCTCAGGTTTCACTGTGTTTTCTCAAATGAAGATCATGATAAAAAAAAAAAAAACACACACCGGGGGAATGTGGATGTAGAATCAAGATTTTGACTAATTAAAAAATCCACTTTTTAACATGTTTTCTTTGTTTGTAAACAAGACAGAGCATGAGGTCAAAGTTCAAATTGAGACAGAGAGAGAACAGGAGACTGGGAGGTGCCTTCCCAGAATACCAAGGGTGTGAGAGCTCCCATAATCCTTTGCTCCAATTTGCTGCCCAGCAGATCCGGTCGGTTGACTTTTTTTTTTTTTTTCTGTGCTTGGCATATTGCCTTGACTGAAACTGATTTTGTCTGTTTGTGTGGGGCTGTGTGAGGGGTTGACAGACTGGAATGTGCAAGTCGCAGACGACAGAACATCCTGTCGGGTGAGTAGTAACATGTGTTTCTTACTTAAGTCCTCTCTGTACAGTGGTGAAACAAACAAGCATGTGCTCAGGACTCACTCTCTGTTCCACTTTGTCCCAGTCATGGCCTCCAGGCAGGTATAGCAGGTGGGTCGGTTTGCAAAAAACATGTGCCGGCCACCAAAATTACCAGCACAGTTAGAGGCTTAGGGATTGAGGAGAATGGTTGTCGGAGGCACACTGGCCACTGGGTGTCTGTGTCAAGTGTGTGTCTGTGTGTGTTTGGTGAAGCAATTCCAACATAACACAGTGCACATTCCTTATTACTTCTGTGTCCCTCCCTGAGTCCCTTTAACAATTACTGGCAATATCTCACTCTTCATTAGTGTGTTTGTGTGTAAATTCTCTATAAGGCGAGGAGGGCAAGTCTAGATGAAGTGAGACTGAGAGACAAAGGGCAGATAAAGTGGCAAGGACGGGGAAAGATCATACTGCCAGTTCAGAGTTCCCCTTTCTAACTTGTGTGTTTCCAATTTTCTAACAGCAATGAAGGCTCAAATGCCCCTTCTTCTCCCAAACATGTAGGTTTCTCTCTGTACATACTGCATCTTACTCAATCTCTCCCAATTTCTATTTCTACCTCCTTTTCTTGCTTAAATGCATCTTCTTCAGTTCCTTTCCAATCTTCAAAATCTCTTCTCCGGAACCCTTAAATCTCTCAGAATCCCATCATCATCTTCGTTTTTTTTCCTTCTCTTTCCCTTGATCCCTGGTTCACAGTGTTTGTTGTTCCGTAGGAGGGTGATGTGGGTGCAGGGAGGGTGGCAGCAGGGCTGGGATCGGGGACTGTGGAGTAGCAGGGGGGGAGTGGGGTGGAGATTGATGCTGATGGTGGTGGTGGTGGTGGATGGGTGGGCCGTAGTGAGGAATGACAGGAGGCGTGGCGGGGAGGACGTAGGGAGCTGGGGACGGAGTTGGTGAGGATGAGTAGCCTCCAACCATACAGGAGTAGGCTGAGGTTCCTCCCCCAGAGGACAGTGTAGACGTGGGGGAGCCAGGGAGGCCGTCGGCCAGTGACTGATTGTAGAAGAAGTACATGCACTGGTGGATGAAGCTCTCAATGATTGTCTGGTAGGTGCGGGTGGCCGTCAGGGCATCCATGGTGGTGAAGTCTGGTCTCATGAGTGTGGGCCAGAAACAGATAGAAAGATTCTCACTGGTCATCAGGTTCACCTTGTTGTTCTGGCTCACCCTGGAAAATACAGAGAAAACCAAAAGTTAAATTAATTGGCCAAAATTCACCATTTCCCACAGAAAATAAATGCCTAAAATGATCTGCTGCAAATCCAGATGTGATGGTGTCCTCTCAATTACTTCCGATCACACGGGCTGATACTATGACATAAGCCATTTCCACTCTATAAAGCAGGAGTGCTACGTAAACTGTGACTTTCATAACAAATTTATCTGCTCATCGTTTTATCAAACATTTCCAATGGCGCATTAATACCACAACGTTAGCTGTGAAAATAAAGAGAGCATTAAAACTACCTGGTGGTTTTATTGTTGTAGTGGACAGAGGCCAACATGGGTCTGACCAGCCTGTGGTCAACAAGCTGCAATGCCTTGTGTTCTGAGACCTGTTCCTCATGGGCAGTGTTATATTCTTCCCATACTGACCCTAGTCAATCTCAAGATTAAAACCACCAAGTGGTGTTAATGTGGTTATTCAGTATAATTTGAATTTAGGCTAGCATTTCTGCAGCACATTTGTCATACCTAAGATGACTGAGCTATTAATACATACAATAAATTATAGTAACATCCATTGTCATCCATAAACGGAGATTAAGCAACCACTCAGTTTCCACAGATCATAACTCAACCTGAGCAAAACCTCTATGTGCTGGTTTCGGTGATGTCACCGCTACCTCACTTGACTAGGTGACCTGTGGTGTAGTCAGCACAGCTGTCAGAGACCCTCTCTGACCTTGTCACTCACTTGTTCAAGTGGCTGATGACATATTTGAAGACCTCGTAATTCTCCTTGGGGAAGCGTCGCAGAATGTCCTTCATTGTCTGGAAGCGCTGCTCCCTGTCATTGATCTCTGAATGGTGGCAGAGAGAGACAAGAGGTTAGAGGAGAGAGGAAAAGATTAGGGGAACGTGAGGAAAATATCTCAGGGTAGTGAAAGTGGAGAGTAAAGAAAGATGAGGAGGAATAAGGAGGCGAGTGCAATGCAGGAAAGGAGAGTTTCAAGAGCACAGTGAAACCAATTGGATTCAGCTCTCAAAACAAAAATCGGTGCTGGACACAGTGATCCCATGCTACAATAGTATGATGAAAAGACACATGCCACAAAAGGACTCCATACTACAGTTCTCTGAAAAAAAATAAAAAATCTGACAAAGACCACACACATTCCAGAGGAGAAACATACCACTCATACACTCATCACAGTGTCCTACACATTACAGCAACTCACACACAAACACACACTAGGGCGTGTTCAGCCTAATGGCAGAGAGGAGTGAGTCAGAAGAGCTGACGTCACTCGCTAACACAGTCCATCCTGTGTGTTAGTGAGGAAGGCAGAGAGCAGCAGTGAGAACAGCAGATGTTCTCCTCCACATCACAAACATGATTTACAATCAGAGAATCTGAGTTTGTATTCCCACAATGAGGTCAGCGTGGATCTAAAACTTATTTGAGGTGGAATGACTTCACACAGCTCCAGTTCCTCCTGCTGTACATCCATCATCTGTAATCAAAACGTAACAAACTTCCTACAGCTTATTTAACATAATGTCACCATGACAATATCCATCAAAATCCACCCACCCAGCTTTTCCTAAATCTCATTTTTTCTCCACCTCTTAGTCTGGTAATAGAAGTCCAATTTGCTACTTTCTATCGAAGGCTTTCTTGTCTCCACCTCACTTTTCTTTTTCAGTCTCACTTCTTTCCCTCTATTGTGGCACAGACTGCAGGAGCTTTATCAGGTCTCTGTCACGGCTGAGGGGTCTCACTGGGGCCGTTAAAAACACACACACAAATAAACGTAAAGCTCTGTGTGAGTGACAGCAGCCTTGCAGCTTGGGGGTAAATCTCACTGGCGAGATGCAAGACTAAGCTATGCCTTAAATCTCTATTCCGACAGATTACAGAACACAAAAAGAAAAAGTGAGGCAGTGGAGAGGGCAGAAGAAGCCTCATTTATTTAACACATGACTGTTTTCTCATGACTACATCCAGACTGCTGTTATCCACAGTGCCCCCACATCCCTCTATCATGTGCAATCATCTACACATCCTCCTTCTGGAAGCCTTAAATATTATTTCGCCCATCTTTTTCTTCTCCCTTCCCCGGCTCCTCACAGAGTGTCAAATCCAATTCACCCCATGGATGGATTTGGATTGCAAGAGTTTTGCTTGTTATGTTAAAGAAAAGTTACAATGAAGGGAAAAGGATTTCAGGCAAAATCCAATACACCCTGGGGTTTAACCAAGAACTCTCCCAACATTCCCTGTGCTCCATCGTCCCCTCACACCAGAGCTCCAGGACTTACTGAAGGCCTCGACCAGCTCTCCCTGCATGCTATAGGGCACCAGAGGCTCATGTAGTTCTGAGAAGAAGGCCTTCATGGCTCCTGCTACTGTGTTGATGGTGAAGTCTTTCTCCACCAGGTCCAGGTTGTGGTCTGTTAAAAAAACATAAATGAAAAGATGACACTTTGAGTATACACAAGTATCACAATTTTACATGCATACAATATATAAGAGAGGTGGCCAAAATAAACACCTTAGAAATTAGAAACAACAGATCTGTATGAAAATACATCAGTTTTGAAGCTCACTTTGGAAATGTTGGTTCAACCTTGGGCTGGCAAGAAAATGATGAGTGTTTTCACAGAATAACTGAAGTAAAACTGCACTGGTCAATGTGGAAAATCAACAAACAGGATATGTTGCATGGAAACAATGGACTTGTAATGTAGTGAAAGTACTTTGATCTGTCAGCTATTCAATTTTGCTAATGAAAAACAAATTGCCTGATTTACTTAATGATGACATAAAGAAATATATATATATAATACGATGTCCATATTAACTGATTATAACTCATTGTTTGTGCTTGTAAAATCCAAAACAGACTGCAGATTGTAGACAAGGCTGAACAAAAAAAGCATAAATAACATATTTATTAATGTACCGTTGGATCACTATGGTTAAAATATGTCATACTATAAAGCAGATTTGAGTAGACAGACCGTAAAACCACTAGAGAACCACTTTAGAAGTGTGTGTGTGTGTGTGTGTGTGTGTGTCTGTGTGTGTGTGTGTGTGTGTGTGTGAGAGAGAGAGAGTAAGAGACTTAATAAAAAAACACATTTTCTGATAACTTATTTTACAGAGGTAATATGTGTAGAAAGAAAAACACGGATACAATTAGGGACTTCTTGAACAGTCGGAGGAGAGGTCCCATTTTGAGAGTTTCCAAAGTGCTTCTGAAAGGATAAAGTTCCATCTTTAGAGCAGCTATGAGACACCTAAGCTGTAGTTTCACCTGTAATTGCCTTGTCACAATGCCCTGAGGCTCAGAATGATTCAACGCAGGACTTCAACTCTGATTACCTGAGTTGGATTTAACCTCCAGCAGGCGTGGATGTACGTGTACACACATGCATTCACAGGCCATCTTGCTCTGCTATCTATCTTGGCAGCGGCATGCTTCATTAACCAAACCAATCTGGAGGTAATTAGCTGCCCACATCACACAGACACACGTATGGAGACTCACAGCACTTGTACATGCACACATGTGAACCATGCACAGAGGAGCAGGTGATTGAGGAGGCAGCTGTTTGGTCTAAAAGGAAGCAAAGGCCAATTCTCTCTGTAAAATTAATGCTCCCTGGTTAATTAAGTGGATCTAGGCTTGTTATAGATAGAAGCAGACACACACATACACACACATCTCTTCAAGGCCTTTTCTTTACATCCAGCCTGTAAATGTACAGCTGAAGCAACAATGAGTGTCTCATACACGTGTGTGTGTGTGTGTGAACTCTAAGAGGAAAGTAACAAACCTTGCTCAAACTGCCGCTGCATGCTCTCCATCTCTGCCTTGTTCCCGCTGACCCTGTAGATGCCCTCTGTGCTCAAGCCTTGTGGAGAGAGAGAGAAAAGAGGGTAGAAAGAAAAAAAGAATGTCATTAGTTCAGTGTTCTTCTCATGTCTTTAATTTACAACTAGTATTTATAGCAGCTGGTCAATCACCTTTAAGAACCCTGTGATGTTTCATTATGTGGTGTATAGAAGATAGAGAAATAGAGCCACTGCAGGGTGCTCTAATGTCCCTATGTCCCCTTCCATCTGAACACAGAATTAGCTATATTTATTGTATTAAACCCAGAAAACATTCCTGCAGGCCTGCTAAGAGTCCAGTGCCGCACTGTGACAAGCTGAGGCTCCTGTATTGCCACGTGATTTTCCTCTGACTTCATCCCTAGGAGGTTGAAGGATGAAGGATCCCCCTTGAGGATGAACAGCCTTTCTTTAGACACTTAAGCAGTCAGATTGTGTTCATAATTACTTTTGAACTGAGTAAAAGCAGCACTGCCGCTAAAGTTTGCATTACTGACCAATGCAGCTGAAATTTAACATCTGAAAAAACAGGTGTAGTATTGGTGGCACTGTTTTATTCAGCACACACAGAGGGAGACTACCACACAAAAGGTCAATCTAACAGTTCAAAATTTTAGTGACAGCAATACAGAATACTACAGCAAATTCAAATATGAAACGTTATGTACCAAAAGCTTTCCATTCATCACTATAACAATACAAGAAAAAAGGGCAACAGTCTGCTAGTTTTTATGCCATTTTGCTTTTCTTGGCTCTTGCTTGAATATCACTTTTAATGGCTCACAGCAGGTGCAGTCTAGTGCCATATGATAAAAGCAGCCAGTTCAATTAAATTGTTGTATTTAATTATAAGTTAAATTATCATTAGCCGTTCACAGCAATTATCTATTCTGTAAGAGTCTAATATCGTCAACAGTTTGAAAGTTTTAACAACAACCACAAATGGCCCACATTGAAGTATAATAACGTTTCATGACTTAAGTAGTAAAAACTACATTTACTCAGGTACAGTACTTTAGTCAACTTTTGAAATAAACTGACAAGAAAAAGTTTGCAAATGCCAAGATATTATTGGATTTTTACACTAAAACTAAAAAATAAATGTCAAAACAGAGAAAACATGTTTAACCTGTAACAATTTAATCGGCAAGTAACCATCTAGAACTTGAAAGATTATCTTTTACAAAACAACTGTAGTAGTCTATGCCCTTGACGGGTAATTTGATGTAAATTTCCCCTTTTGTCTTATATTACAGCAACACATCCATTTACTCAGTTATGAAAATACAAACAACCAAACCAAAGCTAGATGAATAACTAGTGTGAGAAAGCTCACTTTATTTTGGTTCATTAATATATATTTTTTTAGTTTACAAAAAGATAAGGTTCCACCTCCCACCCTTGAATTTCTCTCTTCGAGGAATCTAGAGGGAGTAAGGGAGCTAGGGAGTGGCAGAAAAAAGAGGGCAAGATAGAGAGAGGCAGGGAGGAAATGAGAGAGCTCTCAGTCAAGCCATACGGCATCGATCTCCTTCTTCTACCAATCAATTATCCACAAAAGCTTTTCTAGCCAGACACTAGGAAAACAGGGATGGGAGGACAGATAGGGAGAGGAGAGTAGTGTAGCAGTGGTGGGGGGAGAAAGTGTGAGATAGGGGCAAAATAGGACAAGCACCCAAGGATGAGAAAAGATAGTATGGGAATATGAGGATGCATAGGAGCGTGGGTCAGACTGATGAAAGGGGAAATGAGAAAAATAAAGGGATTAAGATAAGAAGGGATATATAGAAGGGTAGGAAATATGCTTGGAACAACAAAACACATAAAAGATAGAGGTTACAGATAAATGACAAGAGTGAAGAGGAGCCACAGTGTACTGGAAGTGGAAAAAAGTGGGTGGATGAAGAAAGGTGAGGTGCCTAAAGCAGACAACACCGTGCTCGTCCTCTGGGGTCAAACAAAACTCCAGCACTTCCTGGGTCAATGTAAATACTAGCACTTTATGCAGTAAACAACCGTTTTATTTGCATCCTCTAACAATGTGTTCTTTAGCCTTGATGGAGAATATAATTTTCAACTTATATCTTTTGTCTTGAATCCATCTGTGGTGACTTCACAACTTCCAGCAGCATTCAAGTGGCCAGAAACACACCTGTGAACTTGCAATCACACAAACTATGAGCACGCACTAAATGCTCCTGCAGCATGTTTTTGTCTGAAAACACACCAGCTGATCCCACACCAGCCCAGACCTCAGCATCTCTGTGGGTTCAGCAGCCCAGGGGCTGATTTCATAGTTCACCATGGAGACAGGCAGTTGCTGGGTGCTGCCCTTTACGTCGCTATGGAGGCTCCTAAGGCCAGCAGATATGCCCGCGCACACTAACATAAATTCATCACCTCGGCACCCATGAGCAGAGCACACTGCAGCTACCGCGCTGAAAGAAAGCCAGAGCTGTGGGGAGATAACAGCAGTCACTATAGATTGATTTTCTATAGCTGCTTTTCTACAAGCTCAGAGCACATGAAAATAACACAAAATACCACATCTGCTCTTATTATTCTCAAGGACAAAAGGAGGGAGCGAATAAGAGAGGCAACAAAGAGAGAAGACTTTTGAATAGAAAATATAAAAACTGAAAAATAAGACACTTTATTCAGTACAAAAATACACCACTAAAAATGACGAATACAAAAAAACCTGACTGGTACCGCATCAGTTTTTCTCTTGGTCAGAGAGTCAAAATGTTTTTCTATCCCCACTGTGACCAATGTGATAAGTTTTCTCAGATATATGAACACAGACTGTAAGAGGATTTACACTGACATTTAGACAGATAAGAACGAAGACAGGGACGCTCGTAACTGTGAATATTTTCGTTTGAGGTAGAGAAAAAAGGGAAGGATGTAGGTCAAAGCTGCAGGTCCAGGGTCAGCCTCACAATGTCACTCATTATCAGCTCAGACCATAGTGACAAACAGTGTCAGCACTGTATGGTCATTTCCTGTGTCATTATACCCACAGATTGTAGACACAGATGCAGGATAAATCACATCTGACTTACAGCAACTACAATTAAAACTAAATAGCACATTGTAGCTCATTTCCTCTTTCCATTCACAGTAATTTCTCTGTGTGCCATTGTGTACCATGTGTTAGTATGTAAACAAAACATTTCTGCACATATACTCTAATTGGATGTGACTGTAAGATGTGTGTGGCCCCACTTACACACGCACACATGCATACATACACAAATAACACAGGACGAAGCTAATTTTCTACCATGTGATATTGACCTGAGGAAGCTATGGGGCCGAACATTACCTGGCAACCCTCTGGCTAAAACACACCAGGGCAGACAGACACACACACACACACACACACAGCATGCAGACAAGTCGAAAGAGAGAAAGCAGTAAAGGGGGCAAAGAGACAGAGGTGAGAGGGGTAACAATAGGACAGAGGAAGAAATTGAAATATGGGTTAGGAAGAAGATGAAACAAATCAAATCTGACAAGTGAAGGTACTCAGAGAGACAGAGCGAGAAAGATGAGTGGATCAGCAGAAACAAGGACACAGAAAGGGAAGAGGAGAGCGGAAACAGAGGATTAGGAGAAATATTGAAGTAGTAAGTGAGGATAAGAGGTGAAAAATACCTCTGAATGTGCAATGTGCATTTACCCTCATGTGTCGACATACCAGTGTGTTTGTATATAAACGCATATTCAACCAGTTTTTCTCCTTTATCCTGAAGTAACTTCTGTGCCTGCTTGAGTTAACATCTGAACAGGGTGAGGTGAAATCTATCGTGCTGCCTTGTTATCTAGAGCTTTGCCACTCCTACACAGAGGAAGGCGGTGGATGTTTTGTAAGGCCACAGTAATCCACAAACACAGAGTCTTTAATCAGGACAGAGATTACAGTGGAATGTATTGGCATGTCAGAAAGCAACAGTGATGTTTTGACAAACTCGCTGACTCTAATCTAATTCAAGTTATGGAGGTAATAAAAAGAGGACTTTAAGCAAGGAGGGTAAGATTTTTTTTTTTTTACTAAACATAATTTCCAGAGGGATTTCAGAAGAAGTCCAAGTGCTCAATATAAAAAAAACTTTTGGAAAATATAATTATGTAGCAAACTAAATAAATATAAAAAATGCTAATAATAAAAGTGTTGGAGGAGAGGTGGAGGAGGGGCGGGAGATTGATTCTTGACCTCCTTATTTCTAAAATCCTGGTTACAGCCCAGTCAAGATTAAGGAGACGTGTTTATATCTATATACAAGCACTGACCCTACACTAAGTCGCCCTTGGTTTAGTTTAACAGCTGGGGGCAGAGTGACAGGCAAGCTTAAGGCATCTTGCAACAGGACAGCAAGGTTATAAGAGGCTAGGAGAGAAGAGGAGAGGAGAGGAGAGGAGAGGAGAGCTAACGACCAGTTCAGTGTGACAAGTGAAAAGTGTGCATATGAAAGTAGCTTTGATGACTCACTGTAAATCTAGCACATAATAGCTTTAACCACTGGAAACAGACACCATGAAGTACATAATCATATAACTTGGTTCAGTTTGGGAGTTGCCACGCCACAACGTAATATGCTAATTAGGAACTTGCTTTGTCAATGACTATCACTTCAGCTCGTTTTCTTGAATATTTAGGTTATAAAGACGGTTTGGTTTATGACCCTGGAAGTACCCACCTATAAAACCTACAGCATAGTCAAACACTATCATTTATCAAACCCAATAAAGAATAAGGGAGACACAACAGAAAGCACAGACATACAGACACACAGACACAATGGCTGTGTGCGATTTAAAGAGACAATAGAAATACACTTTAGCAAGGAAGACAGTAGTAATAACCACCAGGGAGGAGATACAAAAGAGCCATTAAGGGAGGCAGACACAGCATACACTGAGGTAGATAAAAAATACTTAAATGCATGAAAATAGCCCAATTTAAAGTCATTTAGTGTCTGCACTCTTTATTATGTAAAGTATAACAGATTCTTACCTGTTGTCTCAATGAACCGAATGCACTTCTCAATGAAGACTGGGATTGGCCTCTCAAGAGTGACAACATTGACTAGTGGCATGCCAAAGTAGTTGCTTTCAATGGGTTTTGAAATGGAATGCCTGGGTTTGGATCGTGGTTTCTGAAGAAAAAAAAAAAAGTACAAGAATTAATTGGTTGAATCACTCAAAGAACAACAATATCATTATTTGAGTCTGATGGACATCGGCACTGCTGACACCTGATGATGCTGAGCCTAGAGGCAGGATTATTGAAATGAATTGATTTAGATGGATAAGACTGTGACCTTGTTTAAAAGTGACTGTATTTTTATGTCAACGTCTACCTGAGAAAAAAAAAAAAAGCTACAACAAAACACACTCCGGTGCACACGCCCATCCCGTACATTCTTGCAGATCTTAAACTGGTAAGAAATCATACATTCCTGTCTTGAGCCCTGTTCCGTGCATCAGTGAGATACACATCAGCTCTGTCATCGCCCTTGTCTCTTCATGTTTGCCCTCCTTCCTTTGGCATTTCCCGGTTTTCTCTCTCTTGCTACTGTACTGCAGCCCTCAGATAATCAAACTACTTTATTCATTGTTTAATTACTTTCTAACTCCTGTTATTCTCCTGTTCAGAGACCTCCAATACACTCCTGCAACATCCTCTGCCTACCTCTGTGTGGCAGAGGCATCAGCAGTAATTGCACTCCGCTTTAATGGTGTTCAGTGGGAATGTTTGAAGGCCCCTAAGGCCTGGATCTCTAGTAAGTCCATCAGCCCCCTGAGGCTCTGCCCTGGCAGGCTGGGTGGTGAGGCTGGGATGCATGGCTGACTGGGCACACAGACTTTGGGTACAGTACAGCCCTGACAGACAGACACAAGAAAGGAGCAGAGGAGTGCTCATTAGAGAGAAGGAGCCCGGCGTACCCTCTGCTCCAGATATCGGCCTCAGTGCACTCAAAACATTTCTTATATCACATATGCGCTCAGAGTTGTACTGAAAGAAGCAAGCAGGAGAACACTAATTAATACTGAGCAGAACAACAACAGCTCACCTGGGCTTTTTTTCTGGACTGGGAAAAAGGTTTATCCACATTTGTTATCTTTCAGCTGGCTTATTAGTGCCAAGCAATTGTCTTTTGATTGTTTAAGCTTCTACGTAAAAAGAACCTGACCAATATGTGGTTATCATATAAATCATCACCAGAAATGTCTTTTTCAAAAAATATTCATGAAAAAAAAAGTTTGTGAATTTTATTTTTCAGTGTTGGTTTTAAACATCCAGCATTGTTTCTTCTCTTCTATCTAGGGTGTTTTTTTTTTTATAAGCTCTAGAAAAAGGGCACAGTCACTAATTCGCCTGTCAACTTGGTGCTCAAGTGATAAGAAAAAAATGTCAAGCGATAACTCAGCAACACTGTCTGGCTTACTGGAAGAGTATGCACTCCATTCAGCAATTCTGATGAAGGACTTGTGCGGACACACATCTAGGTCAAAAACTGCAGACCTTCCCAGAAAGTCAGTTTACTGATTATTATAATGTCACATGAACAAATTCCTAGAGGGAAATCCTGCACTTATCATTCGCAGCTACCTGCTCTGCTGCCTTGCCCGTTCCATCTGTAACACTGCATTGCTCAAACCTACAGACATCATTACACCTGTGGCTTTTGTGCATACATGTACCCATGGATTCACAAGTGCAGAACACCCACATTAAATTTAATTGAATTAAAAGGGCAGTAAAAATAAATGTGATGCTACAAGACAACAGCTTCTGTGGTTGTACAGAGCTGTGCTGTCATAACTCACTGTCAGCTTGATTTTTTAGCTCCAAGCAGCAGCTCATAATTTATTTGTTTCCTATCACACTAACTGTTGTGTATATCTGTGCCCTCTCAGTTTAGCAGACTGTCCCTGTACACTCCACCCACTTTTCTGTCTCGCTGTATTCTCCCCCTGCAGTTTTGCCTTCTGGCCACTCCTTTTAGTTGCTGACTGAGACAGGATATGTTGCCAGCACCAAGAAGGCAAACCAGACCTCTACCACAAAAATGAAACAAAACACATCCTTATAATAACATACAGACACATGGTGAGTGTTTACATACACTGCATGCCGTAGGACACCAAAATACAAAGATACAATCCATATAAAACGTGTCCATTCAACAACCCCTATTTCTTTCTGGCTCTATTTTCTTTTCTTTTCTTTCTGTGGTTGTGTTTTCTCCTTTTCTTTGATTGTCTCCCTCCCTCTTGCATGAGGACACTAGACTTAACTAAACTAGGTGACTGAGGAATTTGAAGCATTCTTCTTTCTGGCTGAGGTGGTTTGAAAAAAGCTGCAGTAGAGAGAGGGAAAATGTTTCCTGCTTTTCACTGAGGGAGGGCAGGCAGGACAGAGACACAGTTGGTCACTGCCTGAGGTAAAGAGGATGGTGGGGGGTGGGGGGGGGGGAATCAAACTGAAACTAGACTCAGAGTCTAGTTTCAATTATTTGTTCCTACCCGCCATGATTCAGAGTGGCAGACAGCACCCTAAGGCTATTACCAGGAAAGTATTTTCACTGCATAAACAGAAACATTCACCCTAAAACCAACTGAAAATATAACTTTGTGTTAACCTTGTCAAGTCACTAACAGGAACGGTTGGTTCTACACCAACTTGGCGTCACTGCTACAATCTCCCTGAGATGACCAAATAACTCAATAACATGTCACCCTGAGGGGATTTCAGGCAGCATCAGATTGAAAATGGACTCTTATCTTCGAGACAGCTGATTAGAAAGCACGTGATGGAACATGATCACTTTGTTACAACCACAATTTAGCCATAATGGCCTGTAATGTGGATATCCAGATCCCAGACGTGCTGTAGGGCACAAATCAGAGGCACTAATTAGAGTAATGGTGACGACACTTATCTAAAATCTGCTGGCTTCAATTTTCTTGGAGGTCTCTTTTGAAACATGCAGGCTTATAATGTGTCACGCCACACTTAATTGATCTCATATCCAACTTTCACCCCTACCCTCTGAGAACAGGGTCAGAGCCCAGGATCGGGAAAGGTCAGAGCTATTTGAGCTTCTCCACTTGCTAACATGTTGCTTGGACTTGTCTTTTCACGTCTAGTGGTAAATTTGACCAGTACCTTGCTGCCCTGTGTTTGAGTTGTCTTTACACACTTTTATTGAACTAAACCACGCAGTGTATAAAGGAAATAACATAATTTAGTCAGAAATAAGCTATGCAAGATGATAGTGTTCGTGCAGGTACTTGGACATCACAGCTGAGTGTGTGAAAACATTAATCATCCCCTTCCTGTTCCACCCTACTGACAGCCATGGTAATTATCAGACACATAAGCATAACATACACAGCTGTAACTCCTACTCAGCTGGTGCTTCTGTGCCACACCATGTGTGGGAATGAGCGCCATACCATGGTGATAAGCCCAGCAGTGTTAGGTCACAAGTATCACCACAAGCACAGAGATGATCAGGAGTGGTGTAGATAGAAGCTGAAGGAACAAGTGAAAGGGGTGCTACATATGTGTGAAAAAAAAAACACTCCAGCAGAAAAACAGAAAGGAAAGAGATATGGCGACGACATAATAGGAGGAGAGCGAGAAAGAGTGTGACAGGGATGTGAGAAGCAGTATCAACCAACAATGAATATGAGAAAATAAAAAGAAGGAAGCAAAGAAAGCCAAGCAGACAGGGACAAATTGGGAGGCACAGACACTGCAGTACCACAGCACTTTCTTAACTAGATATCCTGATTTCAATCGCTACATCTGTAATGACACATGCAATTAGGATGAGAGGCCACACTACACGTGAAGCAGAAAGCAAGTCGATAGCACAGGTATATTATACACATATTACAATTACAGACTTAAGGTTTATATCTGGACAAAACCCTGTGCTGACAATCTCCTTCCTTTTTTACTTGTTAGTAGTCATTTCCTGCAGGGACAATTACAACCAATTTGCAGATATATCACATTTATTTTAATTCCTATCCTTGTGCCACTATAGCAAGAACTGTAAGACAGATGTTGGTGTTTTCATTTCTTACTGAAATAAATGTCAAACATTATTATGTCAGCTCTCAGATAATAGGAAACCTGATGCAACCAAACAGACATCTACAAGTGCACAAACAGATAAAATAGCACAGTGTATACTGTCACTGTGCCCCTATTCATTAAGAGTTTCTACCTTCTGGTATAGAAGTTTAGTGACTGGAATTGGTCTCTTCTTCCTCTGATGATCTAGCTAGTTTAGAGAGCTCCCACAGAGCAGCCAAGAAAAAAAAAAAATACAGCAGACATGCTTTTCAGAGGAGTGCCTTCATTATGTCTTGTTTTCACTGAACTATAAAGTAAAGATTAGACTGAACTCATTAATTATTCCTCAACTTTTGTGATAAACACAGTAAAATCACCAAAGCAAACAGGTTCAGCCAATAACTAGTTATACATGAGATTATTAACCTTTTATGCAATCAACACTTTTTTAGTCACTTAACATAATTGCATATACACTCCATGGCCATATTTATTGGGCACTGGTTTACAATTTAATGCAATCCAATACAGCAGCTCTGCCCTTAATTCTACTTTTACAATGTTATAATCTTAGTCTTTGTTGAAACTGTCAGGCGCCCTGAGTGGTCACCTGCTATGACCTATATAGTAGAATTATCACAGTTTCAACAAAAATGAAGTAAAACTAAAAGTAGCTGCTGTATTGAATTGCATTAGACAGTAGGGGACAGTGAGTATTATCTTATTTAGATAGATGGATAAACAAACACTGACCTTAGTATTTCTGCGCAGGCTCTTAAGGATATTCCTCCTTTTTGGGTCCTCACTCTCCTCAATAGAGTTGTCCTTTTGGGCTCCTCCTTCATCCTGGCTAGCCTTGGGTGGACCACCCATCTCATCATCACTGCCTATAGAGAAGCTTGTCCTAAAACTGCTGAACTTGCCAAGCCGTTTGGATCGATCTCTGTAAAGTTTTGGCTTTACCCCAATGGCGGACAGCTTTCTCCTGCGCTCCAGTGAGCTACTATCAGCCTCACTGTCTGATCCATTCCCTCCAGCACTCCCATTGGAGTGCCCTTTGTTAGCATTGCGGATGGTGATGATCTTGCCCTGTGTGCTGTCATGTGGAACAGAGTAAATATTCTCCTCTTCTGTGGGTCGAGGTTTACTCACAGCATCCATGGGCTCTGCGTAGTCCGAGGGGTCATAACCACCGTCACTACCTGGAGCCCATGTGACAGCTTGGGGCAAGGAGCGGCGGTTGCTGCCACCCTGTTGGTCCATGTAGGGGCCAAGGTTAACCTTACGGACAGGCTTAGGCTTTACTTGTGGAGGAATCTTGTTGTTCAGCTTGCTCTCAAAGGTGCTAAGCTCAGAAATAACAGAAAATGTATCACTTGAATCCAGATCTGGAAGCTTGAAGCTTGCCAGGTGGGAAGTGAGACTACTATCCTCTCTCAGGTTGGGATAAGGTGGTGATGGGTCAATATCGTCCTCTGAGTCCATAAGAATGTTAACTGGACTAGGAGAACCACAGCGAGGGCTGGTGCTCTCATTGGTACATGCTTCAGCAACATGATCATACATGTGTGTGGCCTCAACAATGGTGCGCTTCTCTACCACCTCCTTCAGGAAGGGTTGGAAAAGGTCTATCTTATGAAGCCCCCCCACTACCCCTCCATGTCCACATATTACTGTGTTAAACCTGGCATCAATTTCATGAGCCAGTTCCTCTCCCTGATTGACCTGTTCTTTAGATGATTCTGAATCTGACAGCTCCATCTGGCTCTCCCCTACTGCTAGCAACTGGATTGGGATTATGTCTTGGACCTCACACAGGAAAGCACATAATGTCTCCATGGAGGCCTTGCGGCGAGCAGAGTAAACAGCAATGTAGCCATGGACCAGCCTGGTCTTGCGGAGGGAGAACGAGGAGTGAAAGGAGAGAAGCGACAGTTCAATATTCTGCCTTTGTCCTCCTAAACTGAGATCCAGCAGGACAGAGGTGCCACTGCTGAGACTAGAAGCAGGGCGGCAATGCTGGGGCAACAGAAAGGGTGCAAGGAGTTGGTCTAGGTCATATGTGTCTCCACACATCAGGCACATGACTATCCTCAGGTCTGCCTCTGGCACTGGCTGGGACTGAGAGTCTCTGAAAGTAGAGGATGGAGGGGGTAAGGGAGGGGAGTTGCTCCCTATGCTTCTCCGTGATTCTAAGAGGCCTTTCAGCATCTGGTTGACCTGCTTCTCATTGACATTACGCCCATAGCCCATGCCCGGAGAGGCAGGGTCTAGGTAAGCACACTGCAACCTACCAGCCACCTGCTGCCCTTGCTGGATAAGAGCCTGAGCTGTCTCCCCACCAATATCACCTATCGATCCCACCCCCCGCTTGGTAACCAGAAGGAGGGACAGTGGAAGTTGAGCTAAGCTGTTTTCCCTGTCTCTCCTGTTTATAGTTGACTCTCTAAGTTTCTCTATACTTTCAACAACATACGAGAGGGATTCCTTCGAGTTGTACAAACACAGGCAACCATGTGGTGTAAAGGTTGGTGTGTGGAAGGAATTAACTGGCAGACGTACATTTCCCTCTATGGGACGAAGGGTTAACTCATACATCTTGCCATCTAACATGTACCGGTCATCACTGGTGCACAAGGCCCTTATCTCATTTGCCATCTCTCTGGCTAGCCCATCTTTCCCAAGGATAACAAGATTTATTCGTTCAGCCCTCCCTCCATCTAGTCTTGAACTGTCTGATGGGTAGCGCGTAGGAAATCTGGAGGCCAGTATTTGTTCTATTTTACTGTCCACACAGTGGGGGCTGTTTGGACAGGTGTCCTTTGTGGGGTGGTAGACAAAGTGGATATGTTTCAATACCAGAGCATCCCTTTCTGCCTGTAGTTTCTTTAAGGCTTTAAACCTTTGCTCCTCACCCAGCACCTCCTGAATGGCTCCCATTTTCTCTTTGCTTGGCTTTGCATCCACTTCCAGCTCATAAAAGAGCTCAGAGTATTCAAGAAGCAGTTCCTGAAAGTCCTCTTTGGCTCGATCAATTATTTCCTTCTGGTGTTTGTTGTAGATATCCAGATATTCAGCCTCATCCAGCCACTGGTAGAAGTCTTCATTCATGATGAAGCTTCGGGCCTCCTCCCAGGGTTTCCCTGGTGTAATAAAAGGAGAGACGCTTAGCTTCTCCTTGAACTCCCATCTCATCTCAGTTCGTTTGCGCTCATTCCTTAGCTGCTCCAAGTGGGTCTCATAGATTGTTTCAGCTGCTGGGGTCTCCAGGAGGTCCTGGGGGATTCGATCATCCTCCATATTATCAATGTGTGATGTGGTCTCCCAAGGGGTGTCATCTAGCACTACAAACCACTGGGAGAAATCTCTCTTTGTCTCGAGGACTTTCTGAACACCAGACCAGCTCAGGTGGTCTATCTCATCCAACTCTGGTAACAGTACAGAGAGTGCCTGTGGTAGTGTAGTTAGATAGGCCTTCCTACGTTTCTCTATGTGCTCTTGTTTAAGTCTATGCACATGCTGCTGGAAGAGTTTCTTGGCTTTAGCTGTCCCCTCAAGGAAAACATAATCCTTATATTGAGAGGCAGACTGCATGTGACGATTGATAGCGGGCCATGTCTCATTGTGATTCTTCACAATTTGATTGACCAGCCACTCATACCGGTCTTTTGCTGAGGCAATCTGTTGACTCTGCTGTTTCAGTGCCTCAAAGTAAGGGATAATTTTAGGCTTTCCTCTACTCTTGTCTATTAGCTGAACCAGCGTAAGAAAAGCTAGGTCAACATTGACATTTGAGCGTGCAGATGTTTCTACCACCTGTAAGTTCTTCTTGGTTAGGGCAAAGGTGTGTGAGTCTTTAATATAGCGCTCAACTCCTTCATCGCATTTGGTGAGAACCAGTACCACAGGCTTCTTAGTTTTAGCTAGCTGGTTGTACAGATTGGTAACAAACTTCATCTGGTCCTCAAAGCTACGGTTCATGCCCCTGCTGACATCCACACAAAGTAAGAAGCCATCCACCATAAGCTTGCCTTCAAGCATCTGTTTCTGCTCAAAGTCCTGCTCCAGCCCCAGCTGATCTGTACAAAAGTACATCAGTTTCTCAGCTGAAGCTAACTTGGTGGAAGCAGCCCTCTTGATGTAAGGCTGAAGTGCCGTGCTTCGATGTGGCTGGAAGGTCTGATCATCAATGAACTCTGTCTGCTCCACTACGTTCATACGGCATTCTGGCCCTTCCTCCATCGTCCGTGTAGCCTCTCCCCAGAACAGGAAGTGGTCATTGTTTACCACACGACCTCCAAAGTCACTGGTGCTGAGAACAGAGGTGTGGTCTAGGTAGAAGTCATCTGCACTTGGCCGGACAAAGCGGTTACACAGACACGACTTTCCCACTCCACACTGGCCTTTCTCCTTCTCCGTGCCGGAAAGCCCAACCACCACCAGGTTGTAGGTGGGTGCCCGGGCATCTTGCTTTTTGGCCATCATCATCGCTGGCAGAGGCTCATCTTGCCATGCTGGCTGTTAGCTCTAGGGGGTGGAGGAGGCTGACAAAGAAGGACAGTTTCCATGCAAGAGCTCAATGGGCTGGGGTCTGGCCCTGCATGATAGAGACATAGAGAGAGATAGGGAGATATAATTAATCTAGAGAAATACAAGAAAAAACATTACAATGACATGCTTTCTTATTAGAGAACTGTTGTATCTCACATCTAAATTCCTACTGTGTGCCTATGTGCTGTTAATAATATTTAATCTGTGATCCAATTTCCCTGCTGAATGTTTCCTGAAAAGATTGAGGTCAGTGGCAAAGCTGCTGGAATGCTGCACATTACTTAACCCAGCTGTATATCAGTAAAAGGCAATTTCCCCAATCTTACTCATTTAATTTTTACATTGTCAGGACTGCACTGCTAACAGTGTTGCCTTACACATTTGATTCCCATATTCACATATTCTTTTAGCTTATTATCTGACATCTAACAGTATGGTTGGTTGTGTCACTATTAGCAGCGTGACTTCAGTGGAATGAAGTTACATGGGGTGTCATAGAAAACAGACGCATTAATGTGCACACAAACACATGTACACACACACTACAACATGCATGTGAAAACAGGCACACTAAGCTTCCTTCACCCCAAATGAAAGACACACACAAGAAGATGAAAGCAGATAAGTGTTCCAAAGCTAAAGTTACTAATTGGCCAACTAGGGAAAGCCATCTGCATTTTAAAAGGCTGCACTGCCTGTTGGCTGACTTGTCTCTATCAAAAACATGTTTTCTTATGTTTCTCACCAAACAGCACTCTGCAAACAGATCACAGTTGGCTGATGTACCATCACTAACATCTCAACATATTTACCTACAGTAGATGCCATAAACTGGTGCCATGTAGTTAGAAATAAAGCTCATGTACATACTGGCCAATTTAAACAGAATTAATTCCATCATTATATCAGACATAAAAATAAATTAATGAGAGAGAGGATGAGAGACGGGGGATGCTCTTTAACAGCACAAATCTGTAAGGATTGCGGTAAGATAGTCGGCATTTAGACTTGTTGTATGAAACCACCCCCTCCATGTCATAACTGAGGCATTTAAGTAGCAAAACAGACATTAAAACTACTATTAATCATCAATAGCTTTTGATAGAGAGCACAAAAGCTGACAAAGCCTTCATTGCTATTGAATTGGGTTTGTCAGACAACAGAGAACTGTGGATGCGTAAAGATTAACTTCAAAGTCCAACACCAACATACTAGAGGGGTAGACAATGAAGAGGAAATGGTAGGAGGAGAAACCCACTACACTGGAACACACTGCAGATTAAAACAACCTCACACCAACCTTGTATCGACTATTGCATACACTAACACTATATTTCTGAGTGCCACTAATCGAAGTTCAAAGCTGCCAGCTATGGCTAAGGCTTGAAACCCTGACTTTCTCTGAAGTAAATCAGGCTGTAAATTAACATTGCATAATTAACATTGTAAACCTCCTCAAGGTTTACAAGTATACAACCTATCGCAGAAAGAGGAATCAATATCAAAAAGAATGGTTTGTGTTTTGATAACAAGAGGAAATATACATGAAAAATGTATCAAGGCACCTAGCCATAGGCCCAGTCCCTGCAATAATAAGATGTGGTATGTGCAGTGCTCAGCCAGCCGTGCTGGTCAATATATTCAAATAGATATAAGACCTGGGAATCATACTTAATTTATGGTCTTCTCTTTCTGGACTTCCTTGTAAGTAGGTTTACAGCAGCATGTGTGTAAAAGCTTGTGTGTGAGTAGAACAAGTAGCACAGTATATACCTTTGACAACAAGAAGAACTGCAGGTGTAGTATCTATAGAGCTATAGTCAGCAGGTTTAAGTTGCACCCGTGTCCTGACCTAGGCATGTTGACACTGCAGACCAGATAGTCACAACTATAATTAGCCACAAAAATATGACCTGCTGCCCTTGGATATTGTCTACTGGCTAAACAGAACATGCATCCCGTCATTTTATAAGGTGTATCTAAATAACTTTAAAGATGTAAACAAGGTTGTAAGTCAGATTAATTCAATATGAAGACTACCACTAACCAGAAATGCTTCCTTAATAATTTATCGCTATTACAATTATGTAAAAATTATTATTATTATTTGAGGAAATAAAGGTGACTTCAGGCATCTTTGTGAGCACTGCTATTAGGTTGCTGTGAATGACATTTCTGAAGTGAGTGAACTGAGCTACCTAGTGAGTTAAGTATGTGTATGCATATATGTATGATAAAAAGTGAGGGGACTTTTGCAATAGCCTCAAAGGGTCTCTCCAACTGACATGTCAGTGCAAGAAGCAGACAACTCAGAACTCAGTTCTAAGTGATGCGAGGATGCAATGGTTCAGGGCAGAGCAGATAATGGAAGAAAATAAAACCCTCAAGGGAGCGAGTGCTGTACAGAGGCAAAGAGAGTAGTAGGAGATGCAGGAAGAAGTGAAAGGCACTGGGGGAGGTGACGGAGGGTGGGAAGTTAGTGCACAAGTAGAAGATAGGCATGTAGAGAAGAATGGGTTCAAGGAGAAGGGGAGAGAGGTCAGTAGCCTGGGTCATGTGAACTACACACTGGAATCCCCTCAGAGAGGAGGGACAGGGTGTGGTGATGCCTGGATGAGTTAAGGGTCTAGGTCTGACCCATCATATCACTTTCCCCTGCCTAATCACAAACAGCATTACAAGCAGGACTACCTGAATATTGCATCTTCATTTCCCTGTTGACCTTTGTCTTACCTTTCTCTTGCAAGAATTTACTAAACCGTTGGTTTAAAATGGTCAAAACAAAAACATCTTGAATGAACCAGCCCATTCTAGGACACTGACTGTTTCAGACAGATAAGATGCATCTGTAGGGCATTTGAGTGCAGCCTGAAGCTAATGCTGGGGCGCCAGGGCATGGGGTTCACCATAACACGTGCTACAAAGGGCAGTAGGGACAAGTCTGTGTTCACTGTCCGTGAGGGGAGACCGTGTAAGCCTTCATGGGGTGGCTGCATTCCTTTCATTACACAGTAAAGCAGAGTTAGCAAGGGAGCATCACCCAAGAGTTTAAAGTAACTGTCAGTGTGAGACAGGTCTGTTGTGAAATACCAAAAAAATTACATATTTCTTTAACACATAATAAATGTAACGTGGAAGATTGTGATGCAAAAGTTAAGTATGCTGCAGATGATATAAACATTACGTATTTAAGCACTTTGAAGATGTGTTTTTTCTTGACACAAATTTTCCAGTATTCCCCACTGGCAGCCACAGGGTTCATACTGAAAACTAATACAGTAAATGAGGAAGCTTGCTTGCATGGTTTCCCAGCAAGCCTTCTGGTTGTGCAGTGTTATACACTGAGGAAGGCCGGGATTGACAGAAACAAAGGTCATGAAATAGTCATGATGTAGTGTCATGGTGATGATTGATGACAGAGAGACAGTGGGGAAAAACACTTTCTCTCCCTTCTTCTTTAAGATGCAAGATACAAGACTGGCTGGTCTTCCCTTTGCTACAGTCAAAGAAAAGTTCTCTCCTTTTCAATACTCCTGCTGGAACCAGTTGTGGTGCTGCTCTCCTCTTCTTTAGTATTTTTCCGTTTGCTCTTATGTATAACATTATCCTCATAATAGGAGGATAATGTTCTACATTACAACATTACTCTCTCCTACACCTCTCCACCTTCACTCCTCTTTTTAATAAGAACCTAAGGTCGTGTGCAAGGAACTGAGCTGTGGGTGGCTGGATGCCATCTTTACACTGACACTACTTCCTGTTCAGTCTGTGCTCACTCACTGGTAGATATAAACAAACAGACGAATGTAGAGAATAAAAGTGGGAGGGGGTGATAAATATGATGTGAAAGCTGATGACAACACAATATATTCCATATATATAGCACATGACCTGTGATACACACAGATGTGTTTTAAACAATTAAATATGTGCTCATATGTAAATAACCTTCACACACCAGATTCACCGCGTTTGAAGTGATCTGTGGTGCAGTGTGTAACAGAGGTCATTTGTCTCTTCTACAAATGCAGCACAATCTTTCTATCTACAACATATGTAAACATGAACACTGCAATTGCACCATTGTTAAAGCATTTCATATGGGTTGAAGTACAGAAAATATATGTATACTAGTCAGCCAGGGGAGGAACCAGCCCAAAGGATAAATATGTTGAATCTTACCAACTTTCCTCACACTGAAGAAGCTGTTTGGATGAGTAATGAAACACTTCAATCTAACAAAAAAAAAGTCCAGTTGCCATGACTCAGCTTTCATCTCAGCTGAATGATTGAGAATCTTCACAGATAGAGATACTAATCAAAACACACAAGCACATCCACAGTAATAAGTGATACTCATAAGAAAACCACAAATGCTCAGCAGATGCTAAACTGATTGATCTACGTACAGCTGCGTACATAATACAATGTTAAAAATTCTATGCTTATAACACACTGAAAAATCACATCACATATGCAGGTCTTGATCAGGGAAAGCTGGTCACATGGACTGACTTCAGCTCTTTGCATCTTTCCACTTACAGGATCACAAGTGGCTTTTATAGACCTCAAGAGGAGAGAGGTAGAGGAACAGGCAGAGGGGGGAAGGATGCAGGGCAAGAGCAAAAAGGGGGATACAAACCACAAACAAACACACACAACAATAGACAAATGCAAGATTTCAGGGATAAGTCAAAAGAAATCGGGCAGAGAAGTCCACACCGCCTGTCCATTCACAGATTGATTTGATATTCTAATTCTCATGTCATCAGAGAATTAGTTACAATTCTATGGATTGAACATATTTAAAGCTGGTTGAATTCTACTGATTTATTGTGTCCTGCTGGTTTATATTTATGTTAGTATAATCTATTTTTGTTTTGATGCAACATTTTTAATCACTGAACATTTTTACATTTGCTAGGGTATTGCTGTATTTTCAAGGCGTGGACCACAGGAAAACTGGCAACTGCTGCTATAGAAGCTAATGGGGATCCTAAGAAATGAACAAATAAACTAAACATTTCAAGGAGTGAAGGTGCACAAAAAAATGAGGTTCAAGTCAGAGAAAGAAATGATCTTAAAAGAATGGACAGTCTATTTACAGAGTGGAAGGAGAGAGTTGAAAGAGCACTAAAAGAGCGGGTCACTGTGGTTTCACCTCTTCAACTGCACCAGAAGGCCTCACTGATAGCACAGCTAAATATAATGTGCTGGAAACAGACAATGACAGCCATAAATTCAACCTACCACCACAGAACTCTGCTCTTTTAAAACGTGCACACATACTGCACATGGACAAGATCTCACAATGAGGGTACCTTCTTCAACGATAAGGTCATTTCTATCCAAGCTGACAGCTAGCACGTAAAACGTGAGAGGTTACAGTGCTTCTGCAGCCACAACTTAGCTACCTCTAACACCGGATCTCTGACCTTCACATGAGGTTTCTGTGAGTCATTAAACTTTATTCTAGAATCATTAATGCACTTTCACTTCAGAGATGCTGCTGGAGCTTAGAAATTTATTTGAGCAATAATTTAATCAATTGACAGAACTAATTCACACCAAGAAATTAACTGATTGTTCCCTTTTTCGTCAGGAAAATGTGACAAATATTCTCGTTCTAAAATGTGAGGATTTGCTGCTGAGTGGCTGAACTGACAGGGATTTTCGGGATCAAACAGTAAAATCTGCACACTCTGAAGACACAGTGTGCTACATGGAAACATTTGCTCCAGAAATTCCCTGTTTAACAGGCTACACGTCATAAAGCAAAAACAAGTGTTGCTTTACATGCAAGGTCAGACAGACAAGCCCGTGTTTTCCATTGGCACTAAAGCTCATGTGTGGGCCTCTTCTCCGTCTTAACTCACTCTTCCAGGCATGAACTGCTTTCAATGCCCCTGGCCCTTGTCTAATTCTCCCAATATTTCCTTCACTCTCCATCTTAGCGTGTTCTTTCTCTTTTAGCTGTCTTCTCCTGCAGTAGTACCAAACCTCAAGGCCCAGCCTGTATCAGACTAGCAGACTGCCTGCCGGTGATATTAGCATACATCTGATCCCTGCTCCCCTGCTGGAAGGCTTGTCAGCATCAGCACAAGTGTATACACACATTCAGACATCCAATACAGCTGTCCTGTCCTTCCAGTCAAACACAGTGCAACACCACAAACAAACAGCTACAACACAGACTGATGTAGATGGTACACAAATATGTCCAATACATTAAACAGGACAGGATATCAAATGCAGACATGGGGCTTGCTTGCATACTGAGCACACAAATACACAGCAGTTCTGTGGTTAAATATGGGAACATTTTGCTTTCTTCCCAAGAGGAAGGGAATTGGGAGGTGGGTCTTCACACCCAGCTGCTAATCTTCCACCTGAATAATCCTCCACTTCTAACTGCAAGTGTAACTGGTTTGACAGCAATGGGATGTGTGAACAGTACTGAATGTGTGTATTTGCGGATACCATTCATCTTTCAATAGCAGGGGCTGGATATAATTTGAAGAATATTTGCATACATCTGCACGTTTTATTAGCAAAACGAAAACTCTACATTTGTCTGTTTTAATGCACATGTTCATGTCTTGGTGGATGATCGTCGACTGAAAATAGCTTCCAGCACATCCTCTGTGTTTACAAATAAAATCAAGAGAGTGCGCGATAGATTTCCTCAATAAAAGAGCCTATAAACCAGAAAAGCAGTGGTTAGAGGACTAATACAACTGAACAGTTGCTGAACAAGAACTTTCTTCTTTATTTTCTGACTGAATAACGACAGTACAGGACTTTGGACTCACAGCTGTGAGTGGAAAGCCTTCATGAAGTAAGCTAATGTCTTAATGAAACCAATAATTCAGTTCTACATTTCTTAAGATTTTCAATAACTTGACTTGGTGACTCAGTTATTCAAAATCACAATTCCACATCCCAGGCAGAGAAAGCCATCCACATAAAATACTATGATTTGTGAATGGTCGATCTACTGCTGACATTACCTTCAATCTAACGGTCATTATTAACCCATTTTCATTGGAGCGCTTCTCCTTTGCTAGAGGGGGTACCCAATAGATGCCTGGTGTGTTTTCCAGATGGCGACAGGAAAGCTGTGCACACTCGTCAAACGATGCTGCTCCTACCAGAGTTTAATTTTTATCACTTTATCCACTACTGCAAAGATTTTGACCCTCAGACAAAAGTCACAGCACAGACTTGATTGCAACAATCGCTTGATTGCGTCCTCACAGCTTCCAGTGTTTTGCCTTACTATAATAGAAAGTTTCCATTGTGCAACATACAGTATGTCCTGTGCTCACCTGTGTCTTACGCAGTGCAATGCAGGTAGTGGGAGGATAGGGGAGAAAGGTCAGACTGACATATATAAAATTTTCAGCAGAAAAATATTTTTTCTTCCAAAATAACTACAATTATATTTCAAAGATAAAAACACATTACACTAAATACAAAGCATTCAGAAAGGACTTTTACATGTGAATGTTTCTCAGTGTAAATTTAAAGCAACCCAGTAATTTTCCTTCTGATCAGCACACACAGCACTTTAATATACCCATAATGCTGCTGAACTTTTTACATATGGAGGCTTTGTAAATAATCAGGTGCTATGATCCCTACAGGGAGATCTTACATCAACCAGAGATCAGCCAGACAGTTACTAGGAGACACACAAAAAAGTTACCCAACACCTACACCGTATGTTCTAACATAGATACAACATGTTCACATCTCACACGCACATGTGCCCTCTTACTTGTCGCCTGCTCTCTGCTTAAATAGCAGACGTTTAAATAAACCGTTTTGAAAAATACTTTTTTTACTCTCTTCTCTGGCAAGAGAAACCTTCACGCACTGCTGAATTCTGAGACCAATAAAATCTGAAACTGACAGAAATGAAGGGACAAGAATAGGCTGGGAGGGAAACTTGGTTTATATAAACATTAAGTGTTGGCTGTAAAAACAATATATACCAGCAGCTACAGTACATCACTGTGAGACTGTGAATGCATCACTGTATGTGGTCTGCTCCTGTCATGTTCTCATGTATGGAGCTTAGGTGCTAATAGGCTGGCTTGGCCAGCTGAATCTTCATAGCATCATCGCACTCTGCCAGTAGCACACGAAGACAAACTAGTCAATAGGTGCCACTTCCACTTGCATCTCAAGTCAATCCTTTCAATCCTTCCCTGCTCAGCGGAAGGCTAATAAAGCAGCCAGCAGTAATAAAAGCAACGCCTGGACAGTGCACTGCCAACTGGTTTTGACAGGCTCTTCGATAGTTAAAGGCACAATCCAGATTCAAACAATAGCTGTAGAGAGAACATCCCAATACTGGCTTTGTTGGTGTAATTATTTTTCATCACATTTGATGCCTTCTGTACCCACAAACTGATCGACTGAGCTAGTAATGGCAGCATGAAATGTCTCGTTACAATGAAATGGATTTGAAAACTACAAATGGCTTTTGAAGGCTTGTATTGTTTGTACGAACGACAGCAAAATTGCCTTTATTATTTTGAGTGGCTCAAAGACAAAAAATTTTTCAGTAAATGCAACCTTTCAAGAACCTGGGTGTCCGATACTATTATAAAACAGAGAGACGAAAGTACATTGGATGTGGATGTATTCTGAAGGGTAAGGGAGTGTCTGAAATCATAAATGAGGCAATGACAAATATTATGAGAGAACATGAAGAGTTTCCAGCCAAGTGGAGAGTAAGAAAGGGAGAGAGACAGTTATTGTTGGGGGAGGAGAGGAGGAGGTTAACAGAAGTAGCTTCTGGTAAGTGCTTAGCATTTGCGGTTGGCTAATGGTACACAGACAGGGCTACTTTACGATCACTCTGCGCTATTTGCTGCTGCCGCCCTGACAAGCCTCAACATGAAAGAAATAGGGCCCTGTAAAAAAGACAACCACTTTCTCTACTTCTTTGCCCTCCACCTTCCTCACAGTTGTCTCCACTGCTGTTTTTGTCTTCCCGTCTTCTGTCCCTTTAAATTGTTCTCGCGTCACTTTTTGCTCTCCCTGTCATTGAGTGATACACCAGTGCTCCTCACCACCTACAAGCATCATGCGGCACGCCCTCGGAACAGGTTAACCTTAGGGAGGTAGAGAGACAAGTGCTCGAGTCACACACCCATCCTAAATTACCCAGTGAGGCAACTAAACGCAGCATGTTACAAGAAAGGATGACACAGTGAAAAAAACATGAAGGGCCCCAGAATGAAGAGGAGGACCGCTGCCAAAGACGAGTGAGTCACCACAAAGAGGGAAAAAAGAAGCTAATGATACAATTGAAAACACCTGAACCTGCCACAGTGTCAATTAAAGATAATGACTTTTTACTGGTTGCCACAGTAACCAACTGTTGGCACAAAGGCAGATGGCTGCAGCTGCTTTTTTTTTTTTCTCCGAACGTTCCTGTCCTCCCTCCTCCTCTTCCTCTGTCGCTTAAATTTTTTCCAAGAGCCTCACCATCTCTTTCACCCTCCTGTGCGCTCCACCAAAGTGCAATTCGTGCAGTGGCAACAGAAAGCCAAAAAAATAAACCATTTCCATGCTTCAACAGCTAAATAAACTGAAAACATAGTCTGTCCTTTGTCTCTTCTGTGACAAGAAATGAGCCGGGTGCAGAGATGATTGGATGATATGGAAAAATGGTGAGTCTAATAAAGCTTGTACTGTTTTGTAATGTAGATTTATCAGTATGCATATGTAAACATGCGCATTTTCACCATACTTCTAGCAGTGCTTGTGTGGGCAGATGTGCGAGCTTCACCTCTGAGCTTCTTCGGCAGTCTGACTGGAAGAAGCTGACAGGCTCTGGGGCAACTAGCCGTTAAGGTTGCAGGGGTTATGCTTGGTCATCCATTTTAAATCAGTCTCTAGACAGACACTAGAGCGCCATTATAGCTCAAGACTTTGCTGCTCTGCAATGACCTGCCTGCAGCTGCAGTATTATTAGGGCCCAAGGCTGAGCTATGCCTGCCGAGGCTCACTTCACAGCCCAGTTGGTCTTGTCTACATCGCAGTCAGAAAAATGCAGTCTCTCAGGGTGAGGATCAGCATGACTGCAGTGAGATGAACATTTTACAGGTTGCAGGGCATTTTGTAACTGTGACCTTTTGCACGTACAACCACACCAGCTTCGTTAATCTCTGTCTTGCTGTCTTATTAAATATTCCAGTACAAACATGGTAATTTGGGGGTCACTGCAGTACTGTCAGTACATTCCTGTTGTCTTGTTTTGTACTATAATTTGCTGGCAGTTTTGGTGTTTCAGGAAGTGATACTGAGGAAAGGTGGAGATAGCAAGTGGAAATTATATCAACACTAGATACAATAATAGCTGTATTTTTTTCAAATTTGTTTTACTGTCAAAAGAAGTTCTATTTAATCAGGTAGCTTGGCTCACTCCAAAAACCACAGCATGTAATTTTTGTACAGATTATATAAACAAGATAGAATATGTTAATTACTAATTTTAGAGGTGTCAATGCTCAGGCAAGCTCCTTACCATGCTAACCTTTATGCCAATTATGGCTAATCACCCATTCCAGCTCCATAGTTAGTGCACTAATGTGGAAGTTATTGTGTCAATTTATGTAATATACACTACTCACAAAAAGTTAGGGATATTTGGCTTTCGGGTGAAATTTATGGAAAACGTAAAAAGTTCACAC